>OX387339.1:50517278-51228198 GCA_947562085.1 Eudonia lacustrata | reverse complement strand
TTCAGCGTGTTTACTAATCTTTTACATTTGTAATGATAATAGTATGTACTAGTTCTTCGGCTGATACGCCCTGTATTGCATAGAGGGGAGTGCTCTTCGTGTCATTCTATCAACTATCATTATGATTATGTTATTTGTTTACTGTCAAGAAAAACTTGGGACCTACGCTGTAATAATTAAACACAACCATTCCAACATAACAAAGCCGATATCAAATATAGAACAGAAAAATGATCTAAAATCAAAACAGCTAAGGAACGGTCCTTCGCTAACGACGCCGTGTTTATCCGAATCTGTTTCAGTGTACCTAAGGGGTTCAGCAAATAAAGGGTCGAGGTGTCCTACTAAGCAGATTGGGGCACGTGAGCGGGGAGCCAAGACGCCGCTAATCATGTACCTACCGGCCCTCCACGTGGTGTTTACTCGGGCTTCTTATTGCGTTCGTCTGTCCATCCATCGCATCGGTGCGATGGGCATTTATTTATTTGAACGCCGTCAACCTTTTATTTAGTTTTTTGTTTCGCAACAACAAGTTACTCTTCTTCTTACGTAAGCTTTTTATCTGTTGATTTATAACGCGACAATCGTTTGTTAGTGGCCTCGTTTTGAGAATTACTTATCAAAAACTTGGCTGCTCACTGAGGCCCTGATGGTAAGTTACGACAAATCCCAGGAAGATGGAAGCACACTATACCCAGAATCCTCAACTAATGAGGAGCTGACTTTCTGATATGTAACTGTTAGAATACAACACAATGCTAGGCACTAAAATTATTGTTATGATTTCAGACTTAATTAAGATAGCCAGGTAGATTTAAAACAAGCCGAGACACTAACAAAATCGAATATTATATTCCCTCCGCTTGGATTAGAACAATAAGTCAAACAGTCGTGGCAATAGTTTTTTCCCTCCTTTCTACCCCCTTCTACGGATATGGGGTCCTTCAAACGAGGCGTGAATAGGCACCTTATGGGCCGGCAAAGTGAGGGTGACTGATGCAGTTTTCACGCTGAACCAGTTGTCTTCGCGTCTGGACTCTATTTTCACTTAACATTAGGTGGAATGGATCTATTTGCCGTGCTAATTATTAAAAAATAATAATTTATACTTTTATTGTGTGTTTATAACAGCTATCATATCAGCTATCTAGCATATTGCATCAATTTTTTTTGTGTTTAGTGAAAGACTTCAATGAGTACTTGTGGTTCCGCCAAAGCGAAAGTCGGGTACCATGTGGTTAATTGGATCGCCCGATCCAATTAACATATATAACCATCGTTTTATTTGTGTACTTGGTTTGATTGGTGGTAGCGTTTTTTTGTCTGCCTGGCACACCATCTTATCTAAATATGTCGCCATAACACCTGTTGCAGACTCTTTCGAAATCCTTCTTAATACCTTTTTTGTTCTTATTTTTATATATTTTTTTAATATTGTCATTTATGTTATTGGCTTGGTGCTGTCGTGATTGTCATGGTATCGTGTGTTGTTGTGTTGTAATATTGTGATTTATAATATAGTTAAAACCCACTATATTTCCTGTTTTTTGAATATCTTTAGTTAGTCTCCATTAGTCCCTCCCACTAAGTTTTGTCGTTTTAAACACCAATTTTTGTAGCATTTTTGTGTTCCGGCAGCTAGATATAAGATATCCAGTGCATCAGTGCAAGGACTGCAAGGTAACTGCGGCTAGTAAGGCAGAATCCTTTTCCACTAGCTGTCCTCCAATCTGGACTCTCAGAGAAGTCATTTTCCTAATTTTCTATAAGAAAAATACGTTTAATATATAAATGCAATGCAATAGTAAATGCATATTTATGTCCCTTATTATAAGTCAAATATAAGTGTGTCTTTGACAATTACGTAGCAAATATGAAACACAAACTATTGTACATTGTGTAGACTTTACAACGCTACTTAAATGTAAGTGTATTATGAAAACGGGACCCATAAACAACAGTTTCATATCGCTGCAATAATTTCTAATGATATTCCGACACTGCGCTCCTCCTTGGCGAATTGCGATGCGGCTTAGTATTTAAATTCCTCAGTGCTATGGCTATGGTATGGGTGAATACAAAAAAATCGATCTTGCATTTATTGCATCGTAAAATGCAAATATGCTTTAGAAGGCCGCTCATAACATGCTGCGAGCGAGATTAATGGTTGCCGGAGATTTATCTAGGCATTCCGCTTTCAGGGGTTTGTTTACCGTATATTTGTATGTTGTGGATTATGTGGATATGTATTGTATGAATATTGCTACCTATTTACCATCTTAAAGTGGCAACATTATACGTCATGCTTGTAGGTATGCGTCACGCTGTGCACACTTGCCGGATGCCTGTAGTTATGTCATCATACTGTATGCGCTTGCCCGATACCTGTAGGTATGCAAATCATGCTGCATGCACGTGCCGAAGGCTTGTAGGTATGATATCACGCTGCATGCGCTTGCCGAATGCTTGTAGGTATACAAGTCGCACTGTTTCACTAGCCGTATACTTGTCGGATACTTGTTGTTGTTAGGTATGTAAGTCACACGTTTGCTTCACTAGCCGGATGTCTGTAGGTATGCAAGTCGCCGCGTGCACTTGGCGGATACTTTTAGGTATGAAGTCACACTGCATGCACTTACCGAATGCTTGTAGGTAGGCAAGTCACACAGCATGCACTATTCGGATGCTTGCAGTTATGCAAGACAGGAGATTGCAAACTTTCATAAAAAAAATATTGGATATTATAGTTATTCTGGCTTTCACATTTCAAAATCGAACTGTCTCGTGTTCTTGATGCCACCTTTGTAAGGTGCCATTGTAGTATACAATACCACATCATCATCATCACCAGGTTTTATGTTACTGCTGCTGGGGCACGAGTTTTTCCTATGAATGGAAACACCACTGGGAGAACTGGATATAAACTACCACGTAGCTCTCCCCACCGCCTAACCGATCGCTTTAACTACGCGTACAGTTTATGACGTCATCTTGCCACCTCGCACCGCCAATGAAAGCAATCATCATCAGCTCATTTTTATGTCCCCACTTCAGGGGCACGAGCCTTCCCTATGGATGGATAGGGAGAACAGGCCATAAACCACCACGCAGGCCCAGTGCGCATTGGTGATTGTTAACGACTGCTACTGCAGCCGGGACCAACGGCTGTACGTGCCTTCCGAAGCACGGAAATGAAAGCAATATCAAAAGTTAATGGCTATAGCTTTCGATATTGCTTTCATAGGCGGCACGAAATGACAAGATGACGTCATAAACCACACACGAAGTCAAAGCGATCGGTTAGACGGTCGGGCCCGTACCCGACGGCTTTACGGACCGTCCAAACCACGGAGGAATTAGATATTATATTTTTTTTGTTATCTTTTCCATGACCGGCCTTTGCGAAGGTTTCTTAACTTCAGCAATCGATGACCGAGCGCGATTACCACTGTGCCATCGAGCTCCTCGGACAATGCAACAAGCCACAGCAAATATGCTTGCAACGCTTACCGCTACAATTCGTATTGTTCTATGGCCTATTACCTCTATGAAATCATATTTTTTTTTAACTCTACCACCATGGGAGCTTTTCTGAACAGTGTTTTTGCTTAATTCTATCTTATTTTCTATTACATTCTTAACATTTCGTTCCCTTTTTGGGTCAATCTTTTTCCTAATCTTTATATCTTTATATCTTAATTAGCAATCTTATCTTAACAATAATTATAGTTCTTAAATTTATTTATTTTCTTACTAGATGACCCGGTGAACTTCCTATCACCTACATGAATTGGTGAAAAATATGGTCATAACTTAAACATTATCGGTTGGGATGGGAAATTACTCTAAACATTTCTAGGCCAACATCCAAAAATATAACAATTGCTTTCAAATGACGTCGTTTGGCGCACTGCATATTGTATAGGAAAATTTCATGCCCACTTTCAAGGTAGTATACCATAATTATTGTTGTTGATAAATTAATAATTGTGGCAATTTTACTTTACCACCAACACAACATAATCTAGTAGATTCACCGCTGTATTTTAACGCTTTACAATATTGACAAATTGTTGTCATTTCCCCAATTGTTACGGCACAATAATCTATTTCCGGGTCGTATCGTCGTCGTTGGATGTTGCCAAAAATATAACAATTGCTTTCAAATGACGTCGTTTGGCGCAATGCATATTGTACAGGAAAATTTCATGCCCACTTTCAAGGTAGTATACTATAATTATTGTTGTTGATAAATTATTAATTGTGGCAATTTTACTTTACCACCAACACAACATAATCTAGTAGATTCACCGCTGTATTTTAACGCTTTACAATATTGACAAATTGTTGTCATTTCCCCAATTGTTACGGCACAATAATCTATTTCCGGGTCGTAGTGGAATGCTACTCGTTCCAAGTTTACAGGAACACTGCGTCTGCGGAATCTCTGTACTTCATTGTGTCGTGCACTCGTGCTCGCTGTTGTTGTGTTTGGTGTGCCCGAACTCGTTCCATTCTAAGCCTATCTACTTAATTATTATTCACTGTGGAACGCAATTCTGCCATACAAACGAATGTTATCACTATCTGTCTCTCGCTGGTCGTCAGTGCGGTTTGCACGTGAGTTAGCTTGCCACATATTTGATTGACATCGCGACCTAAGTTATTATTGCAATCCCCGTTGCAACGCTCCCAGCTGCTTACGCGTTGTGAGCTTTTCCGCGGCTAAGGACCAGGCTGCAGTCGAGTAAGTCACAAGGTAGGGTTCCACGGCGGTCATGTAAATGGATCTTACCACTTCCGGGTTCAATCCCCAGTTCACCTTTGCGGCTCTAGCTATATGGTTACATATACCTGCCGCCTTTTTGCACACGATTGCCACGTGCTGGTTAAAAGTGAGTTTGGAGGTGATGGTGAGGCCCAGGAGTTTGATCGCATCCCGGCTATGGATCACTTTTCCGCTCATGTTGAGGCGAGGGGCGTCGAATTTCAGCTTCTTGGTAATTGTCAGGCTATTGGTTTTATGAGCTGCAAATTTCAGCTTATTTTCAACGCCCCACTCCTCAACATGTGCAAGAATAGGATTTGCCGCTTCTTCAATCTCCCTCTTGGTCCCCCCAACGAAGACAAGGATGACGTCATCTGCGAAGGTTTGGGCTATGACCTGTCGTTTCTCCAAGTCCTTCAACAGAGGGTCCAACAGCAGGTTCCATAAAATGGGGCCTGCAATGGACCCTTGGACGCACCCTTTTGTCGTCTCCCTCTCCACTTCTTCACCGACGTAGCGTACATGGACTCTCCTATCGCTCATATAATCGGCGAGTACTCTTCGCAGATTTAAAGGACCGTTATCTTCTGCGAGTCGGACCTTGATTGCCGGCCACCACGCACTGTCAAAGGCTCCCTCTATGTCAAGCAAAACCAGTGTGACTATTTTCTTCCGCTTCAAGTTAGTTTTGATAGTATTCATAAGGACATAGAGGGAGTCTTCGGTGCTCCGCTGCGGCATGAAGCCGTATTGGTGACGGCTCATATTGGGCAATAGGTGGTACTTTAGTCTTCTTACAATCATCTTTTCGTACACTTTGCCAAGAACGGGCAGCAATCCAATGGGTCTATAGGACTTGGGTTCCCTGTACGTGTCCTTCCCCGGTTTTTCAAGATGACAACTGTGGCACGTTTCCAAGCTGCTGGAAAAGAGCCGAGTTCGACGAATAATAATAGAGAAATAAATGTCTGTTATTTATAATTGCCAAGTATAGGTTCGGGTCCGTACAGATTGCGGCTCGGCAGATATCAGCTGTAAGACCGTCGCTACCCGGGGCTTTTTTTGGGTTAAATGAGTCGACGGCAGATATGAGCTCTGATGTCGTAAACGGGGAGTCAGATACGTCATTATCTGTCCCAATGTTTGCACTCATTGCTTTGGCTCTCATGTTGGTATGTATCTCGCCGTCGCTCTCTTCCGAGTCCACCGGGTAGAATGTCGTAGCCAGGACTTCGGCCGATTCTCTTTCCGTCAAGGTGACTCCGTCATTGATAAGTACCTGGTCTTCTGGTCTGGATATGGTGCGGGTTATTACTCGGTAGATTCCGTCCCA
Source organism: Eudonia lacustrata (assembly GCA_947562085.1). Taxonomy (NCBI): domain Eukaryota; kingdom Metazoa; phylum Arthropoda; class Insecta; order Lepidoptera; family Crambidae; genus Eudonia; species Eudonia lacustrata. Next base: position 51,222,097 of record OX387339.1, on the reverse strand, counting down.
GACGCTTTCCCGATCCTGCTTCTCACAAAAATCCTTCATGAGGATGTCTGGGCTGCTGCGGCGGCGGCTTCATACCTCCCTTTTTCCTCCAGGTAGTCTTCTACCACTCCTGCTCTACAGCATATGGTTGAACATTTATTGATAAAATTTAACAGTTTTGGATAGGTTTAGTGCATGCGTTTGTAACCAAATCACCTCTGTGGTCTAGTGGTTAAGACAACTGGTTTAGACCCAGAGGTCCCGAGTTCGATTACCAGCGGGGAGACATGTTTGTGTACTCGGTTTGGTTGGTAGGACTTGTTTGCCCGCCTGGCTAGTTACCACCATTTTATCTAAAATATGTCGCCATAACATCATTGTTTGTAGCATTGTTGTGTTCCGGCAGCTAGAGATAAGATAGCCAGTGCCTCACTAGTTGAGGATCCCGGGTGAAGTGCGCTTCCACCAATTGGCCTTATTATCACTTAACATCAGGTGAGATCAAGGCACTGTGCTTATCCGTAAATATATAAAAAAACATGTGCATGTTTTTCATGATTCTGAGCCGCCCGACGAGCATGCTGCCCGCCTGATGGAAAGCTGCCACCATAGTCCAAGGAAGATTGCTATACGAAAGCATCACCAGATGTTGCCAAGCCCGGAGCCGCGGAGCCTCAGTTCTTATATTTCTATGCCTTTAATGACATGAAATGAAATGAAAGGAAATGAATCCATATCCAAGGAAACTAAATTAAATAAGCGCTTTTGAATCGTCTTAAAATATTTTACCTACCACTGGATCTAGTAATTACCTTTACCAGAACAGCAATGCAAAGCAATGCTGGTCGCCGAAGATAGATACAGTACATGCATCGACTAATAATACACATAGCTAGCCGTCACCCACACGCTTCGCTGTGCGAAAATTAGTGAAAAAATTTTTGCCTCTCATTTGCACAATTGCATGTTCTTAATACACACAAATTTTCATCAAGATCGATCAAGCCGTTCTTGAGTTATAAGAGGACATACAGACAGACAGACAAAAATTTCAAAAATTGTAGAATTGGTGTCAGTGAGTCATAAAACGAATATGTATCCCAAAATTTGTCAGAAAAATTGCTAGTACAAACAGAGCCTACATATTTAAATAATAGTATAGATGCGATAGTATAGTAGTGCGATGTCTATTAAGACAATTTTAATAATAGACATCGCACTACTTTTTCATAACCAAAATACCCATACCTGTATCATGGACTAATAATATCTAGGTATATCTATACTACTATATAAATATGTAGGCTCTGTCTGTAAATGCAATTTTTCTGACAAATTTTGGGATACATATTCGTTTTATGACTCACTCCACTAATGTGGACGAGTTATTTATTTATTCGTCCAAGGTTGTCTATGACAGATTCTTGCAAACTAATTTCCTTTACGCATCTGTTGAGAATTCTATCAACTATTATACCAGCTTAAATTAGCGCACAGTACATAAAATAAGGTTCATGTTAACCTGATTATTTGTGCCTTGTTTAAAAATAATATGAAAAGTTTATTTTATGTAACTTTAAAGATGGCGTAATAAATTATTTTTTTTATAAATAAAGCTTGCCTACTCTGTACAAATACTTGATAGATATTTATAAAATGTTAAAATCGGATCACATCGTGAATGATATTATTTGTATTTTTTTAGGTAGGATGGCATTCAATTAGATCAAAGATATTATAGCTCTCTTTAGTTTACAAATTAAGTGTATATTGATGACAAAGTACACACGTGTTAACACCTGGCCCAGAAAACATGGCGGGATTTGCGAATTCTCTGGCAAAAGTTTCAGATCAAAATAGAAACACAGAAATCATCTTGTGAGACAAAACATAAAAGCTACTCTAAGCATTGGTCATTTCTTCACCTAAACCTAACCTATCTTTTGTGGTAACCGAACACCCCTAATCCCCGATATTACAAAAAGAAAATCACACAGAGTTTAATCAAAACAACCCTATTGACACATATTACAGCAGCCTAAACATATTTGTGTAAGCGTTCAAGTTATTAAAATTTAGTTTGGCAACACAAACAATCCGGTAGCGTGTCCCGACCCTTGTCATCCGCGGTCTCATGTGGACCCGGCTAGCTAGAATACAACCAAATAATATTATAAACTCAAATAATTATGCCACTTTTACTACTTTAATCAAAAACTTTGGTTGGGTTATCTGCGACTATAAATGTCCCACTGCTGGGCCCAATGCGTCCTTTATAAACCAAAGCAAATGGATAACCCACGAAGGTTCAAACAGTGCAGGTTGGCGGGTTTTGACGACTGCTATTTTAAAATAGTAAAAATACCTAAGTTTGAAGAGCAGAGTGTATTGTTAGTAATAATATTGATTTGATACACCATAAAACTAAGAATATAATATAAGGGTTGTTAAGGAAACCTCTTGATACACTAAGGAACTCGCTATCTTATCTCTAACTGTTAATTAGAACAGTGCCACTAACAATGTTGTTATGGCGACAAAGTTCTGCTAAGTCTAGTTAGCGAGGATTGAAAGCAAGCGTATATATTACACTCTGCTTAACTGCTAGATATTCGCGATATCTAGATAGATCAATAAGCGAGTGCTAGATGCGATTGATAGCGATTGCTAGATAGAGCAATATATCCGCTATGCATCGAACCTCTGCTCAAAGCTTTCTTAAACTTATCAAAAAAGTTTATTTAAATACAGTTACTTGACTATGACTTTGACTTTTGACTTTAAATACTAGACCATAAAAGAAACTACTAAGAATTCAAAACATTGAAACTTTTCAATGGAATTGGTGTACTTAGTCCAAACGCGATTCAACTGCTACAATATCGTGTCGCCTCCTTTGATTAATGAAAAAAGTTTCTGGGTTAATGTAGTTCGACATAGTGAAACCACAAAATAAGGACCCCAGATGGTAAGCTTAAGGCGACACACTGAAAAAATGCACTCACTTTCGTCGAATAGTTTAAGACTTAAATGACTAACAAATGAAAATGAAATGTTCAGAAATGTAAATTCATGTCTTCATCTTGAATTTGGTAGCTCAAATACACGATTGTATAATTTTGACTCGACCATAATTATTTTCGAAAACACCACTAAAAATCACTATTGTTGAAATTACAACAAAATCACTTAATTTATATGCTTGGACACCACTCTACACAAACACACACACACACTCTCTGTCACAATGAAAACATCATTATAACCAATAAGTATTTTTTTAAATATTTTTAAGATTCTGTTAATTTGCGGTCTTCATTGTCGCCGGCGCTACGTATTTTCAACCTTACGACAACGCCAGTAAGGATCAACCTTTTTGAATGTTCACAAATCGAGGTGTCGTCTTAATCCGAGCGCCGCTGTTGCAAGATTCGGTGTCCGTATGAGGACACCGAATCTCTATTTCTACGAACATTACCTTCTACAGTCACCTTATCTTGTAGCAAAACTTACGAAGCAATAACACAAAACGAAAGTTTCTTAAGGAGTACACCTGTACTAAGCTGTTTACGTAAGGCAATATCCTATAGCCTTTTAAACAAACGCTTAATAAAGTATTATAATTTAAAGTTAGCGGCATGAATCTGGTTTTGAAATGGCACTTGGTAAACATGTTTTCCAAGTCGTAGCACCCATTACAATTTACGGATAAAGTTCTTTAATTTGAACATTATGTTACCAACAATATTTAGAAACGTGACCCATAATTGTTTGGAGTAATTTCAATCGTGTTATTTGTTTAATTTGAATACGGATAAACAATAATAGAACTTGCTACAATTCTAGATTAAACTAAAGCATATTAATGATTATTTACATATAATATTACGCAAATATTGTTGCGAACAAATTACAATTTGAAAAAACCGGCCAAGTGCGAGTCGGACTCGCGTACGAAGGGTTCCGTACCATTATCTATAAAAAACGGCAAAAAAAACATGTCTGTTGTATGGGAGCCCCCTTAAATATTTATTTTATTCTGTTTTTTAGTATTTGTTGTTATAGCGGCAACAGAAATACATCATATGTGAAAATTACAACTAACTATTACGGTTCATGAGATACAGCCTGGTGACAGTGACAGACTGACAGACGGACGGACAGCGGAGTCTTAGTAATGGGGTTCCCATTTTACCCTTTGATTACGGAACCCTAAAAAGACAAAGTGTTTGAAAAAATTCCACGAGCGGGATTTGAACCCACGCCGGGTCAGGTGCACTGTCAACTATGCTATCGTGGCTCAATCGAACTCGCCGAAATTAATCAACACTATCTACTGTTTACTTTTATAAGCTAAAGGAGCCCTACTCGATGTCGACAACTACGTCATCAACATCCGATCTTAATATTTTTACGAATATTGAAAGATCAGTTAAGAATTAGGTAAGCTATATTTATGATTATTTATATATAATTTTACGCAAATATTGTTGCGAACCAATTACAATTCGAAAAAAGACAAAGTGTTAAAACAATTCCGCAAGCGGGATTCGAACCCGCACCCCATGACATGCCGGGTCAGGTGCACTGCCAAATAAGCTATCGTGGCTCAATCTAACTCGCCGAAATTAAGCCACACTGTCTACTTTTTACTTTTATATACCAAAGGAACCCTATTCAATGTCGATAGCTACGTCATCCACATATTAAGATCGGATGTGGAGTAAAAAGTAGATAGTGTTGATTAATTTCGGCGATAAATCCCATTCGTGGCATTTTTTCAACATTTTAACTTTTTCAAAATAAAGCATATTCATTATCAACATTGAGTAAAATACCAAAATACATGAAGACGTCAGCTGTAAAATAATTTTACAATTTAATAACTAAAATGCAAAAAATGTTGTTTGCATGTTGTAAACATTTTTTTATCAAGAAATGGTTAAAATTGCAACAACGTTTAGCTTCCTAATAAAATACATAGAAAGTCTAACTCAAACTAGTACTAGTATCTATTTACTTATAGAATGATATTTAGATTTACGGCAGGTTAGAAAGATACTTACAATTTATACATAGCACGGCAAATGTCATGTCATGTTAAGTGAAAATGGAGTCCAGATGCGTTATGTATTTTGTTAAATAGGGTTATTTACAGCTGCTGTGTGGGAGAACCAGTAAGTCAATAAGTCTAAGTATCTGTAAGAAGCTTTCATGAATGCGCTCTTCACACGGATTCGTTAGCTACTGAGGCACTGGCTATCTTATGTCTAACTGTCGAAACCAAACAATGGCTACTTCTTTTTTTGTTTTTCTGCAATGTGGCAATCTGTTTATTAAACAATAGGCCATTTTTTTGGTTGAGAAATTCTCACGAGTAAATGTTTTTGTTCGAAGGGGCTTGTCCAGCGACTCCACCCTTGTTTCTGGTGTGTGTCGAAACCAAACAATGCTACTAACATTGATGTTATGGTGACATATTTAGAAAAAATGGTGGTAGCTAGCCAAGTTGACTTCAAGCCCTACCACTAACCAAACCGAGAATAAACATTTAACCCCCGCTGCAAATTGAAACCGGGACCTTATTTTCAATTTTTTCTTTTTAAAAGCTACGTCACCACTCCGCTTAAAACACCGTGCGCCCGCCAATATAATCGACCGCGCACCGATTCCGCCCAACCGGTTACCGGTTTCTGACCTAGGTTTCATTGTTGCATTTCTTACTCGGTGCTACCGGTCTCCGACCTAGGTTTCATTGTTGCATTTCTTACTCGGTGCTACCGGTCTCTGACCTAGGTTTCAATGTTGCATTTCTTACTCGGTGCTACCGGTCTCTGACCTAGGTTTCATTGTTGCATTTCTTATTCGGTGCTACCGGTCTCTGACCTAGGTTTCATTGTTGCATTTCTTACTCGGTGCTACCGGTCTCTGACCTAGGTTTCATTGTTGCATTTCTTACTCGGTGCTACCGGTCTTTGACCTAGGTTTCATTGTTGCATTTCTTACTCTGTGCTACCGGTCTTTGACCTAGGTTTCAATGTTGCATTTCTCACTCGGTGCTACCGGTGTCTGACCTAGGTTTCATTGTTGCATTTCTTACTCGGTGCTACCGGTCTCTGACCTAGGGTTCATTGTTGCATTTCTTACTCGGTGCCAGCGGTCTCTGATCTAGGTTTCATTGTTGCATTTTTTACTCGGTGCTACATGTCTCTGACCTAGGTTTCATTGTTGCATTTCTTACTGGGTGCTACCGGTCTCTGACCTAGTTTTCATTGTTGTATTTCTTACTCACAAAATTAGGAAACTGCGGAAGGTAATCTCCATACAAATGCGTTCAAGCAACGCACACAGACAACCTCACACGGACACGAAATCTAAGCAACATCTGCACTCGGACCTTCGATCAATTATGTACTAGATTCTCGATGAGCGCTTGAAAGTCGGTAGGCGACTTTGGGGCCACGAAACCACAATGACGTTTGTGGCGGTGACAGTAAATATTAAGTACAAATATTTGCTACCTTAATTTAATCTTTATTTTTAATATTTTAGGTTCATAGTAACTTGAAGTTGTTGATGCTATTCAATGTTTTTTCAGATTTTGTTTTGCTGTACTGAGATAATTGTGTCCGTGCAAGGGGTTTATTACGTGAGTTGCTTGCATACTTTCTGGGTACTCGTTTGTACGGGTAGTCTTAGCCACCAGACCACCAGAAACGGTTGCAATAGGCATAATAATAAAACGAGACACTCAATTAATACCTACAGCGATTGCGTGCAGCGTTGTCCCTTGGCACAACGATAGCTTGCTTTGTGTAAGAGAGCAAAGGTCTCTTATAAAACAGTTTCATGAATATTTACACAGATTTAAGGATAGTGTAGAACGGCTCTGTAAATGATTGCGGTCGAGGGAGGTCTTGAATTTAAATTGTTCTCGATTGCTGTTTGCTTTCAAGATTGTATCTTTGCTTTGAAAAAATCGTTGTAAGCGTTAGGAAGTTGAACTTTATTTCGTTTTTGTTACTGTCCTTTTTTATTGTGTTTAGATGTACCTGTCGTCCTTACAGATAGTAGCTAAGTAAATACTTTTTTTTACTAATACACTACAAGAAACATAAAAACTCCATACTTACCATGAAGTAATTTTGCTAAGATTGGATACAGAATCTACTTCCACCCATTCAGAATATCATTTATCTGTGAAAAAGTATGGGCGCAAGGAACTATGCTTTTATAGAAGTAACGAAATTATAAAACAAGTATGTAATTTTCACGAGCGGGATTCGAACCCGCACCCCATGATATGCCGGGTCAGGTGCACCACTAACTATGCTATCGTGGCTCTGTCCGACCCGCCGAAGTTATTCAACTACTATCTAATCACACTTTGTTTAAATGCGCCTAATTCAGTGTCGACAATACACTTTTTTTAACATTTTTTTTTCAGATTGTAAATTGTTCGTAACAAAATTTGTGTTATGCGTATGTAATTACCACAATTCTCAGCGGAACATATTATTTCCTGGGCTTGGTTGATTGACAGTGGGGCTTATTTTATTTTTGCCTGTGCCATCTTGATTCAATTTGTAGCCATAACAACACTGCTTATATCGTTGTTGTTTTCCGACAGTTCTGCGACAGTCAGTAATGGATTCTGAACGAAGTGCGCTCCTATCTTACTCAGCCTTATCGTCACTTATCATAAAGTGAGATAACGGAAAAGCGTTTCCCCGTATTAAAAAAAAACAATTACGCCTATTTACTTGTTCTAAGACGAGTGCTTACGCGATCTTAAATTCAGTGTGTTAAAATTAAAATATATGAAAACATGGTTTTTCATTTGTTAAATAGACAAATGAAAAACCATGTTTTCACCTTTCGTATTACCTAGCAATACTGACCAATTAATAAAAGCACTGATTATCTAAAAGAAAACTCCGCTTTGCTCTTTATAAAACAACTGAAATAACACTGGCCGATACCGTATTAAACAAGCACTTGAATAATGCGACAGGAAAATCACAGCGTCCGTCCGCTGGTAGCTCAAATGAAAAGCTGTCGTCTGGCAAAAGGTAGGTCAAGATTTTTTCAAACGTTATTTTCAGTACCTTCCGTATTTCTTTTGCTTCCTCATAAAACAAAATTGTATGCCTGGAAGCCGATAAAATGATTACAAAGACTCCAAAAATATGTAATCAGATATGTATTGTACAAGTATGTATTCAGTCGAAAATGTTATTATAATAAGAACGTTTTCAACTATTGTAACGTTAAATACCGAGAAAGTTGTGAGCGAAACATCCCTGACAAATTCTACGGCAGATTAAGTTAGCGCCGGGGGTTGCGTGCGCGACAGACACCACTGCTTATCTTGTCTCTGTCAGGCCACTGTCACATTGCTTCGGCTGCTACTCGAGAGACACTTCAGACTAAAATCCGAGCTCGGCGTATATACGCTTACAGAGGTGCAATGATTTTCTTTGTTGTGAATGTGAAAAGTCAGGAAAATTCTGATAGCCGTTTTTTAAATTCCTCTACACCTTTAGAGAAAAGAAGGAGAGGAAGGATGAGGAGTTTCTCACGTGATCTTAAGTGATGTAACGCCAATGGTGGAAGCTTACTTACACGCAAATCCTCAACTACTAACTGGTTATCTTGTCTTTGACTGTCGGAAATCAACATTCATATCGACATAACGTTATGATGGCGACTTATTTACATGAGATGGTGGTAGCTGGCTAGCTAGGCGGACATAAAAAAGCCCTATTACTAACCCAACCAAGTATAAACATGTACTGAGGTACTACTATGTTAGCAGAGTTTAAAAAAAATATAACAGCACAAAAGAAACGCTGAAACATATTTTTGATTGTTATGAATGGTTTCACAATGTTTTCGTAAAGGTAAATTCAATTCAATTCAATTCCAAAAATTCTGTCGCGTAACCGTGTCAGCTTGTAATATTTTCTACATCATGTAAAATTTAGACATTATGACAACTGGTCATTTTAACAATTGGGCATTATTGCCTTGTCATTTTGACACACTGGACATTCTGACACTTGGCCCAACATACCCCGGAGTCAAATTAGCAACTAGGGAAAGCCCTAATCATTCGTGACACGTCAAAGTCACATGTCAATGTCACATGTACAACAGCGTTTTACTACCAACGAAACCACTGCTGTTGAAACTTGGGAAAGTTTCGCAAACGAATATTCGAGTTGGAAGGGCTTCTTTCCAAACTTTTACGCAATCGATTTACAGAGAAGGCAGGCTTGTTTCTTCACTTTGTGTGTAACGCAGGCGAATAATATAATTGGTTTGTTGGCAAGGCATTAACGGTTTACAATGACACGGCGGCGCGGCGTTTCCGAAATAGTCGTTTATTTGTTGTATTTTTTATAAATAAAGTAAGTAAGAAATAAATGAGAGCTGCAATAACACAAGCACTGAAAAACTAAAAATAAATATTTGTAATAGTACCTTAAACTCAGAAGGAATTTTTTAATGCAAATAAATAAAATAAAATTCAAAATTAATTTAGATTATGAGTTTCAATATTACTAAACTGTGGTTCTCTTAGTTAGGTCTCATAATTAATGCCATTCAATATTTATGCTGCGCGGTGGACCGACGACTTGAAAAAGATGGCGGGTAGTGGATTGATGCGGACTGCGCAGGACCGGGATGGTTGGCGCTTTTTAGGGGAGGCTTACGTTCAGCAGTGGACGGCAATAGGCTGAATAGAATCTTTTTGCCGGATCGTCTTCGGCCAGATTAAATTAGGAGTAACGAAGTGAATAAGTTATAATTATTCCAAATGCAAATTATGACAATCAAAATTTTGCGATGTGATTTTATGACAAATAAGTTTATGCAAATCATAAGGTAACCAGTAGGTACGTAGTAACATGAAATTACCTATTTCCATCACAATAACAAAGGCAAATGTAGATGAAATACAATTACTAAAGTGAAATAACTTTTATCTACACTAATGTTGTAACATTCTACTTATGTTTCCAATACTTGACTTATAATTACTACTGTTATAGCGCAGACAACAAAACACTCAATTTAAGCAATTTCACATGATGGTATAATATCCACATCGATATCGTAAAATCTCATTATAACATCAATAAAACGCGACCAATTAACCTGGCGAGCCTTATGTCAAAATCCTCATACAAGTTGTATAAAATTTTGATATTAGGCTGGCTTTTGAAAACAGTTGGGTTATACGTGAAAACTTCGTCGAAACTACTAAACTTACATACACAAAACTCTTTGGTAAGATCTTGTGCCAATTAAATAAAAAAAGAACAGCGCGCGGTCGCTCCTGATTGGCCCTGCGCGCGCAGCTGCGCTCTCATTGGTTAGATTTTAATGGCGGCAAGTTCACTGTGACAATACACGTACGCGTGAATTTAATGTTTCGCAATGTGTTTTGTTTTTAAAATACAAATTAAAAGTTAAAAATGGACAGCGACGATGATATTTGTACGCCTCCGGATATTCTAGAATTGGCAACAAAAGTAACTCACAATCTTTTGCCAGAAAAATCTAGAAAATTATATGAAAAAGAATATAATAACTTTTTGGCATGGAAGATCGAAAAGAAAACTACATCATTTTCTGAAAATGTCATTCTTGTGTATCTCAAAGACCTCTCCGACAAATTCAAGCCATCTTCTATGTGGGCTAAATATTCTATGCTCAAGTCCACACTGAGTATCTACAACAATATTGATATCACGAAGTATTCAAAAGTCATAGCGTTCCCGAAACGCAGTTCAGAAGGACACAAGGAAAAAAAGTCCTTGACGTTTACATCAGGTCAAATAAAGATGTTCCTGAAAGATTCACCAGAAATTTTGTATCTTTTTGAAAAGGTAAGTGTATTTTAGATCTGTTATTTAATCTACCTAGTACTTACGTACTACACACGCAAGTTATCTAGACACTCCGTTTAAGCGCTTTGTGTATAAATTAGGTAGTAGGTACCTACACTTTACTACTTCATAAATCATAGTTTTTGCCTTGGCTATGTACCTCAAGCTTATTATATCGTTTATTGTTACAGGTTGCACTAATCTTCGGCATAATGGGGGCATGCCGAAGGCAAGAGCTATACAACATCCAGTTCGATGAAGTCTCTAACATAGACGACAGTACAATCATGGTGAAAGTTTCGAAAACAAAAACGAAAATAGATCGTTCTTTCGTTGTGATGGGCAACTGCTATGCCGTATGTAAAAAATACATGGAACTTCGACCCACCCCCTGTCGAAACCCTGCCTTTTTCTTGAGCTATAGATCGGGGAAGTGCGTCGATCAAAGAACTGGTATTAATAAATTTGGTGCTCTGGGAAAAACTATCGCAAGTTTTTTGAATCTGCCTAACCCAGCGTTGTACACGGGGCATTGCTTCCGGCGCACCTCGGCGACCCTTCTCATAGATAGCGGTGGTGATTTGACCGCACTGAAACGACACGGGGGGTGGAAGTCTTCTACTGTGGCTGAAAGCTACATTGATGAGTCTTTAATGAATAAAATTCAAGTCTCAAATACGATCTTAAACAGTATAGAAAACAAGACGAATGAAGTAATTATAAATATTCCAACTCCGTCTACGAGCTCTACTGCTTGCCCCGCGACCGCTACAGCTGCTGGATTAATAATTAACATTAACTTTCAAAATTGTACCATCCAAAATTTGAACAATTATTATAAATAAACTATTGTCAGCTTTTACTCTTGTTGTTTGACTAATTGCATTAGTGAAGATAAAGTAGTGTATGCAACTGCATATAACACGGGTATTAAAACACTCGTTACTATTATGAAACTCGCTGCGCTCGTTTCATAAACTCACACTCGTGTTTTAATACCCTTCATTATATGACAGTTGCATAAACTACTATTACGGATCTACTCGAGTTTATTTTATAGTTAGATATTAGTTGGTAGCTTGTATTAATTATGAAACGTACCTAGTCACCATGTGACCACGGACCCTGCAATGGGTTCGAAACGTCAGGATAAATATTATTTAAAGCTAATGTATAGAAATAAACGCGAGTAGATCCGTAAAAACTGTTTCATTTCATGGTTCGCGCACAACATATATCATATATCTACTCTGTGGTTCGCGTACACTTTAGAAATCAATATACAATTATTATCTACGATATCATCAACCACTTTTGTCTATAACTAGTATAGTGTCGTTTAAGTTGAATTGTTATAAAGTGTTACTAAAATTGTTGTAGACAGTGATAGTTGACAATATTAACTACTATTAGTATTGTTAGTTATCGTATAGTAGGGCTCTAAGCTGTATAAAGTGCATTGCTATAATTTGATGAGTGTCACTTATGTTTAATTGTTAAAAGCGTTCGTAAAATTCATAATTTTTATTAATGTTGAGTTGACAATATTGACTACTATACTATTGTTAGGTATCGTATAGTAGGGCTCTAAGCTGTATAAAGTGCATTGCTATAATTTGATGAGTGTCACTTATGTTTAATTGTTAAAAGCGTTCGTAAAATTCATAATTTTTATTAATGTTGAGTTGACAATATTGACTACTATACTATTGTTAGGTATCGTATAGTAGGGCTCTAAGCTGTATAAAGTGCATTGCTATAATTTGATGAGTGTCACTTATGTTTAATTGTTAAAAGCGTTCGTAAAATTCATAATTTTTATTAATGTTGAGTTGACAATATTGACTACTATACTATTGTTAGGTATCGTATAGTAGGGCTCTAAGCTGTATAAAGTGCATTGCTATAATTTGATGAGTGTCACTTATGTTTAATTGTTAAAAGCGTTCGTAAAATTCATAATTTTTATTAATGTTGAGTTGACAATATTGACTACTATACTATTGTTAGGTATCGTATAGTAGGGCTCTAAGCTGTATAAAGTGCCTCTCTACAATAAGTGCCATTAAAGTTGAATTGTTAAAAAGTGTCACTAAAATTTTAACTTTTATTGATGCTTAATTGACAATTATATTGTTAGGTATTATAAGTAAGGCTCTAAACTGTATAGTGCTTGCTATATTTTGTTCAGTGTCGGTGGAATTGTTAAAAAGTGTCACTAAAATTGGTTACTTTAGTCTTTTTTCTCATTTCCTAATTCTATTGTTAGGACTCGTAGTAGGGCCCTGCGCTGTATAGTGCCAAATGAAATTGGTTTTTGCACGAGTATGTGTGAAATAACCAGATCACTTATAAAACCGTCAGAAACACAATTCCAATAGCGGGGCGGCGTCGGCGGCGGCGGTGCCAGCTGTAAGTCATTAGTCCTCCGATGCCAGAATTGCGTAGATGCCAATACTGGTAACATTGCCTATCGATCGAGACTCTGAGAACGGTGTCACATATTAAAGAGAATTCAGAAGGTTTAATAAATTCCACGCTCGAGCAACTCAGATGGAGGCTGGTCTGCTCTTGCATACTTTGAGATGTATTAAATAGACATGTTAACTAAACATACTTATTATCCATGTCCACTATGTAACCTAATTTTATACCTATTTAATGGATGATCTATTGAAAATATAGTAAGTATTGACTAGAAGTCTTGGCTTTCATTTTTCTCTTAAGGCACCACATTACAAGGCGACCCTGCCAGGATACTCGCGCACGTGAATTTACTTTTGGCAGGGTCGCCATGTAATGTGGTGTGGCGACCGTAACAGGACGATCTATTGAAAATATAGTAAGTACCTTTTTACTCAGCAGTCTTGGCTTTCATTCCTCTCTCAGGGCACCACATTACACTTATAACCTTATGTCTTCACATATTATTCACTATAGTTTGACTTTGTTTTTCTTAAACATTTTTTGACTTTTTTTCCCTTATTTGATGGCTTCGTGCGATTAGCACATTTAGCCAGTGTCAAAGTAATTTTTCTTACAAGTATAAATAAACAATATTTCCTTCCTGATAATGATGATGAATGATAATAGAAATGAGAAGTGAGAAATGATATACCCCCCAACCCCTCGAGTATCTCAGTAAAGATTTGTAGGGCTTTACTAAGTCCTCACGCATACTTCTTGAGAGAATTTGAAAAGTGCCGTTGCACAGTTTTGTTTTATTTGCCAACACTATTTTTTATTAATACATCACACAACACATTACACACATAACACATTATTTCACATTAATACTCGACATAACACAATTTTTAACTGCAAAACCGCAGACATGACTCTTTCACTTTCCCGCCAAGAAGTCCGTACTGTTAGTGGTACTGTATGACATTGTGGAAATTGAAACTTTTACCTGAAGTAAATTGGTTAACTTAGATTTTTTAGTTTGTTTTTTACGTGTTATGGTTGTCTTCTATATTTTTTGTTTATTTGTAATGGAAAGTGTCCTGCTATGATGGGGCATTTTTCAATATCTTTGACGCTGTAAGGGAGAAAAGAGCTGGACACTTGCTGACTTTCTTGCCGGTTGTTCTCAGTACAAGTTCTCCCGGCCAGAGTAGACTTACGAACCGATAGCATAGTGACATTCACAAGAGCCACTTGTAGCCTAAACTGAATAAATGATTTTGAATTTTGAATTTTGAATTTCGAACCCCTTGCACGGACAGAGATCTCGGAACAGTCCGAACGCAGCTGTAGCGAAATTCCGTGTCCGTGAGAAATTGTATATAATAGGTGTGCGTTGCTCAAGCGTTCGGACGAAGGTTACCTTCTGCAGCCTTCTTATTTAGGGACAGTGTTGCCATATCGTATGGGTATGAACTCGCGTGCGGGCCCAACTTTCCGTGTAATTTTGGCAGAGGCAACACTGTGTTTCTAATATTTGCGTAATTGCTCCACGGCACTGGCTATTTCAATGGCCTGCTTTTTGCTTTTATTAAAGCGGCTAACGGACTGACTTTTTGCTAGTGGCTAACACAATGAGCGTTCGATGCTCTATTGGGGTAGAATCTATTTCGAGAACAGTAACGTATTTGCTATCGTGTGCCAATACCTGCATAGCTACGTGAATAATATAAGGAGTAGAAAAAACGAGTGCCACAAAAGGTACGCCAATTACCTTAATAGGAAATAGCAAGAAGGCAAAATAACGAATTTAGTTGATTAAGGGAATTTTGACGTAATGACAGATTCTCTTTAGAAAATATGTCAAAATGACAATGTTATTCGCTGGATAAAACTTATCTGAGGATTGAAAAATCGGGCCTTTAGAATTTTCTAAAGGGAGGGCAATAAAACTATTTAGTTTAATTGCCCTCCTCTTTTGTTTGAGAGCTACAAAGCCACAGACATACAGATAATTACTGCTGATGTCAAACCTTCTTACGTAAACAATAATCTATATAAATAAAAATGAATCGCTAAATGTGTTGCTAATCGCTTAACTCGAGAACGGCTGAACCGATTTGGCTGATTTCTTTTTTGTTGTGTTTGATGAAGTCTGAGGAAGGTTCTTATGGAGAAAAAAAAACGTAAACATACGAGGAAAATGGTAAAAACAACAATTTTCTTTTCCCATACAAACCACTCTGTCACCAGATGTCAAAAATTTGACGTCAATCAAAACAAAACAAAGGCGCGTAAGAATTATTTTTGGTATGCCTTCAAGTTAATTAGAGGTTGCAAGTCATTAATGAAAATAATATAACGAGCTCCCTCAAATTTGTTTTAAAATCATTTTGAATATATGTGTGTCCCTGTAGACATTTTGACAGGCTGTTTTCATTTCCTGTCAATTTTTGTCAGTTTACTGAATCAAAAGCTGAGCATATACAAAAGGTGTTCCCAAACGTCGCTCAAAATTACAGACATCATTGTTGGTTGAGTGAACGAGCTATATTAGCTGCCAAAAACACGGATGTAAATGAAATAAATTTCAAAATTCAAAACGAAATTGGCGGTGAATTAAGGGCAAAAAAATTAACTGATTGCGCAACTAACCAAGATGATGTCGTAAACTATCCACCAGAATTTTCGAACTCACTGGATTTGCCAGGATTGCCGCCCCATAATCTTCAATTTAAAGTAGGACCAGTGGTCATAATGTTGCGAAATATAAACCAACCGCGTTTTTGTAACGGCACACGGCTAGCAGTGAAAAAAATACTGAACAATTTGATCGAGGCAACCATTCTAAAGGGAAAATATAAAGGAGAAGATGTGTTGATATCCCGCATCCCAATGGACCAAATGTCCCAACTGACGTACCGTTTGTATTTAAACGACTGCAATTTCCAGTATGGCTTGCTTTCGCTATGACCATAAATAAATCTCAGGGTCAGTCATTGAATGTTTGCGGCGTTAATATTGAAAACCCATGCTTCTCTCATGCGTACTCCCGCGTCGGAAAACCTTCAGATTTATTTATTTATACGCGCCATGTAATCAAACAAAAAATATCGTACCATAAGGCATTAAAATATCATCACATTTGATATTACTAAAGTCTTTCAATGTTATTTTATTTCTATTAGACTGCGACAGGCCAATAATTTTTGACAGAACAAAATCTGTCGGGGTAGCTATATAAAAATCAACGTTACTTTGTTTTAGAGAAATAGGGCAGAACAAGGTCTGCCGGGACAGCTAGTCACTAATAATAATATAATAGTTACTCTTGAGGTAAAAGTTCGTTACTTGCAAATTTCCAGCTAGTAAAATATCGCAGTAAAGTACTCTATTATATACTTGTAATGATGACGAGAAATAGTAGTATTACTAGACTAATAGTACCTTACCTTACCTTTACGCTTGAAGCCGATTAAGAATAAAATAAGAATGTACTCATCTATTTTAACAAACAAATACCTACACATGAATACTGCTTTTAATCGCGTTGATTAAAAATGTAAGCCTACATCTACATCTGTTTGAAATCCTACAAATCTCCACATTTGAATCGAACGAAACGGTATCAACTATCTTAAAGGGAGTATTTATCTTGTAAAGCGAGCTCACTCCATGAGATTTAAATGAGTTGCCGACAACAAAGCAACGTCGTCGGGGGATTTAGTGTGAGACGGGTTTTCGTCAAATTGAATTGAATGAAATGAGTCAACTACACGCAGTAGGTAATATACTTTCATTGAACACCGGCGCGGCGTAAAGCCGGTGTCCCACTGCGGCGCACGCGTGCACAGGCACGCGGAGCATTTTTAGCTGCGTTCGTTAGTTAGTTAGACAGCGAGTGTCTACGTTTCCATTGCAACTCATACTATACACGGATAATGACCCACGGCTTTGTATAACTGTAGCACAGAACAATTCAAATGTAAAGGCTACGCGAATGCACGCATCCGAGTGCGTTGCTGCGTGGGTGACATGTTCACGGCCCGGTTAACCCGAGCCGATATCCTAGCCCAGGGGTCACCAGTTAGTTTCGCTCAGGGACCGTTTTAAGAAATGAAATGCCCATCGCGGTCCGCACAACATTTTATAGGAAAAAACATGTATTAAACAAATGTAATTACGGAAATAACAAAGGTATTTTTTTACATAATTATCAATGAGAAAAATGACATTTTTTGTTGCGGACTATCTGTCTGAAGTTTGGAGTAAAATTGGTGCAAGTCATTACATATTTATTTAAATTACGCACTCTGTAGTGCAAGTTGGGTCGGCGGTCCGGATGCGGACCGCGGTCCGCCATTTGGCCACCCCTGTCCTAGCCTTTAAAGGCGCCCTCGGGTTGTTCCGCTCTCGATCCGGTCCGAATCCGAGACTCTAGTAGGGAACGGGGACCCGCACTAGTGCGTGATGCCATTCCATTTAGAAAACCTCTGACGTTGTTTCGATCACACGGATCTCTTTAAGTTTCTTGTCGCCCCCAAAAAAGTCCGGTGACGCAGAAAATGCCGACTAAAAATAGGTGATATATTCGAGCTGATCACGGATAGCTTATTCGTGGGTCGGATTGGACTTTGTCACTTGCACTATCATTTAAAGTAAAGTTGAGCTAACGTGGAGCTCGATGGCGCAGTGGTTAACGCGCCTGGTCTGTAATTATTAAGATTCAGTAACTATCGCAAAGGTCAGTCATCGGATGGGTAACCAAAATTTTGTCATATCGAGCAACGTCGGGCTTTACGTAAAGCCCAGGTCACGGCTGCATTACCAGTCGTTAACAGCCCTGAACCTCACTTAGTCCGCCTGGTGGTTAATGACCCATTCTCTCTATCCATCCAATGGGAAGGATCGTGCTCTTAGTGGGGACATAAATGAGCTGGTATTGAAGTTAAAATGAGTAGCATAACCCGTGCGCCGAAATGGGACAGCGCCTTAAATGCGTATCTTGCTCGGGCATTAATCGACACGAGGCTTACGGCGGCGTTCAAATAGATTTCAATTACGAATTTGACATTACAGTCTGATAAAGACAAACGTTCATGCTGTACGGATTTGTACAGACAGCAGCAATAGTCACTGAATAGTCTTTACGCTGGTTTACTAATGTTTTCCCGAATTTTAAATGCAATAATTTTGTTTGAGATATTTTTGTTTGACATATTTTCATTAGAAATAACGTTTCATTTTCCATAATTATCAAATCACATAAAATTATTTTCACTAATTTCATTGGTCATAACCAATCAAGTGTCAGAATATTTTTAATTCATAATTTGATTTGCCACGAACGTTTCATTTTCCATAATTATCAAATCACATAAACTTATTTTCACTAATTTCATTGGTCATAACCAATCAAGTGTCAGAATATTTTTAATTCATAATTTGATTTGCCATATATATGATTTTCAAAAATGTTTTTTTTTATAACTCTTACTTACCGTAATATCCATTTAAAACATCTATAATAATAATAATAAAGGTCAGTGCAGGCACGCATACACCATGCGAGCATGCAAGCAATCATGCAGCATGCAAACAATCATGCAAAATGCAAGCAATCACGCAGCATGCAAGCAAACATGCAGCAAAGCAAGCATGCAAACAAGCAATTTTAGCTGCGCGTGGTCACAAGTCTAACCTAACCTAACCGAAAAAATAAACTATCCGACTAACACACTTTTTTATAGCCCTCTGCACCCCCCGGCAAACATCCTGCAAGCAGGCATACAGCATGCAATGCAAGCATGCCTGTAGCATGCAAGCAAGCAAGAATACAGCAAGCAAACCAGCAATCTCTTTTAGCTTCGGCCTGCGTGTGGTCATAAATCTAACCTAAACTAACCCATTAATAGGTATTCTTAACAGGGAAACATGCAATACATATGCAAACATTTAGTATTATGAGAATTATGTATATTATGTCAAGTGTCAACTATGTAAAATGATATTATAAATAAAAATAATAATTATGACATTTGTTATTATGGCACCTAATTTTATGGCAAATGAGACTAATGGCTAATAAATTGTTGTGTCATGCGTTAATAATATAATTGATAATAGTGCAAATGAATATTATGACCGAGGATAATTATGGCAAATGAAAATAGTGATAATAATATTAAGGAAACAAAACAAATATCCTTTACGCTCGTCTAAATTATAAAATAAAAAATATATTTTACAATATCACCATAACATTGTGCAAACTTTATCAACCATCCAATATAAAAAAATATACTTTGCTGACAGCCTAATTAAACTAGTCCGGTGTCGCGTGGGTAAGCTTCGTTTAAATCTATATGTAGCCCACTTGAGCCACGTTTTATTGAAAACTATTATAAAGCAAACCGCTGACATCATCAATTTTTTTGTAGAAAACTGTCCTCGTACTAGCGTAAGCAGACACTAATAATTGTTGAACTCCGAGAGCCTTAGTTTATCTGTCATGAGCTAGTATTAAAAGTGTATAGAGATTCAAAAGTATTTGTTGATGTCATTTCGAAGTAAATAGATTGAAAGAAGGTAATACAAATAAAATATTAATAATTTACATTCAAATTCTGAGAAATACAGATGCTATATTATAATATAGTTATATTATGAAAAAGTAACAATATATAATACGCTGATTTATATCTGAAATAAAATGTAAATTATTTATTCAAAGTAATACGAACTTAATGTAACTAATAATACTTAATGGACTACTATAGGCTGATGATGATGATGTTGATACTTAATGTGTGATAACAACTGTAGGAAAAAACTCATTTTTTTATACTTTTTAATAAAGCAATTCCAAGCTTTTATTCTGTTTTCATAAAGGCCCCTAGAAACAAAATTTAACAATTCGTAGTTTCAGCGTTGTGATAGGGCTAATTAAAATTAAACATTGTTGTTTCAAACAACAATTAATCTACAAAAACAAATTAAAAAAAAAATGCTGTGCAAATAGCTTTCCTTTATTCCACTGCACAAATACTGGATTGAACACTATAAATTGGAAGGGCACGCACAAAACACCGGTTTACTGGAACTTTAGTGCGCTGCGAATAAGGTTGATAACTGTGTAGCAAATGTGTAGTGTTGTGCAACAGATTGAATTTCATTCCACCCACAAGTTGTTCAGGGTTGCGTCGGGTCACAAATTGTAAGCAATTTACTATCAAACGTAGTTAGTACTTTGCAGTTGTTACTGTAAAAAATAACAAGAACAAATTGGTCAGGTATTTTCAAACCATCACATTATGTGGGGATCATCAACATTAACGTCTGTCTGTAAAACGGCCTATCCGACTAGCTGGATTTGAACCCGCACTTTCTAACAATCCAGGTCAGGTATCGCCGAGACCATAGCAAATATAGTCTACGTACTTGATTTGTAAGCCAAATTAAGCCTTATTCAATGCCAACAATTACGCCATCGACCTTAATATAATTCAAGGATCGGTTAAGTAAGTATGGGCAAACTAAAAATAAACATTTTACGCCAGTTTTATTGTGAGCAAAATATTATATTTGGCCTCCAAAGTTTTTCACAGTCAGGCAATCATTTACAATCCTAACTCGTACCCAGTTTCTTGCGGATTTTTCCGGCTCACGGGAGTAACATTAATTTTTAAAAAGTAACCCCTGAGTTTGACCTTTAATTGAGACTGCAAACAACACAATATTACGGAGAGGCCTAAAGAAATAGTAATGGTCTGTATCAAAGAATTAGGTATACTAAGTAAAACGTATTATACAAAACAATATTTAACAATAATACCAAGACTATTAGCAGCTCATCGAAGACTAAAATATATATGTATATATTAATACGTGAAGCAAAAACTTTGAACCCGTTTATACGAAAATTGCGCGGACGGACTCCGGGGTATGTTGGGCCAAGTGTCAGAATGACCAAGGTAGTCAATATGTCAATAAAACAAACATTACACACACTACCATGTATTTGACAAACACGCATGAAATACTCTTTTCAAAAATTTCAAAAATGGAAGAGGAGAGGCCGATATCTGTCAATGCCAATCCAAACTCTGATTCTATCTTTTTTAAATTTTTCATTGCTTAGTAAAATTAAAAAGGTTTGCAACAGTTTGACACAATTGTAGACAGGAGCTAGACAGCCCGGCTAAGCAGCTTGAAGATCGATATAATATACTGTAATGCTTAGATGAAAGATAGGTCTCGCTCGCGTCGAGCGCAGCGAGACCTATCATTCATCTAAGCTGTAATGTTTTTGTTATAATAGACAAAGTTAAGCGCAACTGTTACCTATTCTTATTTTACATCCACCTTACAGTACCTACTTAGTTACTTACTTGCTTAATTGAGTCACCTGGTGTATAGTGATGATAAGTCTGTAGGTGGAAGCGCACTTCACCCAGAATCCTAAACAACTGATGCACTGGCTATATTATCTCTAGCTGTCGGAACAACCATTTACCCCTCGTTGGGAATCGAACCCTGGGTTCAAGACCTTAAACTAGACCTAGACCGACCCTAAAACTAGCTACTACTGAATAATGCGTTCGCGAAATTCATCTAACAAAACATTGGATTGATAACGATATTTTCCCGCCATAGTAGGTGCACGGGTAAACAGAGATTCCCCGTGAACCCACTGATGGGTGAAGCAGGTGGGTGAACGGGTAGCGACTGGACTAGATCACAGAGAAACGGTTAAAAATATAACTTTGTAACATTAACTTTCTACCCGTCTGGTACGCGGTGACGCTTGCAACAACCATAGGTACAACTCGCACGTTACTGGATTTAATGCCTTTTCTAATATGTATGCAAATGATATTGCTTCACCTGGTGACGCGGAACGGATCAGGTCATTGCTAGTGAAACAGACTGTGTCTCATTAGCCGTCCTCATACGGTGCCGGTAACCAGCTTTCTCGAACCCGTTCAATTATGCTAAAGTCTCTGTTTTGATCTATTCCAATCCAATACCACGAAACTAATACCAATGGTATTAAAGTCAAAGTCAAAGTCAAATATTCTTTATTCAAATAAACTTTAGAAAAGTGCTTTTGAATCGTCCATAATTTTTTTACCTACTACCCATTCAGGACGTCTATTTTTTAGCTGTGGAGAAGAATGGGCGCAAGAAACTCCACAGCTTTAATTCATTATGTAACGACATTTACAAAATTATATGCCGTTACGTTAACAAGTTATACAAGTTTAAAAAACCTTAACAATATATTGGATTAGAAATAGATTGGAGCATTTTAAACCCATGCTGTTTTGTCTTCAATGTAATCAGACACTTTATAATAAGCTTTTTTATAAAGCTTTTCTTTAATAGCGATTTTAAATTTATTAATATCTAGTTTTTGGATATTACTTGGAACTTTATTGTAAAAACGTACACACAGGCCTCTAAATGAATTATTTACTTTGTGGAGCCTAGTATTAGGTACTGCTAGTTTGTTTTTATTTCTAGTGTTTACATTGTGAATATCACTGTTTTTAGAAAAAGTTTCAATATTTTTATATACATACATTAGGTTCTCGTAAATATATTGTGATGCAACTGTCATTATATTAATATCTTTAAATCTCTCCCTAAGAGAATTACCAGCTTTTAGATTATAAATTGCTCGAATAGCCCGCTTCTGCAGCACAAAGATAGTTTGAATATCGGCAGCATTGCCCCACAGTAAAATGCCGTACGACATTACGCTATGGAAATAACTAAAGTAAACAAGTCTAGCTGTTTCAATGTCAGTGATCTGACGAATTTTCATTACTGCATAAGCCGCAGAGCTCAGTCTACTCGACAATTTATCTATATGTGGGCCCCACTGTAGCTTTGCATTCAACGTAATGCCTAGAAACACTGTGGTGTCCACAAGGTCCACATTCTTATCTTTAATTTTTACACTGGTTTTTACCTCCTTAACGTTGGGTAATACAAATCTTATACATTTGGTTTTTTGTTCATTTAATAGTAAATTAACACTAGTAGTAGTTAACACTAAACCAATGAACTATCTTTGAGACAGCATTGTTCACATCGTCATCAATCGGCTGTCGTCGTTTCACTTTGAATAAAAGTGAGGTATCATCTGCAAACAATACTATCTCATGTTTGTCTTTTACAAAGTAAGGCAAGTCGTTACTATAAATTAAAAATAAGAAAGGACCAAGAATTGAACCCTGTGGAACACCTATTGTAACCACTGATCCCGGAGATCTTTTACCGTTAACATCAACCCTCTGAACCCTATCACTCAAATATGAGATAAGAAGATTCAGTGATGCATCTCTAATTCCATAGTGGTAGAGCTTCAGAGGATTTTTTGAAAACTAAAATAGTTTTCACTAGGTTTAACATTTTCCTTTAGAACCGCTTCAGCTACAGTGGGCGAGGAGTCTAAAGCCTTTGTAGTTGAAACTGGAATATCAGTAAAAAACTTCTCAAATGCCGCAGCAACATCAGCATCGGAAGTTAAGGTTTGATTTTCGTAGCTCAATTTGTACTCATTGTTACGACTTTTGACATTTCCAGTTTCACTATTTATAATATTCCATGTCATTTTTATTTTGTTTTCACTTAGCTTAATCTTTGAACTCAGGAACTTTGCCTTTGCTAATCGACATACTATTTTAAATAACTTAGAATAATTTTTGACATACAATTTAAAATCTTCACTGGTGTTATAGTTGCGTTCATCATATAGCTCATAAAGTCGCTTTCTACTTTTGTGGATACCAATTGTAGCCCATTCACTAAAAGTAACAGTACCACTAACCGAGATCCTTTTTGGAATAAAAGTTTTATTAAATTCTGTACAATATTTATGAAAGAAATTATTATAAAATTCATTTGGGTTATCATTATACTTTAAAAAACATATATTATCATAAAGATTGTTTTTAAACCGTTCCAGACGGCCTGCAGTTTTTGGTACAACAGTGATATTCTGTTTCTTCACTTGCTTACACTGATGTGGAAGGCTGACCATTTGGCCACAATGATCAGAGTCCAGTTTATTAATAATGAATTTAGACAGTGGTACTAGATCGGTATATATGTTATCAATACAAGTGGCCGAAGTGGCAGTTATTCTAGTTGGCTCCATAAATAAATTATTTAAATTATACGATTGAAATAAAATTTTAATTTTGATAGAACCTGTAGACTTTTCTAACAAATTAATATTAAAATCACTGCAAATAACTATCTTTTTACCTACATTGCGGATTTTATATAATGCTTCATCCATTACTTTTTCAAAATAATCATACAATGCTGACGGAGGCCTGTATACACTTAATACAACAAGTCGCTCCAGCTCCACACAAGCTATTTCTATTGTTCGCTCAACCGAGAGGCTCACTATGTCTTTTCGTTCCTTTAATTTTAATTTCTTATTAACTATAATTAAGGAGCCACCATGAATTGAATTTACTCGACTGAACGAACTACCTACCAAATGATTATTAAAATTGAACATGAACTGATGATCTTTAAGCCAGTGTTCAGTAATACATAAAATATCAACTATATTATCGTTCATGAACAATTCAATCTCTAGATCTTTGCCTGTCATCCCTTGAATGTTCTGGTGAACTATATTAATCGAGAGTTTCACCCGAGTTCTTTGTGTTAAAACACGTGTTGTGAGGCTCCATTTTAAACTCAATCTACCGTACAATTATTCTTTCATAATATAATTAAATACACTTGAAATTGGCTTAATGCTAAACGCGAAGCCATTAATTAAGATATAATAATATATTAATCGAGTGAACATTTTTAATAATAGTAGGTTGGGACGGGCTTTTCTTAGAATTAATTTTACATTTATTTAAAATATTACCAAACATTTTGCAAGAGAATTCCTCTTTTGTCTTATGATTTAATTAAAATTATTGATTGGAATGTCAGTGACATTTACACCACCACTGAGATTTATGTCTATTAAACATTGCTCAATAGGAGCAACTTGTTTAGCCAAGTTTTTGGCTGAGATGTGTAAAAAATATGATAGCGATGAAGCTATTTGTCGCTTGAAATAAATTGGCAGATAATAACTATCTTTTGTCAAATAAAAATTACTAACATAATTGTTAGTGTCAATTAAATGCAAATTTTCATTGTTGCAAAATGTATGTAATGTCAAATTAAGCTTATATCTAGTAGCATTTTCCTCCTGTGGCAAGCTATTACAATAGGGTAAAGTAAACAGTATAATTTTCCCTACATTTGAATTATTTAACTTATTTAAACTCTTAACCAAACTTGATTTGTTCAATTTACCCCTATTTCCAACAAAAATTAATACAGTACTATTAGGTTTATATTTATAATCAATTGCTTTTGTTAAAATATCTTGATAAGAAGCACCAGGCATACAGTAATTGGTAATTGAATGTCCTAAGTCAAATAACAAGTGGCCCATGTTTTTACCAAATTCATCGCTAAATATAACAGTGTCACTCTTATTATCTAAATTTAAATCCTCTTGATTGATATTTTTTACTAAGTGTGGTGTATTTATAATTTTACACTGGCTAAGGGAACCTTTAGGTAAATCAGTATTAATTAATTTTAATGGAGAGGAAGAATCACATGTCACCGATAAACGACCTGGTAATTGCTTACATTTACAAGTGTGGTTACAAGTAAATGAATTAAATCTATCATTGTTTTCATTACATGTTTCTACCAGCTCATTCATAGCCAACATGTGTTATTTTATTTGTCCTTGTGAAAGTTCATATTTTTTGGTAATGGAAAGAAGAGAGTCCTGTAATTGTTCTATACTATTTTGTAAAAGTTGTGTGTCTTTTTTATATTGCAAATTTTTGTTATGCAGCTGTGATGAATAAGTATATAATTTGTCTATTAGGTATAATCTTTCTCTATACAATTTTACATTTTTGATGAAAAATTTATGTTTTTTAACTAACTTTTGTGTTTTTGTAATATATTTATTAATTTTTATATATTTTTTAAGTTTGTTTTTGCTACAGCCAGCAACCTTTACAAAGTTGTTGCTATTTCTACTTTCATCACATGTCAGATCTACTGTGACAGTGGGCTGACTGCTAGCTGTCGCAGAAACCAAGGAGGGGGCACAGACTACCAACTCATCGAACAGGCTTTGATTTAACGAGGCAGTTGTATTGTGTTTGGATGTTTCTAAGAACATTATTTTGTTGTTCGCCTCATGCAGTTGTTTCTTTAATTCCTGTGACGACATACCACCAGGTGATGCCATAATCTCTTCAAATAAGGACTGAGTATGTTCCTCTTCATGCTGCTGCTGCAACTCAACAAATTGGGAAATCTGATGGTTGGCCGCACTGAGATCCCTTTCCAACTCGGTGATGCGGTCAAGTGCCCTTTCATAGGTGTTGTGCTGCTGCTCAAAATTGGAGATGACATCTTGCAGTTGGTCACGCTGGTGAAGCACATCCTGGTGTTGCATGTGCAATTGGCCTAACTCATTCTTAAGCTGTGAGTTTCTGTCTATCATAGATTTTATTTCTATTTCACTGTCATCCCTCTCTTTTAGCAGTTGACTGCAGGACTCCTTGAGTGCTTTTAGCTCCCCAAGTGCCTGTCTGAGCTTTAGTTCAGTACTTTGAGTAGCAGCCTTACGGGTCAGCATTGTGAAGTTGGTTTTATAAACACCTGAAAATTAAAGAATTATAGATTAAGATATATTAAGACTTATATGTTGCAAGTTAGGTTTATTTAACTTATATTTAATTTCTATGTGCAGCTATTTAGATAATTTAAAAATGAGATTTTAAAATAATAAAATAATAAGTGGGGGGCAATCCAAAAAATTAGTTTACTGTCATATGTATTTTGGATTCCAAACGATTCTATCGTTATGAGAATAATACCAAATAACCGGCACAGTTCTCATACCATTAAAACCAGAACATAACAACTGAAGACACTGCTAAGATAAGTAGTGTTCTTTGCGAGAACCCTACCACCAATGGTTGAAGTACCCTATTTGTTGAGAGAATACAACCAATGACTCCCAAACTGATACAAGGTATTCGCCTACTCTTAGTCAGATTTTTAAGGCTGGGGCTAAGGGCAAATTGAAACGAACAAATCTTCTAATATTGTCAGAAA
Organism: Eudonia lacustrata; assembly: GCA_947562085.1. Taxonomy (NCBI): domain Eukaryota; kingdom Metazoa; phylum Arthropoda; class Insecta; order Lepidoptera; family Crambidae; genus Eudonia; species Eudonia lacustrata. The sequence continues at coordinate 51,194,627 of OX387339.1, read as the reverse complement.
AAACGTTTTTTTTTTCTACACTTATACATATTTACACATATATATAATACATATTTGTTTGTATGTATGGAATATTCTCTGAAACTACTGATTCGATTCCAAATTATTTTGATTTTTTTTTATATTTCTTCAGAAATTGTTGTTATTCGTAATTGTAATATCTCTATATTTAATTTTGAAAAAAAAACATAGCTGTTCTCTGTTTTAAATTCCAGTATTTATAAATCAAGTAAAAAAAATAAGCGCTGTTTTATGCTTTTATATATAGCTTCGTGTTTTTATCGGCGTGTTTGACCAACTTGAAAATATTTTACTAAAAAAATAATGTCATGATTTAATTCTTAAAAGGGTTTGAAGGGTCGATCTAGTGTCATTCATTACAGTTCTTACAGATATAAGAACTGAAGTTTCAAGGTCTGCATCTTGAAATGCGATGAAATGAAGAAACAAAATGCAATTTTCACACCTTACTGCTGTAAGATGTGAAAATTGCATTTTGTTTCTTCATTCATTCATGCAGGGATATCAAAAAAGTGAAATCTACTTTTTTTTAAAGATGAAGTCTGAGGTTTTCCTTCACATTATGTTCAAACGAATTTCATAATTAACAAGACGTAGAATGACGTGACAAGGGTCATGTACCCCCGTCACGGCTGGATGTACCCGGCCCGATGTGTATAGGTAATACCCTGTTGTGATGGTCATGTGTTCCATCACATTACGGTTTGTCTACACATTTTTTTTGCTTTATAAAAATGTCAATCATTCACGCCGCTCCATATTTGTGTGTGACACTGGAAGCGTTGAAATTGATTTTGCTTTTGTTATATAATTTCCTGAATATAGCGGTCTGATGTTTAAATCTTTTATAACTACCTCTGTGGTAGAGTGGTTAGACCGGTACCGGACCTAGTCACTAGGTCACAGGTTTGCCTCCCAGGGGTAGGTAAATATTACGGCTGGTTTGGTTGACGATGGAGCTTGTTCTAAGTATGCCTGGCTATACAGCCACCACCATTTCACTTAATTCTGTCGACGCTAATACTAGTAGTACCTACTGTTGTGATGTGCCTATTATAAGTTTCATACAAATCTTAATCCTGTAAGTTTCTTTTTAAATTAGACAACATCATATACATTGTTCTGATCCTAAGGTAGCTAAAGCACTCGTTTTATGAAAATCAGAAACAACAATGCGTGACGGTACCACAACTACCCAGACCCAACACAATATCGAAAAGTTCGTTTTTCGAAATTGACCCGAGCGGGAATCGAACCCGAGACCTCAGAGGTAGTGCCGCCCAAAGTCCGGCGTGCAAGCCACAGAGGTCGTCTCGTCTTCGTAAGTAAAACTGTAACTTAATAAATTAATAAGTAAATAAATAAGTATATTTAACAAGATCTGTAGGTATATATTAATCTTTAATTCAACCTATATTGCATTGTAATGTGCAAACTGCCTATGTGCACTATATTTTTTTAAATACTTTTCCTCTGAGATCCCGCTGAAAGTAATTTCACCTAAAGAACCTGTATAGTAGTTTATTCTTTACCATGTTTTGTTCTTTTTTTTAAATTGTTTGTGTGCGATTTGTGTTTGAATCAGCAAGCAAGCGTACGATCGTTGATTACTAAATGATTACTAAATGATTACTGACACGTACGGTGCGCCTGATAGGAGCCGATCACCGCAGCCTATTAAAGCTTGTCGATGAATATAATTTGCACGGTTAGCTGTAAGTACCTATATGTGGCTAGCTATATCTAGTTACCGAACTAATTGTTCAAACTAAAACTAACCAAGGACAATAGTGCTATGTGGCAGAAATGCCTGGAAGATAGCCACCTGACAGATAGGATGTGTGGGATTACCCTCCTACGGATAATATAATTTTGCTTAAGTGTGTACTTAGTGGTGGCTTATTATTACGAATCTACTCTGCACCTACATCGTTCGTGGGTGTCCGAATAGGAGACTGAAGTGGCATAACAGGTAGTCAACCGAACATAAAGCGTAACAGTAGGTATTTAAATAAACAATCATCGTCATCATCTCAGTCAAAAGACAACGACCAGTTTTGTGCTGCTCGCATCCAGCGGTTACCCGTGAGCTTCACAAGATCGTCAGTCTACCTTGTTGGAGGCCTGCCCACTCTTCGTTTTCCGGTGCGCGGTCGGCACTCGAGAGCTGTTCCGGCCCAGCGGCTATCAGTCCTGCGAGCGATGTGCCCTGCCCACTGCAATTTGAGCTTTTTTTTTTTTTTATACTTAGCTCGGCAAATGACTCCATCCTACCTGATGTTAAGTGGAAATGAAGTCCAGACGCGAAGACAACTGGTGCAGCGTGGAAACAAACGTAGCATCAGTTAACTTCACTCTGCCGGCCCACAAGGTGCTTCTTCACGCCTCTCTTGAAGGACCCCATATCATAGGAAGGAGGGAAAACGTGTGCTGGTAGACTATTCCATCTTTTGGAGGTGCGACAAAGAAACGAGTCACTAAATTAATAATAAATAATAATAATAAATAATAATTAATAATAGCTTAGATATTCTTCGGGCTATGTCGGTAACCTTTATTCTTCTGCGGACCTCCTTATTTATGATTTGATCACGCAGAGAAACCATACAAATATTATACGAGATTCAGTTGTTTTTTCACTATTAGATTTGTTATAATGGTCGAATTTTATTTAGTCACAATTTCGTCAGAAGAGCTTGTACCCATGGCCATGTAAAATAAAAAAGTCATATTATACCTACATTAAACTTTAACCCTTTCAAATCTTGCAATTCTCCGCTCGTACAATGTTCTTTAAAAGGTGCACAGTCTTTAACATATTACATAGAGAATATTTAACAAAGATCATTTAAAAATGGCACTTTTGTAATATTTTCTTTCAGTTGCAGTTGTTTATCCGTATTTCTACTTAAAATTATTACTAAAGCATGGTGCGTTGGTAGTGCGGTAATAAAGCGTTATTAAATAACAACGTATACCTACCTACATATGTGCACACCCATTAATGTAGTCTTCCAAATGAATTACTCCTTGGCAAATGACAAATAAGCAATTTGTCGTGGCGTACTTACTTCGTCTCAATTTACGGCAATTTGCTGGGCCTGTTTGTGGTGAGAGAATGGCTGCGAGGACGTTTATATAGTGAACACTCGTAGACGGGTATAAACTCCCCGAGACAAGTTACAAGCGCATAGTGCTAATTGCTCTCACAACTCTGACAATAATATATACAGATTTGGAATGCATAATAGCTGGCTTACATATTGTAGGAACAATGAAAGTAGTTTTACTTAACGAAAATTTTAAGAAGTGTCCAGATATTGGATCAATAACGTGTTCGATTTCCAACTTTAAAAGGCCGCCAACGCATCTGCGATTCCTTTGGTTTTGCGGGTGTCCATGGGCGGCGGTGATTGCTTCCCATCAGGTGACCCGCCTGCTCGTTTGCCTCTTAATATAATAAAAAGAAAACTGGAGGGTACTTTTAAATATTGTGTTAGTTTCATGCAATCGGGATTGAGAGAACTAGTGACGAGAAATAACACACTTTCAAAGAGTAGAAACACCCCGTTAGCAATAGCGAGTCGTCCCTCAACCTAAATAGGAAATAATTAATTTCAAAATCACCGATGAGATTAAATAAATCGGTATCCAAACATAACAAAAGTTAAGCTCTTTCGTGGAATGAAAAATGGAACAAAACAGTTTTATTTAGTTTCATTGAACAAGTACTTATATTAAACCAGAAACTCAACAGAAACATGAGGTAAGCTCATGCACGAATGTGGTGTTTATTAATATACCGTTTGAGTAATTACGTACTTGCTCACTTAATTAGCTGCTGTAGCGATCATAACACCGCATACTGTATAAATAAATATAGTAAAGAAAGCATGGTAACTACGCCTGATGGTAGTCACCGCAGCCTTTAGCTACGTTCACTCATAAATAGCTAGATAGCTTTAAAAGTTTGCAACACCAGGGGTATATAAGTCTCCGTCAGTAGCGTATCTAAAAGAAGTAATAAATATTGACACGATGACTTATGGTAAAACATAAACAAAGAATTAGTTAAAATATAAAATCTAAGAATGAAGTATATAATACGTACAACATGCAACAAACACAAACAAGCAATATTTACTACAATAATAAAAGTACATGTACTTATATACATCGCCGCTTGAGTGTATATTTTAGGTGTATGTTGAAAAATGAGTTACTTGCATATGCACTATTTACCTATAGCATGGACTAATAAATGCCTATATTAAACATTTTTAGAATCGTTAAAATGTTCGTTACCAAAAGAGTGGGAATGACGCTTAAAGCTAAATTAAGAATTAAAACTAATTTAAATATTTGCGATTACGATCCTCGGAATCTGACTAATAACATATTTTATAACTAGCCCTAAGCTCGTCTCTAATTTGTGATTAAGATTTTTTATTTATATTTTCATCTAATTGAGGTGTTAAATTTTGTAAGCCGTAAGAACCTTATTCATTGTCAAAAACGGCGTCAATTAGCCAAGCTATTTTTTACATATTGAAATGGAAATTGTATTCAAAATTTCAAACAAAATTTTAATTCAGAAATGGTATTGAAAACGCTTAGATTTATATAAAAAAGTTACTCTATTTCGTCATTTCAACATTCTTTTGATATGAATATTCGTTGAGTGACTGAGTTTTCTCTCTTCAAATGTTTGCTGCATACACGCGAGACGACTCGTCTAAAGAGCACAGCTGCTAAAAACGATGTAAGAATTTTTGAGAGGATTTAAGAGCATTTTGTAAACAAAGAAGTTTCCTTTGTGCAGGTTCTAGTTATTCAGTTAAGTAGGAAATCTGATAAACTTTATAGAAAAATAAATAGTTTTACTTAGTTATATCGAACGACATTTGGCTTTAGAGTAAGGTATTAATTAAGTATGTCTACTATATATTTTAAGACTTAGAACCTTCTTCATCATCATCAACATCATCAGCTCATTTAATGTCTCCACTGCTGGGGCACGAGCCTTCCCTATGGATGGATAGGGAGAACGGGTCATAAAATTAACGACTGCTAATGCAGTCGGGACCAACGGCTTTACGTGCCTTCCGAGGCACGGAGGAGCTCGAGATCATACATTTTTGGTCACCCATCCGATGACCGGCCTTTGCGAAAGTTGCTTAACCTCAGCACTCGCAGACCGGGCGCGTTTACCACTGTGCCATCGAGCTCCTCTTAGAACAGATTTATCCTATATCAGTTTCATTATTAAAAGCGTTTTTTTTACAATTTCAGTTCAGTCTCGTCCGGAATGACTAATTAAAAACTTCATGTGGTTCTATGACTGCAAAAAAGCATTGTTATTTTATTGTAAACTTTTTTGTTTACCTTGTAACACGAAATAATAGTGGCAACATAAAATTTCGATTAAGTTACAATGAGATTGACATGCCACATCTACCGCAGCCCCAACAAAGTAAGTCTTAAGCATCCGCGCCAATTGTTCATTGTAACAAAATTTCCCAAGACTCGCCACAGAACAGGCTGGGCGTCAGCAAATGGCATAAACGCGGCCAATCCAAGAAAAGTCAACACAAGACCCGAATCCAAGCAAAGTTAATGGACGAGTTAACCTAATAGCCAAAAGCACTCAATGCTCACAAAGTCACGTCGACCGCTTTATGAGACCACTAACTGCTAATTTCCTACACTGAAGAAAATCGTTTCTTAGGAAAACATCGTCGCTATTTTCGCCAAATGCTGTTTGCGTTCGCTGTACGTTGGCACTATCGCGAGCCTAGTGCTATTGATAAGATCTTGCATACAACAAGGCAAGGTGAAATATAGGAAGTCTTTTGTTCGCTTCGTGAGTTGTGTTTGTAAGAATTTTGGCTTCTTATTATACATATAAGACAATCAGGACACCGTACTCGCTTATGAAGAGTACTAAGAGCCGGTTCACAAATGTGCGCTTAATGAGACTCTGCTAATATCCTACACTGAAGAAAATCGTTTTTTATGAATAAAGCCTCGTTTTTTTTTTGCTAAATGATCTTTGTGTTCCCTGTACGCTGGAGTTATGGCAAGCCTAGTGCTATTGATAAGATCTTGGATACAACAAAGCAGGGTGAAATATAGGTAGTCTTTTGTTCACTTTGTGAGTTATAGGCAAATAGGCTATTTCTAGGCAGGCATGTTCCATCCTCGACCGCAACGTCACTTAACATCAGGTGAGGTGTAGTCAAATGCCTGCCTATAAAAAAAAAAAAGTTATGTTATGTATGCAGGAATTTGGTTCGCTTTATATTTTATAGGACAATCAAAACACCGTATTCGCTGATGATTAGTTTGAGTTGTTAGGATCCCTAGGCTTCATTTATATATTCTCGATCTACCCGAATCTGGCTGCCGTATAAAAAATAAATAAAAAAAATACAAAAATAAGGTTGTAGGTATAGTTTTTTTTAGCTACCAAAAAGTTACAGAATCATAATATTATATTAAGTATATTTAAATATGTATGAATAATATGGTCCTGAATTCAAACTCGCAATGCTTTAAAATAGAGATAGCAAAAGGAGTAATGTTGTTTCTGCAAATCTGAAACGCCTCCGAACCGGCGCACTCTATCAGAGCTGAGCTACCAGATTTGAACATTGTTTCGGCACAAACATATCGATGTTGGACTGAATAAATAAGGCTCAAATAGAACGTACTTGCATACCCACATTCTACGATGGCACTGCATCTAAAGGTTTAGATTGCATATTTATCAGGTTAGAAACGTTTTTCAATTGTTATTTTACTTCCACGATGCCGATGCTATAATCATATCGAAACTAAAATAGCACTTGAAAAATGACAATGTAAACATGTCGAATTAGGTTTAACTTTAAGAGCTTGCTCAATTCTCATTAGAGCAATTAAAATGAGTACAAAGGCGCGGGATATTTCATATTTGTATTTCTCAAATCAGTAAAATTTAAAAAGTCAAATAAATTTATATTTAAAAAAATTGTTCCCCTTTTAAGCAAATTTTGGGCACTAAGGAGTATAAATAAGACTTGGCATAGTTAAAGTTATACAAGTATCTAGACACGCGGCAGCGTGTCAAGGCAAGTTAAGCTAACAGAACTGGCAAGCAGCACCGTGTGTAATATTGCACGAACCACTTCGAGCCACTTTTGACCCCCTCATAACTCCAAAACTATTTTACATAAACATGTCAAATATGGCTTATATATTGAGACTGGCCAGATACTTACATATGTGCTTCAAATTTCATAAACACACCTCAAATGGTTATTTGAGTATTAACGTCAAAAAATCGACATTTTTATCACTGACTGGCTGACTGATTGACTGATTTAGATCAAAACTCTAACCCAGTTCCAGATGACCTAGAAAGTTCAAATTTAGCATCCAGAAAGGTAGTTGGGCGAATACTAAGGAATACATCAGAAACTAGTAATTTTTTATCAATTTATAATATTTTTCAAATAATTGATTCTATTAGGAACACTTACTTATAGATACTTCTTTTGTCGTTGAAGTCAACAACCAAGGCATATATCATAATATTGAACTTGGCTTTCATTTCACATTTATGTTTTTGATGGGATTGTATATTATGTTAATTACAGCCGAATTCTGACCATTGAGCGACCACAAGTTAAATTTAATATGCTACTTTTAACAAACGTTCAGATTATCAGTAAAAATACCGAAATAAAACGATAAAGGTTCACTAGTACCTATACATATACCTACAGAACAAAACAATGCAATAGTAACATTGAATATTCTCTATCTTATGCTTATCTTCAAGTTTCTGTCCCGGTGCTTGGAAAATTGAAGTAGCACCAAGAGTACGTCTGTTTCCGGAATCTGTAAAATGAATCTTGCCGGATTTTTGATTCAATCGTAATATTTCAGTGAAGATATAAAATCAGTTTAAGAGCCTTTTTCCGGGATCAAGCAGTTGTGGATTTGAAAAGCTGTCGGTAATCCAGTATAGATAGTTGTTTATAGCTGTCGATAATCGAGTATTACGTTGCTATTAACATAGACAAAAATGTATTCTAACCTCAGAACAATAATATTATTCTGAGATCCTAACCAACTATAATAGCACCAGTATTCAACACTTTTAGCCCAATACGCCAAAAAATTACATACATTTTCATTGAAATTTTACGTTATGATAGCTAGCAAGCAAGTGGTATGTATTCAATAATTGCTAAAGACTATACCCCTTACAAATAAACAAAGAATAAGGTCCGAATAGTTATTCCGTGTTTTGTCTCTTTTACTCTAATTTGAAATGACGTTTAGATGACAGGAAAAAAACACGGAATAACTATTCGGACCTTATTCTTTGTTTATTTGTAAGGAACTAAAATTAGTTGCTGACCCCTACTTTTAATGCTTAACACTAAACGCCCAAACTGTTAAAATGACGGATATCGATTTTATTTATATTATTTTCTCCGGAAATATTTGGTGAAATGTGATGAAATTAATTTACTTTTATTTTTTTTGCTTAATTTATTCTAAAAGATGGTTAAGCAATCTATAACTGATATTAGTATAACGTTATAACAAGGTATACCTATAACGCCCAACGTCAGCGTCACATGACGAACTTATAATGTGAGGGTATTTACAAATAGTAGTTTATGCAACTGTCATATAATGAAGGGTATTAAAACACGAGTGTGAGTTTATGAAACGAGCGCAGCGAGTTTCATAATAGTAACGAGAGTTTTAATACCCGTGTTATATGCAGTTGCATACACTACTTTATCTTCACTAATGCAATTAGTCAAACAACAAGAGTAAAAGCTGACAATAGTTTATTTATAATAATTGTTCAAATTTCCGCCATTAAAATCTAACCAATGAGAGCGCAGCTGCGCGCGCAGGGCCAATCAGGAGCGAGCGCGCGCTGTTCTTTTTTTATTTAATTGGCACAAGATCTTACCAAAGAGTTTTGTGTATATAAGTTTAGTAGTTTCGACGAAGTTTTCACGTATAACCCAACTGTTTTCAAAAGCCAGCCTAATGTCAAAATTTTATACAACTTGTATGAGGATTTTGACATAAGGCTCGCCAGGTTAATTGGTCGCGTTTTATTGATGTTATAATGAGATTTTACGATATCGATGTGAATATTATACCATCATGTAAAATTGCTTTAATTGAGTGTTTTGTTGTCTGCGCTATAACAGTAGTAGTTATAAGTCAAGTATTGGAAACATAAGTAGAATGTTACAACATTAGTGTAGATAAACTAATTTTATAGTCGATGCAAACTACCTTCAGTAAAGAGTTTAGAGGTGGATTTTACCATTTTTTATTCATTTGTCATTCGATACGCATTGTTTCCAGTTGTTGTTTTTATTGTCGTGAGTTACAAATAGTGAAATAAAGTAACATTGTGTGAGAAATTTATTGTGAATTGCTCAAATATAACCTCAAGACGTTTGACATCATCAGAAATTGAGCAGATGCTTGAAAGTTTACACAATATACATGAAGACCAATCTGTCTTCGAACTGGTGTCCGGATTATCCGACGATGAAAACGAAGACATTTCCTACTTGCCTCCAGGTACTTGTCTTTTACATTCGGACAGTTCGGACTGAGGAATCGGAGAGTAGTTCCCATGTTACTGATAGGGTACCTGCACCTCCGCAGATTTTTTCTGGTACTATGGTGAACAGGAGAGGTCGAGGAAGAGCTAGTGTACGTACTGGAACAAATGCAAGTACTTTATCTGGACCATCAAATGGCCTTATCTCCAGCAACTAAATGCCAGAAGTCGAAGATAAGTTATTGGCCCCAAATGGATCGCAGACTCCAGGGGCATCTGGTAAAAAGAGAGCAAATTGTCTTGTGCGAAAAAACGAAGCATCTGAAAAATGCGACATTTGCCAAAAATTTGTACGTGGAAAATGTGTAGGTCGCGAAGAAAAAACAATTATTTGTGAAAAATGTTTATGCTAACTAACCTATTTTTGTAACACTTTTGTTGTTTTTACAATATACCTTATAGTTTACTATTAAATTGAGTTTCATTTTATAGTTTAAGTTCATAATCCTAGCGTCCGTCATTTCGACTGACGCTGGGATTACGATACGTACGGATACGTGAAGCAAAAACTTTGTACACCTTTTTTACGAAAATTGCGCGGACGGAGGAGTATGAAATTTCGCACACTTATAGCTTATATGGAGAAAGTTATCCGAATGTTAATATTTTTTTTTAAATTATGCATAAAAAAACATTAAATTAATAAAACAAATATTACACACGTTTGACATACACGCATATGTGTTTGACGCACACGTATATAATATAGTCTTTTCAAAAATTTCAAAAATGGAAGATGATAGCGACCGAAATCTGTCAATTTCATGATGCCAATCCAAACTCGCATTCTATCTATCTTTTCTTAATTTTTCATTGCTTAGGATCCATGCAGCCTTAATAAAATTACGGTCGAATTTCGACCACTGGGCGACCACTAGTAGAAATAAATAGGCATCACAATAGGTAGTTCGTTGTTACAAAATTATCTACAATAAAGAACAAGCATTAATTGCTTAGAAGCTCGGTGTCGCAGTGGCGCAGATGAAATAATAGTGCAGTGGTTAACGCGCCCTTGCGCAAAGACCGGTAGTTGTATTCGTTATGATAAGCGGCCGCTGCTCCAATATGTATACCTATCTAGATAAAACTATAATATCCGTAGTAGCATCCTAGGGTCTCGTATATCCCGTCCGGGTTTATGTGGCTATCACCTTCGTATCTATTTCTGCCGCTATGTAGCGGTCTGCTGTATTTTGTGTGTTGGATATGATAATCAATAGGTTGCGATATTTGCATCTTCATCATCATCATCATCACCAGCCTATACTAGTCCACTGCTGGACAGAGGCCACTCAAAGTGCACGCCACTCAGCACGATCCTCGACTACTTCCATCCAGCTCTTCCCAGCCACCTGGCGACGATCGCCGCTCCACTTTGTCCCTATTCGCCTTTTACATGCAAAAATAAATAAATTGCATGCCGAATTAAAACATTTATTTTTATAATTATTAACACACAATTAATAAAATTAAACATGGTGAAAATCATAAAATAAATTATAAAATGAACTTACATTAATAATCACGTACAAATAGTAACAACAGAAGTTTAGCTAAACATTCAAGAATGACGTCATACATGTTGTTGTGACCTTCGGCAGCCATTGTAGTTTTTTTTGTTACTTCAATTGCCATAAATTGTGTAAGTACTAATGCACTAATATATAACAAAGAATAGATAAATAATCGATTCTAAAACAAAGCAAAAAAAAATAACTACGAAGCCTAATCTATGAAAAGCGCAAAGTATTATTCAATAATATATCATCAGTGTCTTAAAATGTTAAGTGGTAGACCATTCCACAATCTGACAACATCAGAAGCATGGCAGCCGTTTCCGTAGAAACGGAACGGGAAACGGCGGAGACCCGTAGGTCTCCCTGGTCGGTGGGTTAACGAAGTCCTCCTGGCACTGGTTTAAGGGAAGCCTCCACAGACCAAATTCATCGCAGCAACATCCACTCGAGCTCTGGTTATACGCTGGCTGATCCCGAAACGCGACCGGCAAGTGGTTACTTGACGGGTTATACCATACGTACGGTTTTTTTTTTTTTGAGGGAGACTGCTGGTTGCCGAGCGGCATTTCCAGCTTGTTTAGGGGCTTGTTTTAGGGGCGGCGAGGTACGTAAAGGGTACCTCAAGCCGTGTTGAAACGAATCACCTTCGGAGGATTTCTAGAGGGGTACGGCATCGCACACTTAAAAGTGCGCGTCCCCGTGCCCTTCCAGAGTCTCCGAAGGGTTCGGATCGGATCGGGGTGCGTACGGTGGTCACTAACCAGACGGGCCAAGCAAGCCCTACCTCGCACCAGAGGAGAGGGGCGGTTCTTTCTCCGTCACCACAAGGATGCGTTTATTTAAGCGACATTCCGATAATATTTCCTCTTAATATAAATCACTTTTCGAGCGTTAAATCGATCGCTGATTGATGCTAATATTCAGTAAAAGACGCTGATGTTGTAACTGTCATGATTTTGTCAGTAGCCACCGGACAGGAAGCTAAGGGGAAACTCTGCTAGTATTATAAATCATCATATATATCATAATAGCGATGTCTGCGGAACCGCGGAACGAAGTGGAACCGCGAACACAATGAGCGGTGTTGTGTTAATTTTGAGCTACAGTTCCCCATAAAATAACTACTTCAGTCACAATAGGAGCGGCGTGGACGACTGACATTTTCATATAGCAAAAAATGTGGAGACAAATGTGATGGAACACATGAGGGTCATGTGTCACAACAGTGTATTAGCTATATACACATCCAGCCATGACGAGGAGTACATGACCCTGGTCACTTCATTCTACGTCTTGTTAATTATAAAACTCATTTGAATAAAAGCTAAAGGAAAAGCTGAGAACTTAATTATTTTAAATAGCAGAGGTCACTACACTGATATCTCCACTGCAAAATGTGAATTAACATTTTGTTTGTTCATTTCATCGCGTTATTGCATTGAAGCTTCTGTTCTTATGCGTCTATGCACTTTAATTTCACTGGATGTTAACTTCGAACAAAAATACCTAAAACAATATTAAGCATCTGATAAAGACAAATAATTTTGAAATATAAAAAATTAAAACGTATTTCCAGTATTTACTATTATTAACATAAATATACAATTGCAAATACATTAAATTACAGATCTATTTTGGTTAGTATTCGTATTTGTACACCTGTTTAAATTAGCTTGTAGTTGATCAAAACACCAACTTGTTTAATTATCGCGTGTAAATGGAATAATATCAAAGCGATTTACCTACTTTACAAACTCCACGTTATCGTCATTTTGAGAGGGTGAGGTGTTAGTGTTTAGTAAATAGCCTTTAACTGTCCCACTGCTGGGCCAATCGATCATTGAAATGAAGTGTTCGCTTCAATTGATAGGTTATGACTTAATCACCACGTTTGCCAAATGCGGGTTGGTGATCAATAACCCGGGCTATGCATCGATAAATCCGAAACACACTTTGTGCGACCTCGGAATTGAACCCAAGACCTTCAGGTATCAGGAAGTTTTTAGGTACTATTTTTAATAGTTATGTAGCCTGAAGGCCATTTAAAAACTCAGGAGATCCACAGTAAATATTTATAAAAAACCTGTTTATAGATACAGGTTTTCACATATCACATTTTAAAGACAATAATTGCACAATCGATGTAACTATAAAACAATGTTATTAGACTGAAGAATTTTGAAAGACTGAACATATCAAAAATACAATAAAATTCCATGACAATGACATGACATTCAAAGTATTATTTTTCAGAACCGTGCATATAAATTTGACATATAGTTTTTAAAACTACCAAGGAGGCTATAAGACGCATAGCATAAAAAATATAACGTTGAGTAAATTGCAACGACAACGTTACAGTTATCTCGGCAAATGACTCCACTTCACCTGATTTTAAGCCTCCGCAGTCATAGTTAGGTACCGCATAAAGCTTTAGCAACGTCTATTTGTTATACACCGTACAAATATTCCTAGATACGAAAACCGTAACCCTGTAACCGCCCTTGTGGTCTAGTTGTTACGATCACCGATCCCACATCCAGAGGTCCCAGTTTCCATCCCAGCGGAGGATACATGTGTGTGTACGTGTGTGTACATGTGTGTGTTGGTAGGATTTGTTTGTCCGCCTGGCTAGCTGCCATCATCTTTACTAAATATGTCGCAACAACATCCATTTTAGTAGCATTGTTGTTTTCCACCCGCTAGAGATAAAACGCAAAACTATAATTACTTACTGACAATGTACAATAAATAAATTGAACAATTAATATAAAATGCTAATAGTAATTTTCAGGCAAGTCTTTTGTTTTAAAAGTATGTTCTCAATAAAACGGATAGCGTACTTTTATTAGTCATATCACGTGTAAATGTAATTAATCACTAATAACACACACAAGCGTTTAATTTTAACAAAAAATAACACGCTTAATTATAATACATTCATATCTACACGTTCTTTGTGGCCTTGTTAACGCCAACTGCTTGATAGTCTAATATTTGTTCAGTTTCGAGTATATAAAAGGAACAATTTTCTTTAACTACACAGTGTACGATCACAAGTTAACTGAACCCGTCAAGATGAAATTCGCACAGGTGAGTTGTTAGGTTACAGTCAAATTTAATGCGGTCCCATGTAAAACTGTTTAAGAGCGTTTACGCTGCACACTAGCGCCGCCAATGAAAAAAAAAACATATCTAGTAATTAGAGATAGAAAATCAAATTATGCTCAACAAACTATCTGAATGAAGTAATTTAGCATTTTTACGTCACCTAATGAACACCTGACATGTTATGGTTTAGTTAAATATGGCGTTATAGTTAAAAGTGGCCGTAACGTCTTATTTTACTAAACCATAACATGTGAGGTGTTTATTAGGTGACGTTAAAATGCTAAATTACTTCATTCAAATAGTTTGTTGAGCATAATTTGATTTTCTATCTCTAATTACTAGATATGTTTTTTTTTCATTAGTGGCGCTAGTGTGCGGCGTAAACGCTCTTAAATGACGATAGCCAATGAAAATAAATATTGTTTTCTGTAGGAAATCAACCAAAATGATCACCGTAGGGTTAACGAAGACATGGCTTTGAATTGACGTTAAAAAAATACTTGTAAAAGTTAATTAGTTAAGTTAAGTTAAAGTTAATAAGTTAGTTAAGTTAAGTTAGTTAATAATAAAAATCAAACAACTTTTACGGATCTACTCACGTTTATTTTACACATTACTTATTTAATGTTTATCCTGACGTTTCGAACCCTTTGCAGGGTCCGTGGTCACAGGGAGGATTAAAAATTAATAATTTAGAATTTTATGAATTGTACAGAATTATAGGTACTATCGTAGTACGGTCATATTTTTAATATATTTTAGTAAGCTCAGCATTATAAGTAATATGAAATGTTACAGGGAGCCGTTGCTAGCTGTGATAGTCTAAAAATAATATTCCTAAGAAATCGTTGAATCAATTACACATAGCGTAAAGCTAGGCATGTGACTGACGAACTGTCAAAATGTCATTAATTCGGTTGCGAATGCTTCACGTGGTTAACGGTGTTTTTTTGTGACGTTCGGCGGTTTTTTATGTTTTTTTTGTCCTTGAAGCCGATACTTTCTTGCTTCTAAATTTTAAATCCCTTTTTCTAACTAACCTTTTCTTGACAATTAATATAATAACAATGAAAGACAATACAAAGTATTATTAAATACTAGCCGTCACCCGCCCGCTTCGCTGTGCGAAAATAATGGGTCAATGAATGCTAATCAAAATAATTATAAGGTTTGCCAACATCATAAATAGCCTATCATTTGCACAATCTCATGTTCTTACTACATACAAATTTTCATCAAGAGCCGTCACTCGCCCGCTTCTTCTTCTTCAGCCCGTCGTTGCCACCCAATGCTGAGTGTATGCCTCTCCCTTTGCACGCCATCTTTCTCTGTTGGTAGCCATCCCAAACCAGTTCTAACTCGACCGCTTCGCTGAGCGTAAACTTGTGAATAAAATTTCATTTTTTGTAGCCTATCTTTTGCACAATCTCATATTCTTACTAGATACAAATTTTAAGCGTGAACTTTTTTTCTTTTTTTATAGCCTTTCATTTGCAGAATCGCATGTTCTTACTACATACAAATTTTCATCAAGATCGGTCAAGCCATTCTTGAGTTAAAAGTGGGCATACAGCCAGACAGACAGACAAAAACTTCAAAAATTGTAGAATTGGTGCCAGTAAGTCATAAAATGAATATTTTCATCAAGATCGGTCAAGCCATTCTTGAGTTAAAAGTGGGCATACAGCCAGACAGACAGACAAAAACTTCAAAAATTGTAGAATTGGTGCCAGTAAGTCATAAAATGAATATTTATCGCAAAATTTGTCAGAAAAATTGCAAGTACACATAGAGCCTACAGATTTATAATGTAGGTAGTATAGATTAAATAAATAAAATAAATATTAGACAAAATCACATACTTACATTGTTCTGATCCCAAAGACAGTAGCCAAAACACTCGTTTTATGGAAATTAGAAACAACGGCGGTACCACAACCATCCAGACCCGACACAATATCGAAAAGTTCGTTTGCGACATTAACCCGACCGGGAATCGAACCCGGGACCTCAGAGTTAGCGCCGCCCAAAGTCCGGCGTGCAAGCCACTCCTCAGCTACGGAGGTCGACAAAATATGAAATATATACGAGTACTTACTTTAAAAAAACTAAAAGAAAAATAAACTTTTTAAATCCAAGCATTTATTACTCAATAATAAAAAAACTAAAAAGTAAAAAATAATTTAAATTTAAAAACTTTGCGTTTTATCAAGGACCCAATTTTTGAAGTGAAAACTTCTTTAGCGGCATTGTACACTTTTTTGTAATGGGTAAAAAATGTTAAATTCGCGTCAGGACACGTGACCTGATCGAAAATTCGTAAGACGGATGGAGAGTAGACAGCCGGCGCGGCGTAGGAGAGGAAATATCCCCCTCTTTTTCTACGGCGCGGCTAAAATGTCTGCCTGCTGTTTCGTTTAGGCGGCGCAGGGCGCTTGCGCGAATAAATTGTCATGTTTGTGTTCGATAGCGCAATAAATAAATATTGTATTCTACCACATAAATGATAGTACTTTTATACTGATAATTGAAGCAATTCGTGCAAAATTATTCCCTAACCATTCCAAAATATCAAAAATGCACAACGTTAATATTCAAGTTTTCACCCGTCGTTTTTTTTTTATAAATAAAAGCTGTTACATTTGATGGAGCATTACAGAACATTGAGTATATTACACCTTCATTATTTTTCTTTTGTAATTAATTAACTACCGAAATTTTAATTTAACTACCGAGTTCCTATGGTCACCTTCCGGTTCCATCATCAGATCAGCTCCATATCATAATAATTTTGCATTATCATCCAATTTACACATGCACGCAAACCAGCTCAATCCGTCAACAGGAAGGAGTTCAAATTTCAATTACTAGATTTGACCCATACAAACAAATAAATAAACAGGTGAAACTTAAAAGCTTATAAAAAATAAAGAGGTTTTTGGATACCGATTTCCCTTTTATAAGTTTAAACCTGGAGATATCTGATCATCTAGGGTTTGTGCTAATAGAAAAGTCTTGCTATTTACTTAATCTGTGGTCTTGCTCTTAATTCATTAGAGTAAGGCTTATTGCGTAGTAAAAACAAACAAATAAAAAAATAAAAGCTTGTATAACACTTTTTGTGCAATTGTGTGAAATATTCAAATCAGGATATCTTTTTAACTCTGTTAGCAAACGGTCAGTATACTTAAATAATACGCTATAATGGCGTAAGTTTTGTTATCCTACAAAGAACTTGATATGAGCACCAACACCCCTTAGAAAGTGATTGATCTTCTTTACGCAAATATTACATTGAAATTAAACAATTTTTTTTGGATCTACTAGCATTTATTTGACTATACATTTGATCATGGATTAATATTTGATTTTTTAAACTGTATAGAGTTTGAAAGGGTTTAAATAATATACCTACTTATTGTAGTTTTACCTACAATCTAAATTGAGTAAAATGAAATGAAATGAAACATATTTGTTCAGTTTAGGCACAAACTTATTTATTTATTAATTAAAATCTACAAAGGTACTCGCTACCAATATACAAAAATAGTCAAACAATGTGGACATTACAATCCACCCACAACAGAGCTAACATTTTGCATGAGGTTCGCTTAAATAGTGCATTATGAACGTCGATTTAAGAGATGTCTTAAAGATAAAAAATGTAATGAAACAATATGAGTACACACAATAATAGTAATAATACTTTTATAATTTAATAAACTATACATTCGTTTAATGTGATTCTTCTGCTGGTTCGGAAGGTTGTTTCTATTGAGCATTAACGAAATGTAATTTTTTATTAAATTAATAAAAGGACGGAACTCTTAAAAGGTGCTGTGGTCCAACTATTTTTAAAGTTGGACAACTGCCCCTAGTAAAGACTCATGGCAGAGTGAACGAGAGTGCGGCAACATAGTTAATTTATTATTGTGTGAATTTGGGTGTCTTATATATTATAAATGAAACACATAATTTAGGTGTACACTATAAAATACTTATATCATTATAAAGTACAATCGTAATCAAATATTAATTTACAAATTGGACACAACAAAATATTTACGCCTCGCTCGGCCAGTTTTGAAAGCTGCGTTATATAATAACGTAATATCCGCATGCCAATGTATAATTTTTTAAAATATATTATTGGAAAGCATTTACATGGAGGTACATATTTAAGGTCGGACATATTATCAAAAATAGTTTTGGCTAGTTTTGAATACTTATGTAATAAATTTTTCTATTTCCAATAAAGAAACAAGGATTAAATAAGATCGGCAGCGCTCAGTGACATACTTGTTATTCTCCGTTACTACAGCAACATACGCTGCCCGATCCGCGTTTGCGATGACAGCCGCGTTATCGGGTACTTCTTTCCCATGCTTTTTTCGTCTGTGTGTCTGTGTGTGTCTGGGGGCAGTCCCCGGACTGAAATAAGCACGGGTATGTAGACCCGTAAACGTTGTTTAATTTTTAAAAGAAAAAAGGTTAGTCAAAAAGTTTTTGTTGTTTCTAGATCTTCTTCTTTGTCGCCGCCCTCATGATGTCCTTTGCAGCTGCTAATTACTGCGTTCGTAAGGAGTCCCCTGATGTGCAAGCAGATCCAGGCATCAATTCATTTCAGGAAAAGCCAGCTATTCATTGAATAATAAATATCAGTGTTGACTAGAAAATGTTGAGTAGATGTTTTATTTCAAAATTGTACCCTTCAAGTAAACAGTTTAAAAACAACGAAATATAAAATGTCTATGTTCAATATAAAAAAAAATTTGCCCGTTTTCACCAATGACTACGGGAAAGCACTTGGCCTTCATCTCACGCCTCCTTCTCGCAGTGAAAGTGCACTCCACCCGGAATCTTAACTGCTGGGGCACTGGCTATTTTATCTCTAGCTGCCAGAACACAACAATAATTTTAATACCTTGCATATCCAAGATATACAACCACACTTTTTTTTGTTATAATGTCATGGCAAGACATGGTTCTAAAATCTAGGGGGCGTTAATTTCACTAAATCCAAACATCAAAAAAGAATACAATAATATTTTGAATCCGATGATGATTAATAATATTTTTGGAGTACAAATTATTATGTCGTATTTCAAAGTATTTACTTTATCAATATACCATTGCGATCATACAAAAATTACAATAATATTAATCACAACAGCTTTAATCTTGTACACCTGTTTAAATTAGTCTGTACATAATTTTAAAGCGATATACCTTATAACACGTTATCAACATCTTGAGTGGGTGAGAAGTTAGCGCTCAGATCCTTTTTTAAATAGTTAGGTAAATGACTCTTTTCTATCTGATATTACTTATATGAAAAAAAAAATATCTAAGACCTCGGGTGGGACTATATCACATATAGTCCCACCCGAGGCAGATCGTCTTTTAGGCCAATATTTGAATGGTTTCGAGTGTATATGAAGATGAACATTTTTTCTGTATTCAACAGTATGTACCCACCCAAGAGTTAAGATGAATTTATCATAGGTGAGTGGTGAGGTTGCAGTCTGGCGACAAGGCCATCTTCCAGCTCCATTATTAGACCCTGATTACCATCTAGCACCAAAGTACTCGTCAAGACTGATCAAACGAGCCCAATATCGATGGGGTTGTGTCGATTAACTACCGAGTTCCTATGGCCACCTTCCGGTTCCATCATCAAATCAGCTCCATGTCATAATAATTTTGCATCGTCATCCGATTTACATATGCACGCAAAATTTCAGCTCAATCTGTCAACAGGAAGCGGGTCAAATTTCAATTAATAGATTTGACCCAAACAAAGAAATAAATATACAGGTGAAGCTAAATAAAAGCTTGTAATAACACTTTTTGTGCAATTTTGTGAAATATTCAAATCAGGATATCTTTTTAACTCTATTAGCTATCAAATTTAAATAAAAACGGTCAGTATATTTAAATAACACGCTATATAATGGCGTTAGTTTTGTTATGCTACAAAGAACTCGTTATGAGTACCAACATCTCTTAGAAAGTGATTGATCTTCTTTACGCAAACAATCCACATTTAAAATAAACTATTTTTATGGACCTACTAGCATTTATTTGACTATACATTTGATCATGGATTAATATTTGATTTTATAAACTGTACAGGGTTTAATAGGGTTTGAATAAAATACTTATTGTAGTTTTACCTACAATCTAACTAATTGAGTAAAATTAAATGAAACTAAACATATTTGTTCAGTTTAGGCACAAATAGTGCATTTATGAACGTCGATTTGAGAGAGATGTCTTAACGATAAGAAAAATGTAATAAAACAATACGAGTACACACAATAATAATAATAATATGTGAGGTGTGCAGTCTCAGGGAATATTTCCTAAAAGCCGATGTGGATATGCACCGAGATGTGGATATGCACCGAGATGTGGTAGCAGTGGACAAGGGACTCACCCCGATGTCCTTGGCTAAAGAGAACTGGCACAAACCCGTAGTACTTAGTGCCAATGACCGCAGGGAGGTATGGCAAGACAAGGAGCTCCACGGGCGCTTTTATGGGGCCCTCCACGGACCCAATGTAGACTTTTTAGCATCCGAATCGTGGCTGCGTTTCGGTGACCTCTTCGGGGAAACTGAAAGTTTTGTCTGTGCAATTATTACCGGAAATATATTATGAAGGACGGGACGGTTGACGTATGTCGAGCATGTCACCGTCCGGGTGAGTCTATCAGACATATTATTTCTGGCTGTTCTCGTCTGGCTTAACGGCGAGTACTTGCACAGGCATAACCAAGTTGCCAGGATTATCCACCAGCAACTTGCTTTGAAATACAAACTTGTGGATTCTAAGGTACCGTACTACAAGTATGTGCCCGACCAAGTTCTCGAAAATGACCATGTCACGTTGTACTGGGATCGATCTGTCATCACCGACAGGACTATTGTAGCCAATAAGCCAGACATTGTGGTGATAGATCGATTAGCGCGCCGCACGATGATTGTCGATGTCACAATTCCCCATGACGAGAACCTCGTGAAAGCTGAGAAAGAGAAACAAATCAAATATCTCGACTTAGCACATGAGGTTGTCGACATGTGGAATGTGGACTCAGATGTCATCGTGCCGATTGTTGTTACGGCCAACGGCCTGATGGCCAAGAGCCTCGATCAACATCTCTTGAGGCTCTCGTTAGGCGGCTGGATCAAGGGCCTGATTCAGAAGGCAGTTCTCCTCGATACGGCACGCTTTGTAAAGAAAGGTTCCTGTCTCTGGAGCCCTAATCACCAGTAGTTTGGACCCTGGTCCCAATGCCGGCGGACTCCTATTTTCTATATTTTTAAATGTTTGTTTTGTTTTTAGAAAATATTTAAAAAATAAATAAAGAGATAATAATAATATATAATTTAATACACTATACATAACTTTAATGTGATTCTTCTGCTGGTTCGGAAGGTTGTTTCTATTGAGCATTAACTAAATGTACATAATAAACACGGGTATGTAGATCCGTAAACGTTGTTTAATTTTTAGAAGAAAAAAGGTTAGTAAAAATATTTTTGTTTTGTTTCTAGATCTTCTACTTTGTCGCCGCTCTCATGATGTCTTTCGCATCTGCTGATTACTGCAGGCGTAAGGAGTCCCTTGTTGCAGGGCCACCAGGCCCCAATTACGAAAGCCAGCTGATTAATTAATAAATATCGGTGTTAACTAGGAATTATTGAGTAGATGTTTTATTTCAAAACCGTACCCTTCACGTGAAAAGTTTAAAAACAACGAAGTATAAAATGTCTATGTTCAATATAAAAACAGTATTGCCCGTTTTCAACAATGATTTATACGAATTTTTAGTTACTTATTTTTTTACGGGAAAGCATTTGGCCTTCATCTCACGACTCCTTCTCGCAGTGAAAGTGCACTCCACCCGGAATACTTAACTGCTGGGGCACTGGCTATCTTATCTCTAGCTGCCGGAACACAACAGTAATTTGAATACCTTGCATGTCCAAGAAATACAACAATACTTTTTTTTTGTTATAATGTCATGTCAAGCCATGGTTCTAAAATCTATAATATTTTGAATCCGATGATGATTAATAATATTTTAGTAGTACATTTGTACTACTAAAATATTATTAAAAACTTGAGTGAGTAAATACTTATATAATAATAATACGACATAATAATTTTATTATGTCGTATTTCCAAGTATTTACTTTATCAATATACCATTGCGATCATACAAAAATTACAATATTAATTAACAACAGCTGTCATCTTGTACACCTGTTTAAATTAGTCTGTACCTAGTTGAACTAAATTCCAACTTGTTTAATTAAAAATTGTAATTTTAATTAAACAAGTTATCAACATTTTGAGTGGGTGACGAGTTAGTGCTCAGATCCTTTTTTTAAATAATTAGGTAAATGACTCTTTTCTAGCTGATGTTACATAAATGAAAAAAAAAATATCTAATTGAAATCTTATAAAGTTCCACCTGAGGCAGATCGTCTTTTTTTAAAAGTGTATCACACTATCAAAACATACGTATTTCGTTAAGGCGACGCATTGGAAATTTACGTGGCGGGGATCTTGATTTTTCCCAACAATTACAAAACATATAAAAGTGATATTTGAAGACATGATTTTTCATTTAAATTGACTTCATTTTGCTAATTGCAGATTTGTTAACTTTTATAACAGAGAAAAAATATCAAAGTAACCTCTTTTAAAACATAGATTTGCATTTTACAGGCTAACCAGACCGATTTAAGCATCAAAACTTTTTTAGTAGATTATTCTTAACACACACTTCAATATTGTATTTCATTTTTTTTAAATAATTTGTAGTTTTAATTTGAAGGAAAAAAACAGTTTTTCTTATGGTACGGGGCGCAAACGCTCCGTATGAGATTTATTGCTTAACAGTGCGTCGCCTAAATGAATATTTACACAAGGTACTTACATAATAATATACTTTGTGACCTTGTCAATGCACATTTCACGATAGGCCAATATTTGTACGGTTTCGAGTGTATATATAGATGAACATTTTTTCTGTGTTCAGCAGTATACCCACCCACGAGTCAAGCTGAATTTATCAAAGGTGAGTAGTTAGGCTGCAGTCTGGCGACAAGAAAACACTATAGGCACTTTGGGTTCGGTGCCTTATTTTTAAATTCTTCGAACGAGACTTTGTTTTGTTGTATGAATAGAAATCTGTCACAAGAACAATAATTCCTATGGCAAGGTTATTTCGAAACCTTAACTATTCAGAGATATGAGCGAGTAGGGGAGGCCGGGGCAGTACGGGCACCTTAAGGGAAATCTATTATAAAACATATTTGAAAAGAGTTAGTAGGTACAGTCGCCGTCAGATATATTGTAGCAGACAAGCAATTAATATCTGAACATTCATTACTTCATTAATATCTGAGCAGATGCTAGTCATTAACTACTAAACACACAACTAACCAATAATATCTGAACACATCACGATGGTGTGGTTAAATATCTAAACAGTTTAGGAAAAATTGCGAAATTATAATATTTCCAATTACAACACTTTTGTATTTTTAGTGCGATATGTCAATGTAAATAAAAGAAATAGATATTGTTTTTTTAATGAAATCAATAAATTTTTTATTTACAACAACATAAATAAACACATTTAACACTTATCATGACAGTAATGACAAGACTGAAAACTACAAAGTGTTAAAAACTACCAGCGTCATTTTACTATATATAAATTATCAAAAGAGTTCATAATAAAACAGTTTTTAGTGTAAAGTTGGAAGCACTTCCTACTGCAATTTTTCCTAAACTGTTTAGATATTTAACCACACCATCGTGATGTGTTCAGATATTATTGGTTAGTTGTGTGTTTAGTAGTTAATGACTAGCATCTGCTCCGATATTAATGAAGTAATGAATGTTCAGATATTAAAGGTAACTTGTAGCGTATAGAACTTATTGACAATGACTTATTGACATTTTGAAATGTTCAGAAGTATTTGGTCACCTTGTATGCTACAATATATCTGACAGCGACTGTACCAATTAAACACAATCATTTGCTAATACCATTATTGTCATTTAAATTAAGCACTTTACTTTTTATTTTATGTTAAACAGGAGTTTAATGTTAAAGAAGATGCCCATATTGCCTCTTGTCTGCATAATGGGTAAACATGAGGCATAATGGGCATATAGTCATAATGTACTCTAATTTGAAATGACGTTTACATGACAGGAACAAAACACGGAATAACTAATCGGACCTTATTCTTTGTTTATTTGTAAGGCCCTTACTAAGGTATTTAAAAATTAATAATAACCTACTCACAATATAAAGTTTAGCAATGAATTTATATTTTCACTGAGATAATGACTAATAACAAAGGTTGTATGTAATAACTAGACATAGTTTGTAACTTAAAAGTATTAATGAGGTAAATACGATCTACGAAAAATATGTATTTATATCAAAACTACGAACTTACGTATATTTCTCACTATCGGCAAAGAACGCGCGGTCACAGCGAAAGCACTACTTTCCCCGCACGAGCGAGGCCGACTGAATGCATTGCAACGAGTCGCGAGCGCATCGGTTCATTATTGCAGTGGGGAGAGGTGGTGCCCATAGCATAGTTTTAGACCTAGATCCAATACGCTCTCTGCAACAGTCGACCTTGTCACCAAGATAAAAAATAAGATAGATGAAAAACAACTAGTACTTGGTATTTTCATCGACCTCAAAAAAGCTTTTGATACAATTTGTCACACAATACTTCTTAAAAAGCTCTCTGTAATCGGTATCACTGGCAAGGCTCACGACATTTTAAAATCATAATTTCAAAACCGTAAGCAAATTGTTAAAATAGGTCCACATAAAAGCTCTGCTAGTCCAATCACCTTCGGCGTCCCTCAGGGCTCAGTCCTGGGACCGCTCTTGTTTTTAATTTATATTAACAATATACAACATATAGGTCTAACAGCTAATATCACCCTATATGCAGACGACACAAGCTTATTTTACTTTGGTCACTCAATCAAAACTATAACGTCAAGAGCACAGAGCGATTTGGATCTACTAAATAACTGGTTTCTATCAAATTTACTTACAATAAACACAAGTAAAACCAATTTCGTCATATTCGCCGCCAAAAACAAACCAATCAATGATATTGTTCAACTTAAAATAAATAACGAAATACTTAGAGAAAAAACGCATGAGAAATATCTTGGCCTTGTTATTGATCGCCAACTAAACTGGAAACAACACATAGACAAAATCAAAACCAAACTAACATCATTAACCGGTACTATACGTAACATAGCCAAATGTCTCCCACGTAAAATTAAATACCTTATTTATAATTCATTAATAAAACCACACATGGATTATTTGATTGAAATTTGGGGTACAGCAGCTAAATCTAATCTAGAAATTATACAAATTGCACAAAACAAATTAATAAAATCTCTATTCAATTATAAATTTTGCACGCAATCTAAAAAAAATTATGAGGATACTAAAATAATGACAATCAAACAAACATACACTTACTTCACAAGCATATTAATTTATAAAATTCTAAACAACCAGATCCATACATCACTATCGTTCCATAAAAAAGATCAAATACAAAAAATGAAATTAAGAAATGCAAATCATCTAATATCACGCCATCCTAGAACGAATTACGGCAAAAAGAATATCGATTATGAGGGTGTGCGAATATATAATAAACTACCTGCTGAAATCAAAGATGCAAAATCATTAAATGGTTTTAAAAGACGACTTAAAATGTATGTATTAGATCATGGATGCACAGACTTATTAAGACTAGGGGCCACTCGGGCAAATTATGAACTGATGGTGGGCCACCAGAAGTATAGGTAATTAAAGACAATGAAAAATTGATAATAATGTATTCAAATTGAAAAAGAATTTATTAATTTGAAGCGTGGCACTGCATAGTGCTTACAATCTTTTTTATATTTGGCTCAAATTTACTTGTAGCAACACGTAAAACTGCTTCCAAACTTTCATTTGCAAGGCGGTTTCGATTTTTTGTTTTATTATTATTTAGGATTGAAAAGGTTTGTTCACATATATAGGTAGAGTAGAGTAGTAGCCCAGAATTGACACCAATCATCGAAGGAGCACCGTCAGTCGAAACTCCCGATAATTTCGATAAGTCCAAATCAGTTTTTGAACACTCGTCCAAAAGTACATTGAGTATATCAACTCCTCTGGTTTGACCTTTCAATGAACACATTCCTAATAACTCTTCGAAGACTTCAAAATCTTGAGTAACACCTCGTATGAATATAAGAAGTTGAGCTGTGGAACTAATATCAGTGGATTCGTCGAGTGCTAATGAAAAAAAATCAATTATCTTAGTTTTTTCATTTAATTGTTCCGCAATATTATCTGACAAAGACATAATTCGTCTTTGGATGGTCATACGATTCAGTTGAATTTTCTCAAACTTTTTTGCTGCTTCTGGACACATTTTCTTAGCGGCAATTTCTATGCATTCTTTTACAAAATCCCCATCATTGAAGGGGCGACTCCGCTTTGCTATCATTCGAGAAATTTCATAACTAACTTC
This sequence comes from Eudonia lacustrata, assembly GCA_947562085.1. Classification (NCBI taxonomy): domain Eukaryota; kingdom Metazoa; phylum Arthropoda; class Insecta; order Lepidoptera; family Crambidae; genus Eudonia; species Eudonia lacustrata. The sequence goes on along the minus strand of OX387339.1, from coordinate 51,167,719 downwards.
TGTAGCTGTTTCTGTATCTTGAATGGGTTTTGTAAACATAGCTTGTTGACCAATAAGCTCCCGTTTTAAAGACAAAACTTTTTGCTTTCTTAATTCGCCTGTAAACTTCGTAAAAGTAGGATGCTGCGTTTCATAGTGCCTTTTTACATTATATTCCTTTGCAATCGCAACAGAATTCTTGCAAATTAAACAAACGACTTTGTTATGCGACCATACAAAAAAGTATTTCTCAGTCAAAATTTCTTGAAACTGCCGATTTTCATCTTTAACCTTACGTTTTTTACTAGTTCCTGGCATGTCCATGTTGCGTTTTAATCCTGACTAGGATTACCACAGCACCTAAAACCAATTACAGTTCCTAATTAATTACCAAAAATAATTGATAAAATATGTAGATAAAATTAATAACAGTTTTACTTACGATTTCACAACACAATTATACACGGCACTTGACGGGAAATCTACGTTGAATGTGGATCAAAATATATTATAATTATGACACCGGCTAGTCGAGTTAAAATCTACACTAGAACTAACGACACTTTACTCAAATTAAAACCGAACTGTCGGTCGCTGCGGTTAGCGTGGCTTTTATACCACGCGCATAGAGTCGAAAACTGTCTGGAGAAATCTCGAAACCGACTCTGGAAGCTTCGTGTATCTACCTACGCGAGCTATCGGGAATTTGGGACTATTGCTATCTCGCTCGCTCGAACAGTATAATAATAACGCGGCGCGCTTCCTCAAGAAAACGAATTTAACCGAGATCAGCACGAACATTACCGACCGCTGTTACCGACGCATGCACGGCGCACCGATAAGATTGATAGAGCGCGCGCGCGAGATTCAAATTACTTTTCGAACATTTGTTATTGGTTTTATTCTGGAATAGAACTCAATATTTTCGAATGTACGAGAGTATTATTTTTGCTGTCGGCGGGCCACCAGTATTCGACCGGCGGGCCGCATGCGGCCCGCGGGCCGTAGTCTGTGCATCCCTGTATTAGATGAAATATAAAAATCACAAAAATACTAATAAATAAACAAGAATTAAAACCACAATATATTTATAGTATACATACCATTTCAAATCATAATAATATCATAAAATAATATTTAAAATCATTTAACACACTTATAAAATTACTAATCAAACTTTTAAACTATCAGTATAGATCTGCCACATCCATAATGCAAGTACGCTCTGCGCGCTTTAGATCCGTGGTTGTCGGTGCATACAATCGTCGGTCGCTGACATTTTTGTAATTTACCCGACATAATTTTTTATTTAATTTTGTGTTTTAAAGTGTACGCTCATTATGTCTTGCTTTGTTATGTTAAGTTAAAATGTTTATGTTTCTTAGTAAGTGAATATTGTAATTCTTTATGAGAAAATAAAGTTCTTAAACCATATATTACCCCCCCTGCCCGTACTGCTCCTCTACTGATACTCTAATATACTTCTAAGAGTAATTAACTGATTTTACTGACTGTTTGCACTAGAGGTGCAGTGGTGGCGGCGAAACAATAAATCACGGCCGTTACCTTAGTGTGATAATAAAATTAGCGGCGCGGCGGCGCCTGCGTCGGGCGCGTTCGGTAATCGTCGAGGACGATCGGTTGGCGGCGATGATCACAGCGCTTTCGCGTGCAAACACTAACATAAAAAAATAAAATTCGCCTTTTCATTTAGGTTGTTTTTTTACATTATTCCGAAAATCTTTCTTATAAGTGGAACTATCGGCTGATAAAGGGTGCGGGATCAAATTCCGCTCGTAAAAAATATTTGCAACACTTTTTCAAATATACTAATAAACAATATTTTGTTTCTAACTTCTTTCTAGATTCTTCCTCCGCTCTCATGATGTCTCTTGCATCTGCTTACGTGTCTACTTCTGGCACACCTTCATTAGGAGGAGGACCACCAGGCCCCAATGAAGAGTGGCATTAATTATTTGAATTTGAATATGAATTGGAACCAATGTGTTAATTGTAAATTATTAATAAACATTGGTGTTAACTACCAAATATTAAGTACCTAGATGTTTTTTTTACGTAAAACCAGCCACACCTCCAACCAAACTGAGTACCTACAAACATTTTCAGTATGTACCCATCATTTCATATCAAATCAATCAAAAAGGGTTCTTACTTGGTATGTCTATCTTATTCTATCTTATGCTAAAAATTCATTTCAAATTCTTTCGGGTTCATAAGCTAATATTCATTTTAACTTCTTATATTTATATTTATATTATTTATATCTTTTAATTAGGTATATTGAGATGGTAAAACTACATACATAAAATCTTAAAATGAATTGCTTGCTTAGTGCATTCTTTGACATGTTTATATATTCTGCGTTATATACGAGTATAACATTCTTATTTTATTAGACTAATTTACATACTTATTTAGTACGTTTCATTCGCATCTGGACATCTCTTCATGTAGAGCGATGTCATTATCCACAGTACAATTTAAAAAAAAAACCTATTACAAAATAAATTAAATAGGATTAAAAATCTGAAGTCAACTCTTATCAACATACAACTCTGATAATATGATAGCGCGTTTATAATATACTAACATAAATACCAATATACGGCATACAATTAACTTTTAGTGCGACAAAGCGCGTTCCACATGGAACAGATAGTTGTTACAAATTACCACTTCATCACCATCTGTGTGGGCGGGAAGTTTGCTAATCGACTCCATACATCTAAGGCGGAGGCAGAGACGCGCTCCGCCAGTTTTATAGCTCGTAATATTAGGGATACGTTTAATAAATTTCATCGTCTTCAACAAACTCCAACGTAAATTAAAATGTAACGACATGAATGCTAATGCTGTTTTCAGACTTTATATGCCTTTTGAGGTACAAATTCGTTTTAAATGCTATCAACGGCGCGTTCGCTTTGATATATGCGTTACTTTCTACCCGTTTTGAAGTGAACAAGAAAATTTAATAACATGCTCGATGTAGCTTTAAACGTGATAGTCTTTTGTTTTGTGATACGTCACACACGATATGTATGAACGAATAATTTAGGTCGTCGTACCCAATTTGGAAGGTAAGTTTGTAGTATATTTTGCTTGCTGTTGTTGTAGCACTCTGTTATCTTGTGTATGTTGGATAGGTAGGTACGTATCTGGTGACTACAGCGTCGTTTTAGCTGGCACTCGACTGAAATTCTTGAGAGATACTATAAAAAAATCTATACAACAATATTTTTTTAGTTTTTTATATATTTAAAGTTCATGGTTAACAATAGCATTTAAAAAACGTAAAAAAAACAAATGATGTTGATCGCTTCTGTTCTCAGGAAGTCCCAGGTTCGATTTCCAGTGTTTGTAGTGGGGCTTGCTCTAAGAATTTTACGCTACACCCTTTTTAACCGACTTAAAAAAAGGAGGAGGTTACTCAATTCGACTCGTATATATTTTATTTTTTATTTTTTATGTGTGTTCGCGGATAATTTCGTCGTTTATGAACCGATTTTGATGATTCTTTTTTTGTTGGAAAGGAGATATCCCAAGAGTGGTACCATGATAAGGAAACCAGGATCTGATGATGGCATCCTAGAGAAATCGAGGAGAACTTTCAAAAATTTTAGGGGCGACCAGTACGTTTGTTAATGTTTTCATAAAGTATTTTAAAGCACGACTACTTAATGAAGGTCTGGAGTCCATCTGATGGTGAAGCCAAAAAACAGTCGAGGGAACTCCTCATCGATTTACAGCAATTACATGGTATTTGGGCTTGATTAATTTGTATTGATGAGAACTTTACACCTAGATGGGTTGTGACTGCCATTAGGGGTTTGATAATGAAGACGAAGGACAGTCAAAGGAACTCCTCAACGTTTTACAGCAATTACATAATATTTGGGCTTGATTGATTTGTATTGATGAGAACTTTACACCTGATGGGTTGTGACTGTCATTAGGGGTCTGATGATGAAGACGAAGGACAGTAAAGAGCCTCCTCAACGTTTTACAGTAGATACCTTTTGTTAGGCTTACTTCATACTGTCCAATATGCCAAATTGATTAGTTCATACAAAAATAATACCTAATTGAGATTGAAGTTTTACATAGGAATACGACTACCTACTATGCCGTCGTTTCCTCATCCGAGAAGCATCCTTGTTAAGTCTACGTCTACCCATCACTAAAAATCGTAAAATAAAATAATTTTTAACAAAAAAAAACCGACTTCAAAAAACAGGAAAATTAAAAAAGTAAAAACAGCTCTAAAAAGCAAGAAATAATATTGAAATCATATTATTAATTACCTAGATATGCATGTCAGTTTTAAAAAATGTCTACTGAAGTCAGGTGGGGCTTTTACAATAAAAACTGGAGATAATGGAACAACTATAAAAGTTTAAATCAAACAAATTTGTCTCCCAACCGACCACCAACCACCCGACTTCAGTAGACCTTCTTTAAAACTGACATGCGTATCTAGGTAACTAATAATATGATTTCAATATTATTTCTTGCTTTTTAGAGCTGTTTTTACTTTTTAGCTACCGCCGTCTTATCTTATCTGTCGCCATAACAACGATGTAGGTAGCATTGTCCGGCAGTTAGAGATAAGAAAACGGTGCTCCAATAGTAATTCAGGTTGGAGGCGAAGTGTGCTTCCGCCTTCGGTCTTATTGTCACTTACTAACAGGTGAGATGTAGGCCAAGAGCTTCCTTTTTTAGAATAAATAAAAATAGAATAATAAAAAAAAAAGTTAATAGTGTTGAATAATTTCGGCGGGCTGGTTAGAACCACGATATCTCAATTGGGAGAGCACCTGACCCGGTATGTCAGAAGGTTCAAATCCTGCTCGTCGAAATTTTTTCAACATTCGTGTTTTTGTAATTGGTTCGCAACAAAATTTGCGTTAAAAATTATATAAACATTTAGAATAAATTAACAAAAGTTCTGCGCGTAAACGAAACTTTTTGGTTTTCGTCTGATTCGATAATTTGATATACCTACTTAATATTTAATATTGAGTGGATGTTATCTAAGTTAAGAGCATGAACTCCTCCGTGCTTTGGAAGGTATGTAAAGGCGTTGGTCCCGGCTTTACTAGCAGTCGTTAACAACCACCAATTCGAACTAGGCCCGCGTGAGTTTATGGCTCGCTCTACTTGTAGTGTTTCCATCTATAGTAAGGAAGGCTATAATGCCCCAGCAGTGGGCATATAAAACGAGCTGGTGATGATGATGAAGAATCCAAATTTAATGGAAGCAAATCGGTACTACGGCGGCTGGCGTAGAATCTAGAATTGATTGTTCAACATGTTCACTTAAAGTTTATGTTAATAGTCGCGTAAAATTTTAAAACTTCAAGTTAGCGATAAACAAATTTTATGTGAAGACTTTCATAGCTCCAGGGTTGAATTTTCTTCTAGGCCATTTAAGGCGCAAACTGATGTGCAAATAAGTGGCAAAGTTTCATAGTACTTAGCGCGTCGTGTTCCGCTCTTGGGGCTCGTTTAACAGGAGCACACCTCGTGAGTTATTTTCAACCCTGTCATGGGGCAGTAAGAAAATAAAATGAGATCGCCCTGTGCAGTGCTATAATAAAACAAAATTTGCCAGCGCGTTAGTTCTTTAGACAAAATCTGAAATGAACACATTCGGTATGATTCCGAAGATGCTGTCAACTTTTTTTTTTAAATAGACTGCTTTTGTAAAATGAACATTCAGAATCATTATAAGGCTTTAATGAATGTCACTATGCCGTCGGTTCGTAAGTCTACACAGGCGGAAGACCGTGTACTAAGAAGAACCGGCAAGAAACACACCAAGGGTGTTTCTTTTCTCCCTTCAAGCGTTTAAAAAAATGGAAAATACCTCATCATAGCAGGACACTTTCTATTACAAATTGACACATAAAATATTAAAGGCACCACAACACGTAAAAAAAATCTGTTACCAAATTCATTTACATGAGCCGCCTATCACCTTCACAGCGTAACCGGAATTTGTTGCTTGTCCACGTTCCCTACTAGATTTTCGGAGCTTGAAATGTTGTTGACGAGTTACTGCTACGATACTATACATAGTCACTAACAAATTAAACAAATTGTATAACTATAAGAAAAAACTGAAAAAACGAGCGAGCCTTACACAGTAGTAGCATATGACGTGTAACATTTGACATCTCACCCTTAGTAATAACAGATTTTAACATTATATTCTGAAAAAAATGGGTCAGGTAGGTATTACATCATTTTATAGGTATTACAACTATAATATAGATGCAGTAAATACTCATTAGAAGACATTTGGCATATCAAAATGACTTTTGATTAGCTTAAGTTATTGTTCTGAGCCTTTGATAGTCAAATGACACAATATGTCACTGAAATGAATATGTGTGAGTGTGGGAAACATTTATTATTATTATTAATAATATAATTTTAGATATATGATTGGCAAAGAGATTTAATAAGTAGTTAAATGTCATTGATGGTCTCGCGCGGTAGAGCGCGCGAGACCAATCATTTATCTAAGAATATAATAATAATATAAATAACAATTTCACGAAATCACTCCCACAAATTGTATATTATAGTAGACGAGCGGAAAGATGTTACACATCAATAAAAAAATAAGACCTTCTGTCACACAGATTAAGCATGTGAGCCTTCCTCCTCCTCCTTTGAAGCCTTCTTCCTTATTTCCGTAGGTATTATGATATGAGCATTTTTTATAGTAGGCCAATTCTTTTCAAGGGTATCAGAGACACACGATCTGTACTACTCTGTAATAAATATTACTTCACTCGTCTAAATATTGGCATTCATAATTTTCACCTTGAATCTTCTTAGCCAGTTGTAGGTTGCCTGTATACCTGTCTGAATGGCTATAATACTCTATTTTGTAACTAACTATCAGTGATGACTTTTGTAACAGCTAGCAAACTTGTAGTTCATTTCACGTAGTACTATGGCAGTTTTAATAAAACATTGTTAAAAGAGCGCAATGAAAGTGAACAGAAAAATCGAGCGCCTAGCCGCAAACTGTTCGTGTTCTCACGAACTGATAATATATTATATATATGACTTACGTTTGGTATAGTCTAGTTGTATAGTACAGCTACATACAAGTTATACTTATCGATAATTGCAAGTATCAATGCAAGCTGCTGTGCTGCGATGACTGCTAAGTCACGTCCTAGCACGAACTTCTTGAAATCGTAACGTAAACGTTATGTCATGGCCACGATTTAATAAGGCGACGCACCGCTAAACAATAAATCTCATACGTTTTGATACGAGCGTTTGCGCCCCGTACCATAAGAAAGACTGTTTTTTTTCCTTCAAATTAAAACTACAAATTATTTAAAAAAAATGAACTACAATTTTGAAGTGTGTGTTAAGACTAATCTACTAAGAAAATTTAGATGCTTAAATCGGTCTGGTTAGCCTGTAAAATGCGAATCTATGTTTTAAAAGAGGTTACTTTGATATTTTTTTCTCTGTTATCACATATTACACCGCACTGGGCGCAAGGAATGTTCAATGGCCCCTATCAGAGTACCTTCCTTTTATATACAGAGAAAACGAACGTGGGATCGCTTAAAGTATTATGCCACACAGCCCATGCAGGCCCAGTCATCTGGTAGGTGTGAAATATTATTTGGTACCGGTTACAGCTTACCAGGGGTCTTGAAATTACTGTCACGAAGTTTTTCTTTACATTAAAATTGATGCTTTTTAAAAGATTTTCTTATCTGAATATGTCGCCATAAAATAAATGTTTACGGCAATGTTATGTTCTGACAGTCAGACATAATGATGATAATTGATTGATAATGTCTGTAATATCTAGTTCTTCAGTAGTTAAAGATTCCGGATGAAGTGATTCCACTATCAGCCTTATCATCATTGTAAATCAGGTAAGATGAATGCTAGGTGCTTTCCTGTAAGAAATAATAAATACTATAAATGATCGAAGTTCGACTCTAAATTAAGTTTAAAGTTTGTTTCCCAATTAATAATGGAACCTTGCAATGATACTGAACCAGAGTAGAACTAAGAACTACATTTTTACACAAAAAAATATTTTTTTCATTGTATTATTTGTTGACGACTACTATGTAAATGTTAATGCAATTGCTTAATTCAATCTTATATTCTGCTGTACCTAATTTCAAAGCTACATGTTGAAAATTCGTAAAGTTTGGACAGTGAGAAATCCACGACAGCGCGAAGCGAGCCCCAGCTTGTTTATAATAATACCTCTAATCTCTCTTGTATACGACCAGCACCTGCTCCTTAGACAGAGATTTTATAAAGCGCACAATTTCCGACCTAAAAGTACCCCAATTAATTTCCTTGAATTTTCACAAAACCTCCCGCACATTCAAATGTGAATCGATGAAGGTGTAATTTTGAAAGGCTTCGTCTGGATTTAAATCTCCCCACTAGATTCATTGAATGCAATAAAATTTTCTGCACAATTGAAAACCATTAAGGAACGTTGAGCTGCGCTGAATGTTAATCAGCTAGTGTGAATGGAACAATCACATTGCGGCAAAGACCTGTTTTTTCATTGAATTCTCAAAACAAAGAGTTTAGCGGGAATGAAAAGGAATAAAATAATTGCACGGCAACGGTGGCGCGGCGGTCACCGTTTCATTCATAACTGCTACACGGAACACATTTCCAGCTCGACATTGTTGTTAATACTCAGAAATCGTTTTGCAATTTCACCGCTGAATGTGACATTATCGACGCAATTCGTGATAACGCAGTGAGTGATTGGCCCACAGCATTAATGGGGAAAGTAAACTAGTTACAGTCGCAAACTGTCGCAACAACGCAAACAATTAAATTAATTCAGAACAGTTGATCCTGGACACAAATAGTTTTCGCGAAGTTTGGTAAATTTTCTTCGCGTTGAGTAAAATCCATATTTGCTCGGAGCTCTTTTGTCATTAGTAGGGTAAGTTGTTTTTCCTGGACGAGAGTGACTTGGGGGGGATCTAGATTAAGCTGTAAGCTCGACTAATTCCCCACAGTCTTTGATGGCTGTGTAGCCTATTAAGGGCTTAAGAAGCTACAAATTATGCACTACAAATAATTTCACGCTTTAAGAGAAAATGTTTGAATTGCATTATGAAATTCTTGGTTTTTCTATGAAGTTTAATGGAGAATGAAATCTAGTGGTAAACAAAATGTATGCTTAAAGATATAAACAGAATATGAGCAATTCCATAGCAAATACAAAACAACTCCGATAATCTGAATTTTACCATTTTATTAAATTATGGGAAACAATCTTATACCGCACTGGGCGCAAGGAATGTTCAAAGACCCCTATCAGCGTATCTTCGTTTTATATACAGAGAAAACGAACGTGGGATCGCTTAAAGTATTATGCCACACAGCTCATGCAGGCCCAGTCATCTGGTGGGTGTGAAATATTATTTGGTACCGGTTACAGCTTACAAGGGGTCTTGAAATTACTGTCACGAAATTTTTTTTTAAATTAAAATTGATTTTTTTTAAAAGTTTTTCTTGTAAACCTTGTCATTGGTACTTTAATTACAATCGTATTATGTTGCTTCTCAATAAGTTTTATTAGCAGTAATGACTTTTCCCAAAGGATCTGCGAAAAGTTACACTTATAATCGTAATATGATACATTATGTACTCCTTAACCTTATAGAAATGTCTTTTTTATATTAGCCTACTGGGCAAAGGTCTCCCCCTCTGCGGCTCCACTTTTCTCTATCATCGGCCACCTCATACCACTCCGGCAAAAAAGTGGTCAAGTCGTAGCAATAGAAATATGTGCGATCAATAAAAACGTTCTTAATGTAAGGTCTCAACGCCATTATATCACGGCATGATCCCATTAAACAGTTTTAAATGAAGGAGATCACCACTATATCTTATAATTTTCAGAACAAAAAGAATGAAGTTCATAGACACATTGCTCAATTGAAGTAGCTCGTGCCACGTTGGCATAAGGTTGAAAAATGTGTGCAAGCATATTTTCACTTGGTCGCTTTCGGTCGTCACGGACGCGATGAATGTCGCATGATCCCATCAGCCGAGTAACAGAATAAAATGAGTTTCGTTCATTTGTCGGCGCTCACGTAACCACAAAGGCTATCGGGTGTAACATTTTTCGTAGGCTGCCGGACTCGGGCGATTTTCCCTTCATAAATCAGAGGGGTTCGTGACGTCACGTCCGCCGGTCGATGCATCGGCGGCGGCGTCGCGCCGACGCGACGACGTGACGAAACCGTTTGCTCTCTGTTTATTTTGCTATATCTTTTTCAATTAAGTCGATCGAAACAAAACACTATATAGATTTTCTACATACGATGTGGTGATACAGCATGGTGGCTAATGGACCCATCGCCCCACGTGCTATGCATGTGGGAAGGCGTTTTCAAGGTTAATGATGATAATGATAATTAGCGTTTAATTTTTTGTTCTCAAAGACCTAAAGCCATCCATATAAGAGATTTTAAAAGCCTTCGACAGCTTCACGCAGTGTTCAAGTATGCTGAGAGATCACGAGTGCAGGAGGTCAATTCTATTAGAAAACTGCAACTGCACGTTTACGCCTGTCATTTGTGGCATGTAGGAGTAGTGCCGTGGAAATAGACGTATTCTATTAAAATTCTCTGCACCACAACTACACTACAACTGCGCGTCTACTACACTACAGCTGCACGAATCCTGCAATAAAACTAAAAGAACTAATGTCACAATTCGCTAAATACGTAAAATGCTTATAATACGCTGTGCAAAAGTTGCTCACGATCTACTTCAATAAACCTGCACAAAAACTGCACCAATACTGCTGTCATTACTACACAAATGTCAAAATATTTTAATGGAATACGATTATTTTGCAGTAAACGTGCAGGTGTAGTGCAGTTTTGTTAGTGGACTACCTATTTGCGTTACTTCTCCGTCCCTGCAACACTACGGCAGCAGCGCTGCATAACAGAATACCGAAACGTCAAAATTTGCTCATTTTGAAACACGCGACGCTGCAGTGTAGTTGCAGTTATTTAGTAGAATCGGCCTACAGATCTCTGCTGTACCGTCAAAGGCTTTGTTTGTGACACCTATTGAGAGACATGGAGTTTGCATTTTAAAGATATTGCCATTATATTCTTACAGATATTTTAAACAAAAGCTATTCTAATGCTTCTCGGGGCGTCTAACAACTTTTATGTTTTGATGTGTACGCTTGTAATTAATTGTTATTAATTAGACCTTTGACATGTTCATTAGAAGGCTGACAACTGGCCTCGTATTGTTGAAGTCTCTTACTTAGCCTTTTTTATGATTAGTTTTTACCACTGTTCGACAAGTAGAGAATGCATTAAGAAAGCCTATAAATTGTTTTCACAACAAAGAATAAATAAGTACGTATTCTTACTTAATTCAGTATAAATAATGTTTTTTCTTGATTTTGCGGTTCGTGCAATATTTTAACTTAAAAAGTGGTCTGTTGGACAATACAATGAGAGAAGTAACCTTTTGCACGCGAGAGAGTCTTGCACTTTATCGCTTTTTGTGTAAATCTCAGTGGCAATGCCAAGTTTCCAAGGCTCTTAATGTTAAGCAATGAACATTTATCAAGTGGCTTGTTACACGTAGTTTTAAAGGTTATCAAAGAGCTGTTTTCCTCGTAAATCAAAGTCGAAGCGTTTGCGGTCTTGTTATCGTAACAAACCAAAATTATTCTCTGAACATTTACAAAAAAATGTTTTCTTGTTAATGATTATCGTGAACTGCCCTTTGATCTTGATTTTCGTTAGGCAGCAGCTGTTACTTAACAGCGCCCTCTAGTTTTCTACTTGGAATTAACTACAAACGCTTTGTGTACTCATCTCGTGACGAAAAACGGCTAAGAGCTTACGAGAACTGCCATAACATTTTTGTTTTGTTGACAAATAGCGAAATAATTAATTTCGCTCGGCGGAAGTCGAATTACTTAGCTGGTAGTGCAAAAAACAAACTTCGTATAATTAAAAAACAACTACCAAAAAGCCCCGTGTCTTTTCTTTGCATTGCTTTTTAACATTGCTTTCTTATCTAATTATGTCGCCATAACATCAATGTTTGTAGCATTGTTATGTGCCAGCAGATAAGATAGCCAGTGCATCGGAATTGGGGAATCCATGTAGTGTTTTTCCATCTAAGCCTTATGGTCATTTGGCGAAGTACACACGCGTGCACATCATACTACTACAAACTCTCAAATTTCCTCTATAGACTTTGAACTTCATGAATGAGGCTTATGGTTGAACATTTTTGAAGGGGTTGATCTGCAAGCGTCTGTACCATCAAAGATGAAGGCAACTGTTTCACTGTAAAATATCACGAGTATATGTGTTCTTGGCGGGAAAGTCATGTCTGCGGTTTTTTTTTTTTTAAATTTGTGTTATGTCTAATATTAATGTGAAATAATGGTGGATTATTAACCGTTAAGTGTTCGTAAGTGCGCATGAGTGTTGGCAAATGGAACAAAACAGTGCAACTTCACTTTTCAAATTCTCTCAAGAAATCCGCCCGAGGACTTAGTAAAGCCCCACATCTTTACTGAGATACTCGAGGGGTTGGAGGGTATATCATTTCTCACTTCTCATTTCTATTATCATTCATCATCATCAGTATAAGAAGGAAATATTGTTTATTTATATATTACTTGTAAGAAAATTTACTTTGACACTGGCTAAATGTGCTAATCGCTCGAAGCCATCAAATAAAGAAAAAATATATTATTATGTCTATGTATATTACGTATCTTAGGAAACTAGCAGATGACTTACTTCATTTTAAAGTGTTTTCAAGTTCTATACATGCAGTTCGTAGATATTTTTTCCACACACATTTCTGTAAATTGACTTTACTTACCTTTTCTTTTTGTTTAAATCATGTTGCATCACGACGATATTATGCCTCATGCAAGTGATGTAAAATCGAAATACAATAGATGTTTATTGTTTTTTGAAGATCCCAACTTTTTTGTCGATGCCAAAATATACTCGTAAACGAGTAAAAAAAGCTTTTATCTATCTTTTTTCCTACTAGCTTCCCACGTAAGCCACGTTTAATCTTTATATAGGTACCTCCAAAATTTTCCTAAACATCGATGACGCGACGCAGCGATTTGTCGTATCACCTGGTGCGAAACAGACAACGGCGAATACAAGAGCAAATTGATATAAAAATTGCTCCTAAAGCATAAAATTAAACCGTGGATCGCGAACGAGATGTTGCAACACTCTAAATACCTGTCGTATTTCAAGCGCCATCTGTCGGTGACGCCCGCGAGACTGCCGCTTTTAATTTATTAACCAATTTGCTGAACGGCCCGAACCGCGCGGTATTTTGTTTCTTGACTTAATAAATTTAAAGTCATAATCCGCGAAAAATGTTTGCCGCGCCGCCGCCGCCGCCGGGTGATTAATTAGTTGAATCAAGTTATCAACTAAAAAAGCTATCGGAGTTTTTTTTACTCAACTAAGCCGGCGTTTGCGGCTCCGCATATCCGCCTTCAGTGGGCCTATGGCGAAAATATATTGACGGGCGTCATCTCAAAGAATTTATGATATTGACATTGTTTGACCCGAGTTCTTTCTGTAATAACTCGTGTTTTGAGAAACCATTTTTAACTCGGTCTATCGTACAGTTCTTAGTTTACCTACCATAATACTTGAAATATATTAATATATCTCCGTGCTTCGGAAAGCACGTAAAACCGTTGGTCCCGGCTGCATTAGCAGTCGTTAACAACTACCAATCCTCACTGGGCCCGTGTGGTGGTTTATGGCCCGTTCTCCCTATCGATCTATGGATCTCACCTATGGGTGAGGCTGGTGCCCCAGCAGTGGGGACATCAAATGAGCTGGTGTTGATGATGACGATGAATACTTGAAACTGACGTAATGTTTGTACCGCAAAGCCATTAATTAGGATAAAGATTAAGACGACGCATTGGTAATTTACGTGGCGGGGATCTTGATTTTTCCCAACAATTACAAAACATATGAAAGTGGTATTTGATGACATGATTTTTCATTTAATTGACTTCATTAAGATGGTGGTGCCTAGTAAGGCGGACCTACCACTGACCAAGTCAAGTACAGTATGTACCCCCCACTGGAAATTGGATCCTAGATCTCTGGATCTGAGACCAGAGATCAAAATTTACTTCAGAGACGGTTATCAGAGACGGTAAAAAGGATACACAAAAATAAGTGACCCATTGTGACTCTTCCTTTTTGTTTGCCAAAACAACACGTAATTTTTTACCACGAACTACAGTGCTGTGGAACCAGCTCTCAGCGACGGTATTTCCGGACCAATACGACTTAGGAATCTTCAAGAAACGAGCCTATTCCTTCCTTAAAGGCCGGCAACGTATCTGTGATTCCTCTGGTTTTGCGGGTGTTCATGGGCGGCGGTGATTGCTTTCTATCAGGTGACCCGCCTGCTCGTTGGCCTCCTTCTAATATATAAAAAAAAACAATAGTGCGGGGCGATAGCTAGTGAATAGTGACAGCACTGAACATTTGTAATTAAAAATGCTAATGGAAAGACAGTAAGAAAAAAAACATTGGATTCACCAGTTCTTGGCGGGAAAGTGAAGAGTCACGTCTGCGCTTTTGTTTTATTTTCTAAAATTTGGGTTATGTCGAATATTAATGTGAAATTAGTAGGTAGCCCGCAAAACTTCGCGTTTATTCAACAGATTTTTTAGGAATTTGGCAACCTATGACAGGTTTCTTTATTTTTCTGCACATCTACTATAACCGATTTTTCATGTGCAGCTATCGTCTTATAATCACTAGGTGAAAAGTCGACTTAAGCTATTAATATATATATTATGGTGGATTATTAATATAGAGATGCATTAGTTTTTTTATGGATTGCTTAGCAAATAACTCCACTCCACCTGGTGTGAAAATGGAGTCAAGGTGTGAAGACAAGTTGTGCAGAGTGAAAACAACGCAGCACAGTCACCCTCATCCGATTGCTTTATCTATTCCATTTCAGTTCTACACTAGCGTTATGCCACTTGTCTAGGCCCTCTGACAACAAAAAGAAAATGGCATGGTATCCCTACGCATTCGCTGCCCAGATGCTTAACTAGTGTTAAAGACTCATTAATGAGGTCGAGCCAACTCTTGATTTTTTCCCGTCAACATCAAAAGTTTCATTTGGCGCTAAAAGAATATCCATGTTTATTGCCCCGCGTTGCCGGAATGTATAATCTATACTAATATTATAAAGCTGAAGAGTTTGTTTGTTTGTTTGTTTGTTTGAACGCGCTAATCTCAGGAACTACTGGTTCGAATTGAATAATTCTTTTTGTGTTGGATAGTCCATTTATCGAGGAAGGCTTTAGGCTATATAACGCTGCGACCAATAGGAGCGAAGCATCAGTGAAAAATGTTGCAAAAACGGGAAAAGAGCCTAAAAAATTAAAAATGCTGCCGAAAGTCACTATTCCACGCGGACGAAGTCGCGAGCACAGCTAGTTGCATATATTGTTTCTTTTGTTCTGACACGGGAAGTTGGGAGATTTCGCGATTATTTTGTGTCCACTAATTAGGAGTACAGATAAGAAATCCTCTTGTTTTAAAAAGGTAGGGGTGGAACCTCGACGCAAATATAACTTTTTTAAACATTTTCAAAAAATGTTTTAGTATTATCCATTTTTTGAGAGGAGCTCGATGGTGCCGTTGTTAACGCGCCCGATCTGCGATTGCTGAGGTTAAGCAACTTTTGCAAAGGCCGGTCATCGGATGGGTGACCAAAAATTTATCACCTCGGGCTCCTCCGTTCTTGGGAAGGCACGTAAAGCCGTTGGTCCCCGCTGCATTAGCAGTCGTTAGTAACCGCCAATCCGCACTGGGCTTGCGTGGGGTTTTGGCCCGTTCTCCCTATCCTAACCCAGCTAATGATGATCCTTTTTTCCATATTAACAGAACTAGTACTTTTTCTATGTACTTGTAGTATTTGTTATGCCTAAGTAGTTAGTCTTTATACTGTTCCACTGATGGGTTTGCCCATACCACCACCACAACCAGGCCACCACAACTAAAATCAAGTAATGATTAAGTAATTAGTAATACAATATTTTGTGTATATATATAAAAATAAAGTAAAAATAAAAATAAAAATGTATTTATTTCAAATCAATTACAATTAAGTTACCTGGGCTACCCCAAAAAGTAGTCAGAAGACACTTGTGTGGGGTAAGCCTCGCTCTTCCTACGTAAACATAACAGTTTCGATTTACATGAGTGATACAAGATTTCAAAATTTCTTTGCGAGATTGTGTGTGTGCGTGTGTGTGTGTCTGGGGGTAAGTATGTGTGAGTGTGTGTGGGAGGTGTATATGTACTTATATAATGCATTCAAAGTTTGTTGTCAACTATTCTAGTAAGTATTCCGCCGTAAAACTTTAAATCTACAGTTCATTTCGTGTCGTAGTTTTCAGTAATATCCCGCGCGAAACACCACTTTAATAAAAAGTTGCTGATTTGGGTAAAACAATATTCTACCAGTGGAACAATGTTTCTTCCAATGTTTGTTTTTAAATATAATAAACAAAATAAATATATCTTAGATAACACTTTTAATGTAACACCATAAAAATAACAAATATTAATCATACATTTAATTGTAATTAAGATTGAAGTTTCAATTTTACTTCCAAGTAGTGTCTCCTTTTTTTGTGATGTGATATAATGTATATGATATTAACCAAGTGATTAATAGGGCGATATAAAAAATGCCCGCGCAGTTTGATAAATGCCAAATATGAGAGGGCAGTGTGATTATAACTATTGAATTAATCAAATCATCCGGGCATTATTCATAATGTTTATCACCTATGGGGCAGAGTAATAATAATAAAAACCAGTTTTTATTACTGTTATTACTTCAAACGTAGAATCAATACATAAAAACAAATAAAATTATACCTTTCATAGGTACTCTGCTGACCTATGATAATAAAAACTCAAATTAACTGGACTTTACCACCTTGTTCTGGTCACCATTCAAAAGTTCAAATTAAATAAAAAAAAAAAAAATAATAATAAATAATAATTTCATTTAACAAATTTTCAGATAACAAGCAACGAAACGCAAATGTTCATTTCACAAATCAACCCTCCATATAAAATTATTTTACAAACCTTACAATCATAAAGAAATTGTTTTATAAATTGTAATTTTGCACAGAACATTAGTTATTTCTTCCTATCACAAATACGTCAAATGGACAAAGATCTATTATTCAATTTTAATTTAATATAATGGTTACTTGGCCAGTAAGACATTACGCAAAATTTCGGCCAGGGGCTCTATTTTTGATTCCTTCGCCTCGAGTCGAGCGCTTGGTTTCTACTGATTTTCGTTCGCCATTTGATTGATAGAATAACCGTCAAAATCAATGCATTGTTTCAATGTCATGCCACTCGTTTGTTTGTGTCATTGGAAATTTGAAACTGCAAAAATAAGTAAATACAAGCATAACAGCTTTTTGTTCTGAGGAAAGTAATTACTACTACTTTGAAAACAACTTGAAAATGAATCTAGTGGAATATTTAGTGCACCATAGTTATTTAAGCAGTGTTATTTCATTGCGGTTGTTACCGGTTTCTCTAAATTCTGCGTTGAACGGATAACATCCAACATTTCGTATTATGTTGGCAGCATCGGAAACGAACGATTCAAAAATACGGAAAATCGGCGTCATGCGACTTGGAAGACGAGTGTGACTTACGTCGCATGCGACAACACAATGTCATACATGCGATTCAAAAATAGATCCCCTGGAACAACGGAGAGCAGGGGACGGAGGGGCGCAGCTCCCCACTAGAAGGGCTCGCTCGGGGAGCGAAGCTTCCCGTCACAAAGAACAGACAAGTGAGGGTTGGTTAGGTTAGATCAGTGACCAAAACAAAGCGCGAGGCGATCATGCCGCGGCAGCGTTCGGCGAAGCGTCAGAAACGATATTTTGTAGATTATTATTGTATTGTTTAAAAAATATAATTATTGTATTTTACTTACTTACTGCGCTGGCTCCTGAGCCTGTCGGAGGCCAAGATCCACTTCGGGTCCCTGGACCCGAAGTAGATCTTGGCCTCCGACACGAGATTTCGCCACTTTATTGTATTTTGGTCAAGTAAAACCTAAAAAAAGTTGACACGTTAGTTTATCATTTAAAATAAAATAAAATGATGATTTATAAAATAACAGCTTACCATTTGAATGTTTATGTTTTGATGCCATTGTGAAAGCAATAGTTTGTGAAATGAAACGTTGACAAATGTGGCTTGTGGAATGTAAATTAGCTAATGAATTGTGTGTAAAATATTATAGAACCCGTTGTTCTCCTTTCCGCACCCCGTGCTATGTAAAATACACAAGATATTATCAGATAGCCCGAAAACCACCTGGAAATATTCATAATGTCTAGGAAGGAAAAAAAGAAGAATAAGGAAAAATAAGGAAGTTCAAAGTATAAATTATTTATTTCACCCTAAGTAACTTGTCATTTTTCATAATGCCCGGGCATTATGAAAAATGCCCCAATTTATTACCTAGTCCATAACATATATGCAATGCGACATAAAAGAGTAGAAAATAAATGAGGGCGCTATTGTCGTTAACATAGCGACCCTGATAGGTCGACCAAATTGATCTTGATACTTGTTTTTATTTAATATTTTCATATAATTGGAAAACATCACTTTGCTCTGATACTAAGAAAGTAGCTGAGGCACTTGTATTATAGAAATCAAAAATAACGACGCACGGTACCACAGCATCCAGATCCGAGTCTATATAGAAAAGTTCGTTTTCTACATTAACCCAACTTGGAATCGAACCCGGGACCTCAGAGATAGCGACGCCAAGTCCGGGGTGCTCGCCTCTCGGCTACGGAGGTCGTCAAAATATTTAATTTCAGTAGTTTGTATGTAGTAATGAAAACAGGTATAAAACTAATCCAACAAATTAAAGTCCAGATACTCTTCAACTTGTAATGATGTACACACGCCTGCACATCAACCTACCACAATTAGTCAAATTTCTTCAATAGACCTTGAACTTTAAGCCCTAAGCATAAGGTTGAAAATGATTTGATGAAATTTGACAGTTTTGGATAGGTTGATGTGCAGGCGTGTGTACTAGCAATCACGATTATGTCATTCAACATAGATTCTTCATTTGTATATTCATACTCATCTTCACTTCTGCTGCTGTCTCCGCCAAGCTGAATGAACTGATTGGTCTATGCTATCGTATAAAGTTCTTCCACGATCATGGAAGGATCATGGCAGGTGGAAAAATAATCCACCTATCCCTACCAGTGGAGATAGCCTGGTAGGGATTAGGGAATGCAATCTCGATCTCTCGAGATCTCGACCTTTTTTTCGATATTCAATCTCGACGATCTGTAATCTTGATATATGTGATATCGATCGAGATCTCGACAATATTGTCGAGATCTCGATTAGTGAGATTATCGAGATTTTGGAACATGAGAGTGCGCGAATCATGCGTGTGCATTTATTTCAAACGGATGATGATGAAGACGATTTACCCATCTCATATATGCAACAAGCCCTTAATTCAGTCCCTGAAAGTCCGGGGACTGAATCGACGGCTTTTTCTCTCCAGAAAGAGTTGGAAGAAGCTTTAAAGACGAGTAAAGATACTCAACCCCAAGCTGTGATAACAGACAGGTTTGACATTGACAGACTTTTAAAGAAAGATATGAATCTTTACGAGTATGGTAGCGAAAGAGGGCCGTTCCTTAAATTTGCTTACAACAGTTTGATTACCGTAGTCCCTACAAGCATGGAGGTCGAACGGGCTTTCTCAGCTGCAGGTTATTTATATTAGATGTCGCTTAGCAGATGAAACTTTGAAGACGCTGGGCTTCTTAAGAAGCTATTTTCAAAACCACGATTATTAATGTTTCCATTTCATTGTTATTTTTCTGCAGATTAAATAAAAATATTTCGTTCCCTTATATTAAAGTTTTACGTAATTTAATAGTAAAATATCTTGTTTTATTAACATCACAGCAATTTCATATTAGTTTTATTCTTCGTAGGTGTCCATAATTCTTATACAGAGTATAAAAGATTTGAGATTGAGTATAAGTAACATATTTTTTTAGAAATCTTCGAGATTTCGACTCGTTTAAGATCGAGATCTCGAATGGGCTAATCTCGACCCTATGATTATGGCGCGAGATCTCGAGATTGCATTCCTTAGTAGGGATAGTTGGAACAGGGGAAAAATATTAGTACCTACCTAAAGTGTATTCATTTTTTTTACATTTCTATTATGAACTAGCTTTATGCTCGCGGCTTTGCTCACTTTTCTTTGCGCATTTTTTTTTCGCGGCTTGCGTTGCATTATTAATTTTTTTGAAGTAAAATTTTAAAATGTATCTAATTTCTTCATTAGATTCGCTCATCTCGACAGTAAGAAAAACAAATGAAAATCACACATTTTCCTAATTTGAATTTGGAATTATCTTCTTTAAAATTTAAACTTATAATAATACCAAAACCAGCCAGATACAAATAGCATAGCCAAAGAGATTTTATTACAAGTTCATACATACTATATGCGAAAAGACTTTTTCCCCAACCTAATATTATGTTACGAGAACCGCCACGGATGGTCTTATTCATGTTCATCATCATCGGCCTATATTAGTCCACTGCTGGACATAGGCCTCCCCTAATGAGCGCCATAGCGCCCTGTCCTCGGCTTGACGCATCCAGCATCTGCCTGCAGTCTTTCGCAGGTCATCATCCCACCTGGCCGGAGGGCGCCCTACACTACGTTTACCGAGTCGTGGTCTCCACTCAAGAACACGTTTACCCCAGCGGTTGTCGGTTCTTCGCCAGATATGGCCGGCCCACTGCCACTTCAGCTTGCTAATTCTTAGAGCTATGTCGATGACTTTGGTTCTCTGTCGAATGTATTCGTTACGAATCCTATCCTTCAGAGAAACTCCGAGCATAGCTCTTTCCATAGCTCGCTGAGCGACTTTAAACTGGTGGACCAGCCCTACCGTGAGTGTCCACGTCTCAGCTCCGTAGGTCATGACGGGTAGGACGCACTGATTAAAAACTTTCGTTTTTAAGCATTGCGGTATGGATGACGAGAAGACTCGACGTAGTTTCCCAAACGCTGCCCAGCCCAGCTGAATCCTCCTCTTGGCCTCCTTCTCAAAATTGTTCCTACCTAATTGCAAAATCTGCCCGAGGTAAGTGTATTCGGAAACGATTTCAAGAAGGTGACCATGTACGACGACCGGTATCGGATCAATGTGGCCATTGATCATGACTTTGGTTTTATCCAAATTCATGCCAAGACCGATGCGTCGCGAGGCTGAAGCTAGGCCGTCCAGCATCTGGTTCAGCTCCTCTAGCGACTCCGCCATTAGGACTATGCACATCAGCGAATCGCAGGTGTGAGATGTAGTCACCGTTTATGTTAATGCCCTTTCCTTTCCAGTCCAGCGTCTTAAACATATCTTCCAACGCGCTTGTGAACAGTTTCGGGGATATGACATCCCCCTGTCTCACTCCTCTGCGCAATTGGATGGGTTTGGACTGCTGGCGCTGTACTTGGACACTTTTGGTGGCGGATTCGTAAAGACATCTCAACACCTCGATATAACGACAGTCCACTTGGCATCGCTGTAAGGATTTCAGAACAGCCCAGGTTTCGACAGAGTCAAAGGCCTTCTCATAGTCCACAAAAGCCAGACACAGGGGCTGATTATACTCCTTAGACTTCTGTATAATCTGCCTCACTGTGTGAATGTGGTCTATGGTACCATATCCTCCGCGAAACCCGGCATGTTCCGGTGGCTGGAACTCGTCGAGTCTCCTGGCGAGACGATTCGTGATCATTCGTGAGAAAAGCTTATAGACATGGCTCAGGAGCGAGATGGGTCTGTAATTATTAAGGAGAGTTTTATCTCCTTTCTTAAAAAAGAGCACCACCAAGCTCCCGCTCCACGCCTTTGGAGTTCTCCTACTGTGAAGGACGGCGTTGAAGAGCTTCTGCAATTCCTGTATAACAGGGGCTCCTCCAGCTTTCAGAAGCTCAGATGTAATTCCGTCTTCACCGGGAGCTTTTCCATTTCTAAGCTGTCTCAGAGCTAACACGATCTCGTCTTGACTGATGTCTGGCAGTTCGTCGGTGTAGTGGCGTGTCAGGGTGGCTCTGGAATCGTAGTCGTCTCGTCGGGAACGAAGGGCATGTGCAGCGTATAATCGGCCATAGAAATCCTCTATCTCGGCGGTGATCCCCGGCTTCGACAATACGGTCCTCCCGTCGTGCGTTTTAAGCTTCGTCAGGTGGCTCCTGCCAAGCTGCTGAGTGAATACTTTGGACCCTCGGTTTCGCTCAATCGCCTCTTCAATGAGGCGTGTGTTGGAGCTCCGAAGGTCGCGCCGTACCATCTTCGCAATTCGCTTGTTCAGGTCTGACCTCTCCGACGAAGTCGCTTGGGTGGTTTCCCGTCTTCTTGTCATCAGCCCGAGAGTCTCAGCCGAGAGTTTGGATTTCTTGCCAGTACGCTGTTTTTGCAGAACTTAATGCCTTCGTCCCTCAACGTTTCGACCAGATTGTGTAGGGTCTCGTTAGCGTCATCAGTGGTTCCAAGGCAAGAAATCTGTCCCCGAGAAGCTGCTGGAATTTCTCGGTGCCCGCCATGATTTGGATTGGGTTAGGATGGAGCGTGGACTTCATCAGACGGTGTCTTTCAAGCTTCAAGTTGATATTCAGAGAGCCTTGGAGGAGTCGGTGATCAGATCCGGTATTGAACCTGTTGATCACTGAGACATCTCTGAATATGTGCTTGCTATCCGTCATGATGAAGTCGATCTCATTTTTGGTCACAGTGTCGGGACTTTGCCATGTCCACTTCCTTTGAGGCTGTTTCTTAAAGAAGGAGTTCATTAAGAACAGCCCCTCTTTCTCGAGGAAGTTGACAAGCATTTGCCCCCTGTGATTCCTAACTCCATAACCATGCGGTCCTATCCGGGATTCGTTGCCAGTCTGGGTTCCCACCTTGCCGTTAAAGTCCCCCATAACAACGTTGAAATGAGCCTTAGTGGTGTTATGCAAGGCTTTGGATATGTCTTCGTACATATCCTCCACTTCATCATCTGAGTGTGTCGAGGTCGGTGCGTAAAACTGAATGACCTTCATGCTGTAACGCTTGGACAGCCGAATGATCAGGTACGCTACCCTGGTCGACTCACTGGAGATTTCTTCAACGTTGTTAGAGAGGACCTTATTGACGAGGAAGCCTACGCCACCCTGGGATGTTTTATCACCCTCGCGAAATTGAGAAGATGGCCCGAGTCTAGGGTTACGGTGTCTTCCCCCTCTCTACGGACTTCACATAACCCCAGAACATGCCATTTTATGTTCTCTAACTCCACTTCCAACTGCGCTAGATGGTGGTCAAGCCTCAGAGTGCGTCCGTTGAACGTAGCCAGGGTCAGTGTTTTGTGGCAGCCTGAGGTAGCCCGGTGATTGTTAGCACCCCCTGCCCCGCCGTTACCATGGCCGCTGCCATGGCCAGGAATAGCGAGGCGGCCGGGAACTAGGGGCCATTTTCTTCTTTGTTTTGTCATAAGGGGGGGTAGTGCCCATAATCCCCACGCTGGGCATGCGGGTTGGGGATCGCAGTTCAGTGTGTGGTTGTTCTACAGGGGGCGCTGCTGCCCGCCCCTCGGTTTTGTCCCTTTGTCGCCTCTTACGACACCCACGGGAAGAGTTGGGGTGGTGCAATTCTACGCCGGCACTGCACGGCAATCTACGCCGGCACCGCACGGCAATATTATTATTCATGTTAACAGTGTGTTAAATCCAGGAATGTAGAAATATCACGTAAAACAACAATTTAATTCGTAACCACGGACAGAGTTGAACAACCACTTGACATTAATGACAGATAATCAATGTTACCAGGAAGTGAATTTAGTTCTGGAATAATTAATTTCCACTCTTATATGTCGCACTGTATTTTAAATTTAATTAACTTTCTTCTTTATTTAATTGTCGAATTTGGTCAAATTGTGTATATTGTTTGGGGTTGCAACCCAGTTCAATATTTTCGATATAAATTTTTGTGATGTATTTTTAGATGTGACCTGTAAATACATAAATAAATAAAATAAATAGTTTAAAGCTTACCATTTCGCGGTATTATCGCTTTACCTAAAGCGATTTCTAGTCAGTTCAGTAAACCAGTCGGACGAAGAGAGCTAATAATTTTGTAATAAGGTGGCCGTTTTGTACTACTACGTATTAATTTTAAATTCAAAAACTGAGATTCAAAATACTCAAGTCGCAGGTGGAGCGGCGAAGGAGGTCGGAGTTCGGGATTATTATAATTTGGTCATTAATCCGGAGATCAGCCATTGCGAAACTGCTTCGTTATCAGGATTGTTATCTGAATGCTTTTTTTTATTCCACAACAGGAAAGCGCTTAACCTTTATCTCAAT
Organism: Eudonia lacustrata; assembly: GCA_947562085.1. Taxonomy (NCBI): domain Eukaryota; kingdom Metazoa; phylum Arthropoda; class Insecta; order Lepidoptera; family Crambidae; genus Eudonia; species Eudonia lacustrata. Next base: position 51,143,149 of record OX387339.1, on the reverse strand, counting down.
TGATGGTAAATGACGACGAAAAGATGGAATCTCCAAAATAATGTTCCTGCTTTGCCTATAATTATTTGATGCAACGAAGCCAGTAGTAAATATTAAATAATAATTTCCTGTACATGTGTGTATTTTTAGGGTTTCGTAGTCAACAAGAAACCCTTATAGTTTTGCCATGTCCGTCTGTCCGACCCCAGCCTAGCTCATAGACTCTTAGTACTAGAAAGCTGTAATTTGGCATGGATATACATATTAATCACGCCGACAAAGTGATGAAGTAAAATTAAAAAAATATATTTTTTAGGTTACCTCCCCTACACGTAAAGTGGGGATGTAATATTTTTTCTTGTCTACCTCATAGTGTGGAGTGTCGTTGGATAGCTCATTTCAGTCAGTGGAAAATTTCCTTTTACGGTATCGGGGTTAATGCAACGTGCCCTGGCTTTGCTGGAAGAATGGTGCATTGCCCATCGCCAATGCATGCATTTGCCAGGGAGGGCTCAGGGTCTCTGTATTCTCCCTGGCAAATGCTTATTGGTACTGAGCCGTTCGTCGCACTTGCACCAAGTACCATTAACAAGGCTTTAAAAGATTACATTGTAAACAGGCACAGCATCGAATGGAAAAAGCAGCCGGGTATGAAACACTCCAAATCCTTCCTAGGCGAAAACGCCTTAGGACGGAGTAAGTTCATATGCGGAGGCAGTAGAAAGCAGGCCCGATTACCCATCGGTGCCTTGACAGGGCACTATGCCACAAATCAAATGCTTCACAGAATGTATCTATCAACAAATAGCTTATGTAGGGCATGTGGAGAGGAAACGGAGTCAATGCATCACCTACTGTGTGACTGCGACTCTCTGGCTAGGAAAATAATGGGACTCCTGGGGTCGGCCTATCCGAAACCGGGGGACTTTAGGCTCTTCGCTCTTAAGGATGTTGCCAAACTTATGGCATCTATCTTTACAGAGGAAGAAGAGTGAAAGGATGGGGTTGCACAAAAGATCCCGATGGGTTGAAGTGTTACTGCGAGAGGGAAACCTCAGCAGGCCCCACTAAGATAAAATAAGATAATGCTGTATGCATTCCGAATTTTTTAGTAGGACTTGCGTAAGAATTTCCTTAAAGAACTTGGTCTGACAACATAGGTCAAACTTAATTGAAAATCGAAAATATCGTAAAAACCTCTTTCGTCACTCTTAAAGCCTGTCTGTGATATCTAAGGGTGCATTTCTACCAGAGCTATACAACGTTGCTAAGCGATACGCGAGACAATAATTTACCAAAATGGAATAATCCTATTGGCAAATTTTAACTTTACGCACCGCTTAGCTACCTCGTGCAGCTCTGCTGGGTAAACAGCCTAATATTATGAAACCACGCAGCAACATGTGCTTACAGTCTATGCACTTTTTTATTACTTGCCCAGCTTGTGATGTTTCAAGAGTCCAGCAATAAATAAAGGCGCAATATTACTTTCAAAACATATTGAAACTGAAACTTGCGAGTCCAGTTTGTTGAAAAGTTTATCTGCAGACTTGGAAGGAGTCGTGGATTGAAAATAAAATAGCATTACTTATACAACTCCTACAACGAGTGTTGGAGCATAAAGTTCAATGGTCGGTAAATCAACTTCCTCATAAGTGTTATACATCCTACTCGGAGCCTTTGTCTCACTGTACGCAAAATTATTGAAGGAAATATAGAAAGAAATAAATGAAAAACAAGTTTCACATAATATCTTAATGTAACAACAATAGACATAAATCTTGTGATTTATGAAAGTTTGTGAAAGAAAGAAAAACATTTATCAACAACACACACCCACACACACATACATAATATACAAAAAATAAATGAAGCAGACAGTACACACAAAAAAGAAAAAATAATATGAAACAATAAGAGAAATAAAAAAGAAACCATGTTGGTGAGTTTTGCCGACAGCCAAATTGCGTTGACAATCAAGACCAATGTATTAGTGTCTTTGGAGGAGGAGCTCGAGCTATATTAATATGAGATCACCCATCGTTAATACCCACCCATAGCTAATTAGGGCTAGCTAGGGTAGCTGCGCCATCGAGTACCTCCTCCATTTAGTACAAGCCACAAATATATGCAAACATACAATATCTCATCTAAAGCTATGCGAACTTGAACGTAATAAAAATACATAATACATAATATTCCTATGACGGATCATAAAAAACTTGTGCCTCCTCCATCTTAGCTGAAGTGCTGAATAGTAATGTTCAAGCTTCGCAGTCGCAGTGCTCAAACTGACCGTAGCTCAGTGATACGTCCATATTGGCTTCCAAGGCATTCAAGGGGCTTTGTACCTGCCTTGTTAGCCAACTCAATTTCACACTCGCTCGTGTCAGAGTGAACGATGTCAAGCATAATAATTGTGCTCTCCGATATTGGTTTTAAAGCTTGCACTTGCTATAAAAAGTTGAATTTTAAAATTAATTTGGTCTTACCTCTGGAAGTTCACGTACAATCCTCATTTGATATTCACATTGGTAACCATTATTATTGTCTAGATTAGTATAGTTACCTACATCGATAGTTGTAATTATTCAATTAAACCGGTCTGGTTTGGTTTTAACGTAAGACCGTAGACCGTAGTCCGTAGCCCGTAGTCTGTAGACCGTAGATCGTAGCACGTAGACTGTAGACCGGTAGGTAAGCTACGATTATTGTAGGGCTGTCTTAAGACGTGATAATAGCCTCCAATTAAGTTGCAATTGGAACGCCTCGGTGGCCGAGTAGCAAAGCGCTCGGCCCGATACCCGAAGGTCCCGGGTTCAACTCCCAGGTCGGGCAAAGTGTGTTTCTGATTTATTCGGTACATAGCCCGTGTTTGTGACCCGCATTTGGCAAGCGTGGTGCTTAAGCCATTATCTATCAATAGTATTGATGACTTGATTTCAATGAGAGAGGCCTTTGCCCAGCAGTGGGATAGTTATAGGCTATTTACTTTACTTAATTTGCAATTAGATACCATTTCATATCTAATTGATGTGTCTGCTTCATAATAATGATGTCATAAATAACGTACGAGCTATGACGTAACGGGTTTGACAAATGTAGGTTAAACCTCGCGGTAGAGAGTCCCACTGAAAGTTTATTAATTAATTGCTTTCCGCTTACCTTTCTAAACGTTGTTTGGAACTTAAGATGTGATGAATGATTTAAGTATAAATTAAACCAATTAGTGAAATTCCCAATTCTCTTGACAACTTCGTCGCGAAGTATGGTGATGCCAGCCAAAATATTTGCTAGTAACGGTAACTGAAACAACATTTGCAAATTGTTTTTAATTTAACATAGCGATAGACAACCTTTGCTCTGGAAATTACTCGAATCGAGGGTTAACACTCTTCTCTCGTAGACAGCGCATCAATTCTCTAAAAAAAAAAAAACCCCGACTGCTAAAACAACTATATATAAAAACAATAATTTACTCGAAAAAACCGGATTCGGGTTTTTTGCTTTATTTTAATAATTTGGTTTATTTCAAACTTTTTACTTTTTTTTGTTAAGTATATTCCGGATTTTTTTATAGCCTATGTCACTCCCACAGTCAAAACAAATCTAACGACACCTCATATGTTAAAATCCACCATGCCATTCGGGCTGTAGGGCGTGCCAAAGAAATAGACATACTTAAATACATACATACACCCGAAAAACTTAACCCTCCTTCTGACGGAGTCGGGTAAAAAAAGCTTTCCTACTGAGCCCTAACAACCGCAAACTGATTTTTTTTTTAATTAGTTACGGATACGCACTTGACCTACATCTTAGCTGATGTTAAGTGATAATAAAGCCGAAGGTGGAAGCGCACATACCAGGAGTCCTCAACTACTAAGGCACTGGCTAGCTGCCGGAACACAACAATGCAACTAACATTGATGTTATGGCGACAGATGGTGGTAGCTAGCCAGGCGGACAAACAAGTCCTACCACCAACCATATCGAGTACTGAAATATGTACCTCCCGCTGGGAATCGAGAACATAGAATTTCTAGGTCTGAGAATATCTGAGAGGTCTGGAAATACACTCAGCGGCACGGAAAGTGGCCCAAACATAAACAATGCGATAAGAAGTAAAGAAGTCGTCGTATTCTTATAACTTTGTGTGACCATTCATCAGTACAATCGACATTACAAATACTTGTTCGTTACTTAGCCTTTGTGACACTTGTAACGCATTTTTGTGTTAAGAATTAAAAAAAGGTGAGTTTTAATTAAATAAAAAAAAATATTGTCTCTTTTGTTTTTAAGGGTGCGCCGACCAAAAAATGCAGTCACGGTTAAGTTGATATAATTGAAAATACTAAGTTGATATAATAGTATTACATAAACAAAATATATATTTAGTATCAAAGGGAACGTGTTCACAATTAGTCTGATCCATAAATTCATAACACACTAAAGTTTATTGTTTTCTAAAGTTTACGCGAACTACACATTGAAATGAAACACTTTTACGGATCTACTCGCGTTTATCAGTATTTCGTTTTAAAGAACCTGCGAGCTTAGCCCGAATTAACTATTCTTCGTGCTAATAAAGGTAATGCTACGGTGGTAATAGATTCGTCTGATTATAACGAAAAAATAACAATACTTTTATCAGATGACAACACGTACAAACGCGTTAAATGCGACTAAACCAACAAAATACTTAAGAAAACTAGTGATCTTGTCAAACAACACTCCGAAACGTTAAATCTAAATGCTAACTATTTAATTCCTTCCTGCCCTAAACCACCAAAACTGTTTGGGTTACCGAAAATTCACAAACCCGAGGCTCCGCTACGCCTTATTGTAAGCCAGATCGATTCACCAACAACCGACTGGCCCGGCATGTAGCTAAGATTTTTTCACCACTTAGAGGTAATACAACAGCTTATGCGAAGGATTCCTACCAATTTGTCAACGATATCAAAGACCTACATCTCGCTGACAATGAAATTATGGTTAGTTTTGATGTGCAGTCCTTATTTACTTGCCTACCAGTACAGGATTGCATTAAAATTACCAAAAAACGTCTAGCAGAACAAGATATGCTTGATGAATATGCATTATTATTAGAGCATTGTCTAACATCAGGCTACCTTTTGTGGAATGACATTTACGACCTGCAAGTAGAGGGTGTCGCCATAGGGTCCCCTGTTTAGACCGTCGTCGCCGATATCTTTATGGAAAACTTCGAGGAGAGGGCCCTGAGCACAGCACCGGTAACCCCTAGGTTCTACAAGCGGTACGTAGATGATATTTTCACTATCCTACCAACTGATAAAATATCTGCTTTTCTAGATCATCTTAACTCCATATATCCAAAAATACAATTCACAATGGAGTTAGAGGCTGATAGGAATTCAGGAATCCAGACCATATAGTTTGAGTCACACTGTGTATCGTTAAGTAACCGATACAGATAGGTACCTCAATGGTGATTCTCACCACCATCCTAGACAGTTGGCTACTGTAGTAGGAAAATCTTTGTTTCAGAGAGCACGCGGCATCTGTGACACCCAACACCTGGCTGTGAGCTTCAGCATGTCAAGCACGTACTACAGGATAATAAACTCAAAGTACCACGGCTTCGTCACAGAAAACGCAATAAACCAACCACAGTCGAGCGCCAACCTGCTGTACTTCCTTATAATGAAAGGTGTCACTGACAAGATTGGACATATCTTAAAGCGAGCTTTAATCAACACTTACTTCAAGCCGCTGAAGAAGATCAACAAATTTTTACGATCAGTCAAGTGCAACATACCCTTTCAAGATGCAGGCATGTAAAACTGGACTGCTATTGTGGGCTCTCTTACACCGGGCAAACAGAGAGAAGTGTAGGAACCCGCGTTAAAGAACATATAGCCGACGTCAAGCATAGGCGCAAAAATAAGTCTGCAGTATGCGAACATTCCCTAAAGGGGCCCAAACCATTACATCAGATTTGATAAACCACAAATACTCGCTAGAGAACAACGATTCATCCCTAGGATGATACGCGAGGATATTGAAATTAAAAAAACATCCTAATTTCAATAGAAAAGATGGTTGGAATAGCCTGGGATCCTATCATACAAAATATTAGATCCCAGACCCAACACCATACTGCTAGACCAAAAGATACTGTAAGCTCTTTCTGCGTAAAACGGAACGCACCTGATTAAATTTTAATGAGGGTATACAAGCTACCAACTAATTATGAGATGACCAACACCTCAGTCTCCCTGTGACTACGGACCCTGCAAAGGGTTCGAAACGTCAGGATAAACATTAAATAAGTAATGTGTAAAATAAACGCGAGTAGATCCGTAAAAGTTGTTTAATTTAACACTATAGTTTTTTCTACAATAACATTTAAAGTTGGGCAAAAAACATGAAAACGAGTGGCGGCGTTTAGTTGATATCTTTTAGTTTATCTAAATTATTGTATCTCTAATTTTGTCTAAACAATCATCAATGGCTAAACTACAAGTCGTCCGTCTGACATTCTCGATTTATCAAGCGGTTATTTAAATTATTATTTTTCAAATTAACACTTTAAATTCCCCATACTAAATTAGTATGGCCGCGCGGCATCAAATAAATATGGACGAAGACATTTCAAATTAAATATGACACTTGTCACTTGCGCACCTTTAAATTAATCTGTAGTTATGCTCCTTTGCAGAATCATAGCACCATTACTCCAGCTTAAGTCGCTCAAGCTGTATTGCTTAGGAATCAAGGGAAAACTCAACGGGAAATGGCTGAGATTTTAAATGTCCGGCGTACAAATCTGAGATATGCATTGACAAGGTACGATCAGACCGGGCTCTATACCAGAAGGCCAAGAAGTGGTGGAATAAGATGCACTTCGGCGCGTGACGATCATTCATTGCCCTCGCATATTTGCGAAATCGGTTTCATAGCGCGGTCGAGATCCGACAACGCCTGCAAATTGCAAGAGGGGTTAATGTGAGTGAGCGTACAATTAGATGAAGAATGGAGGAACGAAATCTACGTGCCCGAAGACCAGCTCGGGGTCCAGAACTCCTCCAACAGCATAGTGTAGCTCGACTTCGTTTTGCCAGAGAACACGCAAATCGGACGCATGAGCAGTGGAGCAAAGTTTTGTGGACTGATGAAAGCAGAGTGGCTTTAAGAGCCCTTGATGGTCATCAGCGTGTGTGGAAAAGGCATGGATAACGGTTTATGCCAATCACTATTACTCAAACTCTCAGCTTCCATGAAGGGTCCGTTATGGTTTTGGGTGGGATCAGTTCCGAGACACGTACAGAGTTAGTGGAGGATCGTCTTAATCCAGTGCGATACATCGAAGACATCCTTCCAGAACATGTTTTGCCATACGTAGGGTTCATTGGTCATAAAGAATTTCTTCTAATGCAGGATAATGCTCAACCTCACACAGCTCGTTGCGTAAACGATTATCTTTTAGATATCGGAATTCAAAAAATTCAGTGGACAGCAAGAAGCCCAGACATGAACCCTATAGAACATGTCTGGGATATGCTAAAAATAAAAGTAAAAGGTAATCTTAACCCTCCATAAACGCTCCATAACTTGAAAACCGCGCTGGTGGCTGCCTGGGAAGAAATTCCTCAAGTAGACATAAAAAACATCATCCAAAGCATGCCTGATCGCATGCAGGTGGTCATCAGGGCCAGGCGTGGTAACACTCGTTATTAATTTTAAGTGTAATGTTTTGATTTTTTTAGGGCTTAAGTTTGTAATTTAACATTGTTTGTAGCGAAAATTGCCCTTTTTTTGTAAATTGATTAAAATTAATTAAAATCACATTTTTCTATAAATTTTTTGGCAAAAAAGTAAGTATGATAACAATTACATTAATTCAAAGAAAAAATATGAATTTTTATTTCAAATATAATTATAAGCGTCAAAATGGGTTTAGGCCACTTTCACTTTCACTCTACACTTCAGTTAAATACTTTTGTGATTATAATATTAAGGAAACTAACACATGCCTTTAAATATCGTCTACCTTAAACTACAATGCTGTATGTCTGTAAATATACATTTACAGACATAGAGCATTACATACAGCATTAAAATAGACACCTTAAACCATCTTTTGCTGACGAAATTTCCAGAAAGTGTATGTGGAGTCCAGTCCATACAAATACAGTTTTAAAAACATTATTTACAAATCCGCATTTGGACCATGTATAAAATTATTAATTAATGTAAACAAAGAAACGACTCGAACTTGCACTGATAAACCTCGATAAGGTGGATCCGCGCCCACTCGACCCGCTTAGACTCGACCCGAAGAATGTATAGTCAGACAGATAATGTCAGGATAAATAAATCAATAATTAAACAAGTAAGTAGGTTTGTACTTATTCTTTATTAATATAGGGTTTCCGTGTAAGGCTATGATTGTTCTATTAAATTTGTAAATGTTTTAAACACTTAAATAAAAAATAATACCTAATTGCTTTTACAATACATATTTTATCATTGTGGAAAGCAAGTGAACTAAATCATTAACTTCCTGCACGTAACATTTAGGTAACCTATATTCACTATTCATATCTTTATCACACATTTGGTAAATGTGCCAATCGGTCACGTCAATGTCACATTCGAGATGTTTCTTACTAAACATGAGCCCTGAATGCCACTCGAGGTTCCAATACTAAATTAGTTATTTAATGTTTGTTAATTAAATTCGGCAAGTATTATCAACCCGGCTCTGTTTACTTAATTACACTTTAGCGAGTAGGTATTTACATTGAAGTATATAATTATATTGGCACGTTCTATGTGCGAGACTGCGTAGTTACGTAGTGCGTACTTATTTATTTATTTATTTATTGAGACAACAACAGCCATACTTAACTTCTATTTTGACAATCTTCATATTCGGCTAAAAAGTTGTCCACAGAAAAATAATAATAAAACGTCCGTGGAGGCAATTAGGTATATTATTACAAGCATTTAATACCAGTCTATTATGATTTCGTCTATTTCTGGGATAAATATCAAACAATAATAAATTTCAAACAGCTTGCTATGTTGCCTAACAAATATACAGATGTATGTATGTATTATATAGTTAATGATACCGTCGAGAACCAATAGTCTAGGTCTCAAATTACGCTATTTTAAAATGTCAACGTAGAAACGTGTCTCAGCGGCCTGATTATATTAATTCTTCCTGATTCTTTTGCAACATGTTAAGCAATTGGTATCAATAGATCTGGGACGCTGTACTTACCAAGTCAATAGCATTCACTTTGCAGCTTTGCGGGAGGCAGGAGTCCCTAGTACGAGTTTCATTAACGTTAACGTAAACGAAAATTTATATGGCTGTGTTAAAATGTTAACTCTTAGTGTTAACTCTTAGTGTTAACTCTTAGTGTTAACTCTTAGTGTTAACTCTTAGTGTTAACTCTAGTGTATCGCCAAGGGACGCTGCTTCAATGCCAACTAACTACTATACTAATTTTCGTTTTCGTAAACGTAATCACAGCGCTCCTACGCCACTCAGCCCAACTGCGAGTGACGTGGGAGTATTATTAGAGATGAAAGGACTTGAGGTTTTTAAGCTCTTTAAAAGGAACTCGACTCAAGTCATACGGTTAACAACTCAATGAGTCTTTAAACCCTGAACCCCAAGCCTTATTTGAGTCCAAGACTGGGACTCGAGGTCTACTTTAAGACTTGAGTTATTTTGAAAAGACTCGGAATTTGAAACGACTCGGTCTCAACGAAAAGGTTCGAACCCTTTTAAAACGACTCGGTTCGCGGGAGTCTCAAGTCGTGAGGCGTGCTTATTCTCGTATACTAAGATTAATATGGATATGTATGTATGTCGTATTCACACGCTAATTATTACAGGTTAATAAGAAGAAGAACGAAGAGCCATATTTATTTTTGGATTTTAAATTGTCATTTTTGAAATTGATAAAAATAATTAAAAACTGGTCGGCGTTTTAATTTTTAAATTCCTTTTAAAAAATATTTTGTAATAATTTATAATTACGATAATAATATTTAAATTGTAATAACAAAAATATTTAGTGATGCAAAACTAGAAAAATCAATAAAAATGCAATGACCAAGCACTGAAGTTTATTATTTTATAATCTCATGTTAAACAGCTCATCTTATGTTAAACGACTCGAGTTCTTTACTAAAAGGCTTGTGGCTAAGTCGTTATAACTGTTATTAAAAGACTCGAGTCGTTTTATTTCTGAGTTGAACTCTAATGATTGAAGTCATCTTACATTAGTAAAAAGCCTCAAGTCGTATTTTTTGAGGCGAGTCTTAAAAGTTGAGGCGAGTTTCGATTGAAAAGGTTTAAAAACCTCGAGTCCTTTCATCACTAAGTATTATGCTGAGACAGGGTCCTTATTGGCCTCACACAATGTTTTTTATTTTTTTATTTTCTCTATTTTATTTGTCTTTGTTTGTATATGTATGTTTTTTTCTTTTTTCTTTGTAATGAATTTTGAGTCAATAAAAAAAATATTTCTATTTCTTTCTATTTCTAATCGAATGAATAGTAAACAAAACTCACACTATCCACCCTGGAGATATAAGCCATGCGCTTCCCACTTAGGGTTTAAAAACTACATTGGCAATTGGCTTAACAAAATCACTACTAGGTACCTACGACTTGATTACGTCCAATACTCGTACCATAACACAAATAAAGAAAGGTGATAGAATAAACAAAAATAAACGGCTATAATAAAGCTAATCATTATAATAAGCGTGCGTTACGTACCGCGCCGTAAACACATTTTTCCTAATAAACATCATTCTGTGCGGGATTACGGGCCGCTGTTTTGTAAAGCCAGCGAAAGCGGAATAGCCCATTCTGGGTACGCAGATCTGCTGTATTAGCCTAATGGCAGTCTACTTCTCGATTCGCATTTATTGTCAGTTTTAAGCAATTAATTAAAACACTTTTTCCCTCTTTGAAGCGATGCCGTTGACCTGAAATTTGAGGCGATTCAATGATGCGAAGTTAAAATGTATTATTAATGTATTTTATTATCATATTGAGGATGTTGGTAAACGTTACTTACAATATGTAAAGGTGTGTACCTACGCACGAAAATAATACTTCAGTTATAATTTGACGTCATTGACAACAATACCAATTAGTGACTGACGTCACGGATAAGAATAGGTCCCTACATTAAGCGTCATGAACAAAAATACCTTTATCAAGTGACTGACGTTTCACATTTAACATTACGTAGGTAATTTCATTAAAACCATTACAATCTAATTTCCTATCTAGTGCAAAACTAAAATACTACTCCAATATTCCTGGAAAGTCTGGAAAGTTAAATGGTCTGTGAAAGTTAAGCCATCTCTAAGACTACATAGTTTATAAGATAATTCTTCCCAATGAAAAGTATGAGCAGCAATGTTCTGTAAGTCCAATTCTCGTTCTGAAAGGGGTCTACTTATTCAATTCACATTTATTGCACATTTCGAGCAATTAATTTCTTATTCCATTTCCTCTATTTAATCTGTGCGACCTTAGCCCAATTTGAAGAGCGGATTGCGTTAAAAGATTTAAAATCACGATTGTACTGAGTGGTCCATTTTTTTTTGTAACTGTGTCGGTGAAGACAAGCTTTCGGACCGCTTCATGGAAAGTGGCCATTGCAGCATACACGCGAGTTACCGACCCCGAAGCTTTAGCTCTTATGCCTTTAAGTACTTTGATTTCACTAGATATAATTCGCTTCCAACAAAAACACGGCAATTCACTGCCGGGTTTTTTTTTGTTAAAAGGAGGCACACGAGCATGGAAAGTATGAACATGAACACCCGCAAAACCAAAGTAATCGCAGAAGCGTAGCCATCCTTGAGGAAGGAGTTGGATCTTGAGAAATGAGTAGTAATTGGGAGGGGGGAGGGGTGAGAGATGGGCCTCCGGTACTTTCACTCACCGGACGAAACACAACAGCAACGAGTGCCATTGTTTCACGCCGATATTCTGTGAGAGGGTGGTATTACGCCAGGTGAGCCGGCCCATTTTGTGTTGCCCACTCAGACAGTGTCACTCATTTAGCACCACCCAGGGGTCACGTGTACGGTCTTAAGGGAAAACCTACGGACGCCATTAACTTCAACCCCCCAAATGAACCTCTGGGTTGCCCAGAGGTCTTGGATTTGATTTCCAGCAGTGGATACATGTTTGTACTCGGTTTGGTTGGTCCACTTGATTAGCTACAACCATCTTGTCTAAATATGTCGCCATAACATCAATCATCGTAACACAACAATGCTACAATCATCAATACAGTTTGTAGCATTGTTGAGTTTCGGAAGTTAGGGATATGATAGCCAGTGCCTCAGTAGTTGAGGATTCCGGGTAGATGCGCTTCCACCTTCGGCTTTATCATCTCTTAACATCAGGTGGGATGAAGGCCAAGTGTTTACCCGTAAATAATATAAAAAATACTTCTTGGAGGCTGAACAGGTTCAAAATCGGAACTGGTGGTAGATTCAGGAAACTAAATTGTAATTCACTTGTGGCACCGGCGGACTTCGTACCGCTTTGACAGTTTCCATCAAGTGATTAAATTCTCTTTGGTTTCCATGACAACAAAACAAACAAATCATTTTTTATTGGAAAATTAAACTGTCATTTTTAGTATATTTATAGTGTGATTCCCGTGGGAATATTAGGATAAAAACTCCTATGTATTAATCCAAGTTATAAACTATCTGTATGCCGAATTTCATCCAAATCCATGCATCCATTGCAGCGTGAAGAAGGAACAAATATACAGACATACACACAAAATTTCGCATTTATAATATTAGTGTGATAATTATTAAACCTATTAAGATCTACACTGATTAAACGATATGACTTTGACTTTGAGTAGAAGCAACTCTTAGAAACCACCAGGCAAAATATCTCCACAAAACTTACTGTACGTACATTGGTACAATGACGGTTCATGACGTCGCGGAGCTAAGCACGCAGCGTATCGTTTCGCTTATTCAAAGTGAATGCGCAAACACGCGCGAGCATACGCGTGCCCGTACAGTCACGAGCACCAATGCATGCACTTTGACTCTTATTTCATTGTAATAAGAGTTACAACTGTTTACATATTTTGGCTCATGTCTGTACGCACCGATACATCGTCATACATTTAAATTGTCCGCACTTTACATCCGTGATGGGGCTGGTTAGTAGGGCTTGTCGGAAATCAGCCCGACTTATCTAGATACGTATTTTTTATGGTACTTGGTTGTTTTAAGCCGGATCCCTATATTCTATCTGTCTGTTGTTTTGCTTACTGGAGTTAGAAATTTGACATAATTTGTATGGAGCTTATGTCAAATGTTTATCTATTGTAGGCAAAACAACAGATAGATAGAATATAGGGAACCGGCTTTACTGGATATACCTCCTCTTCCCTTGAGTTTTTAAAAGCTGGACGAGGAAAGAGGAGGAGAACTCTCCTCCTCCTCCTACCTTTGAGGAACTCCACGTAATGTAAATGTAACAATGGATAAGTGCAATGGACAAGCTAAAGAAAATATGGAGGAACAGAAACAACAAAAGCCACAAAGATTAGGCTCATAAAATCGTTGGTGTTTCCCATAGGTATTCCTGTACGCCGCCGAAACATGGACCTTACGGCAAACCGAAACTCACAAGATAGACGCTCTGGAGATGTGGTGTTGGAGGAAGATGCTCGGGGTCTCTTGGACCGAGTTCCGAACAAATGCCTCCATCCTTGATGAGCTTGGCATAAAAGAGCGCCTATCCACCCAAGTGCGCAGTCAGATCCTGAAATTCTTTGGGCATGTTAGTCGGCGTGGAAATGACTCCATAGAAAGTCTTGTCGTGCAAGGGAAAGTCGAGGGCACAAGACCACGAGGGAGATCCCCAATGAGATGGACGGACCAAGTGAAGGCTGCGGTGGGCGCTTCATGCGCGAATGTGCCCGATTAACGACCAGCAGGCAGAGGTGGCGGGATGTCGTGCGGCGGGTACTGTCTGCTGCCCAACCTACCGGAACGTGATAACCACGACAAGAGTGAAACGAGAGTGAAACGAAGAAAAAGAATGACATCAAAAGTTTTTTTTAATTTTTTTTTTTCTCCTTTTCTTCAACATGATCGGAGCTATTGTATGCTAGTCCGCTTTCATTCCAGTTCTCTCTGTTCCAGAGGAACCTCTCGCACTTTAATACCACATACTATATATTTTTATACTACTTATTTTTATATCCCTGTTCTAACTATCTACTTTATTTATTTCTTATGACATATATTTATATTTATAGGGTAAATAAGTTTTTCAGTGATGGGTATATTTTCTTACAATATCTTATTTCTACAAATGGGTTTTTATCTTATTCTAACTTCTATTAAACATTTATTTTCTTTTACTACGGGTGCTTATGCTACTTTACTTTTTTACTTATATTTTTATTCGGCTTATTATCTATAACATCAAAAGTATTTGAGTATCCGTTAGTATGCAGTACTCTTTAGTTTCATTTTTAATCATAGGTTTTTATCGTCGAAGTTTGCTGTTCACTGGGGGCCAAGTGTGATTTTTGTTTACTATCCGTTTTCATTCGATTACGTGTACGAAAACGAAAATTAGTATGGCAATGAAGCAGCGCCTTCTGGCGGCATACGAAAGGAGTTAACATTTTGCCATACAAATTCTCGTTTTATTATTTAATCTATTTAATCTTAAGACACACCAACAGAACAGACATTATACACTGTTAATAAAAGTAGCAAAAACATAGCGGATATCTGCTCCAATTACAGGCGCGTACAACATTGATAAATTATAAACTAAAAAAAAAAAATTATGAATTAAAAAGACACGTTTGAATGAGTTGAAACAAAAAATAATTAAAATATTGACAAAATTTTAAAAAGTGCAATAAAAGTTCATGATTTAATTATTTGATTGATTAAAATAAATAAAATTGAATTAAGTAAATTATATTAATTCATAAATACACGCCGTCCAGGAGAATCACTCCGACATATTATTTCTGGTTGTTCTCATCTTGCTAACGGAGAGTATTTGCACAGACACAACAAAGTAGCCAGAATAATTCACCAGCAACTTGCTCTTGGATATGGCCTTGTTGAATCGGAGGTGCCGTACTATAAGTACGCACCTGCGCCAGTACTCGAAAATGGTCATGCAACGCTCTACTGGGATCGCTCTATCATTACGGACAGGACTATTGTCGTCAATAAGCCTGATATCGTGGTGGTCGACCGATCCCAGCGCCAGGCAATACTGGTTGATATCACCATACCTCATGATGAGAACCTCGTGAAAGCCGAGAAGGACAAGCTCAGTAAGTACCTTGACTTGGCTCATGAGGTTACCGCCATGTGGGATGTGGATTCAACCATTATTGTACCGATAGTCGTTTCGGCAAACGGTCTTTTAGCCAAGAGCCTCGATCAACACCTAGAGAGGCTCTCGCTGAAAGGTTGAGTCAAGGGTCAGATGCAAAAGGCAGTACTCCTTGACACGGCACGTATTGTCAGGAGGTTCCTCACTCTGCAGCCCTGACCACCGGTAGTTTGGGCCCTGCCTCGCTGCTGGCGGTACTCTAGGATTAGGTTTTTATAATGTTTTATTGTTTTTATATTAAAATATTGTAAAAATCTAGTTTTAAGGAAGGATAATAATAATAAAAACATTTATTTTTCTCTTCTTCTTTATTGGTTCTTCTTCTTTTTATGTTTCTCTCCAACATAGGTTAATTATTAATAAAATAAAATTATAAAAACCACAATTATAATAAGTTTCGTTCTCGTTTTCGTTAAGGTGATCGAATGGCGAAAGAAACTCGCACTTGACATTCTGTACCTACCCTTCAAAACGGAACACAGAAATGTTTTAGATTAATACACTTTATTGTACCTACACTAAAGTGTATTTATCTCATCTTAAGGTTTTAAGTAAATCGCCAGCCAGTCAGATTCTGAGCATAGTCCAATCACCAGGCGTCTGTCACTTTAACAACAATATCACCTTAGTACTCCAGTAGCCTTGTTGTGTTACGGTTATTGTTCACATCTATCATCCGTCATCACTACATAATCATATCATCACATATCATCTGTCCATAAAATTAGAAGGAATACAAAACATAGTACAGTATGAAAAGAGTTAAAAAACATGATTAATTACCGTAACGCATAGCATACAAACTTTCGCTTATTATGTACAATCTTACTTATAAGCTGATAATGATGTAGTTTCTACAAAATACATAACTACTTTAGAACGTACTAACAAATACAAAGACTATTTTTCAAATTGCTCACAATGAGATCTCTTCCAAAAGACCTGTTACAGAAAAGTTAATAAAGAAAGGAAAAGAAAAGCCCTTACTATTTAAAACATATTAAAATCTATGAATAAACTGGATTCAGGTTCTTGACTTAGGTAGTATAGTCAGCAGCAAAAGTAATAGAACACTTGAACACTTCGTCGGAAAAATGAAGTAAATCTAACAGGCACTTGTTAATTTCAAAGCTATAATGGTGGCGACTGACCGGAGCGTATCATCGTAACGTAACCGTAACGTATCATTCGCGACGAGCTTGATACATCATTGCTGACTGACCGATAATAGGGCGGAGCTTGCGGTGAGCCGCTTGGCTCTCTGTACCTACTGCCCATGCGAATGCTCGCATCGAGAATGTTACGTTACGGAAACATGCTACGGTCAGTGTCTCCCTTTAGGTCATGATTATGACATGGTACAGACGCATGCACATCAATCTATCCAAAACTGTCAAATTTCTTCAATACATTTTCAACCTTATGCTTAAGTTATAAATATCAAAGCCTATAATGGAAACCGTCGACCTCCTTGGTCGAGTGGTTACACCGGTTTTCATGATGTCGCCATCTCTGAGGTCTCGGGTTCGATCCCCGGTCGGGTCAATTTAGAAATTTTTGTTTTTCTAAATTGTCTCGAGGCTGGGTGTTTTCTATGCATAGCTATGTCTATTTTCTATGTTTATCCATTGTCTAGTAACCATTTTAACGAGTTTCATAACGAAGCTTCTCTTGGGCTAGATAATTGGTGTGAGTGTAGGAAAGTTTATTTATTTATTTATTTCATGAAGAAACTTGACTGTTTGTGGTAGTCTGAGGTGCAGGCGTGCGTACTAAAAGTGTCAGCAACTTTCGGCACTGACTGTACCACCATCTCTATCGAAAACAAGTTTTAATAAACATTCTCAAAAGGTGTAATATTAAATTCCTTCAAAGATACTCAAAGATTCCAGACCTTTGCAGTAAATGCAAAAGCGTCGGGCTCATAATATTGAATAGCAGCTTCATTATTAGTGCTAACGTTCGTCTCTTATTGCAACTCCTTAGTAAGGGTGGCGGCAACAAGCGGACGCGTCATTAGGCGCTGGGTAATGAGAGTCCTGGCCGTTAGCTCTCTTTAGCCTTACTGCACAGTACTTGTGATGTCTATGTAGGTATGTAGGTACCTACACTAAGCTGATGTCTAAGTAGGTAGTACTTTGAGCTTGCGTTATGCTGTTGGCCTGTTACGACAATGACTCGTCGTGAAGAGATTTAAATATGAATTATTGATGCTTTATCATCATCATCATCATCATCATCGTTTCATTTCATCATGATAAACGTCCACTGCTGAACAAATTACTTATTGACCAACATTAAATGTATTTTCAGTCTGGAATCAATCAATAAATGTCTATATACAATGTGTATGACTTGCTTGTGTTTTGGATATCACTCTGTAAATTTGCATGACAATGAAATAAATAAATTTATTATTTTCGATCCATTTTTGAAATAGGATAGAAAATTGTTATGGCCTTTACAGAGTAAGTGAGACCATGGGCGGCGAATCTTATAGTCCCTCAAGCCGTAGTGACCGTACAATTATCAAATGTTTTATGTACTGGCAACACACAAGCATGTCTCCGTACATCTGAAATAAGTAGTTTCTACAGGGCGTTAAATTCGGATGACAAGAGTAAAAAACTCATGCGCAGGTACCCTTTAGAGGTTAGGACCTCGACTTGGGTCATGTCAGTTAGCGGCGTTGCGCACGTCTATTGTGTCTTCGTACTCTAGAAAATAAGACAATAGAAATTATCATGCGCTGAAATGTATATGAACACCGACTTTAAAGTTAGGATACCTGATATTTTTATTGGTATAATAACAATTTTATCTGACACATATTTCGTTTACTACATCGACATACGCCAAATCTTAGTACTTATCTAAACCATTAAATCTCTTTTAATCAAATGGAAAGTACAAAAGCCTTTATCTACCCTATATATTGTGATTGTAGCGCCATTTTATTTTTCCACGTTACATGCTCCCCACACGGCTACAAGTGGCGGCATCGTTAGAAGCGACTTAATGAGAGCCTTTCTCGTGTTAGGGGCACACTGTTATCCGCCTTGTTACAACACAAGACGCTACACACATATTCGTATATATATATCTTTAAAGAACCGGTTTAAGCAGAACGTTGTCTCGTATTTCTTTTTTCTCGATCAATACTCTTTACCAGTTCATCTTCATTAGTCTACAAACATCCCACACTTGAACTCTGGACATGATAATAATGGGGAGGATGGGTTATAGTCAACTACGCTGACCCAGTGTGGATTGGTGGGTTTTAGCAGTAATTAGTTTTAACAGGGTCTGTTACATCATCAACCGGGATCAAAGGATTATCGAAAGCTCAAATTATTTAAATTTTGTCAACTATTACTAAACAAACTCATAGCCCAAGTTTGTGATCAACAACCCACATTTGGCAAGCGTGGTGATTAAGCTATGCCTGATTGATGATGACTTGATTTCAATGTTGGAGGCCTTTGCCTAGCTGTGGGACAGTTATAGGCTATTTACTTTTAGTTTTATTACTAAACAAATTTCCCTGTGTGGTGCCGGAGATAAAGAATTGCACCACCCCATCTCAACCCGTGGGTGTCGTAAAAGGCGACTAAGGGACCATTCCAGAGGATGGGCAGCAGCATCTCTCTGAGGTTACTTTCAACCTACTGCGATCGCCAACCCGCCTGCCAAGCGTGGCGATTATGGCAAATACCCCCCATCTTGGGGGAGGCCTTTGTCTAGCAGTGGACGTCTTTTGGCTGAGATGATGATGATGATGACTAAACAAAAGTTTTGTTAATGACAAAAAAGAATGAAAGAAAGAAAAAATAACTTTTTTTATCTGCCTCTCGTCACATTAGACTTTTTTATTGAATCCAACTTTAAAGTAGACGATTGATTTGCTCTTTTTAATGCACGTTACAATATAATCTTAAAAATAAAGTTTTTTTATTCAAAATAGAGTATGTCTACCATTAAAAAAAACAAATATCTCAATCTGCGAAAAATTATAACTTTTCGTGGATTGAATGAAATATTAACACAAAGGCCGCACTGTAATTAGACGGGAAGTTATTGATTGTGACGTAGAACTCTTTACAAATTCAAATCTTAATCATAATGTATGATAATCACGAAATTGATTTGTGTAATTAGTGTTTGTAGTGACATCTATTTCGAAGTCTCAGCGGGCCTGTTTCATTAGCACGCCGCCGCCGTACCTTCGTGTAGGTATGTTGATGTCAACTCCAACTGATTATAATAACTAGTGGTCGCTCAATGGTCGATATTCGACCGTAATTTTATTAAAGCTGCACGGATTGTATCCTAAGCAATGAAAAATTAAAAAAGATAGAATGTGTGTTTGGATTGGCATTGACAGATTTCGGCAGCTCCTCATCCATTTTTGATATTTTTGAAAATAGTATATATTCGTGTGTCAAATACATGGTAGTGTGTGTAATGTTTGTTTTATTGATATAATGTATTTGTATGCATAACTTAAAAAAAATATTAACATTCGGATAACCTTCTATAAATGAACTATATGTGTGCGAAATATCATACTCCTCTGTCCGCGCAATTTTCGTAAAAAAGGGGTACAAAGTTTTTGCTTCACGTAATAATATATAGATATTGGAAATGAAATGAGCGGTGGGGAGAGCAATACAGGCCTTACCTATATAAGGCATTGCAAACGACATAGACGCTCTTCCCGCCCGATCCTCTAAAAGCCACTACACATTTACAGAATACACTAAACATGCACACTAGTTTTGGCCCAAGACGGTGTCTTGTTATTCGTAGAACAAGGGTACGACGAACCGGTTTACACGCGCTCTATACCAGGTAGAGCCATGTACCTGGGCGCTTCTTTCCTCCACCACGGCCCGGTCAACCCGAGCCGAGGTCCAAGCCCTCAGGTTGTTGCTATCCTTTATCCGATCTGAACCCTTCCGAGAATCTAGTACGGGGTACTGGCACGGGGACACGCACTAGTGCGTGATGCCATTCCCTCTAGAAAAACTCTGGAGGTGATTCGTTTCACACGGCTTGAGGAACCCTTTAAGTTTTTCGCCGCCCCCAAACAAGCCCGATGAAGCTGAAAATGCCGTCTGAGGCAATCAGCAATTTCTCTCCAAAAAAAAATAGACGCTCTTACTTCCACGGCTGCCATCGATCGGAAAAGGCGTATTGCTGTTATATTTTCGTGTCATATTTTTAATTTGTTTAAATGTCGATTTATTATTGGTACTTGTCGTTTCGCAATTATTGTTTAACATTATTCATTTATTTGTAATTTCACTTTTAGGTCTTATTAAAACATTTTTTTTAACTGTTTTCGCTTCTAATTTTCAATAATAATAATATTTTATGCTAGCAACAGAGAGTTGCTCTCTCTCTTTCTGTCACCGAGGACACCGATAGACGGTAACTGAACACTGGTGGGAGGTAACCTAAACACCATTAGCGCCAGTTTCCAATAACCTATCTATTTGTTGTTTTGCCTACTATAGATACAAATTTGACATAAGCTCCATACAAATTATGTCAAATTTCTAACTCCAGTAAGCAAAACAACAGACAGATAGAATATAGGGAACGGGCGTAAAAGTCCAGGCAACAAAACGAGTTGTACTTGGATAAAAGTCTATTGCGTGTCCACTTAAATATATTCGTAGAAAGGACAATGCTACGACTGGTCACTGTGCTACAGCTTTCGCTACGATGCTTGCTGGGACAAATGCAAAAAAATTGTACATTTCTGAATGCGTGAACGTCCTATTAGAATAAACGTTCAATACATAACTTCTTTTCATATATTTTTTTAAAATACGTTCACAAAATTACATTATAACAAACTAAAAGAAATAAATAATATTTTCCCGATAAATCAATTAAATAAAAATCAAATCATCAGGATACGTTTAGTTTTCTTCATACAAGTACGCGTGTCCTTCTCGTCCGTGTTCAGCTTTGTGTATGGGAAAAAAATACAGGTGAGTAATTTTATACTGTTAAATATTTTTAGTTATTTATAGAATACTACATACATTTTAATACTTTAAACAATAAATCATGCCTCTTTATTAAAAACTGTTTTAAATATCAATTTTAAAGCCGTCCGTAATTTCTTTCATATTTGTTATTCAGCTTTGTTTATTGTTATTTAGTAGAAAAATAAGTTTTTATCTAGCAAAACTAAAATCATAAATAACGTCTGTAGGTGGCGCTAGTTCTGCACGACGGCCATTTTGCTGGAGTTCTGGTTAGACGGTCTACAAGAGTTTTACTAAATTGTGCGGGAAAAATACACAAAATTAGTTTCATCTTGATAATCATTCCATTAAACTAATTGGTTAGTGTATGTTTAGCTTTCTATATAGTTACTTCAAGGATACCTCGTGATATATTTAGAAACTTATAAACAGTTTGATTCAAAGACATCTCTTAGTATTTTTCACACATTTTAGGTTGTACACACGAGTGTTTTGTTCCTTTTTGTTACGAATTTGTTACATTTCTTTGTAACGTAACAAATATGAAATAACAAATATGAAGTAAAGACGCACTCACATTGTAATAGTTGACTTGGATTACTAAAGTTAAAATATAATGATCACAGTCAATTTTAAGGTTGATTTGCAAAAAAAATGTTAAATAAGTCGAAAGTAATACAAACTAGACTTGCTGCCATTCTTTATTAAAATAATCAATCAAGATACTGCTTTTTACTCATTAACAAATTTACCTTTCAAATAGAATGCACAACATGAACTAGTCCTTAAATTTTCTTCCATCTTTGTTATTTTTTTGTAACATCAAGTTATTTTCATCTTTGTTTCCTATTTGTTATATGTACATTTTTTTAGCATTTGTCCCTGCTACATCTAAGAACTAACTGCTGGCTCTTAAAAAGCGTTAATTACACATTTTGAGAGTTTTTTAACTACTTTGATTTATCTTCATATGAAAAATCATAGTAATTTTATAATAGTATTTAGGTAAAATTATAGCTTCCACAAATAAAGTGCCTGTAAGTCCTTCGATAAAATCGATCCAAATTAGAAGTTAGCTGGCAATACCCTAAGCGATACGTCACGAAATAGCCATACCTAAGTTGGCAACGCATAAATATTCACTGTCAGTGTGCATAACTATCGGTGAGGCACTGAGGACGTACGCCAGGAGAAGTGGCCGAGCTGTCAAAACTTTGCCCGCGCCCCACTAAATTCACCCTAGCCGAGCGGTGGAGACGAAAAGTTCCAGTTTCTGAAGTTATCAAACTCTAAATTTTACAATTAACCGAGCGTGTTCACTGCGCGAACTTCCATAATTTAGCATAGGTTACCGCTAGCATCTAATATAGTGAGAAATATATGGCTCCCGTTTCCTAAAAGGGCTAGGGCCTCTTAAATAGCGGTACTGAGGAGAAGGGTACGATTGATTACACATCGTTAAACGTGTTTACTTTTTCTATTTTTTTGACAATATTTTTTGTTTGGTTTTTTTCGCACTGGCGTTTGTCGAGAGTGCACAAAGGTAGCTCTACCTACGTACCTACGTACCTACTAAAAATTAAAGCCGTCCTGTGGGTGCCAGACTATTGTGCTTTATGTTGTAGTGAATTTTGCTTTTTTCTAGGCATATGCCTAGAAAAAAGTTGATATCGACAGCGAGAGGAAAAAATTCGAAAACGTTACCTTAGCAAATATATAGAAGAGAGGAAAAATATATACAGGGTGTCCCAAAATTAGCACGTCATACTGACACCGGAGGTAGATGGGCCTCAGATGCGTGGAACAAGGCTAACATGTCCATAGAAAAGTTTAAAGTATTTTTTTCCCGGTTGCTGCTCAAAGTCGATGCCATTGTTTTTGTGTGAATAAAGTCATCTAAATAATGTTGTTTCACCATTAAGTAACTATTCTCAAAGACGTAGACGTAAAAAAAGTTTTTTAAATAAAGCGCTCTCTAAAAACCTGTGATACAAAAATTATCTAAAATTGGTTGGTCATATCTCAAAACTCATGAAACTTTCCTATGGACAAGTTAGGCTTGTTCGACGCGTCTGAGGCTCACCTACCTCCGGTGTCAGTGTGACGTGCTAATTTTGGGACACCTGTATAGGTATCTCTTTTTCTCTTGTTTTATTTTCGCTTTATTAAGGTCCTTAATTTTTTTTATCAAAAACTTTAATCTTGGAATATATGACGTTAAAAAAAAAATTGTATAGACAGCAGTAAAAATAATTTTTAACAAAAAAAACCGACTTTAAAACACAGGAAACTTAAAAAAGTAAAAACAGCTCTTGCAAACAGTTTTCTGTTTTTTAAAGTCATTTGTTTTTTTGTTAAAAATTATTTTATTTTACGATTTTTAGTAATGGGTAGACGTAGACCTAACAAGGATGCCTCTCAGATGAGGAAACGACGGCATAGTAGGTAGTGGTATTCCTATTAAAAACTTCAATCTTAGTTAGGTATTATTTTTGTACAAACTAAACATTTTGGCATGTTGAACCGTATGAAGTAAGCCCAACAAAAGGTAACTGCTGTAAATCGTTGAGGAATTCCCTCGACTGTCTATGGTCTCCATCATCAGACCTGTAATGGCACTTGTAACCCATATAGGTGCAAAGTTCTTATCAATAGAAATGAATTAAGACCAAACACAAGGTAGCTACTGTAAAACGTTGAGGAGTTCCATTGACTGTCTTTCGGTTCCATAATCAGATCGCCTCCAGACCTTCATTAAATAGTAGTGTTTTAAAATACTTAATGAAAACATTAACAAACGCACTAGTCGCCACTACGATTTTTGAAGGTTCGCCTCGATTTCTCTGGGATGCCATCGTCAGATCAAAAAAAAATATAAACAATTCGAATTGAGTAACCTCCTCCTTTTTTGAAGTCGGTTAATCCATTTAAAAATATTGCAGACAAAATGTTATTAAAAATGACTCCGAAAATATTTTTTTATTTACTACTTTAGCACCCATTTTGTCAACCTCATTCCGCTTTGCGTCCCACGCTCGCCCGCTGTGTTACAAGCCGCATCCTCTGAGGCGCTCCAGCAATGGGACCCGCGGGTGTGATCAACTATACTTACACCTGCGTTATTAACGCTACCTCGACCGATGTCAAGGTCGGCTGGAGACGAATTCAACTGAAATTATTTAGTTTTTAACTTTCACGCTGCTGGAACGCCCGCGGGTACACTTCTAGCTTAAAACCTTTGTTATACTGTTTGATATTTTGTTGTAACGAGTTTTAAAATATAATAAAAAAAACTATACTGCTTTGTTTGTTTTAATAAATATAAATATATAACTCTATTTTATTAAAGTTTTGCTAACTCAATTTTATTAAAGTTTTATCTATAAATGTTATAATTTTAATCTATATATATAAAAATCAACTACTATTTGTTCGTCTCGCTAAAACTCGAGAATGGTTAGACCGATTTGGCTACTTTTGATTTTAAAATATTATTGGAAGTTCAGGGAAGGTTTAAGCGGTGAGAAACATAAATAATAAGTAACGGAAAATACTAAAAACGATAATTAAATTTTCAAATACAAAATGATTTCTTTGTTTTGTTGTCATGGAAACCAAAGAGAATTTAATCACTTGATGGAAACTGTCAAAGCGGTACGAAGTCCGCCGGGTCCGGTTACTTATAAATTTAAATAAAAAATTCACGAAGGCGATTTGTACCTTTTATAAACTCCTGGCAATCTAAGCCTGGCCTTTTTACTAGGCTATTGTGATTGTATCCAGTCAACACAAGTTTTATTAGTTAGTCTTATAAACTACATCAACGATATACAATCTGAACATTATTTGGACTACAAAATATCAAGGATAAGCAAGTATCATTTAAAAATATTTGAAATTTAATAACAAATCAATTTTAACACAGAAAAATGTTGAAACGATATATACACGTGGCTTCAAAACTTAATTATAGTCAACCTAAATCCTGTTAAAATATTCAAACATTCGATATGCTATTGAAACGTAAATCTTAGAGACGATCGTAAAAACTGTTCCCCAGAGCACCGAAAGTAACACAGTTTCATTGGCTCCGCGACTTACTATTGTCCTCATACGCACTCCGAGAGAAAGACCAATCTCTGAGATTTCCGAAGGGCTTAGCTTCATTTCCTTTTATATCTCCCCAGATACTAAATTCGTTCAGCCAATAATAAAAAATCGCCGGGGACAGCCGAAATGGACTCGACGTAAAATTTACTCGCAATCCCATCCAGATTGGACATTATAACCCAACTAAAACAGCTCTCAGAAAGGTTGTATCCTCTCGATTGCAGATTATAAAACCATCCTGAACTAGATTATGCTTAAAAAATCAAAACATTTTGTAATTTAACTCTTTACCAGTTTCATGTTGTACTTTACTTAGTTATCAATCATCATCATCATCATCTCAGCCAAAAGACGTCCACTGCTGGACAAAGACCTCCCCCAAGGATATGAGGGGTAATTGCCGTAATCGCCACGCTTGGCAGGCGGGTTGGCGATCGCAGTTGGTTGAGGGTAACCTCAGAGAGATGGATGAATGATGCTGCCCATCCTCTGGAACGGTCCCTTAGTCGGCTTTTACGACACCCACGGGAAGAGTTGGGGTGGTGCAATTCTTTAACCCCGGCACACCACACAGGGTGGTGCGGAAACCCACAACACACACTAAGCTACTGTTTAAAATTAGGTTACACCTTAAAATCTACAAAATCCACTCACAGTTCCATGCCGCTCCCGCCGTCCAGAACGGGATCCATATGATCTGATGGGGCCGGAATCCGAGTCCGGGTCTTCTCGGGCTCCCTAATCACACCCAAACTACCCCAAGTGCACTTTTCCCCCGAGGAAATACCTGCTTTCTCCAGCAGCGGAGACGTCGACAGCGGCGAATTGTACTCCCGATGCGATTCGCTTACGACGTACACACACACAAAACACAGGTTGCACAATACACTTAATTAGAGTAATACGGCTCCAAATGCCCTTATTACTGCTTAAAATCTATTTAATTATCAACACACGATAACCTATAAACCAGCCATTGTTGCCTTCCCGAGACAAGTGTACCAACAAAGAAAAAAGAACAATTAGTGATGGGGCCATTATGCCACTAAATAAATTGAATCTCGATAATCGATTCCCAAATCGATCCGTCCATAATACAAATCAAAGTTTTATTTCCAACAAAAATAAATGCCTGTTTATTTGCAACATCCCGCCACCCAAAGCGGACGTACCGCTTTCTAGCCTGAAATCTTAAACTAGTCAACCGGTAATCGAGCTAAGGTCGCGACTGCGCGATTTAGCACCGATCCATCAACCAACACTTGCGCCACACGCGGAGTCCCGTCCGCGCCCCAGATTAACTTTAAAATGCGACCTCGTCTCCAAAATAACGATGGCAAATTAGCCTCTTTTAATAAAACCAGATCCCCCTCCGAAGGGGGCGACGTCCGGTCTGTCCACTTTACACACTGCTGCAATAAATGCAGATACTCCAGTGACCAACGACGCCACAAGTCCTGACTCATTTGTTGTATCATTTGAAAACGAGACATCCGGTGTCTGCGTTCATCCTTCCAGGGATACTCAGGCAGGGCAGTGAGTGGCTGACCGACCAAAAATTGACCAGGGGTCAGGACTTCCATGTCATTTGCGTCAGAGGAGAGTGGACAAAGCGGACGCGAGTTGAGAACCGCCTCAACCTTACAAAACACAGTTGTAAATTCCTCATACGTGAGGGTAGTTTCCCCGACTACCCGGCGCAAGTGGGTTTTTGCCGATTTTACCGCGGCTTCAAATATCCCGCCCCAGTGGGGACAGGCTGGGACACTAAATCGCCATGTGATTCCCCGCTGTGCGAGAGCTTGACTTATGCTATTACAATTTTTATCCAGAAAATCGTTCACATCTTTTAAGTAGTTGGCAGTGCCTCTGTAGTTGGTACCGTTGTCGGACCGAATGAGAGAAGGTAAACCCCGTCGCGAAACAAAACGATCCAGAGTGGCGACAAAGGCTTCCGTAGACAGAGCCGAAACCACTTCCAGGTGGACGGCCTTAGTGGCCAGGCAGACAAAAACGCACAGGTATGCTTTCGTGACCCTAGTGTTACGATAGGCTGTGGTTTTCACCAGAAATGGTCCAGCAAAATCCGTACCGACCCCGTCGAACGGCCTAATAGTCTGACAAACCCGGTCAGAAGGGAGATCCCCCATCTGTGGCTGCATAGTGGAGGCCTTCACCCGATAACAAGCCACACACTTAAATAACACGCTGCGAACCACTCTCCGAGAGGACAAAATCCAGAACTCCCTCTGTAATATCGCCAGTAACGCATTACACCCCGCGTGAGCGTTTTTCAGGTGTCTATCCGAGACCACCAGTTCTACCAAAGGTCCTCCTTTGGGGAGTAGCAGAGGATGACGGCTACCGAAGGGCAGGTCGGCATTTTTGAGGCGACCTCCAACGCGTAACAGTCCATCCGCATCTAGAAATGGGTTGAGCCGAGAGATCGCTCCCTTGAGCTTTGCGCGACCGACGCGCAAAATCTTCAGTTCGTCCTCGAACCGGTCAGCTTGAACCAGCCGTATCAGGGCCAACAGTGAACTCCTGCGTTCCTCAGCACCCGCCACGGGTGATAACTGCCTCTTGTCTGGATGGCGGCAGTTATATAGAAATCTCCGGATCCAGCAAGTTACACCTAGCAATTTGTCCAGTTTGCTGTATCGAGCCGTCAACCAATTCGGATCTGGCCTTGACTCTTTTGTTGTCACCAAAACTTTTATTCCAGGGAGCATCCCTAGAGAGCCATCGATCATGGTGACCGGCCATGATGACTCACCCTCCTTTAACCACTCTGGACCCCACCAGAGGTCATGCTGCACCAATTCCGGCGCAGTGCAGCCCCAAGAGGCACAATCGCAGGATTCCAGGGGCCGGGAACGTGCCTTCAACAAATTTCGATGCCCGAGTTCTGTACCTGAGATACCCGATTGGCCACAAACGTTTCCAATACGTGGGGTGCCCCGCGTAGCCATGCCAGAGCTACCTGACTGTCAGACCAGGCGTAGACATTCCGGATGTCCACCGTAGACGTCAGTTCCTTGTGCACGTGGCACAACAGTTTGGCCAATAGATGCGCCCCGCAAAGCTCCAGCTTCGGGATTGTCAGCCTAGTTTTGAGGGGAGCCACCTTGCTTTTAGCCAGAAGCAAGGAGACGGCGACTCGACCCTTCGAGTCCACCGTTCGCAGATACACCACTGCGGCATACCCTCGTTCTGACGCATCGCAGAAGCCATGTAGGCTTGCCCTGTATTTGCCCCAGTGTCTAGGAGGGCTCGTATCCGGACGAAGTCCCCCCTAGGTCCCCAAACGCGTACCTGCGCGATGGGCAAAAGAACCGTCCTCGGTTCCGACGTAGCCCGACCACAGGCTAGTCACGCGTCAGAGCCAGCAGCCGACCCTGTCGAACCGTGATGACTCGGCCAGTAAGTCGGACGCGTGCAGGCCACCATCCGGGGTGGTGCGTGTCCAGCTGCCCTACCATACCGGTGATAGGGTGGGTGGTATTCCAACCTCGGGTACTCGTGCAGTAACGGTGAGAACTGTTGGCGGTTCTCATGTCGTTGTTGTTCCGGTAACGGCAACGGAGGATACGCGTACGAGTATCCGGGTGTTGGGTCCGGAGGTGGGGCTCCCTGTACCCAGTGGCCCTTAGAGGCACCAACTCCTGGTGTTGGTCGCGCCGGGTGCCGGGTTGTAGCCAGAACCTGGCTCCGTTCCGGCGGTCCCCAACTCACCTGAGCCGGGGTGTACGAGGGGTTGTAGTGTGGCGGCCGTGGCGGACTCCGTCTTTCCGGAGGCGGAATTGACCCCGGCCCCAAACCGCCACCCGTGGGAGATCCCCTCTCCCGAACCGGTGCTGAGCCCTCAGCACTACGGGTGCACAGTAAGCGATGGTGCGGTCCGCCGCACACATCATTATACCTATGTCCTCCCAGGCAGGCATAACACAATCCTCGTATCCGAACGAGGTTTCGGCGCTCTTTTGTGGGCAGCCCGAGAATTGCTGGACATAGCTGTTCCAAGTGCTGCTGTCCGCAAACCCGGCATCCAGAAGCGGGGTTGATGGCGGCCGCAGCCACCAGCCTGCCGCGACCCTTCCCTGGGTTGCGTGGCGGCTGGGCGCCGTAGACTCCGGAAGTGCGGGCCAGCGCACTTGTCGGAGCCTCCTGGGAGGCTAGCTGATTTTCCAGCAGGCCAGCCTCTTCTTCCAGGAACTCTAGAAGTTCCCCTATCGAGGGCAGAACGCTGCCGAGATCCTTGTGGACCAGTCGATTCCGCTCGAACTTGTCCCTCATCTCCTGCGACAACTTGGCCAGAACGATGTGCAGAAGAAGGAAGGACCACTGGTCGACGGGCAGTCCGAGCGTCCTTAACCCGTTTAAGGACACGGTGAGCGGGGTGATCAGCTGCGCCCTCAGCTGAGCCCTATGGTTGACCCTCGGCAATCCCAGCAGATGGGTCACGTGCGCGTCCGCCTGAAGACGCGGCTTCTCGTACCGCTTCTCCAGCAGCTGCATGGCGGTGTCGTAGCTCGCATCCTGCAGCTCCAGATGCTGTACGAGCTGTCTGGGTTCTCCGTCTAGGAAGGAACGGAGATATGCCAGCTTTTCGGCCTTGGTGAAATCCTTCCGAGTATCCACCAAGGCCAAAAACATGTTCCGGAATCCAGCCCAGTCCCGCATACATCCGGTAAAATGCGGGACCTCCAGGGCACCCAATCTTCCCATGGCGCTGGGTCCAGGGGTGTGGAGCGAAGCGGGGCGCGCAACAGGCTTCCCCTCCCGCAGTCGCTCGATGTCCTTCACCCGCTGAAGGACCTCATCGTAGATGTCTTGGATGTGCTCCAGATCCTTGACATATTGGGCGTGGAGGGCCAGCTCCTTCTCCCCGACCGGGTCGGTTGACAATAGAGCGGTTACCGACCGCTCGGCCAACAAGAAACGACCCTGCATTTCTTTCGAACGCGTCTCCAAGGCGTCCTCCCGGTTAGGCCGATCTATTAATGCAAGCAGCCCGGTGAACCACCGGAGCTGCTGAGCCAACTCCTGCCGTGACGCTGTCATTATAAATAACTTAAACTAAATAAACCTAAACACAAAATTAAAACGAGTCAACGAAAACACGGAATCGATTATCCCGAATCGACTCGATGCTTTCAATTGAAAGAAATTGAATAACAATTAACGTTCCGAGAAATGTCCCAGCCCAAATACAACGGTACTACCAACCTTACAATTCAACCGCACCTGTCCCGGAAGTGCGATTTTACACGAAATGAGCTTAACCTATTACGAACTAACAAAATACACAAAATTACACCGATTAACCTAGAGGTCCGGTAGGAACCACGCTCTGCTACCAAAATGTTGCGGAAACCCACAACACACACTATGCTACTGTTTAAAATTAGGTTACACCTTAAAATCTACAAAATCCACTCACAGTTCCATGCCGCTCCCGCCGTCCAGAACGGGATCCATATGATCTGATGGGGCCGGAATCCGAGTCCGGGTCTTCTCGGGCTCCCTAATCACACCCAAACTACCCCAAGTGCACTTTTCCCCCGAGGAAATACCTGCTTTCTCCAGCAGCGGAGACGTCGACAGCGGCGAATTGTACTCCCGATGCGATTCGCTTACGACGTACACACACACAAAACACAGGTTGCACAATACACTTAATTAGAGTAATACGGCTCCAAATGCCCTTATTACTACTTAAAATCTATTTAATTATCAACACACGATAACCTATAAACCAGCCATTGTTGCCTTCCCGAGACAAGTGTACCAACAAAGAAAAAAGAACAATTAGTGATGGGGCCATTATGCCACTAAATAAATTGAATCTCGATAATCGATTCCCAAATCGATCCGTCCATAATACAAATCAAAGTTTTATTTCCAACAAAAATAAATGCCTGTTTATTTGCAACACAGGGGATATCAATAGTTATCAATGAGTCTGGACAATTGAGTATTTTCTCTCTAAGGATCAGTAGTGATACTCTCAGTGATCAGATTATTATGTCATTTCAGGCAGTTTCACCGTTATTTCCAAAGTATGCATATATATTTATATTCATAAGTACAATCCTAATACCTTAATCTTTATAAATTCATTTGGTAATATGGCGTCAACGATACATTTGTCCTCAAATGAGCACTGCAAGGGCAATGTCGAATATGAGTTTATGTACTTATTACATAACCAAAGAGTCTTTATCGCTGAACTCTAATGTTCTGATAAAGTCACCAAACTTGTCTGTTTTGGTTCCCGGTCCTACATCAGCCGCTCCTTAAACAATACATAAACCTAATGTAACTAAATTAGTAAGAAAAACATTTATGTACTCAGATAAACTTGGTCAGGGCTTAGGGTTGCTTAGGAATGCAAATCTTAACCATTCAATGACCAATATTTGTACTCCAGGTCAATCATTTAATGCTATAGTAAATAACATATCACAGGATACACTAAATAGTTCCACTAATGTTATTATATTGTGTGGTGACAGTTCACATACGAAGAAACGCGACATTATAAATAATTTTAATATTTTGAATAAAATGCAATCAGATCCGAATTGCAGGTTAATAGTTAGTGCTTTTCCCTATTGTACAAATTTAACCTGGGAACAAAATAAGCGCATTTATGACTTAAATTTATTACTTTTTAATTTAATTTGTCGTCATAGTGACACTATTTTATATTTCGATATAAATAAATTTATTAAAAACTTTAGTTTGACGTCAGATACTATGTATCTTTCTAAGAAATGTAGGACTCAGATAGCTAATTTGTTAGCTTTTAATATACATGATACAGTTATAGGTGGTATAACTAAGTCTTTTCATGATAATAACTTAATCATTAGTAGTTCTACTAATGCAACTTTTACATCTAGTAATAAGGTTACAACCTCAGGTTTAAACTGAGGTCTAAGACAAAAGTCAAGCCCACATCCATTACTATTATACATCAAAATATTCAGAGTTTGGCTGGCAAGGACTTAAAATTAGAATTATTAGCAAAAAGTCAGGTAATTCATGTATTTTGTATAACTGAGCATTGGCTAAAAAGTCATGACACATCGTTCCATGTAAATAACTTCCAACTAGCAAGCGCGTACGTGCGAAGCTCAGCTATTCACGGCGGTTCTCTAATATTAGTAAGAAGCAATATTAAATACAAAAATCGCAACGATATTGTAGACCTATCAGTGGAGCGTAACATTGAACTATCGTGTGTGGAGTTCAATAGTTTTGTAATAGTGTGTGTATACCGACCCCCCTCGGGCAATTTCAATATTTTTGAAACAGTAATGGAAGACGTACTTAGAAAATTAAAACTAAAAAAGAAATTTGTTTTAGTATGTGGAGATTTTAATATAAATATTTTAGAAAACACTCCAACGAATGTTCGTCTTCTTGCCTTATTTAAATGTTTTAATCTTTTGAATCTATTTCTCGAACCCACTAGAATAACTTCACATTCGGCCACTTGTCTCGATAATATTTTTACAGATATGACCCTGTTTCTAAGTCACTCATTAATAATCTTACGTTTGACCATTGCGGTTTGAAGGTGACCTATGATTTTGATATTAGGGATGAACCAATAATAGTGAACTGTAAACCAGTTACAAAAGAGCGAGTGGAGTGTTTCAAAAATAGTATAGCTTGTAAAATAGATGCATTGCCTTTTGTACAAGATGATCCAGATGTGCTTTATAGTAATCTTTTTAACTTAATCAAGACCGAATACAACCAGGTGTTTACACCAAAAACAATAAAAATTACTCATAAACTTAAGTTCTGTGACTGGGCCACGACTGGTATATATAAAAGTAGAAATAAATTGTATGATTTATATAGTTTAAAACAATATAACCAAAATGTTAATTTTACGGAATATGTTAAGAATTATTCGAAAATGTTTAAGAAAGTGTGCATAGTAGCAAAATCTAATTACATTAAAGAAAAAATTAAAAAGTCTAACAATAAAATCAAAGCCACTTGGGACATCATAAACCGTGAAACAGGTAAATTTAAACCACGGGATAATACTTTCACTTTAAAAGTAAACGACAACTTAGTCAATTCAGATTCACAAATTGCTAATATTTTTGATGATTTTTTTGTAAATATACCTGTAATAACAACATCAAATTTAGATTCATCACCGGAAGCTGCACAAACTTTACTCCAAAAATATGTACCAAAATGTAATCTTTCCTTTCATTTTAAATACATTGATTCAATGAATATTATTAAAACATTCAAATCACTTAAAATGAAAAACACGAGTGATTTGTGGGTATATCTATTAAAGTAATTAAGAATATTATTTATTCTATTGCGCCGTATCTTGCTGAAATTTTTAATAACTGTGTCGATAAGGGAATCTTTCCTGATCTTATGAAGTTTAGTAAAGTTATACCTTTATTCAAATCAGGAAACAAAGAAGACCCCAGTAACTATCGGCCCATTTCAATATTACCAGCGCTAAGTAAAATTTATGAAAAAATTATACTCGAACAGTTGATGTCATATTTTAACACAAACAACCTTTTACATAGTAAGCAATATGGTTTTACTAAGGGTCGTTCTACTACTGATGCAGGCGTTGCTCTAATAAAACATATATTTGATGCCTGGGAGAAGTCTCAAAATGCTCTTGGAGTTTTTTGCGACTTGTCCAAGGCTTTTGATTGCGTTGAGCACCGGACTCTGGTGTTGAAGCTACATTATTACGGTCTCGAAGATTTTGCACTAAATTTAATACAGTCATATCTCAGCTCTAGAACTCAAACTGTCGATATAAATGGTACTAAATCATCTGGTTCTCGTGTAAAAATGGGAGTTCCACAAGGGTGGATTCTTGGTCCTTTTCTGTTCTTGATTTATATTAATGACTTACCATTCTTTGTAGAGAATTTCTGTGAAATTGTATTATTTGCAGATGATACTTCACTCATTTTTAATGTGACTAGGTGTAGGACTAATTATGAAAATGTAAATAAAGCTCTTTCAGAGGTACTCCATTGGTTTACTATTAATAATTTACAGCTTAACGCTAAGAAAACAAAATGTATTAAGTTTATATTACCAAATGTCAGAAATGAACCAACCAATATTAGAATAAACGGTGATCAATTAGATTTGGTAGATTCTACAGTCTTTTTAGGCATTACCCTTGACTCAAAACTTCAATGGAATCCTCATATATCGAAATTGGCCGGTAAACTCAGTTCTGCTGCTTATGCCATTAGAAAAATTAGGCAGTTAACAGACGTTGAAACTGCTAGAACAGTTTATTTTAGTTATTTTCATAGTGTCATGTCGTATGGGGTCCTACTGTGGGGAACAGCGGCTGATATTGAAACTATATTCATTTTACAGAAACGAGCAATAAGAGCAATCTATAAACTAGGATCACGAACTTCCCTAAGAAATCTTTTTAAGGAGATTGATGTCCTGACAGTTGCATCTCAATATATTTATAATTGTATAGTTTTTGTACGTTGCAACATCAACTCCTTTACTAAACACGGTGACGTACACAATTTCAATACTAGAAATAAGACAAAACTTGTAATGCCACTGTTCAGGTTACAGAAGGTACTTGGTTCTTTCTTGGGGCAAGGTATACACTATTACAATAAAATACCAAATTCTGTACTAGATTTACCTTTAGATAAGTTTAAAAAACATGTGAAGTCTTTATTACTTATAAAAGGTTATTAAACAGTCAAAGAATATTTAGATGATAAAACAGCCTGGTTATAATAAAAATCACATATTATATTTGAATCAATTTATTAAAATTATTTTTTATACTTTTTATACTGATATGACAGCCTTTATCAGCATTGTCCTACAGATAACAAACAGCGTTGCGTTAAATAGATCATTAAGTTTTTATTTAGAGTATCTTGAGTGTGTCATGCTCTCTTTACTGTCTCTGCGGTGGTGGCGTGTGCGTCGGGTCGTTACGTTCCCTAAAATATGGTTGAGCGAAGCGATGGCTGATTCATACGTCATGCTCGTGAACGGGTGCCGCCTGTGGAGGCTGGTCTGCTCTTGCATACTTATCTTATTTTTAGTATTATTAATTATAGTTTGACTTTGTTTTACCTAAACAATTTTTGACTTTTACTAGAGTACTGTAGTGGTGCTGTATGACATTGTGGAAATTGAAACTTTTACATAATTATCTGATGTAAATTTGTTAACTTACATTTTTTATTTTAACAGCATTGTCCTACAGATAACAAACAGCGTTGCGTTAAATACATCATTAAGTTTTTATTTAGAGTATCTTGAGTGTGTCATGCTCTCTTTACTGTCTCTGCGGTGGTGGCATGTGCGTCGGGTCGTTACGTTCCCTAAAATATGGTTGAGCGAAGCGATGGCTGATTCATACGTCATGCTTGTGAACGGGTGCCGCCTGTGGAGGCTGGTCTGCTCTTGCATACTTATCTTATTTTTAGTATTATTAATTATAGTTTGACTTTGTTTTACCTAAACAATTTTTGACTTTTACTAGAGTACTGTAGTGGTGCTGTATGACATTGTGGAAATTGAAACCTTTACATAATTATCTGATGTAAATTTGTTAACTTACATTTTTTATTTTGTTTTTTTACATGTTGTAATTGTCTTATATATATTTTTTGTGTTTATTTGTAATGGAAAGTGTTCTGCTATGATGGCATTTTCCAATATTTTTGACGCTGTAAGGGAGAAAAGAGCTGGACACTTGCTGAGTTTCTTGCCGGTTCTTCTCAGTACAAGATCTCCCGCCCAGAGTAGATTTACGAACCGATGGCATAATGCAGGGATGCACAGACTACGGCCCGCCGGTCGAATACTGGTGGCCCGCCGACAGCAAAAATAATACTCTCGTACATTCGAAAATATTGAGTTCTATTCCAGAATAAAACCAATAACAAATGTTCGAAAAGTAATTTGAATCTCGCGCGCGCGCTCTATCAATCTTATCGGTGCGCCGTGCATGCGTCGGTAACAGCGGTCGGTAATGTTCGTGCTGATCTCGGTTAAATTCGTTTTCTTGAGGAAGCGCGCCGCGTTATTATTATACTGTTCGAGCGAGCGAGATAGCAATAGTCCCAAATTCCCGATAGCTCGCGTAGGTAGATACACGAAGCTTCCAGAGTCGGTTTCGAGATTTCTCCAGACAGTTTTCGACTCTATGCGCGTGGTATAAAAGCCACGCTAACCGCAGCGACCGACAGTTCGGTTTTAATTTGAGTAAAGTGTCGTTAGTTCTAGTGTAGATTTTAACTCGACTAGCCGGTGTCATAATTATAATATATTTTGATCCACATTCAACGTAGATTTCCCGTCAAGTGCCGTGTATAATTGTGTTGTGAAATCGTAAGTAAAACTGTTATTAATTTTATCTACATATTTTATCAATTATTTTTGGTAATTAATTAGGAACTGTAATTGGTTTTAGGTGCTGTGGTAATCCTAGTCAGGATTAAAACGCAACATGGACATGCCAGGAACTAGTAAAAAACGTAAGGTTAAAGATGAAAATCGGCAGTTTCAAGAAATTTGGACTGAGAAATACTTTTTTGTATGGTCGCATAACAAAGTCGTTTGTTTAATTTGCAAGAATTCTGTTGCGATTGCAAAGGAATATAATGTAAAAAGGCACTATGAAACGCAGCATCCTACTTTTACGAAGTTTACAGGCGAATTAAGAAAGCAAAAAGTTTTGTCTTTAAAACGGGAGCTTATTGGTCAACAAGCTATGTTTACAAAACCCATTCAAGATACAGAAACAGCTACAGAAGTTAGTTATGAAATTTCTCGAATGATAGCAAAGCGGAGTCGCCCCTTCAATGATGGGGATTTTGTAAAAGAATGCATAGAAATTGCCGCTAAGAAAATGTGTCCAGAAGCAGCAAAAAAGTTTGAGAAAATTCAACTGAATCGTATGACCATCCAAAGACGAATTATGTCTTTGTCAGATAATATTGCGGAACAATTAAATGAAAAAACTAAGATAATTGATTTTTTTTCATTAGCACTCGACGAATCCACTGATATTAGTTCCACAGCTCAACTTCTTATATTCATACGAGGTGTTACTCAAGATTTTGAAGTCTTCGAAGAGTTATTAGGAATGTGTTCATTGAAAGGTCAAACCAGAGGAGTTGATATACTCAATGTACTTTTGGACGAGTGTTCAAAAACTGATTTGGACTTATCGAAATTATCGGGAGTTTCGACTGACGGTGCTCCTTCGATGATTGGTGTCAATTCTGGGCTAGTTACTTTGTTGAAAAAGCATTTGCAAGAAAAAAACTTAAACGCTGAAGATCTCATGCAGTTTCACTGCATTATACACCAAGAAGCCCTCTGTTCTAAAAAAATTGAATTTGAAAATGTCATGAAAGTGGTAGTTTCGACTGTGAATTTCATAAAATCACGAGGACTCAATCACAGGCAATTCAAACAATTCCTTGATGACATTGAATGCGAACATGGAGATTTACTGTATTATACAGAAGTAAGGTGGCTAAGTCGTGGATTGACACTGGAACGATTTTTAAATTTAATAGAAGAAATTGATATTTTTCTGGCGGAAAAGCAAAGGGACGTCCCGGAACTTAAAAGTCCTGATTGGTTGTGTGATTTGGCTTTTTTAGTTGACATTACAAATCATTTGAATGTCTTGAACACACGGCTTCAAGGCAAAAATCAACTGATATCCCAGCTCTACGCACATGTATCATCCTTTCAATGCAAGCTGACACTTTTCAGATCGCAATTGAATTCTGGAAATTACAATCATTTTCCGAATTATAAGAAAATGGCTGAAAAATTCAAAAAAACTGCTATTAATTTCAGTTATGTAAAAAAGCTAGATATTTTGATTCAATCTTTTCAAGACAGATTTTCGGAGTTTAAAACAGTGAAACCTCTGTTGGACATATTTAGCAATCCTTTCACGATTTCAGTTGAAAATGCGCCAGAGTTAATGCAGTTAGAAATTATCGACATTCAGAACGACCAAGATTTACGCAACAAATTCAACGAAGGAGACTTGCTGAACTTTTACCGCTGCATTGATAAAAATACGTACAAAGAGTTGCGCATAAACGCTCTGAAATGTGCAAGCTTATTTGGTTCTACCTATATATGTGAACAAACCTTTTCAATCCTAAATAATAATAAAACAAAAAATCGAAACCGCCTTGCAAATGAAAGTTTGGAAGCAGTTTTACGTGTTGCTACAAGTAAATTTGAGCCAAATATAAAAAAGATTGTAAGCACTATGCAGTGCCACGCTTCAAATTAATAAATTCTTTTTCAATTTGAATACATTATTATCAATTTTTCATTGTCTTTAATTACCTATACTTCTGGTGGCCCACCATCAGTTCATAATTTGCCCGAGTAGCCCCTAGTCTTAATAAGTCTGTGCATCCATGGCATAATGACATTCACAAGAGCTACTTGTAGCCTAAACTGAATAAATGATTTTAAATTTTGAATTTTATTATACTCGTACATTTAATTTTATATTTAACAAATTGGTAAAGTCATAATAAATGACTACATTGAATTATAACGTGTTGGTTACATATTTTTATAATACAATATTTTACTCCATTAAAATTATACTTAATTTAGTACCTTTTACATATTAAAGTAGCCGATTGTACACCAGTTATTGCGACGACAACCTCCTTGGTCGAGTGGTTTGTTCACT
Source organism: Eudonia lacustrata (assembly GCA_947562085.1). NCBI lineage: Eukaryota > Metazoa > Arthropoda > Insecta > Lepidoptera > Crambidae > Eudonia > Eudonia lacustrata. The sequence continues at coordinate 51,103,860 of OX387339.1, read as the reverse complement.
GGTTTTCATTGTGTCGTCATCACTGAGGTCCCGGGTTCGATCCCGGTCGGGTCAATTTAGAAATTATTGTTTTACTCTATTGTGTATAATTGGGTCTGGGTGTTTTCTATGTATAATAAATATGTATTTAAGTATTTTAAGAACGTTTATCCGTTGTCTAGTAACCATTTAACGAGTTTCATAATAAAGCTTCTCTTGGGCTAGATAATTGGTGTAAGTGTAGGAAAATTTATTTATTTATTATTTATTTATTGCATGAATGGCAAAAGCTGCCGCAGTTTTAAGCTCAATGTAGGTAATAAAATAAATTCTTTTCGCACCAATTCCGTAAAGTACCTTCCTACCTGTTGAGTGTCGTCCTGGCAATTGCTATAAAACTGAGCTGCAAGTATTAAAGGTAAATGGATAGCCTTATCCATAGAATGGTGCAATTACATAATGGCGGAACTATCAGCTTAGCGTTCGACAAACGTCTTCAATTAGTAGCGAGTCTTCAACTTCTTAGGAGAAAATATTGACGAGCAACTTGAAAGCTACTTAACGACTGAATTACATTGAAATTATCAGTCTTTTGCGATTGCAAAAGTTTTAATGCAGTTTGTTAAGCATTTTGATCGTAATGAATTTAAAGTAAGCTCAATGTCCAATATTGGCACCATATTCACAAATTTTCCATTCGCAATTGTTTATATTTAAACGTAGCTGAAAAAAGATGACAATCGAAACCATGATCCACTTCGTGTGTGTATGTTGTGAAATAGTATGTATTTGTATACTACAAAGCCGATTCATATAAAAATAAGCTAAATTATATTGAAATTGTAATTTGTTCGCAACAAAATTTTGTGCAAAATTATATACTATTATAATTGTATATTACCTTATCTTATCTTATCTTAGTCCCCACTAAGGTCCCTGCTGAGCTTTCCCTCTCCCAGTAGCACTTCGACCCATCGTTATACTATTTTACTCTATAAACTACTCGTATATAAAAAAGATTCTGACTAAAGAAATTTTGAAAAACGACGATTGTTTTTTTACAACTCCCGGACTACTCGTAGAAGGCGCGCGCCAAATATTTGTGTCAAGTTTATTTGAAACTGTGTCAACCTACATTGGTGTAAGCAAGTTTTACCTAGCAGGCAAAAACACAATTCTGACGAAAACACTAGCTCCAATATTTCATTCACGTCCTAAATAATACCAGTTTTTTTTACATTACGACATAGTGTGGCCATGCTGTCTATGATATCATCTAGCTAACTATTTTCCACTCGATTTATATATTTATATTATCTTTTAAAATGGACATAATATGAAACAAAGTATTGTTCAAGCTAAATCAATTGTATCGAATGTCGTTAGCCTAACGAATAGTTTCGGGTTAGTTCGAGGAATCGGGTTCAATCCCCATAACTCCGTTACATAGTGGTCATAGTAGCTTGTATTGATGTTGATTGATTGATTTTTTATAACCGCCTCTGTGGTATAGTGGCTAAGACCACCGGTTTAAACCCAGAGGTCCCGGGTTCGAATCCCAGCGGGGTGTACATGTTTGTGTACTCGGTTTGGTTGGTGGTAGGGCTTGCTTGTCTGGCTGGCTAGTTACCATCTAAATATGTAGCGACAATATATCGATGTTTGTAGCATTGTTGTGTTCCGGCAGCTAGAGATAAGATAGCCAGTGCCTCACTAGTTGAGGATCCCGGGTTAAGTGCGCTTCCATCATTGGCCTTATCATCACTTAACATCAGGCACTGTGCTTACCCGTTAATATTTAAAAAAATGTGTCCAGAGTAAATTAATGTGTGTGTAGTGTAAAATTTTTGGACCACGTACATATAAAATTTGGATCTGGGTTTAAGATAACGGACTGTGGCAAAAGCGAAGGGAGGCTAAAACCAACTTATTAATGGATACCTGCGGGCTAGTAATAAGCAATACACAAAGCTGGACAGAACAACGTTATTCCGTTAATCGTTAATTAATGAAGTTAACATATTGAATAATTATAATTATTGTTCTGTAATGTTTAAGACGTTAATGACATTTCGAACCCTTTATAGGGTCCGTGTAGTCACAAGAACACTGAGGTGTTGGTCGTCTTATATTTGTATCAATTTAATAAAAAGAAACATAACGTTTCATTAGTCCGTTACAATACAGAGAATGCCAATTGGTGCAGCCTTCAAGTTAAATCTTAGACTGCTGTTGTTGCAAAAAACTTATAGCAACATTGCGTGCTTTGCGATTACATAATAAATAACGTTTTAAACTCAGTCGCCAATCCGCACTGGGCCCGCGTGGTCGTTTACGGCCCGGCCCGTTCTCCCTGCCTATCCATAAAGAAGGCTCGTGCCCCAGCAGTGGAGACTGATGAGCTGATGATGATGATGGCATGCATCAAGAGAGGCCAATATCTAGCTGTAAAAGACTAAATAATGACCATGATTATAACATATTGTTTATTTGGAAGATTTGTTCAGTATCACTGCCTTATTTTACTCAAATACTCTCCCCTCACTTGTCAACCAAGTCATACACATCATCATCATCATCATCACCTCAGCCAAAAGACGTCCACTGCTGGACAAAGGCCTCCCCCAAGGATCTCCACAACGACCGGTTTTGTGCTGCCCGCATCCAGCGGCTTCCCGCGACCTTCACCAGATCGTCGGTCCACCTTGTTGGAGGTCTGCCCACACTGCGCTTTTCGGTACGCGGTCGCCACTCAAGGAGTATTCCTCCTTATGAACAATATTAGTTTTCAAAATAGCCCTATGCAGGAAAACTATTTTAAAATGAGGCGGGCAAGATAAATTATTTTTTTCATTTTAAGAAGATGTATCTATTTTATGATGTTCTCAGCATTCAGAAAGTAAGCGGACCTTACCTAGGTATTTTTTTTCTAGCGAGCAACTCACAAAGTAGAATATAAGATATAAACTGGACAAGTGGCTATAAAGGCTCGCTTTCTGAGGGTACGGTGCCAGTCATGATGGCATGATTTACATAAAATATTGTATTAGGTATACCCAAAGGTTAAACAGTTATTTTGCTCAACAATGTTATTTTTATAAATAAGGCAAATGGTTTTTTCGCCTCCATCCTATTTAGTATCAATCCTCTCCATCCCTAGGTTGCCTGGAAGATATCGCTTTTAGTGATAAGGCCGCCCATTGTATGACTCCTATTTACTTTTGTTTTCTTTGTTTAACATGTTCTATTCTATTCTATTTTTGCAAATGCTATTTTTATGTTACTAAGAGGTGTTTTATTGTGTGTTTTAAATAATTGCTATTAAAATATTTATGTCAGTCACATTACAAAAATCGTATTGTTTAATAAACCGTTTTCGATTCTGCAATGGGTTTCATATAAAAAAGACGAATACACCTGAAAATCAGTCATGTTATCAGCCAATATGGAATCTGGAATATTAATATTTTTAATATATTCCGCCGTTGCGTCGGAACACCTTACGTGTTTATTCACATGCGCAATGGCGACTGCAGTAGTAAAATGTAGAACTGAGACTATTGAGTGCATATACCAAGTTTTATTGTCTATTGGCAATATGTATTTTTATTATTAACTAGCTGTCCTGGCAGACCTTGTTCTGCCCTATTTCCCTAAAACAAGGTTATATTGATTTTTTTATATTAATAGCTGCCCCGACAGATTTGGTTCTGTCAAAAGTTATTGGCCTGTCGCAGTCTAATGGAAATAAAATAACATTGAAAGATTTTAGTAATATCTAATGTGATGTTATTTTTATTGTATTGCCTTATCATAATTCGCGATAGTACCATAGTACACGATATTTTTTGTTTGATTACTTGGCGGGTAAATAAATAAATCTGACCTCTAACTAACTCGAAGGCACACCAAAGATAATCCTAACGCGCCTTTATTTTGTTTTGATTAACGTCAAATTTTTGACAGCTGGGGACAGCGTGGTTTGTATGGGAAAAGAAAATTGTTGTTTTTACTATTTTCCTCGTATTTTTTACGTTTTTTTTCTCTCCATAAGAACGGTCCTCGGACTTCATCAAACACAACAAAAAATAAATCAGCCAAATCGGTTCAGCCGTTCTCGATTTTTGCGATTAGCAACACATTTAGCGATTAATTTTTATTTATATAGATAGATAGATGAAGGTTTTCGTGTCTCAGCGGCAATTAGTTGTAGAAATGATTTGATTTCAATGATTTTTTTCTGTGCCCAACAGCGGTACAGTAAATAGACTAATAATTATTAATTGACTATTTACCCACTTACGATTTTAAACAGCCAATTACGAATTTATTCATATTTATGTTTATTTATTTTTATTTATTTACACTACACACACATTCATTTGCTCTTGGCACATTTTTTTTAATAATAAGAGGAATTAATGTATTTTGTTAATCCAATAAATTACAAAGTTTATTGAAAAAACCAATGTAGACTTTGATATGTTGGCTTACACAACTGAACCCCGAAAATATAGCAATAGAAATATAATATCGCTCAGTCCTGACAGATGTCCATAGCAGATTCCGGAGCTTTTAGAAGTTCCGCCAACTCAGTACATTTCACGGCCACATTACCCAAGTTCATATCCCCTAATATTGTAAGAGATCTAAAGGCTTATCTACAAAGCACTTATTGAATAAAATGTTCCAGACGTTTCGCATTAAGATAAGTTTCGTAGCGAAATTAAAACGTTTATACCTCGGAGATGTACGATTCAATAATAACTTTAAAGACCTTTGTCTTTGAAGTTGGTTTTGGGTAAATAGTATTTTGATCTTTATAGTGTATACTTGCTATTTAAGTTTAATCTTTAAAATATATAATTAGGTGCGATTCATTCAGTAAGATTAATATCGTGAAATAAAGAATTTTAAAAGATTAGTTAGTCATTATTAAAAAAACCTTTGAACTCAAAGAAAACGTTTAAATAATCCACGAACGGTCTTTAAATATGCACAATTTGACCATCCCGGTCAGACACCCGAAGGCGAGTGTTCAAATCCCGCTAGTTATTGTTTTTCAACACCATATAATATTTTCGCGATAAAATTGCCTTCGAACACGTCTAATTAGATTATCTTCAAATACGCCACATATCTTTAAGCACAATAATAATTAAGCTACAGTAAAGCCACTTTCGCAATGCCTGGGCACCAGATAAGTGCCAAAAAATATCTGTCAAGTGTCAAAAAGCGCCTCTATATTTTTGAAGGCACGCTAGGCAGTTAGTTCCGGTTGGTTTCGCTAGACAGTAGTAGACCACCAACCCAATTTGGCTGGCGGCGTAGTGGAATATGGCCCGATCTTCCCACTAAGTTGATATAGGAAGGTCTTGAGTCCAGCTTACATACCTACATTTTAAAGCTGACGAAAAACTCTAATTATTTTCCAAAAATATGTAAGCTCATATATTTCACTCCCTTCCTAATAAAACTGAACACCCTTAATACATCAACCACCTAAAACGTGTACACGCCAAAATTGAGCCGTTAAGACGCATCACGGCGGTACCTCAAAACGATCGTTGGGACAAAGTTTACACAGCAGACGCTGGCTTTTAGCGGCAAAAGTTTTAACTGCAGGGCGTTTACTCAAAATGCAAATTACAAGCTCCATACAGGCAAGGTGGAGCCAGACACCCCACAGGATGTGATACACGGGACCCCAATATTAAACCACACGAAAGACCCATAAATTTCCCAGCTGCTTTGTGTACACTGTAATTTTGAACGGACGTAGGTGTTTACACGCGCTGGCTACGTAGGTACCTTCGTCGCGCTATCGTTTACTGTTGTACTGTTCATTTGTGCCGGTTGAATGGAGCCTGTATAAGAATAGGTATAGATACTAACAATCACTTGGTTGTGTTATGAGGTGTACGCGTCGGTACACGTCGGAATCGATCACTTTACACAGACTTACGAGCGTTTATTTTATATTCATTGGGATAAAAAAATATGTAAAACAAACGTGATTGGATTCGTATACAGTGTATCATTTCAACAATCGCTTAAGTCGTTAATAATTGGGATAATTAAATGTTAAGGTATTAAAAAATTTTAGTCTCTTATGCATACAAAAATGCAATTGAAAACATGTGTAGTATAATATGTTGTTTGGAGTTTTGTGTGCCATGGATTACTGCAAAGTAACGCCTGATTCATGATTCAGCATGAGACTCAGACTGCATGATTAGATGATGATGCTGAAAAAATATCAAAGGCAGTTTTTGCTCATCCTTTAATTTGTGTGATCTTCATCAGCATCAACCTTCCAGTATGCTTGGTTCAGGTGTCTTCATACGGGCACTAGTACAGGAGGGAAGTCGGGCCATAAACTACCAAATTGCTCTAATGTGTTTTAACGACTATCATTTTACGATATCAATCGGCACCGAAGTGTCTTCCGTAACACGCAGGCGATTGTCGTTATGAAAATGTGGTCACCCATCCGTAATATTGTCCAACTCAAATTCAAAAGTACTTAGGCGAAAAAGTATATTTTAATAAAAACAAGCGTCTCGACCCGGCTTCGCTCGTGTTGCTTTGTGGACGTAAACTACTCTCGACATACTAATAGAAAGAAACGCACCAAAATCCGTCCAGTGGTTCTGAGATAAGCCCGTCCTAACAGACAAACATACACGTTCTGGGGACTTTCTTTTATACTATATGTAGATATGGATAAATGTTGGTTTCATGGCGCAATGTAGTTAACATTGCCCTAGCCTTGTCAACGTGCTCCTTGATATTGATCATACTGTTATACGAGTAGCAACACAAAAAGTTGATCTGTCCTATTGACACCATTTGTTTATGTTTATTTTTTATTTTACTTTACTTACGGCGATCGTTATCTTTTCACTTAGTTTGAGTGAAGCCGCGGCGCGGCGTGGGTGTCACGATAATGAAGGTCAGTTAAAGGTTATTTTTTTACGAATCAATATATTTTATTCAACCGTGGATATCTTGATGTCTATATCACCTGGTGGTGGCGATAAGGAGGAAAAAGGAAGCGCATTTTATAAAGAATCATTTCATTCTGTCCTCATCCACTGAGGAGCTGACTATCTTATCTGTAACTGTCAGAACACTATTATTATCACTAATATAAGTGATAATTTGCTATGATGATGGAGGTTTTTAAAAACCTAAACCTATCAACAACCAAACCGAATACATTAAAGTTTTAGGTGTAAAAACTGATAGTCTCTACAGACTTCAAAACTCTTCAAGGCAAAATAGGACAAGAGTACTTATCAAAACGGTCATTTTATCGTCTTATCAAAAACTCGATTTTATAAAATCAACAAAAAGTTTTGTTTCTTGCAAACTTTTTTAAAGAATAATAACCCACCCGAAATAACTTTACCACGAATCGAAAGGTACATAGTAAATAGCCTATGGCTGTCCCACTGCTGCGCAAAGGCCTCCATAATTGAAATGAAGTCATCACTACAATTTATAGGTAATGGCTTATTCTCCACGCTTGCTAAATTTAGGTTGATGATCACAAACCCTTGCTATGCATCGACAAAAAATCCGAAACACTCTTTTTCGTTATAATCAGCCCACATGAGTCCACTGCTGGACATAGACCTCTCCCAATGCATGCCACTGAGCCACACGAACACTCTTTTTACGACCTGGGAATTGAACATGAGACTTTCTAGTACCGGGCCGCGTGCTTTGCCACTCAGGCACCGAGTCATCATTTAAGTACATAGTTACCAGTAAATTGTGATGAAAGAGATTTATGAGAAGAAAAAGTAATAACATTTCTCGCACAATAGCCACCCACATATTAATACCACATGAGTATATATAAATATATATATCTACTCATGTGCTAATACCTGGTAATGTTGGAGCGCATAAGTTCTTCAACCTCTTCCTTTGACTATCTCGACTTATGAGCAAACTATTTCATTAGGATTACCATTCTTGAATACGTGGCTCCTTATTTAAGGTTTCCAAGACGTACTCGTGCGGAACAAATTTTGCTTATTGAATAGAACAGGGCTTTGTTTTAATAAATTTTACCCAGCATCTTGTTTAGGTGGCTTAGTAGCAAGGAGCTCGATATTAGGATGTTCTCTGGATTCAATTACCAGGTCGGAACAAATCTGTTTTTTTTTTATATTAGAAGGAGGCAAACGAGCAGGCGGGTCACCTGATGGAAAGCAATCACCGCCGCCCATGGACACCCGCAAAACCAGAGGAATCACAGATGCGTTGCCGGCCTTTAAGGAAGGAATAGGCTCGTTTCTTGAAGATTCCTGATTGATTGTTTCGGAGTTTTCGTTTCATGGCCCGGGTTTGTGATCACCAACCCGCAATTGGCAAGTGTGGTGATTTAGCTGATACTTATCGATTGTAGCGTTGACTTGATTTAATGACAAAAACACAAATGTAGAAAAATTTCCACGAGCAGGATTTGAACCTGCACCCTTCTGACATACCGGGTCAAGTGCTCACCCATTTGAGCTATTGAAGTTCTAACCAGCCCGCCGAAATTATTCAACACTATTTAGGCGCCCATTCAATGTCAACAACTACCGTCATAATATCCAATCATAATATTTTTACAAATAATAAAGATCAGTTAAGAAGTAAGCAAGCTATTTATAAAATGTTTTTGTTTTATTTATATAATTTTTAACGCAAATTTTGTTGCGCACAAATTACAAAAACACAAATGTTGAAAAAAATTCCACGAGCAGGATTTGAACCTACACCCTTCTGACATACCTTAGATATACTTTTGTAATTTGTTCGCAACAAAATTTGCGTTAAAAATCATATAAATAAAACAAAAATATTTTAATTTAATGATATTAACTCAACATCATTATCATCATCGTCAGCTCATTTTATGTGCCCACTGCTGGGGCACAAGCCACTGATGGATGAGGAGAACGCGCCAAAAACCACAACGTGGGCCCAGTGCGGATTCGTGGCTAACGAATGATAATTAATGCACAGAGTAGCTCGAGATGATAAATTTTTGGCCACCCATCCGATGACCGGCCTTTGTTAAAGTTGCTTAACCTTAGCAATCCAGACCGGACGCGTTAACCACTGCGCCATCAAGCTCCTCCCTAATTCCCTAATATAAGCCCATTCTATTCATTCATCTACAACAATGTAACTTTTGTTTTGTGTTACGTAATGTTTTGTTAAACTTAAAATATTTTTAAACTTATCTAAGTATATAAAAGGTTATTTTTGGCGAACAAAAATCTTCAAGCCCGTCTATTCAGTTTCGGGAACAATGTCGAACCCGCGGTTTTTATAACCTAAAATAAAGTAGATTACAAAATGTTCATTTTATGGTTTCATACAAAATTAAATGATGATTTTTTATGAAAGCACCTTCAATCAATTATCAATTATGTGAAAGCACCAATATATTTTACTTAAGTCTCTGATAACTAACAAGTGCCTTTTTTCAAGCGATATTTTTGTCACAAGTATGAAAAAAGTCGTTTTCTGGTTTTGTATCTACCAAGCATAATGTTCATTACACAGTAATTTTTATTACGAGCAAGTTTACTTTACTTTAAAAAATCATTTTATACTTTTACAACTCCGATAGCACCTTTAATTAATAAAGAAACACATAAAATTAAGAATCAAGTACCTTCTTCTTTGTTCGTCGTTCAGTAAGTTTGCCAAAGTATGTAATAAAATTAGCAAGCGTATCGGCAATATTATAGAAGACGGATTAAAGTGCCGAAGTGAATTAAGCTCAGTGAATTCCATAATCTCAGTATTGATAGCTTCAGTAGGTACTTAAGAGTTCTCCATAGCGGATTTTGACACGAACACTGTGTTTAGTTACTGTTGTTTTGTTCGGGGTTCGAATAAATTATATGTGTCACAAAGTTTAAGAGCGTTTACGCGGCACACTAGCGCTACTAATGAAAAAAAAGTTTTAGTTTGTTGAGCATAATTTGATTTTCTATCTCTAATTACTAGATATGTTTTTTTTCTCATTGGCGGCGCTAATGTGCGGCGTAAACGCTCTTAAGCCGTATTGTATAAGTCTGCTTCTTGGATGTAAACTGTTGCAAAGCCAAGAAAAATAATAAAAAGTTTTAATAGATTTCCTGTTTAAGAGTTTTAATATTCAGAATAGAAGAATTCATCATCATCAAGACTGTCTTTGAACGTCCTACTGCTACGCTTCATGTACCTGACATGAACAATCGCATATGGAGTGATTGGACTACTTCATACTAGAACAAATGCAATATTTTTATTTTGTATTTTTACTGTAATTTAGTTTATATTTTATTATTTTATGGATCATTCGTTATCTGAATATTAGTGATAACGATTGAATATAATTTTACACCACTTTTATTACGAACAAAATAAAATTGGATTTTTTTATTTTAGTATCATTGTTTAAATAAAATCTGAGTGATTTTATAGGCAATCCAACTATAACAACAATATGAAAGCATAAAAAATCAAGCACGTACAATAAAGTGGATAATTCCTATTAACTCCGACGAGTTAATACCGACGTATTAAATTATATTTTGAACAGAAAGCTTTTTTGTTTTGAACTAAAGAACTAAATAACAATAGCGCTTCAAAACTTTGATTACAAAAGACTTAAGTGTCAAAGTTCAACACAAACGCTATAAGCTTTTCGTCGATAACTTTTGTGGTGTAGTCGGCAACTTGAGTCACTATACATATGAGAACTTCCTCGGGGCAATAATAAAGAAAGAATGAAAGAAAAAATATTATTGAAATCACATAACAAATACACAATTTACATACAACAGGTAACAAAAGGAATTAAGAAATAGAGACATTACGCTCTGTTATGTGATGCCAACACTTTGTACAGCTCAGTATACGCAACAAGGGGGCCTGCTGTACACGGTAGTGACATCATGCTACGAAAACATTAACTCGTTACATTATGATACTAGCGGTCTGCCTACAACTTTGTCGATGTAAACTCTGGTTTCCTGAGGGTTTGTTTAAAGTGCACCTTAAGAGCATAAGTACGGAGCACCGCATCATTATCATAATCATCATCAGCCTATAAACATCACACTGTAAGGCTTTTGCACATGTGACCTGGATCGCCTAACCGTGGCACGGAACGCGGCGTCACATAGTTAAGTCAGTAGACATAGGCAACTTCACTGCAGTATAAGCGCGCCCCACTAGTGGGCGCGCCGTATTCCTTTTAACACGGTGACTCCATCTGAGTAACGCCAACGGCGCCTCCCGGCCATCCGTTCGTTCCGCTAGCCTTCACAGCCCTTATAAAGGCTAAAGGCAAACCCCAGGGGTTTTTACCGGGTCGGTCTTAATCTTAATCCTTCTTAGAGAAGGACAAGGTCAGCCCCGGATCTACGGCATCTCCGAGCAGATTTTCCCTTGGGTCAAGAAAAAAAAAGCTTTTGCACATGATAGATCGAGCCATAACCCACCACGCTAGCCTCCTGCTAGCTAGCTAGGGGTTTGATGAGTTTTAATGGCTGCCATCCACCAATGAACACTAATCCCACAACGGCTTAATGTGCTTGTCAAGGCACGGAGACGCTTGAGTTATTGCAATGTGGTCATACTGTGCTCTGGATGGGGATGAGACCCGGCATTGCGCAAGTTGTTTAAATTGCAGGAAAGTGATCCAAATGCACAAGGCGTCGCACCACAGAGACAAAACCTCAAGGAATCTGCCTCAAAAACGTAAAGAGAGAGTGAAGTTCACTTAATTTTACACGAACAATTTCATTCATCATCTTCTCCTTTACACGCTTCAATTGTTAAGTTGGTTTGATTACTTTTCTTAATTATTCATCCACAGCCTGACTTTCTATTATATTAATTAAGACATCTGTTTACCGATGGTAATTCAGGCAATTCGACTTATCGTATTCCGGTTTGAAAGGCACTAGATACAGTGTATTTATAGTTCATATACAAGTAAAGTGGACCGCAAAGAAAAAGGGTCGGTTAAAAAATCTTCAATATCTTCAAAAACACCTGACCTAGCTTTATGAAATAAAGACTAAATTAAAGAATTTTTAATGCCACATTAAAAATATATCTAAAAACCTTTTTATTTATTTTTGAAAATTGCATAAATTTTTTTTTTTTTAAATAGTGGTCTTTTTTGAAATTACTACCAAAAAATTCAAATCAATTGTTTCGCATTTGTTTTAGTTTTTACATAAAAAATGCTATAAATATGGTGTCTCTTGAAGTCATCATAACGTTAACCCCTGAAGAATGTACCAGGATCCTGACAATGCTTGAAGGTGGGCGCAGTCAGCGAAACTGAGAACTGTTGGTGTGACTCTTTCTACAGTTCAGCGAGTACTCCAGCGTTCCATGAAACTGGATCCAATCTTCGAAGACCAGGAAAAGTCGAACAAGATGCACGACGGCGCCGGAGGATCGCTATATTATTATGGTGTCAACAATTTTGAGAAATCGCTTTCTTACGGCTGTTGAAGTAAAGAATCATCATTTACGAGCTGGAGGAAACAATAGAAAGGAAACAATGGAGAGTGCGGATGCAGTAAGGCGGCGTCTGGCTGAAGCACATTTAAAGCCATTAAGACCTGCAAATGGCCCAAAACTAAAAAGGCACCACAGAAACTCAAGGTTGGTTATGGTAGAGAACACGAGAATTGGACTCTTCTGGATGACTGGTCAAAAGTTATGTTTTCAGACGAGTCTAGATTCTGTTTATACAAGCACGACGGGAGGAAAGAGTGTACAGAAGGCCGGGAGAGCGCTATAACCAAGCCTGTATAGAAGAAAAAGTATCATACGGCGGAGGCTCTGTTCACGTGTGCGCTGGGATTTTTTCTTAACGTCGCACAGAGCTAGTGGTGATAGAAAATGGCACATTAACTGCAGTAAGATATGTCACTGAAATTCTGAATGATTACGTTGGCCCATTTTTAGTGGACATGGGCGAGAATGCCGTTTTTAATGCAAGACAATGCCCGCCCGCATACAACTCAGATAATTTTTGACTATTTTCAAGAAGTCGGTACACAACATGGATTGGCCAGCACGCAGCCCCGACTTAAACCCCATTGAGCATGCATGGGACGAACTGGGACGATGTGTAAGTCAGCGGAATCCTCCGCCAATCACGCTACTTGAAATGAAAGAAGCTCTAATAGAGGAATGGCAGAATATTCCGCAGCATCGTTTCAAAATCTAATAGAAAGTATGCCAAATCGCATAACAGCAGTATTGCGAGCTCGCGGAGGCAACACAGAGTACTAAAATGCGTGTAAACGGCACATTTGTAACCAATCTATATTTAGGAAAATACTGGAAAAACTACGCATTTTTATTTATTTTATATTTATAAAAAAATAAAAAGCTTGAATTCTTTTTTTTATTTACATTTGAGCACATCAAAATATTCTTAAATTTAGTTTTTGTTTATTATAGATAGGTCAGGTACTTTTTTTTTTTTTATACATAGCTTGGCAAATGACTCCACTCCATCTGATGTTAAGTGGAAATGGAGTCCAGACGTAAGGACAACTGGTGCAGCGAGAAAACAACGCAGCATCAATCACCCTCACCCTGCCGGCCCACAAGGTGCCTCTTCACGCCTCGTTTGAAGGACCCCATGTTATAGGAAGGAGGGAAAACGTGCGCTGGTAGACTATTCCATCTTTTGGAAGTGCGATAGAAAAACGAGTCACCAAATTTCTTTGTAATTACTTTTGAATATATTGAAGATTTTCTAACCGACCCTTTTGCTTTGCGGTCCAGTGTAGGTTTGAAGCATAAAATCTCAAGGTCAGACACGCGTATCGACGCGCTCTTTGGTATGCAAGCGTCATGGCCTGTATGCTTTTCCTGGCTCTGCACTCTACATAAAATAATACGGTGAAAAACTAGGTCGTTTCAACGCTGTATTTCCAAACACTAATCCCCAAAACAAATTAAAGTCAAACAAGGTTCGTCGCCAATAACTTCAGCGGTATTTAAGGCTGCTCCGGCGAGACTTGTCGAAGAGTTTTGTATTTGTTGCTTTGTTTGTTGCAAGTAAACGTCGATGTTTGAATTTGTTTTATGTCCAAACTTCCTTGGCGATACAAAGTCAATGTGTTTTTGTATTTATATTTTAGTAAAGACAATTATTTGTTTTACCTACAATAAGAATAAGAAGTTTGTGCAATGTCATATTCATATCTGGGCTGGTCAATGGCGAAGAGAAAGGCCTAAACTTAAAAGGATAGGAAGAAATTATTACCGCATTAAATGCGGTCGCAATATATATGAAGTTCTGTAGGTAGACGTCAATGAAAAGCAAGAACGCAGGAAAGTGAACCCCGTTACAAAACAAGATAAACGATAAGAAGAAGAAGAAAATAATATTTACCTAGGAATATTAATATTATACCTTGTGGTAAGATTTAGCGAAGAATCCGACTGCATGGCGACCAACTCAATAACTATATCTGCTACTAAGCAGCATTGTTTTGCTATTTTGTATTCCGTTTTGAAGAGTGCTCCAAGATCCAGTAAAATTACAAGGCAAAGAAGCATAAAAACTCAACTCTCGGGGTCGGCAATGCACATGATACCATTGGTCCTCAACTGACCGTTCCCTGCACTGTGGCACATGAGTAGATATATGTATTCATTAAACTGTGGCCTTCTCTATAAAGCGGACTGTAGGTTTATGGCCGGCTCAATAGCATAAATAAAAACGATTTTGATCGAGTTACGTTATGAGTCAGTAAAAAGATTACCCATTTTACGGATTGATTGATAGGTGAGTATGCAGACTAAGTTCCATCCTATTGTGACTTCTTTATACCAACCTTATAACCTTTTGAATCCAACCTAGGACGTCTTAGTCTGGTGGTCTATCCACTAAATAACAGAAGCGGTTAAAGTAATCCAGTCTATTTCAACACATAACCTTTTATATGTCGTTTTTATTACATCAAAATTAACACAACATTTGAAACGCTAAACCTCTCCAGCGAATACCAATTACGAGACATTTATTTCTTATTTACAAATAATTCATTCGACCCATTTTGATCTGTGCCAGGACCCCTGGTACTAATTAAAATAATTTGAGGATTACCAAGGCTTCTGTTATTAATGGACACGATTTAATACCTACCACTGAAAGGCCATTATATCACAAAATATGTCCGCCGTATTTTCACTCGATTGGCCCAAATAAAAATATAATGGATGCTCCGGGACTTAGTGGTAACGTTCATTAAGACGATCGTTATCTTTTAATTTGGTTTGAGTGCAGTCGTGGCGTGGCGTGACCGTTCGAAATGTTTAAATAATTTATTTATTGAGATTATTTTTGAGGAACTAATTAATTTAATTACACAACTAGAAAGCGTTTGGCCTTTTGCAAGTTACCACAAAGGCTGAAGATGACAGCGCGGGAGCTCAACAGGAGTTCTCCCTTTGACGAACTGGCCATTTTACCTCTTGCTAAATCTATACATATAATAAGAACGTAGGGATAAAAAAATCTGTAATTGCAAGATATAAAAAAAAAAATTACACAGGTTGCCTTAAAATCACTTACGGAACACGATAGAATAGTTTTAAAAAAAATTGTTTGTTTGTTTGTTTGTTTGTTTGTTTGTTTGTTTGTTTGTTTGTTTGTTTGAAGTGGATAAACTCGAGAACTACTGAACGGATTTTGATCCGGTTTTTACCAAAATGCTAAAAAAAATCCGGAGAATAATATAGGCTACATAAATACTCGAAAAATACAGGGTGTCTCATTTAAATCTGTCAGTATGGGAAAGTCTGAAACTATAAGACATACGAAGATCTGTCCTTAGGAACCATGTCATCGATTTTAATAAGAAGAAAAACTGCATTCATACATTTTAAAAAAACCTGTACTCAGCTCGGAAATCGAACCCGGTTGTTTTGAAAAAAATAAACTTATACTATTTCTATTTAGATATCGATTGTGTAGGTCTTAAGCAGTAAATGGCTCTTTGAAACATGATGTCTAAAATGAATAAAATGCATTGTTTTCACGTACTTTAATTTATTTTAGTAGGTGTTCGAAGTGACCACCGTTACATTCAACAAGTTCAGGCATGTAAAATTGTCTCTATGGTTGTTTGTACCTCTTTGCTGGTTTTGTAATTGTAAGATCGTTACCTAAACGTGTTGAATATTGTATTGACCTACACAATCGATATCTAAATAGAAATAGTATAAGTTTATTTTTTCAAAACAACCGGGTTCGATTTCCGAGCTGAGTACAGGTTTTTTTAAAATGTATGAATGCAGTTTTTCTTCTTATTAAAATCGATGACATGGTTCCTAAGAACAGATCTTCGTATGTCTTATAGTTTCAGACTTTCCCATACTGATCGATTTAAATGAGACACCCTGTATAATAAGAACGTAAGGATAAAAAATCTGTAATTGCAAGATATAAAAAAAATACTTTAAAATCACTTACGGAACACGATAGAATAGTTTAAAAAGAAATTGTTTGTTTGTTTGTTTGTTTATTTGTTTGTTTGAACACGATAAACTCGAGAACTACTAAACGGATTTTGATCCGGTTTTACCGAAATGCTAAGAAAATTCCGGAGAATAACATAGGCTACATAAATACTCGAAAATTGTTAAATTTTGATTTGGTCTATACCGGGATTTAATCCTTGGTTGCTTGGCAACTGTTGTTTATTATGTAACATAGGGGAATTTTTTTTAATGAGTTTTACGGCTCTGGCATTTGAGGCTCTGGCTCTCTATTGCTATCGTGTTTTACGGCTCTGGGTTCTTTGCCCTTTTGAGCCTGTCATTGATAGTTGTTGTCATGAGAATACCGATTTTGATGCGGTTATCACCAAAATGTTTAGAAAATTTCGGAGAATAACATACAAATCGAAAAATGTTAAACAAATTTTGATATACGTATTTACGCGACCAACTGTTAGATTAACGTTCGTTGAGTTATTATTTTAGAAAAGTTTTGTTACTTTCTAAGGTAAAACCTACCCTTTATAAATCTGTGAGGCATCTAAGCGAACATTAGCACCGCAGTAGTAAAGCAAAGGAAAATAAAAACAAGCTCGAAATCACGCACATCATTAAACTTGGCTGTACATAGGTACACCTTTTGTTTCATTTTTCTAAAATAACCAATAATAATATGGCTATTTAGTCGCGCCTGCGCGCGGCGCTTATTGCAGTTTTCTAATACACAGAAATGTTAAAAGTTAAAACATTACCTATATTTGGCGGTATAAACCTCTGTGTCGTTGCCCAACATAATGTCTCTTTTTTTAGTTATGCATAAAAATGTTACCTACTCATTAAATTTGGCTGTATAAAACTTTGTATCATTGCCCAAAATCATGTCTCTATTTTTTAAAATATTGCACATAGAAGATATCTTGAATTACATAGCATGGCTGTATAAACCTTTGGGTCGTTGCCCAAAATACTTAATGTTATTTTTTTAAATCAATTTGGTGAAAAAACGCGAGAACAGGAAAATTTGAAAAAAAATTGGCGCTCAAATTTTGAAACGAACAAAAGGAAATTTTGATGTTTTGCAATGCAATAAGTACCTATTTTTATTTTGTTAATAATTATCAAATTATATTAATTATTCATTGTGTAAAAGTTTTTTAAAACATTTTATGCAGGTACGTTAAATATTTCAGTACTTATTCAGATCTTATTAATTTTCAAATAAGATTTATTCATTGTTTAAAAGTTTTATGAAACATTTGATGCAGGTAAGTTAAACACATATTTCAGTACTTATTTTACATGTAAGCGGTTTCTTACTTTGGTTTCTTAACATGTTTATAGGATAAATCAGTGTTCAATGATACAATATAAGCAAGTAAGTATCATAACAATTTTAATATCATAAAACCTTTAAATAATGAATTTTGTAGAGGAAAGGATGCAAATTTGGAATACCACTTTTAGAAAAAATCGTATTAATCATGAGTTAAGAGATAAAAGAGTAAAAACTGTATTAAATGTTAGAAAAACTTATCATTTATTAAAATAAAAATAACGAACAATCTTGGCTTATTATATGTAGGATAAATTTTGGTTTAATCATGAAATCACAGATTGGCGCAGTTTAACCAAAGTGAATGTAATTTGGAATAGGGTATTCCAAATTACAATCACCTAAATAATCAACAGTAATTAACTATATGATTAGCTTTATACTTAAATCTTAATGATACAATTTAAAAAAATCAACTTTAAGCTTATATATAATCAATTATATATTGTTATAGGCATCGCAGAAATCACAAATGTAGCAACCCGAGTCATAGCCAGCACATTCACTGTGCACCCAGTTTTCGCACATAAAACATTGTACCCATTGCTCTCCCCTTTGATCTTCGGCAAATTTTCTATTAAGTACAGAAAAAACAAACAATCATTTTCCGTAGGCTGTCTTACATTGACGCAAGAGGGTATATCTTCCTCTGATGAATCAGATGCGAATGTAGCATCACTATCAGACTCTGTGTTTTGTTCTTGAAGTATCTTCCTTTTGGTCGATTTGGAACTTTGCCCTTTTCCCTTATATATTTCACCAGCATATCCTCAAAAACTTTATCAAATACTGGTTTACGTCCTATCTTTTTGGTCAGAGTATCTTCTAACAAACTCTCTTTCTCATTAGTAAGTCGAAATAAGGTGGCTCTGGGTACATTATAGGTCTGCGCTGCCTTTAAATAGCCCATTTTCTTATCTCGAACAGCTAATACCGCAGCAGCCATATCATTTTGATTCCATTTCTTACGATTTTTATATTTACTGGCGGAGTTGGCTGCAGTTGTAGACATTTCTAAAACAAAAATAAAAAATATGGATTGAAATAGCAATCAAGTAGGTAAGGTATATCATGATTATACCTAAGTACCTTAGTGGCCGATAATAAACAAAATTATGATTCAGAATCCTTTCAATTAGAAGTAGAAACAGGAAGGAATAGTAATGTACATAAAATTTGGAATATTCCAAATTAACTTCACCCGTCGTATTCCAAATCAGCAACATAACCATTTCTAGGTTAAATTATTTTTATGAATTTGTGTTTAGAATAATTTGTAAACTAAGCGCTGATATCCACAACTGCTACACTTAACTATAGATTTGTACAAGTATAAACATATATATTTAAGTTACACTCAAGATGCAAGCCGATTTATTACTTACTTAATAATTTTTCTCCACAGCATTTTCACACCGATGCAGTTTGTCACGTCACTGTCAATATGGCTGACTCTAAGCCCCGCCGTTTTTGTTTGCTAATACACAGACTACGTAATACTGGTATTCGTTAATAGACGGCGCTCCTGTATAATTTTATAATGAAGTATTCCAAATTACCAACAGTATTCCAAATTAGCATCCTTTCCTCTAGATACTTCTAGATTACAGAAAAATGGTTTTTCCATTCTTCTATCGCATAAGACGATGGCTACCTCTGGTATCAGAGTTGCAAAAATGTTTAAGTTTGCAGGGTACAACTGTATTAGAGGCACGGACTTCAGATTTTTTTTTTATTATAGGTAACTTCTTTCTATGTCCTGTGATCTACCTCTAAAAAGCTACCTACCTAACAAGATGCCACGAAGAAGTTCAAATTTATCGCAAGTATGTATGTAACATAAAATACTATAATGTATTACCTAATAGACAATAATATAATTTATTACAGTTCTTAATTTATTGATATTTTGTATCTACGAATAAGAACATAGTTGGTAAATAGTTTTTTGTGCCTTCTGGCCGACAACCAATAATCCTGGACCGCTACCTGCTACTCGATATCCAGCTTCGGTGGACAAGGCAATAAATATTTTGAAGTCCGTGGTTGGACAGTATAACAGTAGACACATTTTAGCTAAGATACACCAGTGCCTAGGACGACTCCGGACGAGTACCTGAGCTGTAAAATACCAATTTTATTACATATAATTGAGCGTCAGTAAACCCATTTCAGGTTTGTATGACGTAGCAAATACGCGCAACCCACCGAGAAACGGTGTTGTATACTGAATGTATGTGGAGAGATAATTGAAACGGGAAACTGAGTGAGAATCTGTATGAACGGGACGATTCTGTGCTTCAAACTGAATATATGTATGTACATGGCAGAGATGATAGTCGAAAAAATAAGAGATAATGTATGAAAATAATGATGAACGTAAAGGAGGCACAGGAAGTATGCCAGAACCAAACTAAATGGAGATCGATTGTCTTTGTCTATCTCAGCATTCCCAGCTGAAAGGATATTAAGAGTGAGTAGATGTACGTATGTCGGTAAATACAATGTCAATTTTCTAAATTTCCGATGCATATAATTTTATTATACCCTAATAAGCTTAAATAGATACCTACATAAAAATTAAACTGTACAGACTACAGCCTTTAGCTCACGCGGACGAAGTCGCGGGCAACAGCTATTTAGAATAAGTGTTAGTATCATCTATATATATCAAAATCAATTGCTGTTCGTTTGAGTGGCTAAAACTCGAGAATGGCTGGACCGATTTGGCTAATTTTGATTTTGAAATATTTGTGGAAGTTTAGGGAAGGTTTAAACGGTGAGAAATATAAATAATAAGTAACGGAAATTAGTGAAAAAAGAAAATTAATTTCCAATAAAAAATGTTTCTTTTGTTGTCATGGAAACTGTCAAAGCGGTACGAAGTCCGCCGGGTCAGCTAGTACTTTAATATGTTAAAACTTTGATTATTGAGAGTAAAAATTCAAAGTGTTAAAATACATAATTATGTATGTTCAAGCTATAAGCTAAATGTTAACTGCAAAGAATAATTATGTTAAGTATGTGTAGATTAATAACTAAAATTAATCTATAGAACTATACGATCATATTAAAACGTTTCTATCGCTCTAACCTTTAACCACATATCTTAGTGTAATACCTCACTTGGATACAAAATGTATAAGACGTTTGGAAGTGGTATAAATCTCGTGCGACATTCGTGGGAACGAAACCCTGAAGACATAACTCTGAAAATGTCACACTGATTTAGGGCAATGATATATTATTCTTTACGGATTCTGTCATTACCTACATAATATAGTCCGATGGCAAATGGCTTAAACTTGGAATTGTAATGCCCAACGAAATACCTGAGAGCCTAGATAGTTGACAACGTTAATAGAATAGTAATAGAATATAATGGTTGTCGTATGGGATTGACATAAGCCAACGATACGTATGAATGACGTTTGATTGGCTTATATCAATTCTGTACGTTTCCATCAAGTGATTAAGTTCTCTTTGGTTTCCATAAACAAACAAATCATTTTGTATTGGAAAAATAAATTGTCGTTTTTAGTATATTTACAGTGTGATTCCCGTGGGAAGATCGGGATAAAAGCTATCCTATGTGTTAATCCAGGTTATAAACTATCTGTATGCAGAATTTCATCTAAATTCATCCATCCGTTGCAGCGTGAAGAAGGAACAAATATACAGACATACATACACACAAACTTTCGCATTTATAATATTAGTGTGATATCCCAGTATTTTTTTGTTTCAAGTATAGGTTTAGAGTACTAGTTATCGCCCAGTGGTCGAAATTCGACCGTAATTTTTATAAAAAGCTGTTTACTAAACAATATTTTACTAAGGCTGCACGGATTGTATCCTAGGCAATAAAAAATTTAAAAAGATAGAATGTCAGTTTGGACTTTTGGATTGCCATTAACATACTTCGGCCGCTCCTCCTGGCCGCTCCTCCAATGTATGAAACAATGTTTATTTAATTTAATGTATTTTAGATATATAATTTAAAAAAAATTGCACTCTGCACTCCTTCTCTATATAAACTAGAAGAATTTTAGAGAAATTTCATACTCCTCCGTCCGCGTAATTTTCGTAAAAACAGGTACCAAGTTTTTGCTTCACGTATTAATATAGAAGATAAGCATTCGGTAGCAATGCTACGAGTATTTGTACACGCTACGGAAAATATGGCTACGTTGTAGCAAACACAAAGGGAACAATGCAATAATTTTAAATAAAATTGAGATTTTGGTATAACTACTTTTAAATGACAAATATTTTCTATAGGAAAAGTGCATTTTGAAATATATTTTTGTCTGTAGTAGGCAGTGAAGTGTAAAAATAAAGCGTAGCATGAAGCAATTTACTAGTCAAAAACATAGTAACCTATTAATTTAAAATAGCTACACCATCCACGTAAACATTGGAATTTACACTAAAAAACGATTCTTCGGTTAGTACACATTAATATCATTTTTCTCTGGCATTCAGTTAGCAGTACAAAATGGCATGTTTACCCAAACCGCAGCTTATCATCAACGAATGACCATTATTTAATTTTATTTATATCCACCGCAACACTGATACGTTATCGAGTAGTAAAACTGTAATGGCAGGAAGGGAGCGACGCTCGCTATTTTCATTAAGGCATTAAGTCTAGCTGCCAAGGAGCACGTTAATCTGTTTACGAGATATCAAGTTACGTAAGCAGCCACCTTGCAAGACGGCGTACCACGGGTAAATGTCTCAACCCGATATGAGTCGATATTATTAACTAAATTACTTTTATTTTCTGTGAGGTAATTTGAGAATATAAAAGAGGTTTTATATGTGTGTATAGTTCTACTTAGGATATATATTTGTTGTAACGTCTTTGATAGTGTTTTTGGGCATTTTAATTACTTCTGCAAAATAATAAAAATAATAATATGAAAAAACTTTAATTTTACAATCGTTGTCTGTAATAATTGATGATTAAGATTCATTTTAAAAAGTTTGAGGCCGTACAACGGCCTCAAAATTTACTTCTTTTTGTTCTATTTACTTCTCAACTTTACTGTGCATATTGTTTTCTAAAGTTTACGCGAACACTACACATTCAAATGAAACAACTTTTACGGATGTACTCGCGTTTATTTTACACATTACTTATTTAATGTTTATCCTGACGTTTCGAACCCTTTGCAGGGTCCGTGGTCGCAGGGAGACAGGGGCTACTACAACTTCAAACAAGTCAAGGTCGGGAGATCAGGGCAAACTCCTTACTATAAAAACAGTATCTACTGTAGCAAAAGTTATAAGTAAGCTTACCTATTATTGAGAAAGTTTAAACCGCTATGGAATCGGTTGTTTTCTCTTATTTCTGAGGTTTATTTAGAGAGCTAAGGACGCAGTTGCACGCACACGTTTAGGTACCAGTCGAGTCCAATAACATCTCAACAGTATAGAACCCTATCGCTGTATCGTAATAATGGTCGCCTTGGAATATAAGTTGACAGTAGTTACTTGGACAAGGTACTTAAGTGGTATTATATGACGACTGTACATTGTGGCGCTATAAGGTATATAAGGTCACATTTAATCAACCGCAAATATTTTGACAAAACATCTTATTATATCAGAGAAATAAGGCCCTACTAGCATTTAAAAAAAAATCAGGCTTGTTTTTATTTTTACTTTTCCAAACACAAAAATTGTAATATTTTTAAGAGCACCCATTGCGGCCTCTTTGTTTCGGCTCCTTTAAATTGAAACCACAGAGTAGATAAAATGTAGGATATTTACTCATGTGTTGAAACTACCGAAAGTGCGTAAGGGGTGTTTTTAATCGAAATGCCATTTGGCCTTTTTCTTGAAAACTAGCGTATAAAAATTTAAGGTTTTTTCATAAAAATAGTTTATTTATGTTGTTGAATTTATCCTCAGAATATTTGCGGTTGATAAAATGTGTCCATATACCTATTATTTTTGCGGAGTTCTAGGCCAATTGGAAAACACGAGCTTTTTCGTCCATGTACCAGATGATTTCGTATTGGACTAACCAAATTGCTCGAAATGGGTTTCATAATAATTGAGGCGTTTCGCGAAGAGCAGATCCAATAGCAACTAGCGAAAGTGAACTAACTGATTATGACATTTTGTACTAGTTTTAAACGTTCATGTTTCATAAATAATTTATATCCATCTTTGTTTGTTTGATTTTCTATAACTGTACTAGCAACAGCCCGCCACTGCGTCTGCGTGCCGACTCGCCTGTAACTAGTATTCTGATGGGTTGTTTTTTAATTAGCGAATGTCTACAATATATGATTATTTTTAAGATCTGTCATGTAGGCAACCGTCTCTGAGATTTAATAATTATCATTCAGTTATTCTCTTTGTCAGTGGTATTTTGTTATCTTTTTATTCATGAGCTAAAGTCGAAGCAGTTTTCGTACAACGACATTAGAACATTAGAACAACATTAGGATTTCTTATCCCGGAAAAGAAAGGGGTTCTTACGCAATAGGGAATTGAAGTTTGAAGGAAGGTATATGATTACTTAAAGTTAATGATAACGACGAAGTTTTTGATTTTCATCTCACCTTGATTGAGTAATGTTTTAATATTGCTTGATTTTTCTGGAAGAGCAGCACTGCACTTCTTTAGAAATGCCACGCGGGTACCGCTGCAAGCAGCTTTTCTTGACACGCGATGTTCGCGACGCGCTGTACTAGCAGATCTTAGTGCTCAACGGTAGCTAGTGATGGTTGAGCAGTAAGATCCAACTCTCACTACCTACCGTTAGGTTTACAAAGTAAACGTGCTCTACCCTCCACATAGGAACTGACCGTCTTACTTCCAAATTACGTTGCGTAACCATGTTGTCAACATTGTTATTATAGCGAAAGACTTAGATAAGATGTAAGCAATCAAACGGATTTGGAACAAACCCTATTACAAATGTACTGCAGATCGATCCCGGGATCTCGGGAACTGAGATCAGTGATCTTACCACTTGACCGCAGATGCGGTGAAAATTTGCGGCGGCGGTGCGGCGCGGAGTATTGATATTGATGAAGTTACTTTAAATTGAGTTTTCTTGGTCAATTTTAATGTTCTACAGGAATTGTGAGTCCACTAGCCCACTGTTATCTTAAAGCTTTGAAGTCCATCCAAAGGTTATCTGGTAAAGATCACTCTTAGTGATGAGACCGCTCTTTGTACGTGTACATTTTCTGTAGATTCTATATGATCTGATGACGATTACTTAAATGTTTTGTGTTTTTTGGTTTACAATAAACTTTATTTACCTTAATCTTAATCTTGATCTTAAAACCTCCTTATTAATAATCTTATTTATCTTTTCTTTTTTAATATTAAGTAGACCACTAAATAACTTTGTGGATAGCGGTCTCAAAAACAATGATGATATATTGTGCAATATTGGGAAGGGTGAGTAAGTATTTACTCACTCCATATTATTGTAAGCACGCTAGTCGTTGCACTGGAAATCCAATAAATTGAAGTCAACGCAAGCAGTTTCTCTGGAATTCAACGAGTGTACACTGTACATACCTAGGTCCAAAAGCGAGCGACAAGAGTGGACTCGAACCAGCTTTCTTTTCTGGCGATAGGAATTTTTGCTCCGCGCCCGAAAATGCGGGTGCCTGCCATTTGACAAAATGCTTAGCACAAATATTCATGAGACAAATCACTTATCATAAATATATCGATTAATAGATCAACAAACGTTAGCTTGTCATGCAAAACTGTTTTATAAAAAGGGGTGTCCATGGGCGGCGGTGATTGCTTTCCATCAGGTGACCCGCTTGCTCGTTTGCCTCCTTTTACCATAAAAAAAAAATGCTATATTTTGGTTTGCCAAACAATGTGTTTAGAAATTACAAGTTTGTAAAAAAAAATATCAGTTAGAGACAAACAAGAGGTTTGTTAAAATAGTTATTTGGAAAGTTTGGAAAGTAATACTTTTAAAAGAAACGTTGCTTTTAGAAACACGTAGTTAGTAAAAAATATGTTTTGCATATAAAACATTTTATAAGACGTTGTTTTTAGAAACGTGTAGTACGTAGTTGGTTAAATTATTTATTTGTGAAATGAAATATTGTGAAACGTTGTTAAGTTGTGAAGTGACTTTGTGAAACATTAGAGAACCCAAAAGCCTATCTTAACATGATACTTGTATCGGGCGCGTAGTGATTGGATTGGTTAAATGTTACTGACTCGTCTGCCTTCTT
Organism: Eudonia lacustrata; assembly: GCA_947562085.1. Lineage (NCBI taxonomy): Eukaryota > Metazoa > Arthropoda > Insecta > Lepidoptera > Crambidae > Eudonia > Eudonia lacustrata. The sequence continues at coordinate 51,077,772 of OX387339.1, read as the reverse complement.
TAAGACAATTTTTCTTTTAATAAATATTTACCTACTCGCGTTTCTCCTCCATTTTATTTTATTCTGCCGTTTCAAACCCTTTACAGGGTTGTTTCAAAATGAACTATTCGTCTACGTCGTAACTAACTAGGCGATCGTCAACTATTTTTGTCGGGTGCGTTACGTTTTTCCGATCCGTTTCACGAAAAACGAGCTCATACTCGTATTATGTTTGGTTCTGCAGTGTGGTGCTGGGACAGGGATTTTAGTATTGGTGTAATCATAAAAGTAATTAATCATGTAGTGAGAGATAAATTTAATGATTTAATTGTATTTGTATCGTTTTCTTTTGTTTTAGTATGGTGTTTTTGCTAAACTGGTAATTATTTTGCGGCGTATGTTATTTTATAATTATATCTCTGTGTGTGTGTGTGTGTTTAGTATCGAAATAAGGATTTTATCTATCTATCTATTTATATCAGCAAGGATATGACTTACTTGCTAACCCTGAGGGCTTGGTTGGACAATTATTGTAATGAAACAGGAACGCAACAATTCAAGATATTACTGAAGGCCATTAACTACCATTGGCTACCGTCTGTCAAACTGCCTATCAAATAACCCAATTGCGGAAATTTTATGTAAGGGCCGTCCCGTCGTTACTCATTAATCTGACTAAGCCTAAGTTTGAATCTACTATTGTCCTGTATATTAAGTTGTAACTTAACATGGAAAGTCTGTACAAAATTTTATAATCCAATATAAACACAATAGAGAAAATCTTCCCCGCAGCTAAAATAGACATTGCACAAAACCGTAAGGAAACCAATAAAAACATCTACACACTATCCCGAAAAGGTTTATATCCGACTAATGCGGGAGAGAGGAGCGTTTACGGGCACGTTTCACAATAGCTAGAAGGGAAAGATGGTAAGTGCGCATGCACGCCGCCGCCGCGCCACCGTGCCGCCCAGCTCAAGTACCACTCCAGTCAGCGTACGGAACCCGCGCGAGCGGTCCCCATGCCCGCCACCGTCGCGCCACGGACGAAATGTAAACACTCAAATCTACTTTTAATTAGTGCGAAGGAATAAAGTGACGGCTAGTGCGTTAAAAAGTTCACAAAAAAGTTTTTACTGACCACAGTGTTGAAATACGAAAAACTAAAGCGCAATGCGCATTCTAAACAAGTTTTCCAAATTCAAATTTACCGCTGCGGCAATACAGCTGTGCGTTTAATTTTTAAGAGCTCACCAACCGAAATATAAGTCAAGGTAATAACCGTTATCCTAATATTTCCGGCCGATTAGAACAAAGTCAGACTAACTAAAGGTTACTTTTAATATGTAACGCCGGCATTAAACAAAACTTTTATCACGCAGCGCAGCCTTGCTTTTTATAGTTTTTTTATGTTATTGTTTATGTCTCTATTTATTTATATAATATTCATTTAATTTTCAAATGCAGAATAGCGAAAAAAACAGTGCCAAAGTTAACGGGGCTTAGTTTAATTAAACAAAGTTTAATTGAGTTGAAACAGCTCTTTATTTATTTAATAAGATGTTTAATGTTAACGTCTATTTCACTTATAGTGTTTTGTCGGTTTCTAATGAATTTGGTATTTAATATTAGGCAGCATACTTTAAACGAGATATAAATTTTGATAAAACTTTACATCACAGAGGTTTTATCAGAGAAAATATATTTATAATTACTAAGCGCATTGTGAAAGTTGAGGTAGGTCTTTGTCCTCAATAACTTGACAAAAACATTCTGTCATAAAATATAAGAAAAGCGTTTTTTAAATATACTAGTTCTTTAATGCATTTGTCTGGATTGAAAGAAAATTTTCAAACTAAAGAAAATAGCAGAAATAAGTATAAATGTGTCCTAAACTCGTTTACTTTTCAACCTATCTTCTGCTCTCCGCACTTTTAAGCTTTAATTAGAAATACGAACCTAATACCTGTCAGTGTTCGTAGTTCGTCTATCCTTAATACCTCCCTTTCGGATTGATTCTATTGAGTTAAGCTAAATTAGCTTTAACCTAGATGTAGAACTAAAAAAACAATTTAATGCGACAACAGATACGTTAAGGTGCGTCCAGTAAGTGACAATAAAATTACCTTATACTTATTGTTTTATAACATTGTTATATAGTTATGTAACATGTTGCTTAAAGTGGACTCACCTTTATGTTGTTCTTTAGACGATTCTGGATAGCGATTGTCAACTATCGTGGGTTGAAAGATTAGATACGGGCCTATCCGATCCGACGCTTCGATCACCGCTTTACGCACAACCAATTGAGCTCGAGATCGTTGATCGTAGGGCGCGATCCTGATTGACTGTCTATAGGGCGATTTATTCTTATTCTTAAGACATGGAAACTGATTGGGTGGATTGAAGTCACGGACATAGGGCGCAATATAGTTTATTTGTCTCATACATTAACCTCGATCAATTTTAATTTTAACCTTAAAAAAATAAAAAAGTTTATAATCAAGAGTTAATAATTTTTAGGTCAGGTTTCGGATTAGCTGATGTATAGCTCGGGCTTGGTATCACCAACCAGCATTTAGCAAGCGTGGGGATTAGGCCAATACACATCAATGTAGGCTTATAGCGATGACTTGATTTCAATGATGGAGTCTTCTGTCCAGCAGTAGGACTGTCTAGGCTAATTACTTACTGACTTGATTAAGATAAAAACTGAACTGAAACTGAAGTTAAGTAAATTAAATAATTAAAAACTACTTAGGAACGTAACCTTATTGCAAATAAAATAATTGTATGATAGCTTCTTTTCTTACAAATCATTTTATCACAAATTAGGGTTATATTTTTTTTTGACAGATTGCTGATTGCCTCAAACGGCATTTTCAGCGTCACCGGACTTTTTTGGGGGCGGCGAGGAACGCAAAGGGTACCTCAAGCCGTGTGAAACGAATCACCTTCGGAGGTTTTCTAGAGGGAACGGCATCGCACACTTAAAAATGCGCGTCCCCGTGCCCTACTAGATTCTCCGAAGGGTTCGGATCGGATCGGATTAGAGTAGTAGCACCAGTGATCGTCATTTTTCCTTTAATCGTTTAAAATAGGGGTCCGCATATTCTGGTTTTTGGCTTTAGCAAAAATAAAAAACAGACCGCCTGCTGTCATTCCGTAAAGTTTCAATGAAAATCTATTTTATTTTTTGTCTACGAAAAATGTCGGTAATCTGGAAAGGGTGCAGCGATTCTTTACGCCTGACCAGTTGTGCCTTTTGTACAAGACACAGGTACGGTCTTGCGTGGATATTGCTCGCACATCTGGGACGATTCCGCAAAGTACCTTCTCGATGCCTTGGACAGATTGCAGCGTCGCGCTGTAGACATTATCGGCAACGCAGAAATCGCAAATACTGCAATTGCGTAGAGATATTTCGTCACTCAGCGTGTTTTACCGCTTATACTATAGCGAGTGCTCTGAAGAGCTCTTTGACCTCATCCCACCTTCTCCCTTTCTCAACAAGAGTACAGATGCTGCTCTCCGGAGTCACCGCTTCACTGTCTCAAATATTCCATCGCGCACTAGGAAATTTGGTGGCTCGTTTCTTTGTCGCACAAAACTCCCGATCCGATCCGAACCCTTCGGAGAATCTAGTAGGGCACGGGGACGCGCACTTTTAAGTGTGCGATGCCGTTCCCTCTAGAAAACCTCCGAAGGTAACTCGTTTCAACACGGCTTGAGGTACCCTTTACGTACCTCGCTGCCCCCAAAAAAGCCCAGTGACGCTGAAAATGCCGCCTGAGGCAATCAGCAATCTCTGTCAAAAGAAACCTCCAAAACATGGAATACTAATAATGGTTTGCCAGCAAACGTTTTTCCTCCTTCCTATGATATGGGGTCCTTCAAACGAGGCGTGAAGAGGCACTTTGTGGGTCGGCAGAGTGAGGGTAACTGATGCTGCGTTGTTTTCACGCTGCACCTGTTTGTCGTCGCATCTGGATTCCTTATTCACTTAACATCAGATGAAATGGAGTCATTTGCCGAGCTACGTATAAAAAAAATTGTGTCGAATATTGAGCTTAAACTGTCAAATACTGGTGCCAGTACGATAATTTGTTCTAATAAAAGAAACGAGTGGACACGCTTACACTATACAACACAATGAATTGCTTCTATTTTGATGTAGGTCAATCATGGGGTTTAGGGCCAAGAATGTAGAGAAATAATATTTTTTTTCACACTTCTGTTTCTATTCGTTGCTTTTGTCGGTTATGAAACAAGTGAAATCGTTCGTTGAACTAGCGATTTGGATCTCTATGGCCTTCACAGAACCGGGTAACTATCCTGAGGTTAGTGTCTGTACTACTTTACTTTAACTTGATATTATCGGCTTTAGTTTTGAGAACAGTTTTACCTACACGGACAGAATGTCTATCGACTAAAACACCTTGGCGAATCTGATTAAATGTTGTAACTGTAGATTCTTTTTTTACAACTGAACTAGGAGCTCGATGGCGCAGTGGTTTAGGCGCCCGGTCTGCGAGTGCTGAGATTAGGCAACTTTCGCAAGGCCGGTTATCGGATGGGTGATCAAAAATTAATCATTTCGAGCTCCTCCGTGCTTCGGAAGGCACGTGAAGCCGTTGGTCCCGGCTGCATTAACAGTCTTTCACAACCACCAATGCGCAATGAGCCCGCGTTTGGCATATGGCCTGTTCTCCCTATCCATCCGTAGGGAAACCTCGTGCTCCAACAGAGCTGATGATTTACCTACATTCTAGTCTAATCAATAATTATTGATTAGATTATTGATAGTGAGAGAGTGTAGGTAAAACTGTGCTCAAAATTAATGGAGATAATGTCAAAACAACGCATTCCCTTTTACTAGTTATTCCATATACGGTGATACATCTAAATCTAAAACCGATAGTGCGACACCAAATGAAATTGCGGGTGGATAGGAAACAGACGGCAACTAACCTTTTTTAAGTGACATTTTTTTTACGAGCTTTAACTTTTTCATCCATTTTAAAAACGAACGTGTAGCCTGGGTGGCGGCGGGCGTGCTGAAAGCCCGTGTATTTATTTGAAAAATGAATGCGGGCCATCTAAACTGTAAACCGTTTATTCAGTGACCTTTTTTTACAATATAACTGCATTTGCACTAAGCCCTTGCGATTTTTTGTGATATTTCAATAAGCATTATCCAGAACAAATACTGGTTCGGTTGGTTAATCAGATAATATCGATATCGGTTATCGAAGCCTTGTAAACTAACGCATCACGAATCATTTCTATCTATTTATCAATTATTTGAAGTTACTGCTGAGCTTACCTAAAATAAAAACATTATTATTACTACATTTTTTTTTTACATTTTCTACAATTGAAAGCAGGTTTGTGGTGCATTAGTTCTCGATGTCAATGTTCATTTCATGCAGATGCATCGATACTTACCAACAACGGTAATGTCAACTTACTATATTGTCACTAGCAACATGTCTCAAATATTCTTTGGATTAGTACGTGAAAAAAAAACTTTGTTCCCCTTTTGAAGCACATTGCGCGCACGAAGGAGTGTGAGATTTGGCATAGTTAAAATTCATGGAGAAGGAGAGCAGAAAGATAAAATGTATGTAAAATATGTGTTACCTAAGTTACATTACATTGTATAAAAATTTTACATTATATGAATTATGCTCAAATTTGGAACACTGGGTACCACTAGTTAGTGGGTAGACTATTATAGGTAGGATTTATTCCAATGGTTTGGTTTTTCTCAGCCTTGACTTAAAAAAGTCGAGAAAGACTGTAGCGTAAAGCCACCGAAAATTACACATTAAGATGTAATTTTGTATAAGTAATAATAATAATAAATTCGTTTATTTTCAGGCGACAATTTAAAGTTACAAAATAACAGGCCCATAAATAAATACCTTATAAACTAGCATATACCTACATACCAGTATACAATTTTTGTTAGTAATATAAAACTTAATTTATGTTAGTAATTATTTCGACACTTTCGGTGTCGCATCGGTGACGCTCAAAGGTAGCCTTCCACGAAAACGTCTGAACACCACTCCCTTCGGCCAGAAGTCTTCTCTCATGAAGTATTGACAACGCCGAGTGGCAGAGCTCGGCGCGATACCCGAAGGTCCCGGGTTCAATTCCCAGGTCGGGCAAAATGTATTTCGTAGTTTTCGATGCATAACCCGTGATTGTGATCACCAACCCGCATTTGGCAAGCGTGGTGATTAAGCAATTACCCATCAATTGTTGCGATGACTTGATTTCAATGATGGAGGCCTTTGCCCAGCAGTCGGACAATTATAGGCTGTTTACTTACTTACTTTGACAGACACACATTCATAGAATTATTAAGTACTATTGTAAAACTTTATTTATTCCACGCACACATAAAGTCATAGGCAACAAACAGGCAAGTGTTGATAACTGATAATTAATCAATTAGTAGCACTGCGTCCTCTTTGGTAGTCTCTTTAACGGCTTTCCTTTAATTACAGGGTTGTAGACAATTAATCTACTGTGCGTGTGTATTTATTTATGGCTTCAAGATATTTGATTTAGCTGAAGGTACTTTGCTAATATTCTAAATGTAGAACTGAAATCACATTTTCGGATCTACTTGCATTTATTGTACTTACATAATCATTAACCCCCTTACAAATAAACACTATTTAAGCATTTACTTAGTTAATCATTGTTTTGTCAACGTCACACAAACGTCGTTCTCAATTTGAGAAAAAGAGACAAAACAATGATTAACTAAATAAATGCTTAAATAGTGTTTATTTGTAAGGGGGTTAATGTTTATCCTGACGTTTCGAACCCTTTGCAGGGTGCGTGATCACAGGGAGACTGAACACGTTTAATTTTAATGTATAGTGTTCGCGTAAACTTAAAAAAAAACAATATTCTACAAGTATTTAACAATGTCGTTGGTTTAAGAAAGCTATCAATTTCGTATTAATAAGTTATAATTAATACAGATGTAGTTTGGAATCATTCCAGCCATACGTTTACCCTCTTCGAGTTTCTAACAATTCCTTCCTTCAGATCCGAAATTTTCATTATTATTATTGCGAATTTTTCTGAAGTAGGTAAATTGTAAATAGAATAAACACAGATTTTACATTACTGATATTTTTTTTTATTTCTGGTTAAATCAGTTTTTACGAGTAACATACTTAATGAACTAAAGCAATTTGGTCAGTGGTATAAAACTTAAGAGTTGTTCTCAGTTCACTCTACGCTACTCTACTCTCTTTCACGATTGTTTTTTTTTTCAAATTATAAAATTAATATTTTTTATAATAATTATTATTCCTTCAAAAAAGTAAATAGGTAAGTTTCGTACAACAAAATTATTCAAATAAAAATATTACCAAATCACAATCGAAAGATCCCGAATTCGTCATAACAATAAAACACAGTACATTACAGGATTACTCCCCAGGGCGTTAACATGATACGTTTCATGTAAAATTAGACAGAAATACATATTTAGTTACGTGTCTTATTGATTTAGTAACTGGTTAATAAACAACGATAACACGTACCTAGTTGTTGTCCTTTATCATCGTCGTCGTCATCGTCATCATCATCATCATCATCATCATCACCATCATCACCATCACCATCACCATCATCATCATCACCATCATCACCATCACCATCATCATCATCACCATCATCATCATCATCATCATCATCATCATCATCATCATCACCACCACCACCACCATCATCATCATCATCATCATCATCATCATCATCATCATCATCATCATCATCATCATCATCATCATCATCATCATCATCATCATCATCATCATCATCATCATCATCATCATCATCAGGCCACATAAACCACCACGCGGCCCAGTATACCTATATTAGTGGTTGTTAGCGACTGTTAATGCAGCCGGGACCAACAGTTTCACATGCATTCCCAAACACGGACTTCAAGATGATTTTTTGGTCACCCATCCAATGACAGGCCTTTTTGAAAGTTGCTTAATTTCGGAAATCGCAGAGCAAGCGCATTTACCAGACACAGTGCCTAACAGCCGGTTGCACCAAAATTGATATACATTTACTAATTCATTTTTACGTTTTACTTATACTATTCCGTTACTTTCACGAATTCGTAAATGTACGTTGCACCAACAAAATACGAGTAAAAGTATCAGTAACATTACTTGCTACACAAATAGAGCGTTAATTTTACCAGTTTACCTCAGTAGTTTTTTACTACCATGGTAGTTTTTTAACCGACTTCAAAAAAGGAGGAGGTTTCTCAATACGACTCGTATACATATATTTTTTTTATGTGTTCGCGGATAACTTGGTCGTTTATGAACCGATTTTGATGATTTTTTTGGTTGGAAAGGAGATATCTCAAGGATGGTACCATAATAAGGAAACCAGGATCTGATGATGGCATCCCAGAGAAATCGAGGGGAACCTTCGAAAATCGTAGTAGTGACTAGTGCGATTATTAATGTTTTCATTAAGTATTTTAAAGCACTACTATTTAATGAAGGTCTGGAGTCGATCTAATGATGGAGCCGAAAGACAGTCGAGGGAACTCCTCAACGATTTACAGCAATTACATGGTGTTTAAGCTTGATTAATTTGTATTGATGAGAACTTTACACCTAGATGGGTTGTGACTGTCATTAGGGGTCTGATGATGAAGACGAAGGTCAGTCAAGGGAACTTCTCAACGTTTTACAGTAGCTGCCTTGTGTTTGGTCTTAATTCATTTCTATTGATAAGAACTTTGCACCTCCATATGGGTTATAAGTGCCATTACAGGCCTGATGATGGAGACCATAGACTGTCGAGGAAATTCCTCAACGATTTACAGCAGTTACCTTTTGTTGGGCTTACTTTATACGGTTCAATATGCCAAAATGTTTAGTTCGTACAAAAATAATACCTAATTAAGATTGAAGTTTTTCATAGGAATACCACTACCGACGACCACGGAAACGACTAGTAGGCGGTCGTTTCCTCATCCGAGAAGCATCCTTGTTAGGTCTACCTCTACCCATCACTAAAAATCGTAAAATAAAATAATTTTTAACAAAAAAAAACCGACTTCAAAAACAGAAAACTTAAAAAAGTAAAAACAGCTCTAAAAAGCAAGAAATAATATTGAAATCATATTATTAATTACCTAGATACGCATATCAGTTTAAAAAAATGTCTACTGAAGTCGGGTGGTTGGTGGTCAGAACTTGTAGAAGATATTATAGTGATTTATTCTCTCATAGCACGTTTCTTTAAATAAATAGAGCGCTTTCTAACCTCCAACACGAATTGCAAACACTAACGAACTGTCATAATCTTATACTTTTACGTTATGAGCAAGGTTTGAGCTCCGTAAAAAGTAACCGTATAATGTAACCGTAAAACGTATCGCAAATCGTGGTACAACAACGTTTTACATTATACGTTTACTTTTTACGTTACTTTTTACGAATTCGTAAAATGAAAGTTTTGGTACAACCGTCTGTAAGTGTTGAGCAACTTTCGTTGCTGACTGTACCGTTAAATGCTAGCACGCACAAACTGTTTCCACGTGAACCAGCGGTAAGTCAACGACCGAAACTCGCATGCTTCTGGAGGGTCGGCGTTAAAAGCTAATAAAATACTGTAATAAAGTTAAGTAAACGGTGCAACCTCAATGTTGATTAAGTTTATAAAGCGTCTTTTTATGGTACCTTTAAAATAACTGTACATATTTAATTTCTCAGGTAAATAAAAAGCTATATTTTTTATATACGTGGCAAGGCAAGGGAATACAATTCATACAGCCAAGTCTTTCAGTGACTGTATTCTCGTTTTTTCGTTCTAGATCACGTTATTTTAGTTTTTTATATAACATACCTATTATTTTAAATATCTCGGCAGCTGTGGGTTGACTTAAGGTTTTATAAGTAACCTTTAATTATGTATTTTACGAAATAAAGAAGCAGTGATAATGCAATCAGATATCAGTAAACTAATGACAGATTCACGCTAGTATATTAAAGTATGCAATAGCAAATGTTGAGTAAATAAATCCGCTTATGTACCGCAGACCAGATAATGGCACATTTGATTTATGTAACCATTGTTATATTTTTTATCAGTAAACGAGGATCAAACAACGATCGAGCAAATTAACAAGTGCAAAAGTTCACAAACACAATTCGTACTGACAATATCACCCTTATCACTTTTAATGGGTTCCAGAGAACAACTCAGAAAGCATAGACCAAAGTGAGATTCTTTCTCACTGATTCACAACTAGAATTGTAAATCAATATCGCATGCTTCGTACAGATAACTGTGACACTTGCCCGCTTGTAAAAAGATTGAGTTTTGCCTGTAGGTTGTGGTTGACACTGGAAGGTAAGTGTTTTATATAAAAGTTAATTGGTATTGCTGTCAAGCCGTATTGTTGTTTTTTTTTTAATTTATTTATCGAAAATACAATTCTACATATATATTTAGACAACTTTACGTCTTTAAACCTAAATGGTTTGTCTAGGCGTTGCACATTCGGTTCGGACGCAAACATTTTCTTATTTTATATAACACAAAACAAAAGTGAAGACATGGTGTCGTGTATTTATAAAAACAGCGAGTTATTCATCGCGCCGGACGCATGCAAGCAAAAAATACGCCGAATACCCACATCAGTACACGGCACTGCCGAGCATTATTGTTACCGACTGCATTCGCAGGTTTTTGGCTTGCGTACTAACTACAGGATGATTGGAGAAAATTGATTCGTGTTATAATTAACTATTATAGGTTTAATGATTAGTATAGAAAATAAAACTCTAAAGCGTCACGCCTGTAATCCCCGTACTATGTCTTAACAAAAAGTATGGGTTTGCATGAAAAGTTGTGAAAGTAGTCATAGGTAGCTAGCCCATCGCCTTCACAATCACAAACCCTATATCCAATTAATCGCCTTTTAAAACATGCTAGGGAATTAACACAGGGGGCACATTCTTAGGACAACACGACAAAAAAAGCAATCGGCCATAACTTCATATCAAACCTCCTCAGAGATAAAGTTGCTGGTGATGTGTTATCAGTTCATATTGAACTTCTACATATTATCTATCACAGACTAGTAGGAATACGTAGTTCTACATAGGCAAACTTCCTGAAAATCTATGAAAACGGGTATAAGATAGAATGAATCGTTTCTTGCTCAGAAACTTTGTTAGGTACCGTAAAACGAGGTTACTTTGGAATCAAGGATAACAGATAGCTTCTCTAGAATCTTAAGTAGCTGCTATTAATAGTACCCCTAGTAAGGCGTCCTAGGCTTCCCTAATCTTGCTATCTTTGCGATCATGCCGTTTATAGGCTTATACTCGTATGTAATAGTCAAATTAAATTATCAAAACCACTAGTTTTTGATAGATTAATTTCATCATTTGAATCGTCATCAATTGATGGTTTGATGGGTTCAAAAGTAAACCGATTTATCGTACTACTATTTATCTAAGATGCGTATTTGTTTTTTAATATAATAATATATCTCTCTCTAAAAAAATCAGTCCATTATTTAATACTAGGTATTTTATTTGTTAAGAAAGAAGTTTAAATGGCCTTTAATGTTCCACTCGATTTGATGCCCAACGCACTATAATTAACCTAATTAGTCTTCTCCGCTCACTCTCGCATTTTAATGAAGAATGTTCTTTACTGATGCCAAAGGTAATATGTCTGAGTTTATTTCGAAAAACATAGATTAATCAGAGATCCATTTAATGTACGTCCTTTTGAATCAGGAGTGGAATTAACTTTGCTATCGTACTCGTAAATATTATATTATATAAGTACCTTTGAAATGGAACAACTTTTACGGATCTACTCGCGTTTATTTTACACATTACTTATTTAATGTTTATCCTGACGTTTCGAACCCTTTGCAGGGTCCGTGGTCACAGGGAGACTTAGTCTCCCATATGTAAAATAAACGCGAGTAGATCCGTAAAAGTTGTTTCATTTCAATGTGTAGTTTTCGCGTAAACTTTAGAAAACAATATATAATTACCTAGTATATTATATTTAGTGACATTTTATAAAATAATAAACGACTCGGTGGCCGAGTGGCAAACCGCTCGGTCCTATACCCGAAGGTCCCGGGTTCAATTCTCAAGTCGGGCTAAGTTTGATTCGGACTTTTAGATGCATTGCCCGGGTTTATTTGTTTGCATTTGGCAAGCGTGGTGATTAATCCAATATCCATCAATTAAATAAACTTTACTACAATCACACCAATTATCAATTGCAATTATCTAGCCCAAGAGAAGCTTCGTTATGAAACTCGTTAAATGGTTACTAGACAACGGATATACATACTTAAAATACTTATTACATACATATTATACATAGAAAACACCCAGACCCGGGACAATTTAGAAAAACAATAATTTCTAAATTGAGAGAGATCTCAGAGATGGCGACACCACAAAACCGGTGTACAAACCACTCGACCAAGGAGGTCGTTTAATTGCAGTGATGACTTCATTTCAGTTAGGATGGACCCTTTGCCCAGTTTGACAGCTAAAGGCTATTTACTTATAAAATAGTAAAGTTTTATATCTTTTTGAGTAGCGCTTGATGGGTTACGGCCCCAGTATCTCTATATACTCTCATTATAGTGGTAAAGCCTAAGATTAATTGATTAGATTATTAGCCGTGTTAAGTGTTTGACTTCAGTATTCAGAAAACATTATGACTATTTAAAGTCAACCTTTAAACGAGGCGTCATTAATATTGCTCGTAAAATAGCCCAGCTGTGGGAGGTTTTAATATTACGCAATGGAAAAATTAGAAGTTTTTAAAAAACTTTCCTCACGATCATAGAATATGGTCTTCGTCTGCGTAGTTATTGTTTAGAGTAGCCTAGATGTCTTTTTCTAATATCCGATCTAAAATACCAAAATTCTTTAAAATTGGTTTAGTGGTTTAGACGCGAAAACGTTACAGACAGACACAGTTACTTTCAAATTTATAATTTTAAAGGTAGTATATCCCCTGCAAGGTGCTCGGTCCCATAAATTCAAAGTGACTGAATTGCTGCGTCCCTGCACTTCGCGAGAAAAACACACCACATTATCGCTCGTTCCGTTTGATACTTTTATCGCAGTCATCTCTGGGGAAGGCCACAGTCGAGGTGTGTCGGCTCCACTGCGGAACGCTTATTGGGTAAAATATAATATTTTTGTATTTTCTTGTAGAAATAGTATTTTGTTTGCTTCAAAAACTTCAATGTATTTTTTTATAACGTTTAGACAAACACTACATCTATATTAATATTATAAAGCTGAAGAAATTTGTTTGGTTGAACGCCCTAATCTCAGAAACTACTGGTTCAAATTGAAAAAATATTTTTAAGTTGAATAGTCCATTTATTCAGGAAGGCTATTGGCTTTATTGCATCACGCTATGACTAATAGAACGCGGGTGAAACCGCGGGGCACAGCTAGTAAAGTAGTTAAATAAAACAACTTTTACGGATTACTCGCGTTTATTTTACAAATTGATTTATATTATTTTATGCTGATTTTTCGAATACTTTGCAGAGTTCGTGGTCATAAGGAGACTAAGGTGTTGACCGTCTCATAATTAATAAGTAACTTGCATACCAAGGGTTCTAAACATCAGGATAGTATAATATAAATCAATGTGTATTGAAAAAGATAAAATAATATATAAACGCAAGTAGATACGTAAAAGTTGTTATATTTAAATTCATTATAATTTGTTTGCTTCAAAAATGTACATAAAATTAAACCAATAATTTTTGTAGTGGGTTATTTTAAACAAATCTTCATTAAAACCCTTAAGCCTTAAATGCCTCTCTGCTGGCAAAATGGAGCCTTATCCTATTCATTGTTGTGACTTAGTCAATGAGGAAATATTAAGATATTAGGATTTATTTATACTGAAATAGAAAGATATAATTAGATATTATTGTAAGTATACATATGTTATAAAGTTTTACTTATTTATGTAAGTACTTTTATATGTTAGATGTTATTTTGTATTTTTTTTATCGTTAGCTTGGCAAATGACTCCATCCCACCTGATGTATGTATAATTATCTTATAATATAATTGTTGGCGACTGGCTGGTCCAAACCTTTTATATTCAAATTAAGATGTAATGTATTAACTTTTGTAAGACCTTTTTTGACATTGATGTTTTGTGCTTTAGTCGTTGGTTTCGTTTGAGTTGTCAGGTTAATTTCTTATGTATTTGTACTAAATTATATCTAATAAATATTTACAAGATACTACGTGTTTCCAACAATTCATTCATACAGTCCACTACTCCATAACAATAATGTTATTATATTTAAAGACCATGGTAAATAATAATATAATGTCTCTATTATGTAATGCTAGTCACCATGATAGTTTACAAAGTTAAATAATGATATATACATACCCGACTACTTGAAAGTTATGTGGGTAATAATTTTCAATTGTCATTATCATATTTTTAACATTACCATCCATCTAGAGTCAAGCCATTGCGAAGATTGCTAAGCTTCCAGAATCTATATATTAATACGTGAAGCATAAACTTTGTACCCCTTTTTTACGAAAATTGCGCGGATGGAGGAATATGAAATTTTGCACAATTATAGTTTATATAGAGAAAGTTATCCGAATGTTATTTTTTTTTTATTATGCATAATAATACATTAAATCAATAAAACAAGCATTACACACACTACCATGTATTTGACACACACGTAGGTATATAATTATACTCTTTTCAAAAATTTCAAAAATGGAAAAGAGCGGCCGAAATCTGTCAATGTCTATTTTTTTAATTTTTCATTGCTTTGGATACAATCCGTGCCGCCTTAAGAAAATTACGGTCGAATTTCAACCACTGGCCGACCACTAATCATTACTAAAACTTGCCAACTAGTTTTATTTGTCCAAACAAAACTAAACGCTCGTTACACGAATGAGGCAGGCACATTTCAGCATTATTCGGCCGTTATATAACTATCGCTAACAGCTCTGCGAAATGAGCTTTACAAAATTGCCTGCAGTCTAGCTTTTATTCGACTAACATTTGAAGAATGCCGGCGCATTCAACTAGAGACGGTTTATGCCTATCGTTTATATGTATCTCTTTTCCCCTAAATTCTCGGAAACACAAAGTTCTTGTCGCATCTCCGAGTGCGCTACCTTATTCTAGTCACCATTCAGAATAGCGCCTGCATCTTCAGAAAGGGACGGTAAGTATGAAATCGTTTGTTCTTTGGTTTGAAATTAAATTAAATTAAATATTTATGAGAACATTCACTTCACAGGTAGGCAGGTAGAAAAAAAACCACAAAATGTGGCCGTAAAGAGACTCACTCACTCCCACACAGAATAAATCACTGCAAAACGATGATCTTGCATAAGAATGAAATATGAAGATCATTTTGTTATTTATGTTATAGGTATGTGCATCAATATTAACGTTTATGGTGTCTTAGCTCACTCTATCCGACCGGTTGACTGAAAGAGTTCACCTTCAACACTGTCAAATTAAAACTTAGTATAGTAACTAATTTCTTCAATGTAAATTTTCCTAGTGTTGCAATAAC
Source organism: Eudonia lacustrata (assembly GCA_947562085.1). Taxonomy (NCBI): domain Eukaryota; kingdom Metazoa; phylum Arthropoda; class Insecta; order Lepidoptera; family Crambidae; genus Eudonia; species Eudonia lacustrata. Next base: position 51,062,141 of record OX387339.1, on the reverse strand, counting down.
AGTACTAAGTACATACTGATTTACATTAGGGCAAGTCGATATCGGTAACAATGTAAATATAGAAAATTAATTCATTTGCTACGACATAGTTTGCTTTTGTCTGTGCTAAAGCTAAAACATCATCATCATTATCATCATCATCAGCTCAGTTTTTATGTACCCACTGCTGGGGTACGAGCCTTCCCTATGGATGGATAGGGAGCACATGTTATAAACCACCACGCGGGCCCAGTGCGGATTGGTGATTGTTAACGACTGCTAATGTAGCCGGGACCAACGGCTTTACGTGCCTTCCGAAGCACCGAGGAAGCACGGAGGAGCTCGAGATGATAAACTTTTGGTCACCCATCCGATGACTGGCCTTTGCGAAAGTTGCTTAACCTCAGCAAACGCAGACCGGGCGCGTTAACCACTGCGCCATCGAGCTCCTCCTAAAGCATCAATGGTAGTCAAATTGATGTCATAAGCTTGTATACTAGCAATAATTTAAACGATTTATTATTTTATTGGCTGGCACAGAACCGCGGGGAATGGCGCCAGCAAAATGATGCGCCTTCTTGTTATAAACACAGCAGGACTGTAAATGGTGAAGATTATTATAATAATTTTACTGTAATAATGTTAAAGCTGTCAATTTAACATAGCTATAAAAACAACATTAAAGTATAGTGAAATTTGTAAACCGCAGGGTTTGCAAAGCTTTGGCATAATTTAGACGCTCTTAAACTTTTCTGTGAAGTTCATTTAAATAAATATAATGTACATAATAATAACGCAATCCACCACGTGAATGATAGTTTACGTCAGTAAATATTTTTTTTATTTAAAGTCTATATATATAAAAATCAATTGCTGTTCGTTAAATAATTTCGGCTAAATAGATTTGGCTATATATGATTTTGAAATATTTGTGGAAGTTCAGGAAAGCTTTAACGGTGAGAAACATAAATAATGAATAACGGAAAATACTAAAAACGACAATGTAATTTTCCATTAGAAAATGTTCGTAAGCTGTGAGACATTTGATGTCTTTTGTCACTTGGTTGTCAAGTATTTATAGGTGCGTTCAGACATTTGTATGTTTTGCAAATTCAAAAGATTATCACATGTTTATTAAAATGTTGACAGGACAACGTCTGACGGGTCAGCTAGTTGCATAATATTATACAGAAATTTGTAGTAAGACGATCCCAGAGTAATCCAAATACTTGTGTTATTAACCTAGTGCCAGTCACAATATTCATCCAGTTTCAAACTTTTCCTTTGTCAGTAAAACTTAAACTCCTTACCATTTTCAATATACAAATAAATACAAGTAAACTATCTAGGTGCAACAGTAGGTAGTGTATTTATCTCGCAAAGTTCCTGGCTGCGTGGTCCCAGAGGCACTCCCGACATTTTCTAGTAAGTCGAGACATTTGCAGCGGCGGAATATTGCAAGCAATGCTAACAATGTCTCCCTGTTGGATTTTTTGTCATATTTCGCGATACTGGCAGCCATTATCAAATACTGGTCAAGTGCAAGTCAACTATGTAGTGATAATTGTTATATTTGTTAACATAAACATATTATTTACTCATTATAGCTCGTCAATCAAATAGCTTATCTACTAATAATAAAATTGTGATTAATGTAATCCATATAAGACAGAGTTCTGTTTATTCAGTATGTTCTTATCTAAAATAAACAAAACTAATAAACAAAAGTTTCACAACGCAGCCATATATATCCTTAATTATAATATGCAAAGTTTATATGAGCTTAGGATATAAAGAGGTTCTAATTTCATATAAGATATTTTGCCATCACGCTTTATTATAATTCATTCATTCATTTCATTCATTCGCGTTACACACAAAAAAAATCACATGACATTACAAATGTTAACAACTTTTATGTAATCCTCTAGACCTTAAATATTGTAAGCCATATGTTGGGAGGCAGTTCTTTCCCAAACTTAATATTTTTTAACTTTAACCTAGTATCAGATTATTAAAATATAGTTTTAAATTATAACTTTGCCTACTAACTATACTATAATACTATAACTATACTAACAGTAGCTTTCTCTATTCCAATATTCATTGGACAACCCCTCTCTTTTATTCAACTTAATCGGCATACAAGCATACGGCCCACCTTATGTAAGCGATCACCGAAACCTACTGACGCAATCAGTTATTATTATATTGAAGCATATTAGCGTTTACTGACGTAACAAATCGTACCATGAGTATTGCGAAACCCGAGTCACGGGTACTGTGTTAGTTTTAGTTATAGTTGTAAAGCTAACATTAAATTAGGTAACAAAACTAATATTACTATCTCAACAATAAACTTGAAAATTATAATTAAAGGTTGGTGAATTTCGGAAAACTGTATCTATGCTATCAAAGGCACAAATGATTAATGAGAATTCCTAGAGAAACAAATGAATGTATCAGACAAAGAGATATTCGAAATATGAATTAGTAACACCATTATAAGTAAACATTAAAATGATTAAATGGGAAATATTAATTAAATGATTACAAAACACTACTTATAGCTTGTTAAACTAGCGCGTTTGGGTAGCGATCGTACCAGTTAAGCAATCATAACTATGGATTGGCATTGGATGGGTGACCAAATTGAACTAGGCACCGTGACCGCCTGCGTGCTTTGGCGGCAAGTAAAACTGTTAATATGAGTTATGATCTTATGACGTGAACCCACTATGGGTCAGCGTGTTGGGTTATGTCGCGATTATCACGTACGCTGGTTAATTATTTTTTAAAGAAATTGCAGTTGGCTCTTGGTTGCCTTTACAGCAAAACTGGACTAAAGTTTCCTCAAACCTTAGTGATAGACTATCCTCAGAGGGTTTTCAAAGTGGATCGTCCGTGAGGGGTATTTCGTCTGGGAAGGTATGAGCAAAACACTGGTGTGTGTTATGTTTAATTATAACGATAACAATAGAATTTAAATTATTGTTCTTTCTCTAATAGTCGTTATACAAAATTGGGCTTCCACATTAAATTCAAATTCAAAAAATTTATTCGGCGTAGCAGTGTATTCCATTTCACGACCTTTTTTATATTCCACAGCGGGTTAGCTTGACCTTCAATTAATAATTAATAATTAATTAATTAATTACCTTAATTAGAATTATATAATTAAAATATAATATAATATTGTTATCACCAAACTTGTAACACAGTTTCTAGCAATAAATATTTCTGATTCTGATTCTGATTCTGATTTATATTCTCACCTGATTACAGATAATTACTTTAAACCACCAATTCGAACTAGCGAACCGGTTGTGGTCAAAGCTGAGCATTTATATATAATTGTGGCTGGAGAGAGTCACTAGCATGCGAGTGTGGAACTGATTCGCAGAGCGTTGAAAATATCATTAGTTTGCCCGCTAACGAAAGTGGAAAGTGGCAGACTTGTTCACCCTGCTAAATGACGGTAGCATGGTAGCATGTGTGTTTGTAATTTGAAACTGCCGATCGATTGTTAAAATGTCATCCGATTAAATAAATAAAACAGATAATTGCTTAAAAAACCATACCAGCTCAGTTGCCAAGTACCTACCAGATGCATAGCGATCTCACTAATAAATATGTCTGCTCCAAGCAGTATTATTTTTTGCGGGCTGAAGAGTGTGAAGATCCAGTAAAATTACAGGGCATAAAGCCATAAGACATTATCTTCACTGTAATTCTTGTAAGATGGCATTGTAATTCTGTTCCAATCATCCCGATTCCGTGTAGCAGACTTAATCGTTATCATATATCCTTTTTTTAAACCTGTTTTGCAAAAAGATGTTATAATTTTTTGGCTCAAAGATTTTACTATATGTTACAAGTTAAGCTAAATCTTAAAAGATATACCAACCAACAGACTATGTTGTTACTTTTGTTTAGGATTTTTTTTTTATTATTATTATTATTAAATATAACAGTGCATTAAGTTTACTTACAGCTCTGCTTAAAAAATCTAGCAGCGAGTTACGTAGGAATTTAAGCTTCTACGAATATAATTATTTTACGTATATATAATTGTAATTATATAATTAAAATATAATGTAATATTGTAATATAATTGTTTTATGTTCTTAAAAATACAATAATAATTACATATACATTCACAAATTTACGGGACCTTAGTCATCTTTGGAAACTGGTCCTTCCATTATACAAAGCAAAAGTGCATCATGAAAAGTTGCAATAAAAACTCGTTTCCGACATTTGGACTACTGTAACTTAGAACCCTTAAAGTAATAAAACATTTTCATTTGAATAGACTGTACTAACAACTTCTTACGCTCTAGGCTACCAACTGACTGTTAAACGAAAAACTTGGTTAAACTAAGATTCCATTCCCCGCGATTAAGTCGACGCGGCGGCAAACAACATATAAAATATATTAGGTTTTAGCCTGACGTTTCAAACTTTTACTTAATTTTTACCTTTACTTACCTTTACTTTTCTAAAACCTTTTTCGGGGTTGTCTTCCTGTGATCTTGGACCCTGTAAATGGTTCAAATCGTAAGAGTAAAATCAAGTGTGTAAAATAATAATAATAATAATAATATAATAATAATAAAGTGGCCAGGATTATCCACCAGCAACTTGCTTTGAAATACAAACTTGTGGATTCTGAGGTACCGTACTACAAGTATGTGCCCGACCCAGTTCTCGAAAATGATCATGTCACGTTGTACTGGGATCGATCTATCATCACCGACAGGACTATTGTAGCTAATAAGCCAGACATTGTGGTGATAGATCGATTAGCCCGCCGCACGATGATTGTCGATATCACCATTCCCCATGACGAGAACCTCGTGAAAGCTGAGAAAGAGAAACAAATCAAATATCTCGACTTAGCACATGAGGTTGTCGACATGTGGAATGTGGACTCGGCTGTCATCGTGCCGATTGTTGTTTGATGCCGGTGGACCCCTATTTTTTATATTTTTAAATGTTTGTTTTGTTTTTTAGAAAATATTTAAAAATGTAAATTAATATGTAAAAAAATAAATAGAGAGATAATAATTTATTAAATAAAGACAACAATGATCCATAATTGTTAGTAGACTTAAAACTAATTGTTAGTATTAAATTACAAATTACACTGTGATATAACATTTCCAAATAAATTTAAAGTATCAGACAAATTATATAAATCAATTAATCTCAAAAAAAATACTAATGAAATTAAAATAAACCCGACTAGATCCGTAAAAGTGGTTTCATTTCAATGTGTAGTGTTCGCGTAAAGTTTAAAAAACAATAGCTAAAGTAAAGTAAATAGCCTATATACTGTCCCACTGCTGGGCAAAGGCCTCCATCATAGAAATCAAGTCATCGCTACAATTGAAGGGTATTGACTTAATCACCACGCTTGCCAAATACGGGTTGGTGATCACAAACCCAGGTTATCTATCGAAAAATTCGGCGCCTCCACGCATGTAGTGTAGATGTAAATAATAACACCAGTTTCACTTAACTTTGTATATTATAATAAATAGAGATACACCTCGGCTCTTAACCGGGCTGTCTAGCTCCTGCCTACGACAGTCTGCGACTGTGTCAAACCGTTGCAAGCCTTTTTAATTACATATTCGATGATTCAAACACTCATCCAGACTAAAGAGGCTTACATACAAATAAATTAAGCTAACTTTTACTATGAGCTGCATCTAACCTCCTTACAATATCACTTTACCCGACCTGGGAATTGAACCCAGAACCTTCGGGTATCAGACCGACCGCTTTGATACTAGGCCAGCGAGGCGAAAAAACAATAATAAAACTAAAACTATAATGCAATGGATAAAAGCAAAATATATATAAATTTTTAATTAGACTACATTATGTGGCATGTGTGCCAAAAGGTCGTAGCTCAGCGATACATTTGCCCGGGGACAAGACGCTGATAATCAGCCACAACCACAAGAACAGTGCGGAGACAGTAACTCCAGCTCCACCATCAGCTTTTACTTCTCAGAACCAATTGCCAAAACCTACCTACATAAATAATATCCTCAATCATTTTTTATATATTTCAGAAGTCGTGTGATATACTCTAACCGGGGACAATAATATTGTGTCTGAACATATTTTCAAAGTTGTGAAGTACTGAACTGTGTCAGTACTGGTGTGAAGTGTTTGTGAGTGCATTATGTGAATGGACACAAACACAATGTGGGCGGCGGAGCTGGGCTGCTTTTTCATTTTGTTTGGTGAGTATATAGTCATAGTCCTTTTTGTGCCTAACACGAACTGCTATCGAGATCGTAGCGTAAACTATGAAATCGCTAGCTTATTTTATGTACACACTGTTGGGACACGAGCTGTCCCTATGTATGGAAAAACTAAGGAGAATAAGTCTTAAGGCGACGCACCGTTAAACAATTAATCTAATACGGAACGTTTGCGCCCCGTATCTTAACAAAAACTGTTTTTTTTCCTTCAAATTAAAACTACAAATTATTAAAAAAATGAACTAGCATATTGAAGTGTGAGTTAAGACTAATCTACTAAGAAAATTTAGATGCTTTAATCGGTCTGGTTTGCCTGTAAAATACAAATCTATGTTTTAAAAGAGGTTACTTTGATATACTTTGTTATAAAAGTTGACAAATCGTATTTCTGCAACTAGCAAAATGAAGTCAACTAAATGAAAAATCATGTCATCAAATATCACTTTCATACGTTTTGTAATTGTTGGGAAAAATCAAGATCTCCGCAACGTAAATTTCCAATGCGTCGCCTTAAGCCACCACGCGGGCCCAGTGCGGATTGCTGTTTGTTAGCGGCTACTTATACAGCCAGGATGAACAGCTTTAAGTGTCATCCAAAGCATGGGACGCCATCCAATGAGCGGCCTTTGCGAAAGATGCTTAACTTCAGCTACTGCAGATTGAGTAAGTTGAGCACAGCGTCATTGAGCTTCTTTTTTCAAATCACACGCAAGTTTTGTGTCCCCACTTTTGGCGCCCTGGGGCACTTGAGGAGCTCGGTGGCGCATTGCTTAACGCGCCCGGTCTGCGATTGCTAAGGTTAAGTAACTTTCGCAAAGGCCGGTCATCGGATGGGTGACCAAAACTTTATCATCTCGGGCTCCTCCGTGCTTCGGAAGGCACGTAAAGCCGTTGGTCCCGGCTGCATTAGCAGTCGTTAACAACCACCAATCCGCACTGGGCCCGCGTGGTGGTTTATGGCCCGTTCTCCCTATCCATCTATAGGGAAGGCTCGTGCCCCAGCAGTGGGGACATAAAAATGAGCTGATGATGATGATGATGATGACTTTTGGGGCATGAGTCTATGGATTGACAGGGAGAGCGGGCCACAAACCACCACGCGGGCCCAATGCTGATTGGTGGTTGTTCATGACTGCTACTGCAGCCGGGACCAACGGCTTTACGTGCCTTCTAAAGCACGGAGCTCGAGATGGATATATTTTGGTCACCCATCCGATGACATGCCTTTGCGAAAGTTGCTTAACTTCAGCGACCACTGCGCCATTGAGCTCCCAATCGCAGACTAAGCGGGTTTTGCTCAACAACTGTTTGTTTGTCATGAAATTGTCAGTTTAAATTAAGGACGTTGTGGCACTGTACCAATTTCTATACAACATTCCTCTTTTACGCTACGACACGAATTCGATTATTGTTCGCACTAAGAGTTTTGTGTAGAAACCATTTAGCTGTGACGGTGCAGTCCAAGAGCAAAGTTTATTGCTATTGACAAATCGACAGCAATATTTGCACCAGAAAAGTGAAGACTTTTCTGGAACTTTTACTTCTTTTTTTTTGAACTTTTCTTTTCTTTTTATTGAAGAATAATTTAGAAAATTTGCTAAGACCTATGTGGCAATTTAAATCAAAACGTATGAGCACAACAAGGTATCATAATATTTTATCCTCGTGGCTGTACGTGTATGAACTGATTGAGCTGTAATTGAAAGAAATTATAACACAGATATTTAACATTTATATAGTTTTGTTGCACATACTTTTCAACTTTAAATAGAAGAAAAAGCTTTTAAATACTTAAAGAACAAATAACATTATTCGATCAAATTAGTGACATCTCATACAGTTATAACTTTTACTCATCATAATTTTTATAAGAAACAATAAATAAAAAAAATACAGTTTGTATTGCGAGTATTAACAAAATTATTGTAAAGGTGTAACAAATAATAATATTAATTTTCCTGCCGAATTACCATTACATGTTATATTTGATTGTATTTAGAGTTCTATGGAATAGGGAAAGGGATGTAGGTTCTAGTTATTGTTGTGATAACCCTAACATTAAACCCACAGTAGCATGCCAATATGAGAAATTAAGCACAATTTACGGTCGTAAATACTTTTAGTACTTTTTTACTATTACAAGAATTCCCGAATACAATATTAATCTAGTTTAAGAATTGCTGTATGCAAGTTGTTTGTTACTGGTGACTATAGTTTTTAATAAAAATTGAAATTTAAAATTGTTTATTTCATAATTAATTAATAAATATTGTATACATCTGTCACTGTGTAAAATTTTGAAATTCATGTCTGGAGCTGCGCCTCCCTCCTTCTCTTACTGGTTCCACAGAATATCAGCGCCTTGGCACGTCAATCTCATGGCATAAGCTGAGTGGTGACCATTTCATTCATTTATAAATTTAAAATGTCCATTATGTCAAGTTGTCATAGATGCTCCGAATAAATATTTTTCATTTCATTTCATATCATACAAATTCTGTACAAATAATCTAAGGTTGGTCCCAACACTCCTAACCTAGTATGTATATAGTAATACCTGTTGTAGGAGGCCCCACTTTTCATAATAGGTAGTGTTATTGATACACTAGCAGCAAATTTCTACAACCTGTAACTTCGTTATAATATACGAGACAATCTTTACCTTATCTGATCTAAGAGTTGATACTGTTATTCTGTATTCAATTTGGCCAAAGCCGGTGACTTTTATTATTAAGGGAGCGTCGACCAAAAAATGACAAAAATGCAGTCACGGTTAAGAAGTTAAAATTGAAAATACCATCGTATTAAATAAACAAAAAATATATTTAGTATCAAAGGGAACGTATCTACAATTAGTTAGATCCATAAACTCATAACACGCTATAGTTTTTCTACAATATCATTTAAAGTTGGGCGAAAATCTTGAAAACAAGTGGCGGCGTTTAGTAGATTTCTTATAGTATATCTAAATTATTGTACCTCTGATTTTGTCTAAACAATCATCAATGGCTAAACTACAAACTGCTAAACCACATTTTCGATTCATCAAGTGGTTATTAAATTTATTATTTTTTATTAAGCACCTTAAATTCCCCATACAAAATTAGAATGGCCGCGCGGCATCAAATAAATATGGACAAAGACATTTCAGATAAAATATATGACACTTGTCACTTACGGACGGCGCACTCTTAAGTGGTTCTCAAACAGATTTGGCAAGCGTGGTGATTAAGCCATTACCCGTCAATTGTAGCGATGACATGAATTCAATGATGGAGGCCTTTGCCCAGCGGTGGGACAGTTATAGGCTGTTTACTAACTTTACTTACTTTCTAAAACAGAAGCAATCTTTTCTCTACCAAAATGCCGCTAATGTTCAGTGCGGGATCCTCTTAATATTCGATTTCTTCATTTTACAAATGAAGACTTCGGTACTTTTAAATGGAGTCTGTAAAATAAAGTCAACTTCAACACCTACTAACTTTTTGCGGCATTCATTTCAAATTGACTTTGATTAACTAAAAATGTTAATTCTGAGAAGATTCTCACAGGCTACTACTACGGTCCTCGGCGAAAGATATTACAAAAAAAACGAGTTTTATCATGGTTTGATAGTCCTAAGCTTCTATATTAAAATTTATGTGTACTCAGTAACGACATAACTATAATTCTTATTTCTATGTGTTTTGACTTACTAGGTTGCGGTCATGAACAACTTTCGCTTATTCATGGAACTAGACAATTTTTTCTAGTTTTTTTTATATTTATAATTATTACCCGGAGTAACAAAATACGAATCCTATATGGTAACTTTAGTACACCATTCAGAGATAAATTACAAGATGACGTGCAAGTAGCATATCGACAATTCTACATTCATTACCATCATCATCATGTCAGCCAAAAGACGTCCACTGCTGGACAAAAGCCTACCCCAAGGAGAAGGAAAATATTAATATTACTATTATTATTATTTACTAGCTGTCCCAGCGGGCTTTGTTCTGCCCTATTTCTCTAAAACAAAGTTACAATGATTTTTAAGTTAATAGCTGCCCCGATAGCCTTTGAAAATGGTAAAAAGTAAAACAAAATCCATAGTAGGATGAAACCATTGGAAATGGGAGAGAATATAACAAAAATAAAAGGAAAAATAATAATATTTACGGGTGATCTGAGGTCGGGAAGTGGAAGGCCCTCCCCCCCTGGTGGAAAGGGGGGGGGGTTATGGGTTAAAAAAAGATTTATCTCGATTTCCGGCAAAACTAAAAGTCCTATGGAAAAAAGTTAAATTGCAAAGTTGTAGGTAATAAAAAGATCTACATCCTTTGTATGTACATTTTTTTCACATAACCTTTTGTTTATGTGAAAAATTCAAATAACCAATTACTTAATTTTGCAATTTTTTTTAATTTTTTTTACGAAATTTAGTGTAAACATATCTTTTTATGTCCCAAACACACTGTAATTTTTTTTATTTTAAATATTTTTTTTACCTTATTTTGAGTTAATATCGAAAAAGCAAACTAATTTTCAATCGAAAATTCTTGCGTCAAAATATTTGCTGTTTTAAAAAATCTGTAAGCTTTTTGTTCGTTTAAATCTCTACTTTCTGATGGTGTAAAAATATAAACATTACATGGTAAATGTTCTCAGAAAATGCAAAGAAACGAAAGTAAATATTTCGGCCAGACGTTTGTGTGTTGTTGTAAATGAAACTCTAAAAGTAATATATTAGGGTATATCTTTATAATACTTTTCGGGCCTTTTAAAAGCCCCCTCGCAGTATCTAAATTGAATGAATGAATGAATCAATTTACTTCAACCAACTTGGGTCACAAGCACAATTTAAACAAAAATACACAAATATTAAAATTAAATCAATAAAATAAAATAAAAATAAAATAAAATAAAATATGCACAATATTTTGAGAAAGTTGAAGAATCTTCTTTAAATTATATGCGTAGATGCCTATTTATTGCTATTTTAAGATAACTTACGTACCTGAGTGACCTACGGAAAATTTTAGCCCATCCAAAGGTATTTCATAGAGAAGCGGGGAGGGGCTGGGCCTTACTACCTGTTATTTCGTCGTTCGTTTTCGTATTTTCTGAGATCATTTACCATAGTATAGTATATATTTTTTACACCATCAAAAAGTATAGATATCAACGAACAAAAATCCTACCAACTTTAAAAAAAGCAGATATTTTGACGCGAGAATTTTCGATTGAAAATAAGGGTGCTTTTTCGATATTAAGTCAAACTAAGATGAAAAAAATAAATATTTTAAATTATTAAAATTACAGTGTGTTTGGGACATAAAAAGGTAAGTTTAACCAAATTTCGCGAAAAATAAAAAAAATGTGAAAGTTAAAAATAAAAAACCTAAAACTTGGTTATTTGAATTTTTATATAAATTTTGAGATTATTTAAAAAAGTATAATTACAAAAGTTGTAGATATTTTTATTACGTACAACTTTGTATTTCACTTTTTTTATTGGCCTGTCGCAGTCTAATAGAAATAAAAATAACATTGAAATACTTAAGTAATATCTAATGTGATGATATTTTTATTGTAATGCCATATGGTAAACAATATTTTTTGATTGGTTACTTGGCGCGTAAATAATTAAATCTGACCTAAAAACTTGAAGTCATACCAAAGATAATCCTAACGCGCCTTTGTTTTGTTTTGATTGACGTCAAATGTTTGACAGAGTGGTTTGTATGGGATAGGAAAATTGTTGTTTTTACTATTTTCCTCGTATTTTTTACGTTTTTTCTCTCCTTAAGACCCTTCCTCAGACTTCATCAAATACAAAAAAAAAGAAATCAGCCAAATCGGTTCAGCCGTTCTCGAGTTTTGCGATTAGCAACACATTTAGCGATTCATTTTTATTTTTATAGTATAGATTACTAGCTGTCCCGGCGGACTTCGTACCACTTTGACGTTTTTATGACAGCAAAACAAACAAATCGTGAAGCATTTTGTAATTGAAAATTAAATTGTAAAAAAGATGTTTGGGGTGGACCACCCTTATCACTTAGGGGTATGAAAAATAGATTACGACCGATTTTCAAACCTACTGAATATACATATGAAATTTCATAAAAATCGATCGAGCCGTTTCGGAGGAGTATGGCAACTAACATTGTGACACGATAATTTTATATGTACGACGAGTATAGATTTGTTTTTATTCCACATATCTAAGTACCTACGTATTTATTTATTTATTTTTTATTATCATGTGAATATCACCCTAAATTCAAACAGGGATAACCCTCATACTCTTGTTGAAAGCCATTATTATCATTACGAATTAATACGACCTCCATAGGGAAAGCAACGATTTGTAATATTTTATGTATCGCTTCAAATGTAAGAATTCAAAAATGGGACAATGCTTTGATTGTGTTTCATGCTTATATTGTCAAATTTCTTACGGTCTGAAACATATTTTTTAATATAACTCTTTAAACTATCATGGTCACTAGCACTAGAGTAATTATTAACGGGATTCTCACCATATTTACTATTTGTGAGTATTCGATATTTCGGCACAGTTGCATGCGCCATGATCATGGAATTACTGAAGTTAATGCGGGTGAGTTTTTTATGAGCAGACAAAACGATCTACGATCTAAGGAAGAGGTCCTTAGTCGTTTATCGCGCTCGATGCCAGTACCACCGGTTTCTAAGTCACTATTCACTCGAAATGGCTCACAACACACTACACTCACAGTATCGGAACGCAAAACGGCCTTTTTGTTGTAATTTGCGGTTTTTAACAAGACTAATCACTGGATTCCAGACACACGACAGTTTGAATCCATCTTCACGCTTGAAATTTTTGTATTTCGTAATTTCAATTGCTTCCCTCACCAATCTAGGTACCTACCGTAGTAGCGTTCTGTCGAAATTATCTGAGGGTTGTAAAACTCAATCCAGTGACTGGATCCGATGTTCAGCAATGCACTATACACACTGCCTGCCATATGGCAGGCAGTGTATTCTCTCAATCCGATACCCATATGTACCTATTCATTATACCGACATATATTCCAAACTAATGATTTCATTGATTTCATGAAAGTTGCGCAAATCATATCAGTAGCCTGAACAAAAGGAGCGACCGTTACTGTTGACCTTAAATCACGTTTAAAAAATCATTTAGGTAAATTTATATGGCGGGCAGTGTATTTCTCAACCCGATACCCATATTCATAACGCCAACATCTATTTCAAAGTAAAGTTTCCATTGATTTCACGAAAGATACGCAAATCATATCAGAAGCCTGAGCAATAGAAGCACACATTACTGTTGAACTTAAATCACGTCTAAAAATAAACCTTTTGAGTAAATAAACAATGTACGGCTTTTCTCAAAGTAAAGGGACATTGAATGATAAATAATGTTTGGGAACAGTAGAAAATATACGTATTCGTAGTCATAACGATGTAATTATGTTATGAAACGGAACGATCCAATTATAGATTGAAACACACAAATATTAATTAAAAGTATGATTAAACGAACTTACCAGAAGTAAAGTTCTAACATTGTTATACGAGTCGCTTTATTAGAAAACACAAACATTATAAGTTCTCTTAAGAAATAAAGAGAACCTAATAATGTTTGTGTCTTCAAAGAAAGCGACTAAGAAAAAGACTAAGAAAACGACATTATGAGTAACCTCATCTAGACATTTGACATGACTAGACATTTGACATGACTAGACATTTGACATGACTAGACATTTGACATGACTAGACATTTGACATGACTAGACATTTGACATGACTAGACATTTGACATGACTAGACATTTGACATGACTAGACATTTGACATGACTAGACATTTGGTAAAATGTCAAAATCAGGCTACTGAGACACGATTATGTACGTTGTTAAATAGCAGAATCAGGTCCCTTTTTTAACAAGGGGAAATTCCCTACGAAACCGTCTCGATCGGGCTGTTGCTGAGACCCGGGAGGTGTATGGGGTAGAGTGATGGTCTGGTCGATCCACTAAAACCACTCGACACCCGTCAACCGCTGGGCGGGACTCCGAGCACTCTACGAGTCTTTCACGGCCCGCAGCGGTGGTTTTTTCAAACCCGCCATCATGCTGGGCGCTTCACCTCTGAAAATCGAGTCCCTGCTCGGCAACAAACCTCCTTACTTTGTCAGTAGAAAAGACATTTGACCATGGAAATAAAAAATGTGTAGTAGTTCAAATTTACCTGTTTTACCTGTTCCATCTCCTAAACCAGACTTACCAAGGTAAGAGATGACCAACATTTGGATAATAGTTCTATCGCCGTATCAGTACTTGTTAAATACTTTGACGCCCAAGGTAACCACAGTACCATAGAACAATTGAATTTCTTTTGTGTCTGGTTTAAGAACAACTGAGTGCGTTGTTGTGTTTCAACTTCTTTGAGGATTCTGAGACGTAGATGGAGGCAAACTTTATACTTCCATCGTCGGTCTTATCGTCAGTATAAGGTGAAACAAAAGCTAGCTGATTCCTGAAATTGTAATTTAAAAAACAATGTCGATCACAGGTTTAATAAAATACAGTGCAATCTGTCGAAATAAAACATACGTTTCCGTAATATACTTTTTAAATAATTCATATTTGACTGCAATCCCAATGTATTTACCTTGGTTGCCATTAAGTTAATCCTCGACATGCAAACATATTGACTGTTTATTTATTTTCATTCGGCCTCCAATGAAAATTGTTCAGACAGCTTACATTGCATTTTAATGCACGCCGGTTTCCTTAAAAAGTCGATTGTAAAGTTAAAGCGTACACAGCGATAATTTATTTGATTTAGTAAGTTGTGAAACGGGCATGCTAAGCAGTAGTTAGTATTCACGAAACTTTTATTAAATTATCCTTGGACATTGCTCGTAGAATTTTATTATTTATCGGGCTCTGGGCCCAACAGTTGGACAACAACCAACAAGTTGGGCCAACAGTTGGGTTGGACAGGGAGAACACTCCCTGTCCAACCATAGAGAAGGCTCGTGCCCCAGCAGTGGGGACATAAACATGAGCCGGTGATGTTGATGATGATACGGGATCACACTAGCAAGGAATATCAATCATGTAGTATGTACTCTCAAGCCTTAAACTTGATAGAGAAACGTTTATAGGCTGATTAGAACTTTAGAAAAATAAATTTAAATAGGAAGGTATGTACTACGTTATTCCAAACACCCTAAAAATAAAATTTATATCCGAACAAAATGTAGGTACTATCAAAATAGAATCAGCTCTATCTTGCGAACGTAACAAAGTTATGGCCACACCGAACACAGTTCACTTCACACATGTACGTGTTTCCAGGGAATAACATATTGTTTGTTTTCAGATAAACAATAAAAAAAACAGTCATGACCTGAACGCAATTTGGTTCTCAATTCAAACAAACAAAACCCTTTTATCTCGGGAACAAAAGAAATTCCCTCTTCAATAGACCGACTATTAATGAAATATTTACAAAAATTTCACGGTTAAAGCTAAAAAGTGGGGGAAAGGGGGATAATATGAAAAAATAACCGAACGTGATGGGTAACAAAGCACTTTTTTTATCGTTGAAAAGGATCTGGCTTATGGAGACAGCTTTCAGATAAAATCGGGAAGTTTCGCCGAAGATGGTGTATAGAATAATGCCTAAGAAAAATATGATAATGGCTTCAAGGAATGGCTACGAAACTTTTGCGAGCCACTTTTTCTGGTAATTCGTTATAATTAGTTTTGTCATCGCGACGTGGTCGGCAGCACCGCGTTTGTGCGTCATCGAACAACTTTACGTCATACGTTTTCAATTTGCCTAATACTTTTACGGCTTTATTAATTTGATAATAGCCCTGATTTCTTCGTTTCAATTCTTATTGACTTTAAATAGAGTTGGCTCTTCTAATTGGTCTATATTAATTTCTGTTTTTCCTGTGTGCGTTCCTATACCAATCAATCAATTGCGTAAAAAAATGTATAAGCTATTCTGCTCACGACCGCCCACAATGGCTCTAAGTCAGTAAAACAATCACGGAAAGCTATTAGTTATTATATTTAAAAAATTAAGTAAGTAAGTAAATAGCCTATTAATTTTTCTAAAAATGGTGCTAATGTGGTAAGATTAGATATCGGTCTCTAATTACAAAATAAGTAATTACTTCCTTATTGAATCATCTCAGCCAAAAAACGTCCACTGCTGGACAAAGGCCAACTGAATAACTGCAACTTATTTGCAAAATACGTTTGTGGCAAAACTAAATAATTTCTTTTTAATTTTTTAAATTTTAATAATACAATGTAACATCATCGCAAAACAATTAATTAATAAAGGTAAGTCTACTGTATAATATATCAAAAGACCGACGTAAATTATCTTCACCTTAAAAAGTTATCGCCATTTTTAATGAAAAAAAAACAGAAATACGTGAATATCTCGAAACTTTTGTTTTGTTAATTATTTAATTTTGACACGAGACGGGGACGATATGCTATCCCACAGCTAGGCAAAGGTCTCCATACTAAAGTCATCGCTTCAATTTATGGGTAAACCAATCATAATCACCACGCTTGCCACAAACCCACAAACATCGGATAATCCGAACACACACTTTGTCTGAACTGTGAATACAATACTAATAATAAACTTTCCTACACTTACGCCAATTATCTAGCCCAAGAGAAGCTTCGTTATGAAACTCGTTAAATGTTTACTAGACAACGGATAAACATACTAAAAATACTTAAATACATACTTATATACATAGAAATCACCCAGACCCGAGACAATTTAGAAAAACAATAATTTCTAAATTGACCTGACCAGGGATCGAACCCGGGACCTCAGAGATGGCGACACCATGCAAACCCGTGTAGAAACCACTCGACCAAGGAGGTCGTCAATATAACCTAGGACCTTCGATTATCAGGCCGAGTGCTTAGCCACTCGGCCTCCGAGGCGTTGTACTCGTAGAATTAGTTTAATAATTTTAGTATCTTTAAACATACTGGTGGGTCGCCCGCAAAACTTCGTGTTTATTCAACAGATTTTTTAGGAATTTCAAAAACTATGACAGGTTTCTTTATTTTTCTGCACATCTACGGCTTGAGCTCTTCAAAATGAGACCATAAGCGATTTTTTATGTGCAGCTATCGTCCCATAATCACTGGGACAAAAATCGGCTTACGCTATTAATATACATATATACTAGTGGGTCGCCCGCGAAACTTCGCGTTTATTCAACAGATTTTTTAGGAATTTCAAAACCTATGACAGGTTTTGTTTTGATTTCAATTCATTATAAACTGCAAGTCACTCATTTCAATGCTCTAAGCTCATTTACATTTGGCGCCAAAATGATGAAACCTTTTTTAAATGAAATTTTTATGTCAAATAATACTATTTGACATAAAAATTTCATTTAAAAAAGGTACACATACATACATGTACATATACATGTACATGAGTTCAGTTAGAATTGGAGATTGTCCATAGCAATTTACTTTAATTTTGTTAAGAATAAACTTTCACAATTTAAAACTATAACATTCTTATTTGAAAAATAATAATTTGTTTAATAAATGAACTGTGAGCATTGTATTTATTGTAACATCTCGCGTGCGACCACGTTTCTGGTGAATGGACATTCTCCATTAATGACACCATGCTGCTAGTGTCAATTTGTATCTTGAGTGAGTTTTCAGAATGGACTCGAGACATTGCAACGTATAGTTGACCATGTGAGAAGACGGGGCTCGGCAAATAAAGGCCGACTTTGTCCAAAGTTTGTCCTTAGCTCTTGTCGATATGGCAAATGCCTACTTGACTGGGAATTGGCGATGCTACAGAAGGAAAGGGAACGTTGTGTTTGAAGGCGTGAGATCGATAAAAACACTCGTTCGACTTTAGCTGAGCCAGAGAGAACTTCAAGATCAACAGCTACAGCTATAACAGCAGACAGCTATCTCTCATCCAGACAACTTGCAATCGGGTTCCGTTCATCAGGCCTAGCATCACGTTCAAGTTACGAAGCAGAATGACAATTGAACCAATTTTCAATTGTAAGTTCAGAGGTGGTAGTCCTGACACGTTGAGGCTGTTCAAAAATTCAATTGACTATCGAGTTTGCTCTGCAAATTCGTCCATGACAACAGAGTCGATGATTTTGTAGCTGCGACTGGTACCTGGTAGTTTGTTTTGGACCTGTTGATTAATTTGCTCGCAGTGAGCATTCTTAGGTGCAAGAATGGCACAGCCACTGACTTTTTATTGCGCCTGCTGAGAAGTCAGTACCAAATGTGGCTTCAATTACGTCTTGAACAATAAACTGCTCAGGGACACGAATAAGTTCAGAATTCGGCAGTTTCTTCTCGACCATCACCAATGCGTAGAAAATACGCAGCAAAGGCATATTTTTCAGTGTTGGTTCGCATGTTGACTGTTAGGCTGCGGACTTGAATCAGAGGCCAAAGCAAGCACATTTTGATCGAATTCAGTACCATCTCAGCTTGGCCACAGCGAGCCACCACAGGCAGAACCTGAAGAAAATCACCTCCAAGTAAGACGACTTTGCCACCAAACGGCACATGATCATTGCCGGTGATAAAACGGAGAAATCGATCAACTGCCTTCGAGAGGCTCTCGATGCCATTGGCGCTTCGTCCCATATGATCAGCTTACAGGCCCTGAACATGTTACCATCGGTACTGGTGTATGTGATGCCTCATCAGTCTAGTTCAATGGAAAACGGAATCGGTTGTGAACTGTGCGGCCACCAGGAAGAAGCATTGCAGCGATGCCAGTCCACGCAACAGCCACACACGTATGCTCCTGTAAAGGTTGATGAGGCATTGGTACACAGAGGTTTTTCCAGGATCTCCAGGACCGTCAATGAAATATGTGCTTGAGCGGCTGTTTAATTGCTTCTCAATTGTCAACATTATTTCGTCGATTATTGCTCGTTGCGATGGAGTTGCATAGCCTTCATGGCCTCTCCCTGTATCAGTATGAGTGTGTGTGTATTGTGTCAGCACTAAGAGAAGGAGGAGGAGCTGTGACTACGGGCAGTCCCACGTCTGCCAAAGAAAGGTTGCGGATGGCCAGAATCTGCTTTAGCTCATGAAGCGCAGATTCGCACTTACTACCAGTGGTCTTTAAATCTTCTGATAAATCATTTTTGATATCTTCCCACAGCGAGAGTGCGTTTGATGGCCTTTCAAATGCGCAAATGTAAGCAAAAATGGAACGCAGTTGGCGAGGCATTTTGAAGGAAACCATTTCACAAAGAGCATTTTCCTACTCTCTGTCATCAGCAAGAAGACCCAGAGTTTGAGCAGCTTCCTTGAATGAACTGTGACGGACACCTGCGATAGTGTAAATGTCTTCAAAAGACGTGCAACCGCAACGACACGTAACAGAAGTAGGCGAAAATGCCACAGTTCACTTTGCTTGGGCCAGTAACATTTTTCCGCTCTCTAAAATTAAATCTGTGTTATGTGGGCAATAGAACTTATTTGTTTAGTTTATTAGTTAGTTAGTTTTAGTTAGTTTTTATACTTTTTGATTGTAATTTTGACAGACTTTTTCCTTTTGACATTTGCTTTTATTTATTCTTCTTCTTCTTCTGACATTGCATTTGAACGCTGCGTTTCATTTCAAAACCTATATTTTAACTTATATATTTAAATACAATCCACAACCTTTTCTGCACATCTACGGCTGGAGCTTTTTAAAATGAGACCATAACCGATTTTTAATGTGCAGCTATCGTCCCATAACTAGGACAAAAATCGGCTTACGCTATTAATATATGATATTAATAACAACTCTTGTGTTAAGTGATCTTTACTGTTTTGAAGGCGATGTAGTATAGCGTGACCTTATAGCGTAAGCTTTCCATTGAAACTGTATTCTTAAACCTACTTAAAGGCATTATGAATAGGTAAGTACTCGTAGAGTTATAATTAAATTGTTGAGTTCGTGAGCTTATTCTGAGAAAACAAATGTAACTAATTGGTATTTTATGTAAACAAACAGACAATAATTATACTACGGATTATTTTACTTACAACCAATGATATTATAAAGTCAAATACCCTCTCAAGTGGCAGTGCAAAAAAATGGCGAAATTCAAGATAATTAAAAATGGCCGTCAAGTGGCAGGTCCCCTCCGTGGGTGGTCCCTACTTAAGGGTATCGGGTTACACTAACTCGAGTTCGAAACAAGGTCGAAAGATAATAAGCATGTAACATATGTCTACTTGTTCGTAATGAAATAAGCTAGCTGTTTATTAAATAATATGATCATTCGATATTTTATTTTTTTACCAATATTTAGTTGAATGTAAGGTTAATGTTTTTTTTTTTCATTTTTCAAATCTAAATTCTAATAATTAAATAAAAACCATTTTTGTAATATGTATTGGTTTTATATACAACATTACACCCTATTTAACAATAATTTAATAAGAACAAGATATGTCTTCATACATTATTCTCACACATTATGCTAAACAAAACACGACTTTGATACGCTCGTACAGAGTTGCATACTGTCACCGCGCATAGAGCGGGAATTTTGTTTACACATCAATCTGTTGGCGTTCGGTATTGCGATCCTTGTTTAACCTATAACGTTTTGTCCCTTTCTAACGGACGTTACGTAGCGATAACGCTACAAAATATTGTTTTGAAATTTGGGTGGCTGAAAAAGTCATAATATGACTTCGTGCCACTCAAGGGGGTGTCAAATTTCAAATGTCAAAATTACTCAAAAGTCATAATATGTCTGTTCTGCCACCCAAGAGGATACGTTAAATGCATACAAAACAACCGTAAAAAAAGCTGGAATTCGCTTAGCGGCAGCACAGACACAACATATTTTTAATTTCAGCTAATATTTATTTCATTAAATTGTAAAAAGGGATGGCGTTATTGAAGCAGTAATGACAACTTAAGCCGGTTCCCTATATTCTATCTATCTGTTGTTGGCCTACTATAGATAAAAAATTGACTTATGCTCCATACAAATTATGTCAAATTTTTAACTCCAGTAAGCAAAACAACAGACAGATAGAATATAGGGATCCGGCATAAGACAATACCATGTTTGTTATTTGACATTTTAAAAACTAAATATAAATACGGGGTTTTAACCGGAACTGTCAATTGACTCAGTTGTTTGTCTCCTTCTTCGAGAGCGAGTAAGGCCAAAAGGATACGGCTGCCTTCTTTTGTTTCGAGCGTCTTCTGGGCGCCAGTAACGTATCTACCCTTCTACTCATATAATAACATTGCATACAACCGCATTATTTGTCTACCTCCTACATTTCATCCAGTAGCTCCAATGTATAGCCTACCCCTTACAAGTAGGCTCAACATTGAGCTCTTAAGAAAGTCCCAACGTCTACAGCGGCCTTATATTGAGAAGTACAGACAAAATACTCAGTCACTACTCACTACTCAGCAAGGGTGTTTCTTTCCTCCCTTTTATAGCATCAGGGTATTGAAATTGCCATCCCTATCATAGTCTCCATTTCGAACAACTTACACATCAATCTAAGAGTTCCTAAATAATTTACCAAAATTCAAAATCATTTATTCAGTTTAGGCTACAAGTAGCTCTTGTGAATGTCACTATGCCATCGGTTCGTAAGTCTACTCTGGGTGGGAGATCTTGTACTGAGAAGAAGAAGAAGTTCAGCTCTTTTCTCCCTTACAGCGTCAAAGTATTGGAAAATGCCCCATAGCAGGACACTTTCCATTACAAATAAACACAAAAAATATAGAAGACAACCACAACATGTAAAAAAAAAACAAAAAACAAACTAAGTTAACTTTACATCAGGTAAAAGTTTGAATTTCCACAATGTCATACAGTACCACTACAGCACTCTAGTAAACAAACATCTATACTATTACTGAAGAGGTAAACTTTATTAGTTTGAATGAGGAGGGTAAGCTCTGGCAATATTTATTCAATTCCAAAAATACTTTAACTAATAAGATCTCGATAAAATGCTGCCGTAGAACGCCGTAGCCGTAGACGAGTTCTCGAGTGGAGACCGCGTATCGGCAAACGTAGTGTAGGACGCCCTTAGACTAGGTGGAGCGACGATCTTCGCAAGGTGGCTGGCAAGAGCAGGATAAGAGTAGCCGCGGATCGTGTTCGGTGGCGTGCATTTCAAGGGGCCTATGTCCAGCAGTGGACTAGTATAGGCTGATGATTATAATGATGAAAATGCTACTATTCTTGCAGGAAGCATAGGATTTATTTATTTTTTAAAAAAAAAGGTCATACAATCTTTATTTTTGATGTTTTTTACTATCACTGTTTAATTTTTTCGTATCTTCCATACTTACAAAATTCGATACTTGAATCCCAAATTGAAAAAAACACCAATAAAAAATAAAAACTATTTATTACACTAGACACTAATGAAAAACAATCACTATCACTACTTTAATTCTCGTAAGTTACAAGAACCATGTAAAATTTATTTTAGTTTAAAACTTTTATTAAATAATTAACAGTAACTAAGTAAATTACATAACGCAAAAAGAAAGTTTGGCAAACATTTCTGTAAATTATTTACTACTGAAACTAAATGTAGTTAAGATCGGTATTAATTTTAGGTGAAAATAAAAGAACACGATACTTTCTCTAAATATTTTAAGTGCTAGCCACCGCATTTAGAAGTCGCGTTATATTTTAATAATTGACAGATAGTCTGATCCTATAAGTCCACAAAACCCGACTGCTAAAACAACTATATCAAAAATAACTGTAAAGAGAAAAAACTGAAAAGATTAAAATAACCTCTAAGATCCCAGAATTCAATTTGAGCAATGTTGAATGCAACGTGAAATATTTCTAAATACATTGAATATTGATAGTTGTCGCAACCAAATCACCAACCAAAGAGAGTGCGGATTTGATTGAGCTAGCCACGGCCGCTTGGTTGATGATTGTCCTCGTCTGCGACAACTATCAATATTAAATGTATTTAGAAATATTTCACGTTGCATTCAACATTGCTCAAATTGAATTCTGGGATCTTAGAGCTTGTTTTTTTCTTTGCAGTTATTTTTGAAATAGTTGTTTTAGCAGTCGGGTTTTTTGTTTTATTTTAATAATTTGGTTTATTTCAATCTTTTTAGTTTTGTAAAGTACTAAACAACCAAGCACTTCAAAACCTACATAAAATAATTATATTAAAAGGCCTTACTCTTTTAAATAGCAAAGTCATAGCGCATACACCAATTGGCGTAAAAACGAAACTTTTGACTTCTAGTACTTTTGACTGACAAGTTCATTGAGTGTTTTAAACATGGCAATAAAATCTGCTAGCATTCCCGAAGCCAATGTTTTTGTTACTTAGACTTTAATTACACACACACACACACAAACACACACTAACTCCCAAGCACACGCGCACAAACACACACCCGCAGTAATCACTCACACACATAATGCAATGTTTTGACCTAATCTAATTTAATTCTTCTTTCCTTTTTTGAATATTGTTTAAATTATTTTTATGTAATTGGCATTTTTCATTCTGTTTTGCATGTTTTAGTACTTAATACTTAAACTGTTATATTATTGGGAAGACAATGGCTCCCATATTACGGTTTTTACTAGCTTGGAAGCCAGGGTTCCTTAAATTGTATAAGTAAAATAAGTATAAGTATAAAAATAAAAATAAAAAAACTTCGACTTTGGCAGTGTTGGTTACGCGTCTCCTAATTGGTGCTTCCATTCTACCTACTTTTACATCAGCTTTCTGTTTTCTTTTTCTGGCCAGTACCAGTTTCCTGCGTGAATTCGGATCGTTCGTTGGCTTACATAACTTTGCGACGAATCGTTATCCGGTTTGGCACGAATACGATATTTCGGGACCCAGAGTAATAGTAATAGTTTTATCGGCAAACATTTTTCATATAGATGAGTGGTTTGCCAGTTTTTTTTTGCATTCGTGAATTTTTGCATCGCCCGCCGTAAAAGTTATGTACATACCATATCTTAAAATAATTTGTAAATATCTTCAACAGTTCTTTCATTATATATTGTTATCTTTAATGTTAGAGGTCATCATGGGCCCACTGCAAGCAAGCTTTTCTGCACTAATTCTTGCAGGTCTTACGATAGATTTGCGCAATCTAGATTTGAACTTGGCGAAGAGACTGCGCAAATTAAATTTGTTGCAAGTAACTTAAATAATGTTGAAATTTCGGCGAGTTTGAACAGAGCCACGATAGCACAGTAGTGCACCTGACCCGGCATGTCAAGGGGTGCGGCCGTGCGGGTTCAAACCCGCTCGTGAAATTTGTTCAACATTTTGTCTTTTTTCAAAAGTTACTTTAAAGTGCAAGTGTTTGTCAGCGCTAGTCCTCGTATAACTACTCTGTGGCCAGCATAACAATAGCATGTTGTCCCAATGCGGATATGTTGAATACTGGATTTGGGTAACGACTGCTAGCTATCATTTGACAACAACCAACGTCTTTTTGCGTATACGGACCTGAATATCAGGAATTCCCTTCAAATTAAGCATTTTGACTATAATAACTTGAATAATATTCCACCATTCCCTGCCAGCGGTACTATGCTAGCCATATTTTTGATTAAGTCTTTATTTTACTTGTCTTAATAATTATGACATGATATCATAGTTAATCGTTATCCAAAATATACAGAATAAATACATACAACATACACAACAATGCATTGTTTGGCGATCTCGCAAGTTAAGCAACTTCTAAACGCACGGGCCGCTGGATGGGTACCCAAACAAATCACGTGCTCTGCCGTGCTTCGGAATGCACGTTAAGCCGTTGGCACCGGTTGTTATCGTATGATCGGATGATGTTAAAACCCACGTATTCGCATTGGGTCAGCAGCGTATTGGGTTTTGGTCCGATCTTCCCAGGTGTTATTTATGTATAGGGACGATGATATAGGGATGATGACAATGGAATACATACCAATGAAATCAGCAGTAGATACATGTTCGTTTTCCAATAACACGTGTCTGCAGCTTACTGCAGGCCACTGCTAAACGTAGGCCTCCCCTAATGAGTACCTACCATCCAGGTCTAGCACAATCCGCATCTGTCCGCCACCCGCCCGCTCTTCTTCATCTTCCAGCTTCTGGCTCCTTACACATCGGTCCTTCTTCAGACATGACCGGCACACTTTCACTTTAAAGTGCTGATTTTACAAGCGATGTCGGTGACCTCAGATCCCTGTCGAACGAAGTTGTTGAAGAAACCCCAAGCATCGGTCGTTATATCGCACGCTGGGCGACTTTCGACATAATATTGTGTTTAATCGCTTCGTAATTGGGTGAGGTATGTCTGGTAAGTTGTTTGGTAAACCACAGGTGTGACCTTATTGATTTACCCCTAGCTACTCGTTTCGGTCGGTAGGAAAACATATATTCTCAGTCAATCGTTAATTAGTTTGTTCGAGTTAGTAATTATTATATATTATCCCTGTGACCGCGGACCCTGCAAAGGGTTTGAAACGTCAGGATAAACATTCAATAAGTAATGTGTAAAATAAACGCGAGTAGATCCGTAAAAGTTGTTTCATTTCAATGTGTAGTGTTCGCGTAAACTTTAGAAAACAATAGGTGATTATACTTTATACAACTACTATTTTCTAAGAAACTTTTTATACCGAGTATCGAATTTCAAATATTACATATTGATAGGATACCTGATGCAATAACGTAATAAGTAACAAAATACCAATTTCTATAGAAAACTATTTAAATCCTATTGCTTCTAATAATAAGTAGGTATATTACAATAGACCTTAAACACTAATTTTAAAAGAAATGCACATTAAACAAAAACAAAACAAAAACGACGTAGGCGCACTGAGTACGACAACCCACCGTTAGAGGCCGATGTTACAGCACCAGTGAGTCCCAAGACAACGCTTGCAGTATATGGAAAGTAAAATAAAATCTTTAATAATACTATGGTAGTACATCAATTATCTAATTCATAATTAATCATCAATGATAAATTATATTATGATTACATAATAAATGTTCTATGGAACATTATGGTTGTTTTTGATAATTTTCTTATCGTTAACTATACATTTTATGACGTTTTGTTGTTTAGAAACCAGCAAAATATTTTATGCAATAACAACATTTAAGTTAAACCAAAAAAGAAGAAATATTTAATAGTAAGTGCCCTCACTTAAGTGCCTTACGCTGGTTATTTTGAGACCTAAATTAACGACACAGCTGCTCCGGATGTAGACGCGTGCCAGACGTCGATCGTGACGAATAACTCACTTTTGCCAATTTTCGAATTTATGCCATTCATGCACCGAGTGTACTAATAGGGTTTATACTCACGTACGTAGCATGCCGAATGGTGAAGGTTTGTACCGAACTGTACAATTTACGAAATTATGTTAAGTAGTAGGTATTTTTAATATATCTTTAATTTATTTAAACCATTTCTAAAAACTCTAAATACTTTTTAGTAAATTTGGCTATAGCACACCACTGATCTAAAAAAAATTCTTAAAAACGGAAAAAAAGGCTATTTTAGTGAGTAGTTGTGCGCTAATTTCATGTGTTTTCCTTTTATTCAGTTTTGTAAAAATAATTAAAAAAGTGTTTCTTTTATTTATTTATTTTCTTTTATTTTAATATGTTTCAAAATTCGCAGCTCTTAATCTAAATTAACAAACTTATATATTTAAACATACAGCCAATAACGAATTTTCTATATATTTATAAAATCTGTAAATAAGAGGAGACACAATTTCCAACCTGATGGGTTATTAAGCTCACTAGTATGCAATACATAAATATGAATATACACAAATATAAAAAAACATATAAATAAATAATTTTAAACTGGCTATACTCGTCTCATAATAGCAAAACGTAATAAAGTAAAACAATAATATTTATAATTTATAGTTTACATTACACATTAGTTTTTTTTTACTCTGAATAAAAAAAAACCCAAATGTTGAAAAAAACCCACGAGCAGGATTTGAACCCGCACCCTTCTGACATACCGGGTCAGGTGCTCTCCCAATTGAGCTATCGTGGTTCTAACCAGCCTGCTGAAATTATTCAACACTATTTCCTTTTTACTTTGAAAGCCAAAAGCGCCCATTCAATGTCAACAACTACCGTCATTAACATCCGATCATAATACATATTTTTACAAATACTAAAGATCAGTTAAGAAGTAGGCAAGCTATTTATAAAATGTTTTTGTTTTGTTTATATAATTTTTAACGCAAATTTTGTTGCGAATAAATTACAAAAACACAAATGTTAAAAAAAAAAAAATTTTAACGCAAATTTTGTTGATTTTTTTTTCTTTTTTTCTTTTTTTTGTTGAAACAAAAACATTTTATAGATAGAGTAATTTATTTATTTGTGTTACGCTTGTTAACGCACAAGTTTATTTATAGTATAGTTTGATGATTACAAAAGCATTGAAATAATACATATCAGGAGGAGGAGGAGGAGCTTGATGGCGGTTTGCGAACGCTGAAGTTAAGCCACTTTCGCCGGCCGGCCGGTCATCAGATGGGTGCCCATAAAGTTATTGTAACAAACCCTCTGAAGCTAAGACTAAAGCTAAGGAGCTAAACTACTTTCGGTCTTATTTTTTTTTGAATTAATTAGATTAAATAAATCGTTTAACCTACTTATACCTAACAGCACCAAATATAATGATATAAGTAAGATGTAAATAATGAACATAATTACCTACCTAGATTACCATCAATTAACCTACTTAACTCCTAACCATTATAATTGTAATAATCCAAAACCGAGAATAACCTACTTGTTTCAATCACATCTAAAAGAACATTTTGGCCAAGTGATCGTCTAGTGCACCTACGAAGGTCCGCAATAACCTAAGAACTTTAAGGAACTTAAAGGCAAGACCTAACAACCCTTTCTTTACTACCTGTAAATGAATTCATGACCCTTATCATTAAAACAAAAGTAACAGATCACCTACTATTATAAACTAACAACCAAAGCGATGGCCTACGCCGAGCTAGATTAAGTAAGTACCTAAAATCATAATAACATCGCGGTCTCCCATCCCATTACGAAACTATGTAAAATTGCTTAACATTTAATAATTTAATCGTTTTTCTATCCTGTTTGATAGAATATAACATAAGGAGCTTCAATTAATACTCTGAATACTCTTTAAACTTGTAATTTTGATAAAATATCTTAAATTTAACGCAGAGGTTCTGATCGTAATAATGCAAAAACAAGATGAAGTAAAATACAATTATTTTAGCATCTACATTATACAGAAATAAAACAAAACTCCTATAAGGAAACTATTAGTTGCAATTACTATTTTGTTTTATGCGGACTCTAAGATCTAAACTTATTTTATAGTTTTATCTCATCATTTCTACTATAAATAACTGTAATTAATATTCATTAATACGACTACTTTCCTAATAAACATGTTGGTTAATAATTAACATATGCAATCGGTCACGACTCTCATTTCGAATTTAATAAGAATAAATCTAACCTCTATTCTTGTTACTCACGAGTGACGACGAGTTGACGCCTAACTACAATTTACTAATATTTACGTAGGTAGGTAAGGTAGCTATCTATTTACTATATTGAGGCAAATGTAGCTCGTAGTACATACTATCAGTGTTCATTTCGCCCTAGCGTTACTTCGAACAACCACGAGTGTTTGCTTAAACATAATCTATCACCGAACTTATTTGTATAGGTAGTATAAATGATCAGAATGATCATTGAAAAGCTACATGGACTCCACCTTCCCCATATCCATCCACACCCACTCGTAAACTAATCTTTATTTAGACCATTGCCTATATTTAATGCATGTACTAGTATTTGACCAAACATAGGCAACGAATGACCCATACAAACAATTCGGTCACGGTGCTTAAATCTAGCAATCTCTAATCACCTGTGCAGTGCCCGATATGATACTAGAGTGAATATTTAACTCGTGATTTTAATCTTTATTTAAACAGTTGCTTATAGGTATTTAATGCTTGTACATTGAGTATTTGTACTAAACAAAAGTCACTCAAATACCTACATTAGGCACTGAACCAGGGTTTATTAAGTAAATAGATAATATAACTATTACTTAGTCTTAAACAAAACAACATTCCATAAGCGGGATTTGAACCTTTGGTTCCACGAACGGGATTTGAACCCATCCGATTTGTAGTTTATTCGCAACCAACTTGCGTAAAATTATTCGCCACACTTGAGAGGATAAATTCACTTTATTTCATAAAGTTCACAAGCGAGATTCGAACTCACTGGTTCCACGAACGGGAATCGAACCCATACGAATTGTAATTTGTTCGCAACACTCCACATAAAATTAAATGTATATAATCATACATTCACTTTATTTCATAACATCCACAAGCGAGATTCGAACTCACTGGTTCCATGACCGGGAATCGAACCCATCTAATTATATTTAAATAATTATAATTATGTTCACTTTATTCCATAGTCATTAAAATATAGATTTTATCATTTAAATTTAGTTTGTGTTATCAATCGTTTATGGCCTTTGATGGTAGCATATCTCCTTGAAGATGATCTACAGGGACGGCTTTTGCTTGCCCTTAGCCAAACAAAAGATATCAACAAATTATGTCGAAGCCATTTTGGCATATAGAATTAGAAACCTTAATTTCCTCAAATTCAGTTTGTATTGTAACAATACCATCTGTAGGTAGATATATTCATTTAAATGACAACAGAATAAAATAAACCCAATGAACAATTAATAAATAAGATAATCTTAAAAAGAAATGTCTAAATTATCCGACGTCACCAAAATATAGATTTTACTATTTAAATGTAGGTTGTGGTAGCAATTGTTGCAGACTTTCGATGGTAGTACATCTCCTTGAAGATCTCTACGGGGACGGCTTTGCTTGCCCCAGAATCTGAACAAAGATACCGTCAACTATATGTATAAGCCATTTCGGCATAACAAAACTGGAAACCTTAATTTCCTCAAAGTATTTAAGTAGGTAAATTTCTAGTTAATTTAAGTGACATCCGAATAAAATAAACCTAATAAACTACTAAGCACGGTTATCACACATCCATCGACACACATAACTTGACCCTACTTAACTAAAACACCACCACCAACTTATTGAATACCTGATAACATGTAACGCTTTATTATTATTAAGGCAAACGAATATCCCTTTTTTTTTTTTAAACGGTTTTATTTATGACAACCTAGCTTATAACAGTTTTTGGATCATAATAAAAATTTGAGTTATCCGCTGGGACCTGAGACCACCTACTCCATTCCGCAACGCGAAACAGTATATAAAGCAACACATTATTATTATACCTACCTACATAATGTTCACACAATAAACCCTCATTTCGGTTACCTACCTACACACATACCTATATGCTTACCTACCTATATCTTAAATCATCTAAAACGTAGGTAGGTACTTCGAAATAAAACGTACCTACTCCTAACCAACCTAATTCCCTTTTATAATGTAAGCCGTTCCTAACCATTATGCAAAATCTAACACCCTATAACATTCCTGCTCTTCTACCTATTTCACGATATCGCCGTTAATCAAACACAACACTTTCAACATAATATAAAATTCACAAAATAAATTAAAATGTTTAGTGAGATAGAAATGAATATTAATTAAGTACACATAAACAACAGAAACACAAAAATATAAGATTGAAAGGATAAGGTTTTAATGGTTGGATTTTCTCACTGCCGCTCGTGCAGGCTCACACGAACGATCAGATATCTGACAGCTAAAGGTGTCTTGGCCGCAGTGAGAGGGTTTGTGGGTGAAGGTAGGTATATGGGGTTAGGTAGGTTTAAAGGTTGGATTTTCTCACTGCCGCTCGTGCAGGCTCACACGAACGATCAGTTAACTGACAGCTAAAGGTGTCTTGGCCGCAGTGAGAGGGTTTGTGGGGGAAGGAAGGTACATAGGATAACATAGTCACAACACATAAAAGAAATACAATGATAATCACAACATTTAAAAGACATGCAATAAGTTTCAAAATTACTACAAAGTTTATAATTTACACAGTTTAAAATCAAATTAAAGTAGCAAAGTTTTACTTACAGTTTCCAGAGCAGTCTGACACACACACTACTGAATACTTAATCACCCCACTCCCAATGTCCAGCCTCCTTTTATACCCGCCGGCACTAGGTATCTTTCCTTACCCCCCTGCTGTCTTCCTATTGGTCCTAGACTTCGAGTGATTATATCTCGCTAAATACTGTTTCAATCAAAGTTTTATTAATATTTACTTATGTTGAAAGTTTCCACCGTCAATTTCCACTTACCAACAATACCAATAACATGATAAATAGCTTTAAATTCCTCAAAAGAAAAACACGAGCAATAAAGTGTTAGTATCGCCACATGCCAAGGTCCACATTGCCGCTACTCCCCGCTGCGCTGGCTAGTGGCGCTAGCTGTATTCATTGATAAATCTCTCATTTTTACTCATACATAGACAATCGAAAAGACTAGCATATCGTATTATTGGATACAGATTACTGCTACTTCCTGTGCAGAGGCGCCAGATTCTGATGCATTCATTGGCAGATTTAGGGATGCCCAATGCGATGTAATTCATCAGAATATCGATACAGCATTACATTATATTACTTATTATGATTTCTATTATTACGATATTAATGTCGTATGAATGTATCACATTTAGTATGTTTATAATAAAATGTATATGTGTCCCAATTAGATAAACAAAATATGATGGACTAAGACGTAACATTAGATATCATTATTATAATGTGATGAATGTGAATGACTTGAACAAACTTGTATCAAAGACTGTACAAGTACCAGCCAGCCGACTTTGTTTAGCTTTGTAGATAGATTTTGATTATTTTAGGTGTAGACTCTGTATGTAGGTATCGACAAATTTGTTAAGATCAACGTTTAGGTTTTTGGTGTTTCCGGTGTGTTTTCACTGTGTCGAATAACATTTACACATGTCTTATTAGAGCTCCGCCAGTAAAGTTAAATGTTTAAAATAATCTTATTAAAACCCATGACGGCGGAAATGTAAAATAAACCATGAATTATTTATTAAAACTATAAATAATACTAGGTACGAATTTGTAAACTCATTTTGAAAAGACATCATAAAAATAAACTGAATTTTAGTAAAAATAATATTGTGCATTGACACAAACTCATGCAACACATTATGATACGATATATCGATACAAAATATATACTTTCCCTTTTTGGCATCCCTTTATCCATAGACACGCGAAAGCTACTGCTACTCTCCGCAGGGCGGCGCCAGAAACATTCATTCATGTACCTCTCTATTCCCTCTGCTTTTACTACGGTTAGAATACTGCTACTATTTCCGCTGGATGGCGCTTGCAGTATTCATTGATCGATCGCCCTCCCATCTCAATTATGAATCTTACTCACGACTCAGTGCATTACTTACATTTTAAATAACCAAATGATTGTAAGTTGTCATATTCTGACCGGGTTCATGTGAGAAACTAAACCTACGTTCGTATGACAATGTAAAAAAACTGTAAATACTACATGAAAACGCAATAGTTATTTATAATTCATGAAATACAATCTGTAACATTAAAGTACAGATTTCTATTGTATTCTAGCCTCCTTATAGTCTACCTAGGTTAGAGTGAGCGTAAAAGTTAATTAAATTAATCATTAAAATGAATCTTTAACATAAATATCTACGAAAGATATATTTTGTTTTGACACTGTTGATTTTCATATTAACGCCATCTATTACATGATGCGGAAACTACGTAGGTCGAACATGACGAAACATTAGAAAGCGTAGTTAACAGACCTACGATAAGCTACGCTTATTAGATAGTGTATAAAGATTTCTTAGAACGACGCTAGATGGCTCGTATGTATCAATAACCATTTTGCTTATAAGTAGGTAATAAGGTCTCATTATTGCTCGCTTGAAAAGTAAAAATAACACTGTTAACAATAATGTAGAAAGGTTGATTCTATTTGATATTTAAAGTCCTAGCAAGTAATGCTTAATTTTATTTGAGTATTGTTGTTTAATCTATTAGTTACTTTTATTTTATTTGCCTGTTACAAATTTAAAATGAAATAACATTTAGCCTGAATTCTATCCTAGATATTTATAATTTTTATTTATTCATTTAGAAAATGTTCTAGTGACGTATGGACCGTTACAGCCAACCCCCAAAATTTACGAAGGTGTGAAATAACTTAACCGAAGGAAATTTTCTAAACCCTCGTACATTTTCTAAATCTAATCATTAGTATGCTCTTCCCTCCCAAGTGCAAATTCTAATCCGCCAATATTCGAATAAGGACAAGACCTATCTAAAACAAGTGTAATATTTAATTTGTTCCATAAAATTCATTTGTTTTATTTTTCACCTCATCAAGCACTAAATATGAAATGAAAAATAGAACATAGCACTTGTGATCGTGCGTGTATCTATTTAAATGTATAGCTATTCCAAGGAAAGCCTTTGTGTATTTAAACCGAATGGTAAATAGTCATAAGCTGGGCAAATCTACGATGTGTTTAAGGCACTAACAATAGTAAGTCATTACTGTTCGCAAGGCACAACTGAATCTGCCAAAAGTGTTGGGTTGTGAGGCCAACCAATCCTAGTGATTTACTAAAGGCATCTCATCATCCAATTCTGATTGCTGCGATTTACCAATAGCACCTCTTCAGAAGCAGTTGACGTTCATAGCTAGAGCACTAACTCCTTATATTGCCATTGCCACACACCAAAACTCTGCCACAGGCAAAGATCATTTACGATTAGGAGAGTGTGCAGTGTAGTTTTAGTCTCAGCTTCTTGTGTAGTAAATATTATCTATGACGGTCTTTTTTTTTTTTTTTAAGACTGAAGTTGTCCAATCGGACTTAACCTAACACCAAACTTCTTCGCCATACAAAACATTTTGTGTAGTGTCAGCATGTCAAAATTCGAATACCGACAAATCGTTCCATGTCCTAAGTGAAAGTCGAATTGTTTGTTCATACCTTTTTATATAAATAAATATACATATATTTTTTTTAAAACCTTTTCATCCTTCTTCATTCCACTTTACAATGTGCACTAACTGACACACTATAACAACTCGTCAACACCATTACTAGACAAGAAACTGCGAACAAGTTTGCACCTTTTCCTAACTCGCCAACAGTAATAAGATTATATATTGAGTAGCCAGCTGTAACACTCCATACTACTTTCATACACACATTCAATCGCAAAGCAAAAACAAAACAAAAGCAAAGTAATAAAAACTACCTTGTGTGAAAACCGTGCTGAAAATTATGCCTAAGTATTATAATAATATTTTGCTTAAACTTAACCACACCAGTTCTCATATTTGCTCGGAACAACGCCTGACCCGAACACTGATAAATTTTTAAATTACCTATAATCACTGAAAACCTCAACGTCGTAACCTGAATTAAATTACTAAACCTAAATTTACCAATTTCCTAGTTATAATTGAACTGTATTAGAGATACAATTAAAATGTTTCTATTCAAGATATAATCGATTTATTTAATAAATGCCTTATAATTGGCAATAGAATCATGAATTCAGTTACCGTTAGAATAATTATTCATGAACGCCTTAACATTTGATACATAACATTACTGCTTTCTTGCCTGTCTTTTCTAAAGTAACCTACCTGTACCTACTATATTATGATCAAATTAATTATTTTTGATAATTAATTTTGTTTATCCTACTTTACATAATACCTATTGAATCTATTTATATTCCCAACCCCCATCTAACTAGACCTTATTCTTCAAATGTATTTCGCTATGTATCATCAAAAACCATGGATATCTCCCTAGTTTATCTGAAGCTAAAAGGCCCATTATTTCAAATGTCAGAACACAATGTTAACATCATTGTTGTAATAAAATATTAACTAGGTACTACATTAGTAGTAGAAAGTCAGACGGTCTTAATACATCATCTCAATCTATTTATCTTATCTAACCTGTAACAACAATCTAATATAAGTATTGTTGTTATTAAACAGACTTAACACCTACTCTTTAACTATCAAAACGCCAATGATACCATCAACATTGTCGTTTAAAAACTAAATTGGTTGTGGAAAGCCATGCGGACTTAAAACAAACTCTATTATCAACCAAACCGGATACTAACAAACACTTAACCTAACGCTCGAATCCTAAAATTAGATTCGAAACCCAGAATCAAAACTACAGTATAAACCATAGGTACATAGGTTTTTTTTTTTTAATTTTACTAAAAGTCAATCAGCTTGAGAAAGCACGAGTGGGAATCGAACCCACGATCCTCGAATAACCAATCCAATACTCTGACCACTGGGCTACCGAAGCACCAGATTTTTTTTAAATTTATAAATAGGTCACTAAATCGCTCTAAACTGTTTGAACTCAAACCCTACGATTGTTAATAATACCACCTATAAACTGTAACTGTAACCTATTTACCAATTATTAATAATCTTTTCCAATTATTACTCGCCTAAATCTAATTTTGTTACTAGATTAGTAGTTCATTCGCGCGTCACTAAACGGCGCATTCACTAACCTATTTGAACTTGCTAAGAATACATTTACTTTTAGACTGTAACTGTTTTTGGTATTCCTTAGTATCTATTATTAAATCTATGGTTATACCTACAACCCCCAGTTAACTAAACTTTTAACCTCTACATAAACATGAAATTGAAGCAGGTATAAAAATAATTACGATAACCTATTTCAACATAAGGTAAGTAATGAATGAATGTTCGCTATAAAATTGACTTTAACTATTGCATCTGAATAGGTACACCTACATTACCTAAATTCATATTGCCCAACTAATACCCTAAAAAGACCCATTACCCAATATTTGTACTGTGTTCTAATAATCATAATATCATAAGTTCTAATAAATCGCAGCCCGCGGTCGAGTTACCTTGCCTTGTATTTAATTGTCATAGTTCTCCGTACAGTTTGTTTACGTTAACGAGCTTATCGCTATGGAGTGTTGAGAAGCTACAAAGCTCTCACTGTTTAATTAAATGTGTACCATGGGAACGACGGTGACCAATACAGAATGCAAAACCAATACAGAACGCAGTCAATAAGAATAGTCGTACATTATATGAGTAGAACGAACTAAGTATCCTAATTTAAAATAATATTACACGCGTAGCAAACATAATGTAAACATGTAAACATTAACGTCTCGGTGGTCGAAAGCAAAGCACTCCGATACCCGAAGTTACAGAGTCTGGTTCCCAGACTGGGATTAAGTTTATTTTTCTACATGTAAATATGAATTTAAGATCAACCTAAGAATGTAAATTTTGTAAAGAAGGAAAAGAAAAGCATTTATTGTTTTGAACTGTCCCTAAAAATAATAATACTAAAATACGATGCAACCCCCCACTAACTAGACTCTAAAACTCACTTAGCCACTGACGACCCACTGCTGGGCATAAGCCTCATTGTTTCTTAATTATAAGAATATATCAATTAACAAATTAATCTTATTATGCCTAATAATCATTACAACCCCCCGTTAGTAAAACTAAACCTCTTAGGTACCTACTTAAATTATGTAACATTCCTTAACTTCACTCAAAACGATACCTACCTACCTACAATCTAAACCTTAATTTCTAATCCAACTTGTTAACTCTGGCAAATTTTTAAATTAAAACTAATTAACAAAAATAACTTGTTAATTAAATCAAAGGCCCTTTAAATAACTATTAGGCAATATCACATTCATTGTTCTGATCCTAAGTAAGTACTAGCTAATGTACTCTTATTATGTAAAACAAAACTAACAACGGAACCAAAGAGTTAGTTTTCATCATTGACTCGAGCGGGGATCGAACCCGGGACCTCAGAGTTAGCTCCGCCCAAAGCCAGGCATGCAAGCCACGCGGCTACAGAACTTATCAAGGTGCCTAGTGCGAGTTTTGTTTACTATCCGGATTTATTCGATCACGCCAACCAAACGAAAACCAGTATGGCATTGAAGCAACGCCTCCTGGCGGCATACGACAAGAGTTAACATTGTGTCGAAATGGCGAATGACACTCGCACCTGGCATCTAGATAAACGTACCTACCCTACCTACTATTATAATAAATGGTTTTGCCTATTAAATTTTAAACGTCTATCTTTGCCTTAATTCCTTCCTATTTACACAGCAACAAATTGTGCGACTTGCATCGCAACGCGCTTCTAAATGTGATTGAATCTAACATAACAAATATCTATTTATCTTTAACTAATTTCACCAAAATAATTAATTTAATCTAGACTTGATCTAAAACATGATACTATCCTATAAAATAAACCCTTAACTATTCTAACAGTAACCTAACACCATCCTAATAACAATGTAACATCACCATGGTAACTGTATTCTGAAAGTATTCTAACATTATCCTAATTATTATGATGCTGCCACAACACTGCCAGAACACTACCAAAACACTATTACAGTATCCCAGCAGAACCCCAACAACATCACAACATCATTCTAACATCTCAATCTACAGTGTCTAAACGGTGTTAACTATTCAATGCTACTTCTGTCTAAGTTACCTACAGATACCCTAATACCTATTGGTCACATAATCCTAGTAATGCAATCCTGGTCACGGCCACACTAAATTGTAACAAACCCTCTGAAGCTAAGACTAAAGCTAAGGAGCTAAACTACTTTCGGTCTTATTTTTTTTTGAATTAATTAGATTAAATAAATCGTTTAACCTACTTATACCTAACAGCACCAAATATAATGATATAAGTAAGATGTAAATAATGAACATAATTACCTACCTAGATTACCATCAATTAACCTACTTAACTCCTAACCATTATAATTGTAATAATCCAAAACCGAGAATAACCTACTTGTTTCAATCACATCTAAAAGAACATTTTGGCCAAGTGATCGTCTAGTGCACCTACGAAGGTCCGCAATAACCTAAGAACTTTAAGGAACTTAAAGGCAAGACCTAACAACCCTTTCTTTACTACCTGTAAATGAATTCATGACCCTTATCATTAAAACAAAAGTAACAGATCACCTACTATTATAAACTAACAACCAAAGCGATGGCCTACGCCGAGCTAGATTAAGTAAGTACCTAAAATCATAATAACATCGCGGTCTCCCATCCCATTACGAAACTATGTAAAATTGCTTAACATTTAATAATTTAATCGTTTTTCTATCCTGTTTGATAGAATATAACATAAGGAGCTTCAATTAATACTCTGAATACTCTTTAAACTTGTAATTTTGATAAAATATCTTAAATTTAACGCAGAGGTTCTGATCGTAATAATGCAAAAACAAGATGAAGTAAAATACAATTATTTTAGCATCTACATTATACAGAAATAAAACAAAACTCCTATAAGGAAACTATTAGTTGCAATTACTATTTTGTTTTATGCGGACTCTAAGATCTAAACTTATTTTATAGTTTTATCTCATCATTTCTACTATAAATAACTGTAATTAATATTCATTAATACGACTACTTTCCTAATAAACATGTTGGTTAATAATTAACATATGCAATCGGTCACGACTCTCATTTCGAATTTAATAAGAATAAATCTAACCTCTATTCTTGTTACTCACGAGTGACGACGAGTTGACGCCTAACTACAATTTACTAATATTTACGTAGGTAGGTAAGGTAGCTATCTATTTACTATATTGAGGCAAATGTAGCTCGTAGTACATACTATCAGTGTTCATTTCGCCCTAGCGTTACTTCGAACAACCACGAGTGTTTGCTTAAACATAATCTATCACCGAACTTATTTGTATAGGTAGTATAAATGATCAGAATGATCATTGAAAAGCTACATGGACTCCACCTTCCCCATATCCATCCACACCCACTCGTAAACTAATCTTTATTTAGACCATTGCCTATATTTAATGCATGTACTAGTATTTGACCAAACATAGGCAACGAATGACCCATACAAACAATTCGGTCACGGTGCTTAAATCTAGCAATCTCTAATCACCTGTGCAGTGCCCGATATGATACTAGAGTGAATATTTAACTCGTGATTTTAATCTTTATTTAAACAGTTGCTTATAGGTATTTAATGCTTGTACATTGAGTATTTGTACTAAACAAAAGTCACTCAAATACCTACATTAGGCACTGAACCAGGGTTTATTAAGTAAATAGATAATATAACTATTACTTAGTCTTAAACAAAACAACATTCCATAAGCGGGATTTGAACCTTTGGTTCCACGAACGGGATTTGAACCCATCCGATTTGTAGTTTATTCGCAACCAACTTGCGTAAAATTATTCGCCACACTTGAGAGGATAAATTCACTTTATTTCATAAAGTTCACAAGCGAGATTCGAACTCACTGGTTCCACGAACGGGAATCGAACCCATACGAATTGTAATTTGTTCGCAACACTCCACATAAAATTAAATGTATATAATCATACATTCACTTTATTTCATAACATCCACAAGCGAGATTCGAACTCACTGGTTCCATGACCGGGAATCGAACCCATCTAATTATATTTAAATAATTATAATTATGTTCACTTTATTCCATAGTCATTAAAATATAGATTTTATCATTTAAATTTAGTTTGTGTTATCAATCGTTTATGGCCTTTGATGGTAGCATATCTCCTTGAAGATGATCTACAGGGACGGCTTTTGCTTGCCCTTAGCCAAACAAAAGATATCAACAAATTATGTCGAAGCCATTTTGGCATATAGAATTAGAAACCTTAATTTCCTCAAATTCAGTTTGTATTGTAACAATACCATCTGTAGGTAGATATATTCATTTAAATGACAACAGAATAAAATAAACCCAATGAACAATTAATAAATAAGATAATCTTAAAAAGAAATGTCTAAATTATCCGACGTCACCAAAATATAGATTTTACTATTTAAATGTAGGTTGTGGTAGCAATTGTTGCAGACTTTCGATGGTAGTACATCTCCTTGAAGATCTCTACGGGGACGGCTTTGCTTGCCCCAGAATCTGAACAAAGATACCGTCAACTATATGTATAAGCCATTTCGGCATAACAAAACTGGAAACCTTAATTTCCTCAAAGTATTTAAGTAGGTAAATTTCTAGTTAATTTAAGTGACATCCGAATAAAATAAACCTAATAAACTACTAAGCACGGTTATCACACATCCATCGACACACATAACTTGACCCTACTTAACTAAAACACCACCACCAACTTATTGAATACCTGATAACATGTAACGCTTTATTATTATTAAGGCAAACGAATATCCCTTTTTTTTTTTTAAACGGTTTTATTTATGACAACCTAGCTTATAACAGTTTTTGGATCATAATAAAAATTTGAGTTATCCGCTGGGACCTGAGACCACCTACTCCATTCCGCAACGCGAAACAGTATATAAAGCAACACATTATTATTATACCTACCTACATAATGTTCACACAATAAACCCTCATTTCGGTTACCTACCTACACACATACCTATATGCTTACCTACCTATATCTTAAATCATCTAAAACGTAGGTAGGTACTTCGAAATAAAACGTACCTACTCCTAACCAACCTAATTCCCTTTTATAATGTAAGCCGTTCCTAACCATTATGCAAAATCTAACACCCTATAACATTCCTGCTCTTCTACCTATTTCACGATATCGCCGTTAATCAAACACAACACTTTCAACATAATATAAAATTCACAAAATAAATTAAAATGTTTAGTGAGATAGAAATGAATATTAATTAAGTACACATAAACAACAGAAACACAAAAATATAAGATTGAAAGGATAAGGTTTTAATGGTTGGATTTTCTCACTGCCGCTCGTGCAGGCTCACACGAACGATCAGATATCTGACAGCTAAAGGTGTCTTGGCCGCAGTGAGAGGGTTTGTGGGTGAAGGTAGGTATATGGGGTTAGGTAGGTTTAAAGGTTGGATTTTCTCACTGCCGCTCGTGCAGGCTCACACGAACGATCAGTTAACTGACAGCTAAAGGTGTCTTGGCCGCAGTGAGAGGGTTTGTGGGGGAAGGAAGGTACATAGGATAACATAGTCACAACACATAAAAGAAATACAATGATAATCACAACATTTAAAAGACATGCAATAAGTTTCAAAATTACTACAAAGTTTATAATTTACACAGTTTAAAATCAAATTAAAGTAGCAAAGTTTTACTTACAGTTTCCAGAGCAGTCTGACACACACACTACTGAATACTTAATCACCCCACTCCCAATGTCCAGCCTCCTTTTATACCCGCCGGCACTAGGTATCTTTCCTTACCCCCCTGCTGTCTTCCTATTGGTCCTAGACTTCGAGTGATTATATCTCGCTAAATACTGTTTCAATCAAAGTTTTATTAATATTTACTTATGTTGAAAGTTTCCACCGTCAATTTCCACTTACCAACAATACCAATAACATGATAAATAGCTTTAAATTCCTCAAAAGAAAAACACGAGCAATAAAGTGTTAGTATCGCCACATGCCAAGGTCCACATTGCCGCTACTCCCCGCTGCGCTGGCTAGTGGCGCTAGCTGTATTCATTGATAAATCTCTCATTTTTACTCATACATAGACAATCGAAAAGACTAGCATATCGTATTATTGGATACAGATTACTGCTACTTCCTGTGCAGAGGCGCCAGATTCTGATGCATTCATTGGCAGATTTAGGGATGCCCAATGCGATGTAATTCATCAGAATATCGATACAGCATTACATTATATTACTTATTATGATTTCTATTATTACGATATTAATGTCGTATGAATGTATCACATTTAGTATGTTTATAATAAAATGTATATGTGTCCCAATTAGATAAACAAAATATGATGGACTAAGACGTAACATTAGATATCATTATTATAATGTGATGAATGTGAATGACTTGAACAAACTTGTATCAAAGACTGTACAAGTACCAGCCAGCCGACTTTGTTTAGCTTTGTAGATAGATTTTGATTATTTTAGGTGTAGACTCTGTATGTAGGTATCGACAAATTTGTTAAGATCAACGTTTAGGTTTTTGGTGTTTCCGGTGTGTTTTCACTGTGTCGAATAACATTTACACATGTCTTATTAGAGCTCCGCCAGTAAAGTTAAATGTTTAAAATAATCTTATTAAAACCCATGACGGCGGAAATGTAAAATAAACCATGAATTATTTATTAAAACTATAAATAATACTAGGTACGAATTTGTAAACTCATTTTGAAAAGACATCATAAAAATAAACTGAATTTTAGTAAAAATAATATTGTGCATTGACACAAACTCATGCAACACATTATGATACGATATATCGATACAAAATATATACTTTCCCTTTTTGGCATCCCTTTATCCATAGACACGCGAAAGCTACTGCTACTCTCCGCAGGGCGGCGCCAGAAACATTCATTCATGTACCTCTCTATTCCCTCTGCTTTTACTACGGTTAGAATACTGCTACTATTTCCGCTGGATGGCGCTTGCAGTATTCATTGATCGATCGCCCTCCCATCTCAATTATGAATCTTACTCACGACTCAGTGCATTACTTACATTTTAAATAACCAAATGATTGTAAGTTGTCATATTCTGACCGGGTTCATGTGAGAAACTAAACCTACGTTCGTATGACAATGTAAAAAAACTGTAAATACTACATGAAAACGCAATAGTTATTTATAATTCATGAAATACAATCTGTAACATTAAAGTACAGATTTCTATTGTATTCTAGCCTCCTTATAGTCTACCTAGGTTAGAGTGAGCGTAAAAGTTAATTAAATTAATCATTAAAATGAATCTTTAACATAAATATCTACGAAAGATATATTTTGTTTTGACACTGTTGATTTTCATATTAACGCCATCTATTACATGATGCGGAAACTACGTAGGTCGAACATGACGAAACATTAGAAAGCGTAGTTAACAGACCTACGATAAGCTACGCTTATTAGATAGTGTATAAAGATTTCTTAGAACGACGCTAGATGGCTCGTATGTATCAATAACCATTTTGCTTATAAGTAGGTAATAAGGTCTCATTATTGCTCGCTTGAAAAGTAAAAATAACACTGTTAACAATAATGTAGAAAGGTTGATTCTATTTGATATTTAAAGTCCTAGCAAGTAATGCTTAATTTTATTTGAGTATTGTTGTTTAATCTATTAGTTACTTTTATTTTATTTGCCTGTTACAAATTTAAAATGAAATAACATTTAGCCTGAATTCTATCCTAGATATTTATAATTTTTATTTATTCATTTAGAAAATGTTCTAGTGACGTATGGACCGTTACAGCCAACCCCCAAAATTTACGAAGGTGTGAAATAACTTAACCGAAGGAAATTTTCTAAACCCTCGTACATTTTCTAAATCTAATCATTAGTATGCTCTTCCCTCCCAAGTGCAAATTCTAATCCGCCAATATTCGAATAAGGACAAGACCTATCTAAAACAAGTGTAATATTTAATTTGTTCCATAAAATTCATTTGTTTTATTTTTCACCTCATCAAGCACTAAATATGAAATGAAAAATAGAACATAGCACTTGTGATCGTGCGTGTATCTATTTAAATGTATAGCTATTCCAAGGAAAGCCTTTGTGTATTTAAACCGAATGGTAAATAGTCATAAGCTGGGCAAATCTACGATGTGTTTAAGGCACTAACAATAGTAAGTCATTACTGTTCGCAAGGCACAACTGAATCTGCCAAAAGTGTTGGGTTGTGAGGCCAACCAATCCTAGTGATTTACTAAAGGCATCTCATCATCCAATTCTGATTGCTGCGATTTACCAATAGCACCTCTTCAGAAGCAGTTGACGTTCATAGCTAGAGCACTAACTCCTTATATTGCCATTGCCACACACCAAAACTCTGCCACAGGCAAAGATCATTTACGATTAGGAGAGTGTGCAGTGTAGTTTTAGTCTCAGCTTCTTGTGTAGTAAATATTATCTATGACGGTCTTTTTTTTTTTTTTTAAGACTGAAGTTGTCCAATCGGACTTAACCTAACACCAAACTTCTTCGCCATACAAAACATTTTGTGTAGTGTCAGCATGTCAAAATTCGAATACCGACAAATCGTTCCATGTCCTAAGTGAAAGTCGAATTGTTTGTTCATACCTTTTTATATAAATAAATATACATATATTTTTTTTAAAACCTTTTCATCCTTCTTCATTCCACTTTACAATGTGCACTAACTGACACACTATAACAACTCGTCAACACCATTACTAGACAAGAAACTGCGAACAAGTTTGCACCTTTTCCTAACTCGCCAACAGTAATAAGATTATATATTGAGTAGCCAGCTGTAACACTCCATACTACTTTCATACACACATTCAATCGCAAAGCAAAAACAAAACAAAAGCAAAGTAATAAAAACTACCTTGTGTGAAAACCGTGCTGAAAATTATGCCTAAGTATTATAATAATATTTTGCTTAAACTTAACCACACCAGTTCTCATATT
This sequence comes from Eudonia lacustrata, assembly GCA_947562085.1. Classification (NCBI taxonomy): domain Eukaryota; kingdom Metazoa; phylum Arthropoda; class Insecta; order Lepidoptera; family Crambidae; genus Eudonia; species Eudonia lacustrata. Next base: position 51,017,187 of record OX387339.1, on the reverse strand, counting down.
TGCTCGGAACAACGCCTGACCCGAACACTGATAAATTTTTAAATTACCTATAATCACTGAAAACCTCAACGTCGTAACCTGAATTAAATTACTAAACCTAAATTTACCAATTTCCTAGTTATAATTGAACTGTATTAGAGATACAATTAAAATGTTTCTATTCAAGATATAATCGATTTATTTAATAAATGCCTTATAATTGGCAATAGAATCATGAATTCAGTTACCGTTAGAATAATTATTCATGAACGCCTTAACATTTGATACATAACATTACTGCTTTCTTGCCTGTCTTTTCTAAAGTAACCTACCTGTACCTACTATATTATGATCAAATTAATTATTTTTGATAATTAATTTTGTTTATCCTACTTTACATAATACCTATTGAATCTATTTATATTCCCAACCCCCATCTAACTAGACCTTATTCTTCAAATGTATTTCGCTATGTATCATCAAAAACCATGGATATCTCCCTAGTTTATCTGAAGCTAAAAGGCCCATTATTTCAAATGTCAGAACACAATGTTAACATCATTGTTGTAATAAAATATTAACTAGGTACTACATTAGTAGTAGAAAGTCAGACGGTCTTAATACATCATCTCAATCTATTTATCTTATCTAACCTGTAACAACAATCTAATATAAGTATTGTTGTTATTAAACAGACTTAACACCTACTCTTTAACTATCAAAACGCCAATGATACCATCAACATTGTCGTTTAAAAACTAAATTGGTTGTGGAAAGCCATGCGGACTTAAAACAAACTCTATTATCAACCAAACCGGATACTAACAAACACTTAACCTAACGCTCGAATCCTAAAATTAGATTCGAAACCCAGAATCAAAACTACAGTATAAACCATAGGTACATAGGTTTTTTTTTTTTAATTTTACTAAAAGTCAATCAGCTTGAGAAAGCACGAGTGGGAATCGAACCCACGATCCTCGAATAACCAATCCAATACTCTGACCACTGGGCTACCGAAGCACCAGATTTTTTTTAAATTTATAAATAGGTCACTAAATCGCTCTAAACTGTTTGAACTCAAACCCTACGATTGTTAATAATACCACCTATAAACTGTAACTGTAACCTATTTACCAATTATTAATAATCTTTTCCAATTATTACTCGCCTAAATCTAATTTTGTTACTAGATTAGTAGTTCATTCGCGCGTCACTAAACGGCGCATTCACTAACCTATTTGAACTTGCTAAGAATACATTTACTTTTAGACTGTAACTGTTTTTGGTATTCCTTAGTATCTATTATTAAATCTATGGTTATACCTACAACCCCCAGTTAACTAAACTTTTAACCTCTACATAAACATGAAATTGAAGCAGGTATAAAAATAATTACGATAACCTATTTCAACATAAGGTAAGTAATGAATGAATGTTCGCTATAAAATTGACTTTAACTATTGCATCTGAATAGGTACACCTACATTACCTAAATTCATATTGCCCAACTAATACCCTAAAAAGACCCATTACCCAATATTTGTACTGTGTTCTAATAATCATAATATCATAAGTTCTAATAAATCGCAGCCCGCGGTCGAGTTACCTTGCCTTGTATTTAATTGTCATAGTTCTCCGTACAGTTTGTTTACGTTAACGAGCTTATCGCTATGGAGTGTTGAGAAGCTACAAAGCTCTCACTGTTTAATTAAATGTGTACCATGGGAACGACGGTGACCAATACAGAATGCAAAACCAATACAGAACGCAGTCAATAAGAATAGTCGTACATTATATGAGTAGAACGAACTAAGTATCCTAATTTAAAATAATATTACACGCGTAGCAAACATAATGTAAACATGTAAACATTAACGTCTCGGTGGTCGAAAGCAAAGCACTCCGATACCCGAAGTTACAGAGTCTGGTTCCCAGACTGGGATTAAGTTTATTTTTCTACATGTAAATATGAATTTAAGATCAACCTAAGAATGTAAATTTTGTAAAGAAGGAAAAGAAAAGCATTTATTGTTTTGAACTGTCCCTAAAAATAATAATACTAAAATACGATGCAACCCCCCACTAACTAGACTCTAAAACTCACTTAGCCACTGACGACCCACTGCTGGGCATAAGCCTCATTGTTTCTTAATTATAAGAATATATCAATTAACAAATTAATCTTATTATGCCTAATAATCATTACAACCCCCCGTTAGTAAAACTAAACCTCTTAGGTACCTACTTAAATTATGTAACATTCCTTAACTTCACTCAAAACGATACCTACCTACCTACAATCTAAACCTTAATTTCTAATCCAACTTGTTAACTCTGGCAAATTTTTAAATTAAAACTAATTAACAAAAATAACTTGTTAATTAAATCAAAGGCCCTTTAAATAACTATTAGGCAATATCACATTCATTGTTCTGATCCTAAGTAAGTACTAGCTAATGTACTCTTATTATGTAAAACAAAACTAACAACGGAACCAAAGAGTTAGTTTTCATCATTGACTCGAGCGGGGATCGAACCCGGGACCTCAGAGTTAGCTCCGCCCAAAGCCAGGCATGCAAGCCACGCGGCTACAGAACTTATCAAGGTGCCTAGTGCGAGTTTTGTTTACTATCCGGATTTATTCGATCACGCCAACCAAACGAAAACCAGTATGGCATTGAAGCAACGCCTCCTGGCGGCATACGACAAGAGTTAACATTGTGTCGAAATGGCGAATGACACTCGCACCTGGCATCTAGATAAACGTACCTACCCTACCTACTATTATAATAAATGGTTTTGCCTATTAAATTTTAAACGTCTATCTTTGCCTTAATTCCTTCCTATTTACACAGCAACAAATTGTGCGACTTGCATCGCAACGCGCTTCTAAATGTGATTGAATCTAACATAACAAATATCTATTTATCTTTAACTAATTTCACCAAAATAATTAATTTAATCTAGACTTGATCTAAAACATGATACTATCCTATAAAATAAACCCTTAACTATTCTAACAGTAACCTAACACCATCCTAATAACAATGTAACATCACCATGGTAACTGTATTCTGAAAGTATTCTAACATTATCCTAATTATTATGATGCTGCCACAACACTGCCAGAACACTACCAAAACACTATTACAGTATCCCAGCAGAACCCCAACAACATCACAACATCATTCTAACATCTCAATCTACAGTGTCTAAACGGTGTTAACTATTCAATGCTACTTCTGTCTAAGTTACCTACAGATACCCTAATACCTATTGGTCACATAATCCTAGTAATGCAATCCTGGTCACGGCCACACTAAATTGTAACAAACCCTCTGAAGCTAAGACTAAAGCTAAGGAGCTAAACTACTTTCGGTCTTATTTTTTTTTGAATTAATTAGATTAAATAAATCGTTTAACCTACTTATACCTAACAGCACCAAATATAATGATATAAGTAAGATGTAAATAATGAACATAATTACCTACCTAGATTACCATCAATTAACCTACTTAACTCCTAACCATTATAATTGTAATAATCCAAAACCGAGAATAACCTACTTGTTTCAATCACATCTAAAAGAACATTTTGGCCAAGTGATCGTCTAGTGCACCTACGAAGGTCCGCAATAACCTAAGAACTTTAAGGAACTTAAAGGCAAGACCTAACAACCCTTTCTTTACTACCTGTAAATGAATTCATGACCCTTATCATTAAAACAAAAGTAACAGATCACCTACTATTATAAACTAACAACCAAAGCGATGGCCTACGCCGAGCTAGATTAAGTAAGTACCTAAAATCATAATAACATCGCGGTCTCCCATCCCATTACGAAACTATGTAAAATTGCTTAACATTTAATAATTTAATCGTTTTTCTATCCTGTTTGATAGAATATAACATAAGGAGCTTCAATTAATACTCTGAATACTCTTTAAACTTGTAATTTTGATAAAATATCTTAAATTTAACGCAGAGGTTCTGATCGTAATAATGCAAAAACAAGATGAAGTAAAATACAATTATTTTAGCATCTACATTATACAGAAATAAAACAAAACTCCTATAAGGAAACTATTAGTTGCAATTACTATTTTGTTTTATGCGGACTCTAAGATCTAAACTTATTTTATAGTTTTATCTCATCATTTCTACTATAAATAACTGTAATTAATATTCATTAATACGACTACTTTCCTAATAAACATGTTGGTTAATAATTAACATATGCAATCGGTCACGACTCTCATTTCGAATTTAATAAGAATAAATCTAACCTCTATTCTTGTTACTCACGAGTGACGACGAGTTGACGCCTAACTACAATTTACTAATATTTACGTAGGTAGGTAAGGTAGCTATCTATTTACTATATTGAGGCAAATGTAGCTCGTAGTACATACTATCAGTGTTCATTTCGCCCTAGCGTTACTTCGAACAACCACGAGTGTTTGCTTAAACATAATCTATCACCGAACTTATTTGTATAGGTAGTATAAATGATCAGAATGATCATTGAAAAGCTACATGGACTCCACCTTCCCCATATCCATCCACACCCACTCGTAAACTAATCTTTATTTAGACCATTGCCTATATTTAATGCATGTACTAGTATTTGACCAAACATAGGCAACGAATGACCCATACAAACAATTCGGTCACGGTGCTTAAATCTAGCAATCTCTAATCACCTGTGCAGTGCCCGATATGATACTAGAGTGAATATTTAACTCGTGATTTTAATCTTTATTTAAACAGTTGCTTATAGGTATTTAATGCTTGTACATTGAGTATTTGTACTAAACAAAAGTCACTCAAATACCTACATTAGGCACTGAACCAGGGTTTATTAAGTAAATAGATAATATAACTATTACTTAGTCTTAAACAAAACAACATTCCATAAGCGGGATTTGAACCTTTGGTTCCACGAACGGGATTTGAACCCATCCGATTTGTAGTTTATTCGCAACCAACTTGCGTAAAATTATTCGCCACACTTGAGAGGATAAATTCACTTTATTTCATAAAGTTCACAAGCGAGATTCGAACTCACTGGTTCCACGAACGGGAATCGAACCCATACGAATTGTAATTTGTTCGCAACACTCCACATAAAATTAAATGTATATAATCATACATTCACTTTATTTCATAACATCCACAAGCGAGATTCGAACTCACTGGTTCCATGACCGGGAATCGAACCCATCTAATTATATTTAAATAATTATAATTATGTTCACTTTATTCCATAGTCATTAAAATATAGATTTTATCATTTAAATTTAGTTTGTGTTATCAATCGTTTATGGCCTTTGATGGTAGCATATCTCCTTGAAGATGATCTACAGGGACGGCTTTTGCTTGCCCTTAGCCAAACAAAAGATATCAACAAATTATGTCGAAGCCATTTTGGCATATAGAATTAGAAACCTTAATTTCCTCAAATTCAGTTTGTATTGTAACAATACCATCTGTAGGTAGATATATTCATTTAAATGACAACAGAATAAAATAAACCCAATGAACAATTAATAAATAAGATAATCTTAAAAAGAAATGTCTAAATTATCCGACGTCACCAAAATATAGATTTTACTATTTAAATGTAGGTTGTGGTAGCAATTGTTGCAGACTTTCGATGGTAGTACATCTCCTTGAAGATCTCTACGGGGACGGCTTTGCTTGCCCCAGAATCTGAACAAAGATACCGTCAACTATATGTATAAGCCATTTCGGCATAACAAAACTGGAAACCTTAATTTCCTCAAAGTATTTAAGTAGGTAAATTTCTAGTTAATTTAAGTGACATCCGAATAAAATAAACCTAATAAACTACTAAGCACGGTTATCACACATCCATCGACACACATAACTTGACCCTACTTAACTAAAACACCACCACCAACTTATTGAATACCTGATAACATGTAACGCTTTATTATTATTAAGGCAAACGAATATCCCTTTTTTTTTTTTAAACGGTTTTATTTATGACAACCTAGCTTATAACAGTTTTTGGATCATAATAAAAATTTGAGTTATCCGCTGGGACCTGAGACCACCTACTCCATTCCGCAACGCGAAACAGTATATAAAGCAACACATTATTATTATACCTACCTACATAATGTTCACACAATAAACCCTCATTTCGGTTACCTACCTACACACATACCTATATGCTTACCTACCTATATCTTAAATCATCTAAAACGTAGGTAGGTACTTCGAAATAAAACGTACCTACTCCTAACCAACCTAATTCCCTTTTATAATGTAAGCCGTTCCTAACCATTATGCAAAATCTAACACCCTATAACATTCCTGCTCTTCTACCTATTTCACGATATCGCCGTTAATCAAACACAACACTTTCAACATAATATAAAATTCACAAAATAAATTAAAATGTTTAGTGAGATAGAAATGAATATTAATTAAGTACACATAAACAACAGAAACACAAAAATATAAGATTGAAAGGATAAGGTTTTAATGGTTGGATTTTCTCACTGCCGCTCGTGCAGGCTCACACGAACGATCAGATATCTGACAGCTAAAGGTGTCTTGGCCGCAGTGAGAGGGTTTGTGGGTGAAGGTAGGTATATGGGGTTAGGTAGGTTTAAAGGTTGGATTTTCTCACTGCCGCTCGTGCAGGCTCACACGAACGATCAGTTAACTGACAGCTAAAGGTGTCTTGGCCGCAGTGAGAGGGTTTGTGGGGGAAGGAAGGTACATAGGATAACATAGTCACAACACATAAAAGAAATACAATGATAATCACAACATTTAAAAGACATGCAATAAGTTTCAAAATTACTACAAAGTTTATAATTTACACAGTTTAAAATCAAATTAAAGTAGCAAAGTTTTACTTACAGTTTCCAGAGCAGTCTGACACACACACTACTGAATACTTAATCACCCCACTCCCAATGTCCAGCCTCCTTTTATACCCGCCGGCACTAGGTATCTTTCCTTACCCCCCTGCTGTCTTCCTATTGGTCCTAGACTTCGAGTGATTATATCTCGCTAAATACTGTTTCAATCAAAGTTTTATTAATATTTACTTATGTTGAAAGTTTCCACCGTCAATTTCCACTTACCAACAATACCAATAACATGATAAATAGCTTTAAATTCCTCAAAAGAAAAACACGAGCAATAAAGTGTTAGTATCGCCACATGCCAAGGTCCACATTGCCGCTACTCCCCGCTGCGCTGGCTAGTGGCGCTAGCTGTATTCATTGATAAATCTCTCATTTTTACTCATACATAGACAATCGAAAAGACTAGCATATCGTATTATTGGATACAGATTACTGCTACTTCCTGTGCAGAGGCGCCAGATTCTGATGCATTCATTGGCAGATTTAGGGATGCCCAATGCGATGTAATTCATCAGAATATCGATACAGCATTACATTATATTACTTATTATGATTTCTATTATTACGATATTAATGTCGTATGAATGTATCACATTTAGTATGTTTATAATAAAATGTATATGTGTCCCAATTAGATAAACAAAATATGATGGACTAAGACGTAACATTAGATATCATTATTATAATGTGATGAATGTGAATGACTTGAACAAACTTGTATCAAAGACTGTACAAGTACCAGCCAGCCGACTTTGTTTAGCTTTGTAGATAGATTTTGATTATTTTAGGTGTAGACTCTGTATGTAGGTATCGACAAATTTGTTAAGATCAACGTTTAGGTTTTTGGTGTTTCCGGTGTGTTTTCACTGTGTCGAATAACATTTACACATGTCTTATTAGAGCTCCGCCAGTAAAGTTAAATGTTTAAAATAATCTTATTAAAACCCATGACGGCGGAAATGTAAAATAAACCATGAATTATTTATTAAAACTATAAATAATACTAGGTACGAATTTGTAAACTCATTTTGAAAAGACATCATAAAAATAAACTGAATTTTAGTAAAAATAATATTGTGCATTGACACAAACTCATGCAACACATTATGATACGATATATCGATACAAAATATATACTTTCCCTTTTTGGCATCCCTTTATCCATAGACACGCGAAAGCTACTGCTACTCTCCGCAGGGCGGCGCCAGAAACATTCATTCATGTACCTCTCTATTCCCTCTGCTTTTACTACGGTTAGAATACTGCTACTATTTCCGCTGGATGGCGCTTGCAGTATTCATTGATCGATCGCCCTCCCATCTCAATTATGAATCTTACTCACGACTCAGTGCATTACTTACATTTTAAATAACCAAATGATTGTAAGTTGTCATATTCTGACCGGGTTCATGTGAGAAACTAAACCTACGTTCGTATGACAATGTAAAAAAACTGTAAATACTACATGAAAACGCAATAGTTATTTATAATTCATGAAATACAATCTGTAACATTAAAGTACAGATTTCTATTGTATTCTAGCCTCCTTATAGTCTACCTAGGTTAGAGTGAGCGTAAAAGTTAATTAAATTAATCATTAAAATGAATCTTTAACATAAATATCTACGAAAGATATATTTTGTTTTGACACTGTTGATTTTCATATTAACGCCATCTATTACATGATGCGGAAACTACGTAGGTCGAACATGACGAAACATTAGAAAGCGTAGTTAACAGACCTACGATAAGCTACGCTTATTAGATAGTGTATAAAGATTTCTTAGAACGACGCTAGATGGCTCGTATGTATCAATAACCATTTTGCTTATAAGTAGGTAATAAGGTCTCATTATTGCTCGCTTGAAAAGTAAAAATAACACTGTTAACAATAATGTAGAAAGGTTGATTCTATTTGATATTTAAAGTCCTAGCAAGTAATGCTTAATTTTATTTGAGTATTGTTGTTTAATCTATTAGTTACTTTTATTTTATTTGCCTGTTACAAATTTAAAATGAAATAACATTTAGCCTGAATTCTATCCTAGATATTTATAATTTTTATTTATTCATTTAGAAAATGTTCTAGTGACGTATGGACCGTTACATTATCATCTCGAGCCAATCTGTGCTTCGTAAGGCACGTTAGGTCATTAGTCCCATGTGGTGGTTTATAACCCGTTCTCCCTATCCAACACTAGGGAAGGCTCGTGCCCCAGCTGTGGGGACATAAAATGAGCTCATGATGATGATGAATACATATCACATTGATGTATTAACAATAACATTCTGATTAAATATTTTCTTTTATATTAAAACTTATTATTTTATGTTAATAGGTATGTCAGCTGGTGGCGGAGGCTGGGAACCGCTGGGCCAGCCGTACTTCGACAACAGCACGAAGCGCGAGGCCACGGCCGCCGTGGGCCAGCCCGCGTACCTGCACTGTCGCGTGCGGAACCTTGCTGATCGAGCGGTGGGTGGAACCCTTATACATAAAACATAGATAAAGCATTTGATTCAAAAACCACAGACACATACACATAAAACTACACTAAAACTATAAGTAAGTAAGTAAACAGCATATAACTGTCTCACTGCTGGGCAAAGGCCCCCATCATTGAAATCAAGTCATCGCTACAATTGATGGGTAATGGCTTAATCACCAAGCTTGCCAAATGCGGGTTGGTGATCACAAACCTGGGCTATGCATCGAAAAATCCAAAATACATTTTGCCCGACCTGGGAATTGAACCCGGGACCTTTGGGTATCGGACCGAGCACTCTGCCACTCGGTCACCGAGGCATCAAAACTATAATACAATGGATAAAAGCAAAATATAAATAAATTTATAATTAGATTACATTATGTGGCATGTGTGCCAAAAGGTCGTAGCTCAGCGACACATTTGCCCGGGGACAAGACGCTGATAATCAGCTACAACCACAAGAACAGTGCGGAGACAGTAACTCCAGCTCCACCATCAGCTTTTACTTCTCAGAACCAATTGCTTAAACCTACCTACATACATAATATCCTCAATCAATTAGGTTTTGCAATATTGTCGAGTTGTGATATTGTCTAATATAGCAACTGGCAACCAACAAATAACATCAAATGTACCAACTCTTGCTCTGTGCATCCACAATATAATAAATAAATAAAAAATAAGGAGTAATAATAAAGAGCACTAGATAACAACATGCCTTACGTGAGATTAGTAGTCTCATCTGTGACCAATGGACTTTTTAAAATGCTGTTTAAGTTTTAATTTAAATATAGTTTTGTGTATGCATTATAACGCTCAAAGTACGCAAGAGGCCGGCGTTGCCGTGGGGCAGCCCGCTTACCTGTATTGTCGAGTGCGGAATTTCGGAACAGAGCGGTGAGTTTAAAACGAGCGTTTCCGACTGTGAGATTTCCAAGGCGTTCCGCTCGGGACTGAATGATGGCGCGAGCGTCGAATTAGGCAATAATGTGGATTTTATTGAACGTTTACTTATTATTAAAATTATAATGGCCGACAACTATTACATATTCAAAGACAATTGGTTTGGTATATTTTTCTTCGTCTGAAACGGTGTATAGCCTGAATAAAATGACATTTAGTCTCATAATATATTATATTCGGTGCACGAAATTTTAAAATATCGTGAAAATACTAGCAAAGTATATTATGCTCGATGGCGTAGTGGTTAACACGCCCTGTCTGCGATTGCTGAGGTTAAGCAACTGTCGCAAAGGCCGGTCATCGGATGGGTGACCAAAAAATTATCATTTCGAGCTCCTCCGTGCTTCGGAAGGCACGTAAAGCCGTTGGTCCCGGCTGCATTAGTAGTCGTTAACAACTACCAATCCGCACTGGGCCCGCGTGGTGGTTTATGGCCCGTTCTCCCTATCCATCCATAGGGAAGGCTCGTGTCCCAACAGTGGGGACTTGATGAGCTGATGATGATGATGACTAGCCAAGTTACTAGACAAAAAGGTTAATGAATAACATGTATATTTATTGGATTTAAAATCCTTATACATTTTGAATAAAACTCAATTAAACTCTCTCGTTTTTTTGGAAACTCTCGCCTCTTAACCTTACACAATAACTGCTACCGCTAGCGATTGCTAGTGATAATGGCCGCGTAAACACGATCAGAATCCGCTAAATAACCGCGAGGCTGCCGCACGCTGCCGTAGGCCAGCCGATGCTTGCACCATCGAGTACGGAACCTGGTGGGCTAAGCTAGTGGAGCAATCTTAGCTACTGAAATAACAGCTCACTTTACATAACAAACCGTTTCCCGTAATCGGAAAATCTTGTGTTATCACAAGTCATCTCATCTGAGCCCAAATTCTAGTTAACCAAAGTATTGTTAATTAACTGCAATACTTCGTACAATATGCGACTGCTCCTTTTTTTTTTTACTTTACTAGGAAATTCTAGTATTTACTCGTAATGGTTACCAAAAAATCTAGGTAAGTTGAATATACAAGAACCATGGCACACATTTGTAAGGGAGAAAAGAGCTGGACACTTGCTGAGTTTCTTGCCGGTTCTTCTCAGTACAAGATCTCCCGCCCAGAGTAGATAGACTTACGAACGGATGGCATAAAATGACGTTCATAAGAGCTATTTGTAGCCTAAACTAAATGAATCATTTTGAATTTTGAATTTTGTAAAAAAAGTGTTCATTTAGAGGGCACTAAATGTCTACCAAAGTTGAGGAATACCATATCAGGAATTTACTGATATACGTACATGACATATTTTTTAACTCCATTTTTTTTTTACTTATATTTTAACTTTTTTTTTAATATTTCAAAATGAAAATATCAGTTTTTTTTTTAAATCAGAGAAAATCTGATGTATATTTAGAATGAGCTGCCATTCCAGTTTTTCCCATTGAGCTACGACATGGACTCTTTCAAGGGGTGTAAAGAAGTTTTTCTCAAGTCGGCAAAACAAAAGCAATACCTCTGATGTTGCTGATGTCCAAGGGCGGCGGTGACCGCTCACCATCAGGCGGCCCGTCTGCTCGTCTGCAGACTTTTAATAAAAAATATATCTTAAAAAACTTTAATCAAAAGAAGACTTACAAAACCACTTTAATTAAAAAATTGTAAAGAAAATTGTTACACATTTCTTAGAAAATTCTAAGGGCAGTAGCAGTAGGTTTATTTAAAAAAAAATTGACATGAAATTGTTTTTTTGTTCGTTTGATTATTCAAATCTTTTATGAATGTGTAATTTGCCTTAAAATACTTTTAGTATCTAATTCTTTTCAGAGAAAGCCCAAAGGTCTGTCGCTGACATCTAATAGGTCTTTGTAACAAAAATTATAAACAAATCTAAATAGATTTTTTTAAATTTATTTGTTAGAAATTTTACAAAAATATTTGATCTTACATTCTGCCAAACTGTAGTGCAGTTTGTCGGCAGCGTTCTTGTGGAAACACGTTAACTGCATACTAACTTAGATTAAAGAGGTATGAGACATAATTTTAACTTATTAATAAACTAACTATATGTACTTATCTATTGACACAGTGTGTAGGTGTTTATCACACCCGAGAGCACACCCAAACCAAACAGATAGAAACTCATAGCAATCATTCATTCCCATCATTCATTATTTCTCTTTTCTTGTTATATCTACAGGGTCTAACAAAATCAATAAGCGAACGTTTAAGGGCGGTATCTATACATCATTCTGAATACAATGACAAAAAATGGGCTCCAGTTTTATAGTGATTTATCAAAGTTATGTTTTCTAACAAACTAAATCAAATAAAATAATGCACATCATGAAACATGATGTATCTTTACTAACACGCACGCAAGCGTCAATAAAAAGATAGAGTACAGATACACGCACATTTGGCATGTTCGGCTATCTTTGTGTGCGGGTAGTGCAGCTGTAAGGGTTTGGAAAGGGTGTATTTTTTGGTGAATTATGATAATGTATTGTTGATTATCTCGGTAACGAGCCTGATGTAGTTTTGGACCAAATTTGGTGAGCATGCTCAGTGTGATGTATAAATGCTCCCTTTAAATGTTCGCTTATTGATATTGTTAGACCCTATAGATAAACTATTAATAAAGAGGTAACGTTTGTGGCTTTGTTTGTTTGTATGTCGGGGTTAAACTCTGGAACTAACTACTGGCCCAATTCCAAAAATCATTTCACCGATAGAAAGCTATATTCCTTGGGTAACACAAGCTATCATCTCAGCCAAAAGACGTCCACTGCTGGACAAAGGCCTCCCCCAAGATGGGGGGTATTTGCCATAATCGCCACGCTTGGCAGGCGGGTTGGCGATCGCAGTAGGTTGAAAGTAACCTCAGAGAGATGCTGCTGCCCATCCTCTGGAATGGTCCCTTAGTCGCCTTTTACGACACCCACGGGTTGAGATGGGGTGGTGCAATTCTTTATCCCCGGCACCACACAGGGAAGCTATATTTTATTTAAAAAAGAGTTTATTTTTAAATCTTAAATCCACGCAGACGAAATCGCGAGTAAAGTGCTAGTTTTTAGGGTTCCTTACCCAAAGGGTAAAACGGGACCCTATTACTAAGGCTCCGCTGTCACCAAGCTGTATCTCATGAACCGTGATAGTTAGACAGTTGAAATTTTCACAGATGACGTATTTCTGTTGCCGCTATAACAACAAATACTAAAAAACAGAATACAATGAATATTTAAGAGGGCTCCCATACAACAAACTTTTTTTTTTGGCCATTTTTATTATATTTGATAACTATAGCGGCCGCTCGCGGTTACACTCGCGTGATTCCCGTTCCCGTGGAAATATCGGGATAAAAAGTATTGTATGTGTTAATCCAGCTTATAAACTATCTGTATGCCGAATTTCATCCAAATCCATTCAGTAGTTTTTACGAGAAAGAGTAACAAACATCCATCCATCTTACAAACATTCGCGTTTATAATATTAGTAGGATAATAATACGGAACCCTTCGCGCGAGTCCGACTCGCACTTGACCGGTTTTTATGAACTAAATTACATTTTTACCTTTATGCCACAGAAAGAAAGATTAAATTAAAGTGAATTTAAAACAAAGTTAAAAAGTAAGCAAGTAATTCGCTTATATGTAGGCATACTGTCGATACTGCTGGGCAAAAGCATTCATCATTAAAATAAAGTCATTATTACAATTGATGGGTATTGGTTTAATCACCACGTTACCCAAATTCTGGATGATGATTAAAAACCCGGGCTATGCATTAAAAAATCGAAAAACACAATTCGCCCGACCTGGGAATCGAACTCTGGGTTTCGAGCCAAGCGCTTTTGTCACAATCAAAAGTTTTATGAATGCTTTCTCAAACAATTACGATTAATTGATAACACAATTTGTTTCCTCTTAAGGGATCAATTCAGTTACAAATGGTGAGACCATTATGCCACACATTAATGGGCTATGGTTCCCCTGGGAAGAACGAGGTAGGTATAGCTTTGCACTCAGACGTGTTCCAGCCTGTTATCATCGTTTCCTGATAAATTTAATTTCTAATAAGCAACCCTTTCAAAATAATAAGATAATTTACACATTCAAATACTCTTTATACTGATCTACTCGCGTTTTATACATTATTTTATTGACGTTCCGAATAAGTTTGCTTTGTTCGTGGTCACCGCGAATCACTGTGTCTCATTTCAAAACGGGTTCTACTAGAGCTCCTTTTACCCTGACATTTCAAAAGCTTTGCAGGCCGTTTATTTTTATTTTTTTATCCTTTCTCTAAGGCCCGATTTTTCAATCCTCAGATAAGTTTTATCCAATGAATAATTATTGTCATTGTGACATATTTTCTCTAGAGAATCTGTCATTATGTCAAAGTTATTCAATGAATAAACTTTAACTGACGATTGAAAAATCAGCCCTTAATGATGTAACACAACAATGCTGTTGACATTGTTTTTAAGGCGACACAGTTGAATAGTTTGATTTTCATTTTAGTGTTTACATTAGAAAACTATGAGCTGTATCCAGCGCTGAACGCTGGATCGGAAGCTGAATTGAAGCCGGAAAGCGCTTTCAGCGGCAAATTACACAAAATATATAATATAATGGAGATGATGTACACTGCAATAATAAAAAGTGTGATCTCTGATACTACGTTCGCGTGGGTAAAGTACTTTACAAAAACCTAGTTCCATTTTTGACATAAAAAACTCATTCAAAATCAGCTATAACTACGCTTGAGGTTCCAGCATTCTTTTTATCTACAGAATAGATCGAATTAAGGTAGGCGATTTTATAGGCATATTTTAAGATACGTAAAAAGCTGTAAAGGTTGGCCTTTTAGTGGCGCACTATTGAATGGGGCACGCGACCTTTTATGCGGTTTCCGATGCGAGCCGGGGTGAATAGTGCCCCAAATTGCGCTCAAGGGTTGACTCATTCCGCAGATTGCGCCGATTCACTTCACTTGCTTGCAAGTTCACTTACGTTTTACTCGCGCAATTTCGCAGCGCAACTGTGGAATTTTGCAAGATTGCTCGGGCGAAGTTCTCGTGCGAAAATATCCAGTACTCGTTCGTACACGTTCAATCGTATTTTTATAAATTGCGACATATATTGACTTTTATTTTCATAAGCTGCCACCGCTACAATATATTGCTTCGTACCGTAGATTTTGCTGCTATGAGTCCACTTACTTTTATGACCCATCACTTCCGGATGTATGATTTGTTAGATTACTTGCCGTACAGGCGTATGGTAGGCAAGGTCTCATGGATCGTCAACCATTTAAACTAAAAAGGAAATCAAAGTTTTCGTTTGAAATGCGCCCAAATTGGTGCACAAGCACAATCTTATATACAGTTGAGTGATTCAAATAGGGAAGTATGAGTTTATAAGAGATATCAGGTGGACTGACGACATTACCAGGATAGCGGGAAAGCCGTGGCTTGCGTATGCGTATGGCTTGGGACAGTGATGAGTGGCAGATACGAAAGTAGGCCTTCATATGGTAATAGTTTTTACCAATATTAATTATATATTAAAAACAGCTAATAACGAAATACATCAATATGAGTTGAATTATTTTCTCATCTTAGTATCGTACAATGGGGAAATGGGCCTAGTTGGAATAGTATTTAAGTTGATTAGTCAATGATGAGGGACAGTGGAAGCCTTTACGATTTCTACGTAAGTTACAGTATATCTCTGAGTTTAAGTACGTACATAAGTAGCTTTTAGAATCAAGAAATTCCGATAAATGTTTCGAACATACGTAAGTAATTTAGATTTTTTCATCTATTGTATATGTGAACGCTACGTATTGGACAGAGGACAAAACTTGAAATATCTTTACTTCAATCATAGTCGATCTCTTAATGTCAATATGCTATCAGCTACTTAGCAAGAGCATTTCCTTTTTCCCATTCTTTTACATCGTTGTAGGGTTCGTAAGGTCAGGATAAAAAGTATGTAAAAAAACGAAAGTAGATCCATATAAATTGTATCAATGCACATCCTATTATCTCCGTCCAATAAATCAGTATAAGTAAGGACCCATACCCAACAGCAATCAAAGACGACCAACCCGCTTAATTTCCATATCTTAATCTGGTTTAAGTAGTGTCAATACCATTGCACGCCGAGTCGCAATGAGCTCAATCCCATTTGATCTAGGTTTGACCCATAAAAACTTCAGCGGCGCTGCGGGAGAAGAATGGTCGGGGGATATCCAGTTATATCCAGTTAGTTCTGTCTCCGCCACGCTTTAAACCGTCCCGCAAAGAAAGTTTTAAAATCCTCGCGGGTCGTGCCGAATACAAATTTCGAATGGCGCTCGCCTGATGCGGTCGTATTAAGCTCGACTGAAATACAGGGCCAGCAATTACTTTGTAGCACAATTATCTCATAAATTATGTTCGCCGCGTTTTTTTTTATTCCCCACTTAACGTCTCTTGAAAAATTGACGGAGTAAGACGAGACGACCGGCCCGCCTCGGTTGGAATTACCAATTAAGCGACTTATGCCGTCCGGATTCTGTTTGTTTATCTGGCGCGGAAACATTGGTTTTACTTGCGCTTTCACGTATTTCTGTGTTTATTTGAGATGGTACCTAGTTGAATTGTAGGTACCCAGTGGACATATTACAGCGATAGATTCCAATTATATTACGAGTATCTGCGAACTGCGATCAAGAGGCGCGTTTTCACAACGCTTTCTTGTTGCTATCTTGCAAGTTAAGCAACTGTTGCTATACCTGGTCACCGGATGGGTGACCACGAGTTGATATCTCAAGCTCATTCGTGTTTTGGAAGGCACGTTAAGCCTTGGTCCCGGTTGATGACGTAAGACAATAGTCTGAAAAACTTACCAACCCGTAGTAGGCCAGTGTGATGAGTTGGCCTTTACAGTGTCATCGGATCTGAGAAAATTTAGGAGTGTGGTGTTCAGCAGTGGTACATTAATATAGGCTGATTCTGACGATGTGGCCAATCCACGTGACCATTAGCTTCTGTATTATGCAGTTTACATCAAGACATTTCATCTCGTCGCATCCACTTCATCAATATTTTATTTACTGTAGGTAAACATTTCCCTCACAAAAGAAATATTCTCGTAGATCTGGGTTTTTAAGCCTGGCTTCTAGCGGAATGTGTAGCCCCTCGAAAATCTTCCCTTTGTAAGACTTCTCTCCGTTATTTCTATATCAGTACATCTCTATATGCTATGCCAGGTAAACGGTTCTTTAACCATTAGATATTGTTAAGGCCTGGACATGACATTTCGGACATGAGTAAATTTGTTCGCAAATATAATTATAGAAATATAGACGAAACGTGAAAAATTTATTTCCACCCCGCAATATAAACTTTGCCAACCTTCCCCTCTAGCACCTACCTACAAAATTTTAATAATATTTTGAAATTAAATATTGTGACGAACTTCCTGTCGTACTAATAAATTAGAAATGAACACTTCCTTGTAACAATTATGTAAAATGATAATATTAATTTAATTTTTTTTCCCCAAAATTTTGTGTTTGTCGTTTGACTGGTATACTCTTACTGCCTTACAAATAAATAAAAATAAAGATTAAGGTCCGAATAGTTATTTCGTGTTTTGTTCCTGTCATGTAAACGTCATTTTAAATTAGAGTAAAAGAACACAAATGTTGAAAAAATTGCCACGAGCAGGATTTGAACCCGCACCCTTCTGACATACCGGTTCAGGTGCTCTCCCAATTGAGCTATCGTGGTTTTTCAACATTTGTGTTTTTGTAATTTGTTCGCAACAAAATTTGCGTTAAAATTGTGTAAACAAAACAAAAACATTTTATAAATAGCTTGCCTGTTAACTGATCTTTAGTATTTGTAAAAATATTATGATCAGATATTAATGACGGTAGTTGTTGACATTGAATGGGCGCCTTTGGCTTTCAAAGTAAAAAGTAAATAGTGTTGAATAATTTCGGCGGGCTCGTTAGAACCACGATAGCTCAATTGGGAGAGCACCTGACTTATTCTTTGTTTATTTGTAAGGCACTGTCTCTTTATTTCCCCTTTATTGCGTGCCCAAGAACTATAAGAATAAGTTTTCTATCTGATTTTTATTAAAGATTTGTTTTTTTATAGTTTACCTTTACGATGTAAAATGGCTATTTTGTTTGACTCTTTGCTTCGACAAATCTTTTGCATTAATTTTCACGTAGTAAATGTAATTTCGTGGCGTTCTCGGCAGCGGGCTTAATGCTTCCCCCTCCACAATTTAGTACTAAGCTGACTGATGAGTCGGTCATATGGACCATATTGATTTGCAGTACGCCTGGTGAGGTTCTACAATGGAGACGCATTAGTGGCACCGGCTTAGCTCCTCGTACAGTTGTTTGCTCACCGATGGGACTGCTAATTGAGGTTGGGCGATTCAGCACTTTTTGCTCGATCATGGTATACATTGACGCCGACTAAAGCGGTTTGTAAATATTTGTTGCTAAATAGTAGGGGCGCGATGAGTCGTGGATATTTCATTAGCTTGCCTTCTTTCTTATATGATAACATACGTTGAAATACTATCTTGTTAGCATATATATATAGCGCTATTTGTAGTTTTTGTAAGATAAAAATAGTTTTTTTTAAATAAAGGTAGAGTTTTCATAAATCCATCTGTCTTTTCATGAACGATTGCACATAGATATATCGAGATATAACTGATACTGATAAAGACTATTATAAAGGTGAACCAAACCATCGCAAACAGATCGAGCTTTTTTTAAAATATAAGTTTATCGAACATTTATGAGAGTTGGTTAACTAAACGTGAATTAATAATGGCGAAGTTCATATGTCTCATAGCATTTTAAGTTCCCAAGAATGGTAGAACTTTACTATATTATGTAAGATAACGTACTTCGTACGTAAGGACGTCACGTTAATGCAATTGAAGGCGACAGGGAAAATGGAAACGTCAGCTTCACTGCGCGGCAATCCATCAAGGAATGCTCCTTGACAGGGTAGGGGTACCCCTAAACTTACATAATGTAACAATAAACACAACATTATTTATAGTTTCGTCGAGAAAATATAGAACACAATTCAAAATCATAAAGTACACACTCTTTCTAATAATGCTGCAATTAAGCATGCCTCATGGAATGCGGTTGCGCACACGCTTGCGACACCCTGAGTATTCCGTGCGGGCTGCCGATTCCTCTTCAGGGCATAAGCCTTTATACCCTGTGATTTTTTTCCCTACACTCATACCAATTATCTAGCCCAAGAAAAGCTTTGTTTTTAAACTCGTTAAATGCTTACTAGACAACGGATAAACATACTTAAAATACTTAAATACATACTTATTATACATAGAAAACACCCAGACCCGAAACAATTTAGAAAAACAATAATTTAAATGAAAACCGGTGTACAAACCACTCGACCAAGGAGGCCGTCATTTCAGAATCAGGATCTAGTATCTGCAGCGTCGGAAATAGATAGTTGTCATCCAGTCAAATTCTAAGCTGAATTCTACTACGAGGCTTTTGTAGTATAATATGCAGCTGCTCTACTTCGTTGCCTGTAAAAGTTGAGGATGCCTCAGCAGTTCAGGATTCCGTGAAGAAGCTCTTCCACCTCTTCCGTCTGCTTACCCGTACTAAAAAAAGAAAAAAACCCTTTGTAATAAAACGTTATTTTCTTGTCCGCAGGTATCCTGGATCCGAAAACGAGATCTGCACATATTGACAGTGGGTGTGCACACATACAGCAGTGATGCGAGGTTCGCAGCGCTCCATGCAGACGGGTCTGACGAGTGGACGCTCAGAGTAGCACCAGCTCAGCCCAGAGACTCGGGCGCGTACGAGTGCCAAGTATCTACGGAACCTAAGATAAGCTTGTCGTTTCGTCTAACAGTTGTCGGTAAGTGCCATTAATACATGTCATTTTCTCTATCCTCACACATTTCAAGGTTTGCCGTTTTACACGCGGACGACTCCTACGCGTAGGCGCTGAAGGTCATGTTAGATAAAGCCAGAGATTCATATACCTTTATATGCTTACGCTTTGACTTACAGTTGTTGGTAAGTGTCACTGACACTCTCTACTTCTCTTTTCCCAAAAAAAAACTTGTACATCTATACAGTTTGCACAAGAAGACCAGCAACGTGAAGTTAGTAGTGTTCCATGCAGATAGGTATGACTATTGCACGCTCATGGTCGTGCCAGACTTAGGTACTTACAAGTTATAGTTGTCGGTAAGTGGCTCTTACAAACTTAAATCTCAATATTTTTTCAAATAAAATACTTATTTGCAAACGGCAAAAGATTCGTAACAAAATTGGCAGAATAAAAAATAACGTAAAATCAACGCAGACAGAAAGTTAGTACGTATAGTCTTTCATTTTCAACTACATCAAGCCTTAGAGTTGGAAGCTGAATATTCAAAGCCAGCCAACCAAGCGCCCAATGTTTGACTAGTCTAGTAATTTAAAGATTAATTCGACATCTTTTAACATCTTTTAAACGGATTTTATCTAGTTGTCTCACTTATACTATATAAATGAGACAACTTGTTAAAATCCGTTTTGTAAGCACAACAGTACAACGTAATACTGTGAAAAATAAACTGAAGAAGTTGGCCGTAGCTGTTTGGTCTAACCGCCAGTTACTCTGACAAAGTTTGGAATTGCTTCTGTTGATTGTACAAATAAAAGCATTCTTAAACTGGTTTTAATTTGAAACGACGTAGATGAAATAGAACAAACTCCTAATTATGAAACCTAAAACAAACGAAATGAGCAAACAGAGGCTAAAGTTAGTCGTGGCACCGAATCTAAAAATAATATGCTGAATTAATACAAAACAGACTCCTTCCACAAAAGACTCGTTCATCTCAGACCGAGTTTGGAGTATATTCTCATAAATTGTTTGAAGTTAAACCCCGGGGACCCTCTACGAAAACTATTGCTATTCCGAAAAGTAGCTCTGCCTCGAGAGTAAATTATATGGAAATGATAGATACACCCAGAGAGCTACTTAAGACTCTGTCTCAATTGCCATTGTGGTTCCAAGCGGCAAGTAATATCAATATTGTTTCGTTTTCATTGTAAAACGCTTTGAGGAAATACTAAGGTAGACTGAATTGAAAAATATGTATGAAAAGTAGACAAAATCTTTGTTTCGTAGTCCCTGATTTAATTACTTTTTCATTAAAAATTAAAGAAAGGCTTTGGCTGTGTCCCTGTCTTTTTCTTTTTTTCATAAATTTAATTATTAAAAAAGATATGAACCTTTAAAAACCTTAAAAATTTACCAGATTTTCCGCTGTTTTTTTTCGATATTTGACGAGATTATATAAAAAAAGCAAAACATAGAGACACAGCCAAAGCCTTTCTTTATTTTTTTATGAAAAAAAATATATCTGTTTAGTTTTGAAGGAGGAACCAGAGGACTACGAAACTTCGATTTTGTCTACTTTTCATACATATTTTTCATTCAGTCGACCTTAGTATTTCCTCTTAAGAGTGTCATACTAAAATTTGGCCTTTTTTTGGTTTTTATATGTCCATGTCAGTTAGAGTGTGTGTTTAAATTAGGGTGTATACTTACCAAAACATCATTCTTTTTTGTTTTGTTACTGGGCACTAGTCTCATCTGATAGTGAAGTGACATTAAGGCCGAAGGTGGAAACGCACTGCACTAACTATAGTAGCATTTCACTTAAAAATATAAAAAAATTGCTAGTGGGAATAGGTACTTATTAGCTATATTTATAAAATTTATAAAATACAGTGAAAAAGGTTCGATTCCTGGCTGGGTCGGGTGGGCGTTTAAGTTTTTCAATTTTTTTTTAAATATTAAAAATTTTGCTTCAGTGCAGCAATGAGCACTTGAAAATTAAAGTAAAATTACTTATTAGCCATATTAAAACAATAGCCATCTCATTTTTTATCATCGCCATCATTATCACCAATTAGCCTTTCAGTTCATATCAAAATATCTACACAGTGTGGACCTGCCCTTTTTACTTGTTTCAATTAAATACAGAGATACCCGTATTAATTTCTAAATTGTTTATTGTCACGCAATATTCTGAGTCTATTCAGCATTGTAATGTATTGTATTGTCCCCAGTGTCAAAGGCCGAGATACTGTCTGGGCCAGAGCTGTTCGTAAGGGCTGGATCAGACATCAATCTCACTTGCGTCGCGAAGTACGCTCCGGACCCGCCGAGGTGAGAATATTATGCAATCAAATGGAAGGTTGGCTACGAAACGAGTGGGTAAAGAGGAGCGATGGCTTCATTTATTTTCTGCGGTGCCCCATTCAAAATAAATAGGGTAAAACGATTTTGCGGCCGGATATTTATTCGTATTGGTAATTTTAAATGAAGTAAAGGTGTACAAGTATTATATAAGTATTTTAAGTGAATACAAGGTGATAAGGTTTTCAATGTTACATACTAAGCATTGTTATCAATAAAATTATTTTAGGGTTCCTGTTGAACATTCATTGACATTTTTTTAGATTTTAATCCTTAAAAATAGGGATCAGCAAGTGATTTCAGTCTTTAACAACGTTTGTTTAACAATGCGTTTAGAGCGGGGTTGGGGTTGTCTCGTTTTTGTAGCGCATCGGGCATGTTTGCTGCTTAGCGAACACCGACTGCTTTCACGCAAGTATGTGCAAAAGAGGGGTCTCGCTGGTGCGCAGAGTTCAGGCCACCTCCAACGCCGTTCTGGCAATGATTGCTAGTAAACTGGACTGTCCCTACATCCGACATTGCTGTGAAAGACACATCCCACGATGTCGGATGGAGAGACTATTATAAATTATTGTTTTGTATGTACCTAATTTCATTTGTAATTTTGTATGATGATTTTTAATGTATTTTATTCGTATAACTATGTAATTCTAATTTTAATGTGTCACAATATGGGTTTTTATCACCTGAAAAAAAAATATTTTATTTTTTATTTATTTCGCAACAATTTAATACAGACCAAGCTTGCTTTCTAGTTATCATCCCGTAAAATTTTAATGAAAATTTATATTATTTTTTGTCGACGAAAAAAATGACGAACACGTGGCTTAGAGTGTCTTACATTTGTGCCACTACCCTACCTAGTTTTTACGATAACAAAATACTAAGGCGTAAATTTAACTGTTAAAGGAAAGCTACATATTATAAATAGGGTTTCCCATCATATCATTCGGTCTGTCCCAAAGTCTTTGTAAAGTCAGAGTGTCAAGACGACTACCATTGCAACCAGCACTGTGCAAATTCACATCTAAACCATTGTCAACAAATCAATCAACAATAGTTTACTTCTGTAGTCAATAACACGCAAACAAACAAACACACTTTTGTATTCATTCATCAGATTTCAGTCATCATAAGCCTTTTAAGGTCCCGCTACTTGGCTCAGGTCTTCCCTCATTAAGCACATTGGGAGATCCGTCCATAGCCACGCTGGCCCAATACTAACAACAACAATCGACTTTAACGGCTTAACGTGCCTTCTGAAGTACCTTAAGATTTTGGTCACACATTTCATCATCATTAACGACTGCTGTTGCAGTTGGGACCAACGATTTTACATGCCATCCGAAGCACAGAGGAGCTCGACTTAAAAATTTTGGTCACCATCTGATGACCGGTCTTTGTGAAAGGGTCTTAATTTGCAAAATAATATTTTTCTCCTCAATATTTATAATATTGGTTACAATAAAAAATGGAACCATTAAATCCCTAATTTTTAATGTTAATGAGTCACTCCCAATAATTATTTGTCCGCTCGTTTCGTGGCTCTATCACAAAGCTCTCCAATCAGTGGTCCACTATGACGCACAGAAAGAATGGCCGCCCCGGAATCTCATTATGAAACTTAACGAGACGACTTTGCTGTAATTTGTCGATTATAAATATGGTACCGCTATTCCGCGCTTGTTCACATTCGGTGGACCAAGGGACGCATTTGGGTCAGCGCGTGATGTGACTGTAATGAGACCATTTTGCTAAAGTTGAGATGGTTTGCGCACTTCCCTTTTATTCTCGTTAAGCATTAGTGGGAGTTTTTACTTACTACTTATGTTGTCGTAAAGTTCAAATCTCCTTGGACTGACCTAGACATGCTCACTTATGTGATAATTGGTTTAATCAGTTTTTTTAATGACGGTACTTCTACATAAATGTTACAGAAAAAGAACGTCGTTTATTATAATCCCATAGTGCCCATATCTTTTGGAAGTTTATTTTTTTTCCTAATTGTACTGTTTTGTTTCATTCGCTAACACTTTACCACCATATTCACAAATACTTAACGGCTAATAATCCACCATTATTTCACATTAATACTCAACAAAGTACAAGTTTAGGATACTAAAACCAAGTTACTAACATGTCTCTTCACATTCACACCAAAAAGTTTAATCTGTCTGTAAAATAACAGCTGTTATGTACGGTTCTTTCCTATCACCAAACAATTATTCAAACGATTCGTGAGTCATCTGCACTGTGCACGTATCGGAGAAATGAGTGTGTAACATGTATATCGCCGTTGTGTCTTACCACTCCGTGCTAGGTTGTTTACATAAAAGCACGGCATTCGATTCACTTGTCAATTTTGCGGCGGCGAAGCCCTATGGCAGTATGTGTGTCGTCCGCTGAATAGGCGACCCGTCTTTCAGATCTGCCACTTTATAATGAAAGTGTGTTATCATGTACCTTTTCACACCCTGCGCGCCTATATATTTAGTCTTCGCATCCATAAACATGATAAGCTCATTTCTAGATAAAAGGGTCGGGTAGGCCCCTAAGTGAGGCATTCTTTGACTATCACCATTTAATGGGTTCCTGTGTCTGAGATCTTTCGGCGAGGGACCTTCAATTTGAATATTGATAAGACGATACGCTTTTTGTTATGTAGAGTTGACATTTTTTATTCAGGTCAGCCCATAAGTTATATTTAGGTGCGTCTCGGGCGTAAGAGTATAAAAAAATGTAAAATAATGTTGCTTTATTATATTATGTTGCCTCTGTGACTCTCTCCAGTGGAAGAGACTTGAAATCCAATTTATTTTGCATTTCACACCATATTTTTATAAATAAGAAATGAAGGCAAATAGGTGTCAGGCAAATAGGCAAAAGAATGTAACGTTAGGTTCCGCTTACAAAAAATTTTATATAAGTTTTATGTATTAAAGTTTTCATAGTTACTACCCAACAACTTTTTACAAGCGCTCCAGTAGGTAAGACTATACGAATAAACCATGCCTCGAAGTATGAAGTCCGTATTTTACTGTACTGAATAATTTATTAATGTCTGGCCAGTTGCACCGCCCCGCACACTACATTATACGATTCCATGAAAATAATGTGTAAAGTGACACACAGGACGAAGTCCTTAAGTTAAACATTTTACGGGTATTTTATTTTAAAAATACTATTAACACGTTCACTGCGGTAAAGAGCCTATTGACAACCTACGTGCACTTCCGCGCGGTGCGGGAAAAAATACAGTGATCTCGCTCGGGTGCGAAGGAGACAACTCGTAGATTTATATACGAATGAAAAAGATAAATATATGATTGTGTTGTCCTTTCAATTTGGAAGTCAAATTAGACAAAATATACGTAAGAGGTCTTAAGACCCCTTTACAAGGAAGAAATCGTCATCCAGTGCGGTTAAGGGGCCTATAGGCCTCTTAAAACGTGGGAGGCTTTTTCACCCCCTCCCGCACCTGTTCCTATATATGTTTTGTAAATTATAAACTAGTGTTGCACATACGTCGCGCATGAATAGACATTGCAGTGGTAATTAGTGGAGTCGGTTGCGGAAAACGGTCTCTTGGAAATAAACGTTGTCGCGGAAAATGCTAGATTTAGCAATATCTCAAGATTCAAGTAAAAACACTTCTATTCCAAAATATCGCCGTGTGTATCAAAAAATAAATGCTGAGAAACAGGAATCTAATAATATAAAAATTTTGGAAAACGTACAAGTCTGTCCTCCAAATATTGTTACAGCTACAAAAAGTGAATGTTTTTTGACCCCCAAGCGCCCTAAAGTATTTCAGTGTGGCGAAAAAGAAGGAAATCCACAGATTTTCGTAAGTCATAGTACTAGGTCTAGTTTTTATAAATTATAAAATGCTGAAATACCATCAACACCTAGTTCAAAAAATGAAAAACTAGGTAGAAACAAAATCTGATCTTCCTTTAGTGATCGATATGTATTTTTTTCTATGTGCACATCACTAGCTACAACATGATTTCAATATATAATTCAGTGCGGGTGAGGGTCGATATGCCTCTGAAACATTTTCTTATTTTCACAGCTTTTCCGACCTCGGAACTTGGGGCTAAAGCAAGAGAAGAAAGAATACCTCCTTAGCTATCAGAATATCCCATCTTTTTGGGACTTTTAATGATTTTTCTTGGAAAAAAAGGCATTTAAGATATCTAATTCGGTAAGAGGTCGATGGGCCTTAATCGCACCGGTAAAATGTTACATTTAAGGCCTATGGGCCTCTTATAGCACTGCGGGAAAGTTCGTTGATTGAGCCCCGCAGTGAACGTGTTAAAAGCTCAACTGTGAACTTAAAATCTAAACATATGTTGTAACTAGCAAAACATGTATAAATAGATTGTGTCGCAAAACATAGACTTAAAGATTATCTGCCAATCAAAATTTTTTAGAGACATTACATATTACGCAGGCTTAAACGAAGTCATACTTGTTATCGAATAACAAACATACTTATATATGCTTTAGGCCCAGTTTTACAATACTCTGTTAGTTATTCTCTAAATGAGGCATTACTTAATCAATGATTAAATTTAACAGGGATGCTAACGGCACTGTTAAATTTTTATGTCCCATGGTAAGAATTTAACAGACCATTACGAAATCAACCATTAGGTGAATAACTCTCAAATCATTCACTCACATTCTAAACCAACCAAAACAAAATGTCATTGTATGTAATGTCATTGCTTCGAAAACGAGCACTATTTTCTCTAGTCGTATAATAGTTTTGTTATATGTAAGGCGACTGATTTAAATACCATGTATTTCGTAGAATTCATTAGAAATCGGGTTGCATTTCATTTTGCTGGTTGAATGAATGTCAAATATTTTATTGTTGAGTTTGAGGTTATCTTGTGTTTCGCATTGTTGTTTTGATTTTTTTGATTCCAGCGCATCCAAAACAGATTCTTTCGATAGTCGAAATCTTGTGCGAAAATCAACATCGTCATATTCTTCGAAATAATGACGCCGTTCTTTGAAAGTTTTAGGACGTCGTACTATGTGTGTCGTGTACGCGATGCGGATCGGTGCAGGCAAACGCATCATATTCAAATAAATAATATTACGCGTAACGCGGCGCAAGCCGCTGCTCGATTAGCGTCATGAGTGACAAACTCGGCAAATGAACTCCTGGCGTTTCTACAACAAAAGCTGGACGTCATGGACGAGGTGAGCGCAGTGCAAATTTGCAAGTCCAGCTTCAGTGAAGATGAGGTGGCGTCTGCGAAGAAGCTGCTCTACGAGCCTGTCGGCAAGAGCGACCAGATGGTGTCTCGGAGACGAGTCGGGACGCAGAAGAGCCTACAGGAGATCATAACACTGATCAAAGGAACCGATCCAGATGACATGCCGACGTTTGTGGCGAGAGGTTTCAAGCGAGAGGTTTCATGGTTCGAAACAAGAAGCGATGTCGTCAGCGAGCAAGCCAGAACCGTTGCGGTACCGCACCGACAAGGCCCAATCTCCTGCTGCGTGCTGCGACACCGACCACGGCCATGTACCTGTCCCGCCTGCATCACACCACCACATCGCAGGAGGTAGCAGAATTCATACTAATGAAATCTAACTTTAACTTGAGGATTGGACTGCTGGAGTCGCGCCATAATACAAGCTTCAAAGCGTTTGTGGTGTGAGTCCCGACATCAAAGCTGGACATCTTCATAAAGGAAGACTTCTGGCCGAAGGGTGTAGTCTACAGGCGTTTCCATGGAAAGTTGCCTGTTGCTACCAAGTTGGTACAGTAGATGCCAATCAAATAATACTAACATAGTTATTAAGTTTTTTTTTATTATACTAAGATTTTTTTTTTTTTAAATGTAAATATATTAGTCTGTAAGGTATTTATTATATGGGCCGCTCTGTATTTTTACCATCTGTTACATTGTTTGTTGTCTGAAATAAAGATTTATTATTGTTATGCTCTTTATTTTTCTTTTTTCTTAGCCTAGGTTTGTTATAATATTAATATAAATGTAAAATACAAAAGCACATATAAAACATAAAAATATTATAAAAAACCTAGCCTAGGGTGCCGCCGGCAACGGGGCAGGGCTCAAGCTGCCGTTGGTTAGGGCTGCAGAGACAGAAACTTTGGATTATCCGCGCCGTGTCCAAGAGTACCGCCTTCTCTATCTGACCCTTGATCCAACCATTGAGCGAGAGATTCTTAAGGTGTTGGTCGAGACTCTTCGCTACCAGACCGTTCGCAGACACGACTATCGGCACAATGATTGTCGAGTCATATCCCACATGGCGGTTACCTCGTGAGCCAAGTCAAGGTACTTGCTGGCCTTGTCCTTCTCGGCCTTTACAAGGTTCTCGTCATGTGGGATGGTGACGTTGACATGCACATACTCTTTATTTATTTTCTTTCTTAAAACTAGATTTTTACAATATTTTAATATAAAAACAATAAAACATTATAAAAATCTAATTGCCGGTGGTCAGGGCTGCAGAGTGAGGAACCTCCTGACAATAAGGGCCGTGTCAAGGAGTACTGCCTTTGACCCTTGACCCAACTTATTATTATTATTATTATGTAGTCCAAATTGTCTACTTCCAAATGATCCTCTCGTTTTCGTAAATAAAATTGTACGCCATGGCCATCTTGTTCCTGTGTGGCAGTAAACTAACAGCCTGTTACCCATTTGACGGACCTAAGTAGCAGCAATTAAGTTTAACATCGAATTACGGATATTTGACATTCGTTAAAACATGATGGGACACTCAATAACCTTAACAGTCTGTTAAATGATTTAACAGGGGTGTTAACTAACTAACATTGTATGATGAAACTGGAACTTAATCTAGAATTAATTAATCATCATCAACATCATTATCTTTAAAAGCGTTTCTCAACCTACTGTTACGCATATGACTCCTTTGTTCATGCCATTTACCTCGGTCCTGCTCGGTCTGGGTCTACTAAACAAACACTACTACAACTATTATTATTATATTATTATTATCAACCATTACTTACCCTGCAGTGGGCAGGGCATAGGCCCCCCCGCCTCCCCCCTTCCACCTATCTCTATCTAGTTTGTGCCAATTCTTCAAGTGAGAGTCCAACTCATTCCACCGTCTCCGTTAAGGCCTTCCACATTGTCGTCATCCGCGTCGGTTTGTTGGGACCCATGGTCTGACAGTCTTTGGCCAGAATTTATCTGACATTCGTATGTCAGATGAATTCTGGCAACTTGTCCGACCCAGCACTACTTTATTGACTGCTACGTTTGTTAATATATTAATTATATTGTAGCGACATGGTGTTGAGTCAGCAGTTTGGTCCGTTAGTCGTAGCGGCGTAGCAAATACCGTAGCGTCGCCGTCGTAGCGAATATCGTAGCCGCAGTCGTCAGTCGTATCCCTACACGCGTTCCCACCGGTCTTGTCTTTTTTATTATTATATCTTAATTAATGGCTTCGCGTTTAGCATTTAGCCAATTTCAAGTGTTTTTTAAATTGTACGGTAGATAGAAATTAAAATGGAGTCTCACAACACGTGTTATTACGGAAAGAACTCGGGTGAAACTCGTCTTGTCTTTTGTTTTTACGTATATATCTGAGTGACACGCAAAAGAGAATAAATTATCAAGATAATTTATTCTCTTTTGCGTGTCAAGAACTGGTTTATTTCTGGACTTCAATAAGTGACCCGTACACACATACGTGATAGACACTTTATATGGCTTATAATCCACAATATTAAACAATTTTTAAAAAACCTTGACTGACATTAGTCATTTCTAATAAATTAATTTACCTCTAACAATCTATTTGAGTACCTACGACACATTTGATATTTATTAAAATTTGGTATCTTTTAATTTCTTATAGTTCAAAATTGACAAGCATTCAATCACTTTATTTGAAAAGTGTTATTAGACCGGACAAAATGTTTGAATAGGATATCAAAAATGTGGTACTTTTTGGTACTTATTATAAAATATTGCATATGCGTATTTTACCGATCAATGCATCAATGTATATGTATAGTACATTGACGGATATAATATATTTTGTATTATGTACATACAGATATAATATATGCCTATATCTATATCGTCTGTGGAAAGGGAAAACGGCATAAGCACGAAATGAGGATTCGTAAAAATGAATTTTAAAGTTAAAACTTTAAAATTGATATATCGATATAGTTTTTCGACAAACAAATATTAAATCGTCATTATACTTTGTTATAATCCAATATTTTGGTGCGTGTGGACAGCCTTAGCTCATGTTGCAGCTTCTGTAGAGTTAGTGCGCAATTTCAATGCATTACCCCGAAGTTCATTTCTGCTTCTAGCCTGTGTTAAAAGCATTTTCGCTATAACAATGTGTGCTGCACGAATACTAATACAGCTTGAACTAGAAAAGGAAATTAGGTTGGGTTTCAATGGAAGTCGACCAAATTATATTTTGAGAGACGTGGTGCAGTTATTTAGCTTGAAAATAGCTCGTAGATCTAGTATGTGTTACGGAAGCGTAAAGAAAATAATAATGGTTTTATGAGGAAAGATACATGCATATTATAACGTATAGTTAATAAGTAAAGAAGGAGTAAAATCAAGACAACATACGTATAGAACGCGGTTATATGACTTTCTGCAACCACAATGCATGGTGTAAAAAGTAACGCAGAATTTAACCAAATCTGTTGATTCTTTTGATACACCTCGTTCGGATTTTTTTGATGTTTGTTATATATTCGCAAATGTAAAATAAATATCTCTGTTAAGTAACGAGATACGCCTCGGAGGCGGAGTGGCAAAGCACTCAAAAAAAAACATTTGTCAAAACATCCTATTGCAAATGTTTAGTTAGCAAAACTCTCTCTTTTTTTCGCTACGCTGTGCTTCGCGATTGTCTTAAACTTCTAACCTATCACGTGACCTACAGAACTAGGGTAGGAGTATAAATAGTCGACCATGAAATTGCTTTATCACTTTTGACAAATACTTCTATTACAATAAAAATTTGCTAAGGCTCATTGTCAATAATGGCAACGTATCTGTCACTTGGTCTTTTAAACAAAAATAGAACTTGTTGTTTTTATACATGCAAACAAAATTCACTTCTAAGGTGATAAAGCAATTTCATTGTCGACTATTCCTAAGTATGTGAAGTGACAACTTGAGCAAATATTTTTTTGAAATATTATATTTTCAAAAATAAAACATTTGCTATATTAACATTTTTGTCTTAATAAAACTTGACTAGGTAAAATTTTGCCAAATGATAATTGGATCAAATGAATTATGTGCGAAATGTACAGTTGCTTAAGATTCATTTGGAAAATTAAACTTAGGCGATAAGTTTTTTGGGAAGTGAAATTTGACGAAAAACACTTTGGCCAAAGGGTTCCCTCCCCTCGACAATCGTGAATCATAAAATCAACACTCTAAATCGGGGATATAAATGGTGGATATAGGTGTATCTTATTAATTATGTCTTTATAAAATGTAACATGTGTATTTTTTGAGAGATCATTTTCAGTCAGTTATTTTACTAAAGCCTGCGCCTAAACTTTAATGCTTTGACTTATAACACAATAATATATAATAGTCTGGGTTAAGGTAAAGCAAAATAGACAAGGTACTACGAGTATTAGGTAACCATCTTATTTAATATGTAGATGCCAACTCATACTAATATTATAAATGCGAAAGTTTGTGTGTATGTGTGTGTGTGTGTATATTTGTTGCTTCTTCACGCTGCAAAGGGTGGATGGATTTGGATGAAATTCGGCATACAGTTAGTTTTTAACCTGGATTAAAACAAAGGATACTTTTTATCACGATATTCCCACGGGAACACGCGGGTGAAACTGCGGGCGGTCGCTAGTTATAAATGCGAAAGTTTGTATGTGTGTGTGTATATTTGTTGCTTCTTCACGCTGCAACGGATGGATGGATTTGGATGAAATTCGGCATACAGATAGTTTATAACCTGAATTAAAACATAAATAATTTTTTATCCCGATATTCCTATGGGAATGGGAACCACGCGGGTGAAACCGCGAGCGGCCGCTAGTAAAAAATAAATCATACTCAAAATTTTATGTAGGTAATACCTTTGAGTGTTATTTTTGTTTATTATTTTTATTTGAAACCGAAGTTTATTTTATTTTAATCGGTACATAAACAGCCAAGGCCAATATAAATTTACACAGCTAGCTTAGGTTGATAACAAAATAAAGTAATGACACATGGTGCTTAAACACTACAACTAACAATAATCACATTATTCATAAAACGAGAGGACCAATATGAAATCTGAAATCTGTGAAATAATATTTTAATTCGATTTGTTTTGATTTGATGTGTTTTTATGTGCATCCAAGCGAGCGTACGTTTGTGTGTTATATTCTTCACTCATATTTGTACTGTATAAGTTATACTGAAGGTTAATCAATCATACATATATATCAGTGAAAATAATAGAAGATCTTTTTGTGATTCACATACAGTGTGCATTTTAGTATGTGTGTGTTTATGTACATACTACCATAGTTACAACATTGTTATTTCCCAATGTAGTTTCATCTACTGGTACCGTGGCGAACAAGTGGTGAACTATGCCCAGCGGGGTGGCATCAGCGTGGAGACCGAGCAGCGAACCCGCACCAGCCGGCTGCTGATCGCGCGGGCGGCGCCTCACGACTCTGGAAACTACACGTGTGCTCCCAGCAGCTCTGGTGAGATTTCATTATTACATCATTACAGTACACGATATGTATCTAATCATGTTTCTTTTGTAGTGAGTTTGCTGTTTGTCTCAGCCGGCAGTTTCCGCGTCACCGGACTTTTTTGGGGGGCGGCGAGAAAATTAAAGGGTTCCTCAAGCCGTGTCAAACGAAACACTGTCAGAGGTTATGGCGTCTTACACTCATGCGTGCCCCTGTTCTTTCCAGCTCTTCCCGGTCGAAGGCTCTCCCAAATCCCGAACTGGTGGTAGATTCAGTAAAGTAAATCATAATTTATTATTATTTTTGACGTCAAAGTAAAGGTCTACATTGAATAAAGGTTTTGACTTTGACTTTGTCACGTAATTGAATCTCCGAAGGGTTGGGATCAGATCGGGAGCTTCTCTAAAGGCTAGGGCCGTGGGAATGGGGAGAAGCGCCCAGGTACACGTCTGTACCTGGTATGGAGAGCGAGTGGACTGCGCTTTATACCAGGTACAGTAACTGTGGATACTGACTGAAGCGTACCATTGTAACGTAACATGCGAATGCTATGCGAATACAATGCTATGCGAATGCTATGCTATGCTATGCTGTGCGAATGCTAAACTATGCGAATGCTATGCGAATAAAACTTGCACTAGTGCAAGTAGGAATTCATTCAATTTTCCTACATAAAATATTCCCAGTAATATTATTCCGTTCTGTCACAATTGCGGTGCAGATAATAAGTAAAGTAGGTGCCTATGTTCATGAGGTAATTGACTGTATACTATAGAGGTCATTATTATAAGCATGAGGATCTCGATGGTGCAGTGGTAAACGTGATTGGTCTGCGATTGCTCAACATGCAATTTTCATAAAGGCCGGTCATCGGATGCATCACTGAAAGTGTGTCATATCGTGCTCCTCCGTGCTTTGAGAAGCACATAAGCTGTTAGTACCATTTGCCGTTTTTTAAAGCTATTAACCGCACTGAGCCCGAATGGTGGTTTATGACCCGATCTCTCCGTGGTATTTCCATATATTGTTATAACTATAATTGGCTCGTGTACCAGCAGCAGTGGCATAAAATGTCTTTATTATATTTTTATCTGTCAAAATTCTACTTATTTTAATGAATATATTTGTTTTTTTTTTAATATTCCAGTCTTTATTCCTCGCTTAAATAACGGTACAAATCCGGTTCCTACCTAGAGGTATTCGAAGCCGGGATCATTCGGAAGTAATGGTCAGGGTATCCGACCATTACTTAAGGGTCGTTGAAAGCATAGGACATTGTGAGAATGGGACGTTATGTGAAAGGGACTTTGTAAGAATCGGACGTTTTGAGTAGGACATGTCGCGAGTAAGGCTTTTTGGGAATCGGACGTTTCACGAATGAAATCTTTATCACAACACGTTGAAGTTTTGCGAATTGGACATTCTGCAATTAAAGCCGCGGCCTTTTTGCTATTTACTAAAGACAATTTAAAAAAAAAGAAGTATGGATAATGTGAAAAATTTTAATAGGGGATTTCTATGTATTCATTATTCATGGTTATTTAATAATCTTAAAATGGCTAATCTTAAAATTGAATTACATACCATGCCGCTTTACAATCTTTCTACCCGTAGGTCAACTAATGATTTTGTAGTGATTTATGTTAGGCAATAAAGATTAATTAAAATACTTATACAGCACTTTGTACATCATCATCATCATCATCATCATCAGCTCTTTTTATGTCCCCACTGCTGGGGCCCGAGCCTTCCATGTGGCTTGTACATATATACTCCTAAGCCCCTGTCCCAAAAAGAGGGTCCCCACACTTTTTCCATACCTTTCGGTCCCCTGCAACATCACGCCATTCCCTCATAAAACTATCAAGGTCATCCCGCTTAGTCGTCTTGATCTACCTGGTCGCCTTTTCGCATTTTGTGGGGTCCACTTCGTGGTGGTCCGCGCCAACCTCTCGTTCTAGACAGCCCAGCCCAGTCCCACTTCATCTCGGCGGTCCTTCGAGTAACGTCCGCAATTTTCGTGCGAGAGCGCAACTCTGTGTTTCGAACACGGTCTTGTCGCTTTACTCCTAAAAAGCTGCGCTCTAACGCTCGCTAGCACACCCTGAGCCTAGATTTCGGAGCTTCCGTCAACATTATCATATTGGTATTTAGTCTCCATATTCATCTCGTTGCGTTATAAAAAATCGCTTAAATCCTAATATCAACATCGAAAACACAAATCATTTTAATTCATAAAACTTGTTTCAAAATAAGTTGTTCCACCAACAATTAGGGCAACTCAGACAACAATTAGGGCAAATACGTAAATTTTATAACCAATTAATTTCAGGAAACAGGTAAACATCCCCATGTTGCGATTATCGATGGCAACAAATCTGTTTTATTATCACCAGTGGCATTGCATAGGTTTCAGTCCCAACAAGATTTAATGCGGAACGTTCAGCGAATCAACATTAGCGAAACAAATAGATTAGTTTACACTAAATTTTAATGATAAAATGGATGACCGATACGAATAAATTGGTCTGAAACAGCTGTGATAGTTGAATCCATTTATTATCCTGATCAAATTGCTAAAACAAGTTTCTATTTAGTTTTGCATTCGATTTAATTGTTTATATTTAGTTTTTTTTTAAATTTGTTGGTAAACTCTATTATTTTAAATGTATTAAGCAAATCATTGATCAAAGTTATCATCATTTTTTAATGTGACGAGGAACTGATTTGCTGTTTTTTTTTTAATTCTTTCGCCAGTACTTACCTTCGATTATACCAAAGGTTAAAAAATACTTCACTCGGATTACTCAACTACTGAGGAACCAAACAGTCTCCGTTCCAAAGATCTTTAGTTTGATTCCCAGCAGTACCAGAACATATTATTATTATAATACTCGGTGTGGTTGGTCGCAGGGGGTGTTTTCACTTCATCTTGTTAGCTACTACCATTTTGCCTAACACTATCACCATAATAACAACATTATTGTAATACCATAGGTAATAATATAACCAGTAGGCTTAGCCAAAGTAACATTAAGAAAACGATAGCGAAGTTCGAAAAGAATAAAATGTATGGGGTTGACATAAGCCGCGCTAAATCACGTGGTCAATCTAATGTCAATCCTATACATTTTATTCTTTTCGTACATCGCTATCGTTTTCTTAATGTTACTTTGGTTACAGCCACAGTTCCTCATTAGTTGAGGATTTTATGTAAACTTCATGTAAACTTTATCGTCTCTTACTATCAGATAAAATAAAGACAAAATGCTATTAAGCTACTTAGTTTCGTTACGAGTACCACCAGGAAGCCAAGCGCCATTGTGGTATAAAATAACAAAACAAGAGTTTTGTTCACAGAATCAGCATCAGTGATAGTCCACGTGCTGAGTGGGGAACGGCCAGCAGCGATGCAGAGCTCCGGATCCACACCTCCCCGCATGGACCGCGCCATCCTGGCTGCAGTCGCCACCGTCTCCACAATCAACC
Organism: Eudonia lacustrata; assembly: GCA_947562085.1. Lineage (NCBI taxonomy): Eukaryota > Metazoa > Arthropoda > Insecta > Lepidoptera > Crambidae > Eudonia > Eudonia lacustrata. The sequence goes on along the minus strand of OX387339.1, from coordinate 50,980,335 downwards.
AGCCCAAGCCTTGGCTCCTCGTCTCGCTGACACTTCTCGCTCAGTACCTCACAGCGTTCACCTTCTTAACCGTCATGCTAATCGCCTATGCAATCGGTGACGTCATCGGATTTCTAACTCGCAAGTCCTTAAGATGACCAATTTTAATCAAACAATCACAATAAACATTTTGTATAGATTCGTACCTTTTAAGAGAAGTTTTTTGTATTTCCATGAATTTATTATGTACGATGATTTGTGCTAATTGGTGTATTTAATACAACGATGGGTTGACTGTAAAGAGTTTTCGTGGTATCTAAAGTTTTAACATAAAAAAATATATAGTCGATTTTAGTAATCTGTTGTTTTATAGAGATTTTTTTGAATGAAAACCCTTTTCATCTAGGTATTAACCGGAAAATAAAAAAAATAATCTGGGCTTTACCGGACCCATTATTAATGCGTTAAGGTCTTTAAACACTACAGCGTAGCATATCATTTCCACCAACGAATAAAACCATAGTGTAATGCACAGTTGTTACCACATTCTCTAAACGCAAAGTTAGGACTACAGAAAGCTTTCTTTTCTTTGCAATGGGCATCTTAGTGTTCGGAGTTTGTAGCGCCCATGTCTGGCGCGTTCTTTTTGCGCTCATGGAATGCTACGACGTAGCGGGCAGACACCTTTACAAGAGGATTAACGGAACGCATTTACTTTACAAGGAGCTGTTATAAGATTATCCGTGACTGACTTCCCTTTGTTTTTCCAGCTAACTACGCCAGCCGTCTTAATCCTATGCCGAGATTACGACAGAATCGATTTTGTTATTCCAATGTGGAATGGAGCAAGATTAAATCGGGCTAAGAGGCTTATCTGTGTGTAATGTGTCTAAGCACCCACTTGTTCCTTTTACCGCATTATTTGTGTTCGATCTAGCCTAGTCAACAACCGGTGCTTGCCTTGCCCAGAGTACAACGAACTCATAATCCTCATAGATCACCTACCTAAAATATAGTGTGACATATCAGCTATATAAATCTTGTTAATACTGTTTCTCAATTAAGAAAATAAAGCTTTTTAAATTAATACGGTCACTAACATCAGAGTAATTTTAAACCGTTCTATAACCATGTTGTTAACCAAATCGGTTACTCAAAAACAATGAAAAACACGATGACGAATCCGTTCATAATAAATTGTTAATGAAGAGAAAAGTTTATCCGTTTATAAATGGCATTGCCTTTTTGATTTAACAATTTTGACCATAAAAATGCGCTTTCGAATGCTTTAGATTTCAACTGAACAAGAAAAATAGTGTTGGTTAATTCCGAAATCGTGTTTGAACGACGACAAAAGAAATTGACATGCATTTCAGCAAACGTAAAAAATGGGTAAAAGGAAAAAACCGTTGCTTCGCCTGCCCGCGCCGTGTTTAGCCGGCTTAACGGAGTAATCCGGCTGATAAATCATTCCTCTTTGAACTAACATTATTTTTATGCTTAGCGTTGAATTCATTAATCGCTTCCGAACAAAGTTCGATAGCTTTCTGCTACGTGATAATTTCATATTATTAAACGATGAATCTGGTATTGTTTTTGTAGGTAAATATTCGTTTTTTATGAAAACAATTTAACCGTGTTGAGCTAAAATGACATGTTGGTCGCAACTGTAATAAAAAAGGGTTATTACATTGCACGCTAACTAGTCTAATTTATTTACTGTTTCTTAGATATAATCTAACATGTTTGTATCAAAAACCTACATCATTTGTCAACTGGACAATTACAATGGTTAAAGAAGAAACACATCAAATTGTGAGCATAAGAAAATTCATTTCGAAAACTGTCATATTATGCGAATTTGAATACGGATATCGTTTCGTAATATAATAACGAATATTGTATGAAGAAAAAATCTCTATTAACCCCGGGCTTTGAAGCGAATGCCCATTGCAATAACACTTTGTAAGATTTAATGAAACATGCCTAATAGGTTTCAACAAAAGGAATGATCTCTAATACAAGATAGGTACCACACAAAAATAATGACATAAAAAAGGAAACCTGAGCATAATTTTGTTCCAGTCCATTTGTAAGAATCTGTTGGATCATTACTAAACGTTCCTCTCGGTTAGTTCGCATTTTATGTCGTGTTCGACCTTGTTCCTTACTTACGCCAGAGTGTGGACACAAAAACAAATTTACGAGTTTGTAAGTAAACGAATAAGATAAAAGGGTGATTCTAGGGATGGTACAACCGTTTTATTGTAAAAAAAAACTATGTAAGTATTTATTGTCAATGTTTCATTTCGCTTAACAGACTTTATAATTCTAATAGACTTGTCAAAGACATGGAATTGTATAAATTATCGTCATTGTTCTCTAATTTCTTTAGAGTATTCGTATAATGTATAAGATATTAAAAGTAAATTGAAGAAGTAAAATCTTATAGCTCTAAGAGATGCTTAGATATTGTAAATATTACTACGAGTATAGTCTTGTAAATAGATCTTGATGTAAACTAACTAATTGTTCAAAAATATTTATGTTTGTTCTTTGACAGCCAAAATACATATTTGTATTCAAAATTGGAGTTCGATAATTTTATAAAATTATCGTTACCTTAAAAGTAGTAAACGAAAGGGTTGTGTATTAAACTATCAGAAAGTAGATGTATTTAACTATGTTACTTAAAGATTTATAGAATACAGAATAGTAATAAAAATATTGAAATTAAAGTGTTTTTATTTTATACTTTTATTTACGTTTTTGTCCCCTTTAATAACGATTACTAATGAAATTCAATAAACAATACCTACTTGATTTAATTTAGCCACGTAAAGTGCGCATGTGAACTTTGATAAAGTGCCTACGGTATATTTAAATAATAATAATAATAATAATAATTTTCCTACAGTCACACCAATTATCTAGCCCAAGAGAAGCTTCGTTATGAAACTCGTTATATGGTTACTAGACAACGGATAATACTTAAATACTTACTTACTACATACATATATATACATACTTATTATACATAGAAAACACCCAGAAATAATAAATATATAATTTTATCAGTGAAAAAAAATTAAGTAAGTATTGGATCAGTAGTTCCAAAGATTACCCTCCTCAAAGTCTCAAAATGTACCTTTTTATTATTAGTATAGTATAGGCTGTTTTGGATTAGAACTTGATTTACAATGCCTATGCATTGTAAATCTATATTTTATTGCGATTCTACAGCAGACTCGGAAGATTGTTTCCACAAAGAAGACACCATCAAGAAACTCATAACAGCTACCTGTACATTAATTGAATTCATAACATCTTTCCTTAACTATGTTAAATAAAACAACTGAAACAATATTCGTAAAATTAGATTACGCAGAAAAAAAACGCAACGGGAAAAGTTATTTACAAAAAGACCTCATTCTGTTCCTAAAAAGTATTGAATTAAGTAATGCGGCCGTGGACGTAGGCAGACAAGAGGCGGAATTGGGGAAGGAATAAAGGCAAAAAGGGCGTTCCCAAATGAAAGGAAAAGAGAGGAAACGATGTATTTTCTGCCTATCTTGCGGAGATACCGATGTATGTTCAGCTGGGGGAACCGTTTAGCTTGATCTATGAGCCTACTGGAATATCCGAGGACACTTTATCAAAATAAGTATGAGAAACCAAATAAAGCGGATACAACGTCAACGTACGTATTTATTTTTATTTGAGCCCCAAATAATGTTTCTTTTACGAAATATGTTATGCCGGTGAACAAAAAATACTGTCTTTTTGGCAGTTTCTGTAAGTAAATATATTGGATATATCCCAACTGACCACAAATACCACTTAGAAATATGATTTTAAATTATTGTTTCTCGAATGTAAGTAAAAAAAAGCATTTAATTGTATTAATTTGAGTACCAAATATTGTTTAATTTAAAAATGTTTCGATGCCACAAAAATATAATTTATTTTTGGCGGTCGGCTGTTTCCGGGAGGCCACAATAAAGTTCTTAACAAAAATATCAAATTCGTCACGCTAGGTAAAAGGTAATGTCGGACGGAAAAGATTTCAACCATTTTTAACCTTATTATTTCTTTACAAAAGAGTATAATAACATATTTTTAAAATATGAGTTTAAATTTTAAATGAAGTTTTTATTTTTATACGAATGAACCATTACAATAATGGTGTTAAGTAACGAGTAGCGGTGAAGCATTATAGAGATATTAAACCATTTAGTACCACATTTCTTGGCTTGAGCCTTAAAATAATTTCTTGTCCAACCCATATAAATATAATACGTCTAGATCTAATAGTTTTTTTACTACTACTATTACTTACTATTACTATTACTATATTACTATTACTATTAGTCTGCTGAATCGCGCTTTTTTAAATATTTTATGGGTAAGCACAGTGTCTTGATCTCACCTGATGTTAAGTGATGATGAGGCCAATGATGGAAAAACTGGAGTGTTTGTGAGTAATGAAACAACCGTCTTAGTCTGTATCTAGTTTATTACTGGCGGGTGACTGCTACCCGCTAAACAACGATGTACATATATTCTATCCCTTCAACGTTAATTTGGAAATCTGTAACAATGACAACAGAAATGGGCTTACTAATACATGTACCTACTACAAAAATTGCTTATAATTAACAAGGTTTCTGGGTCTCATAGAACTTCACCCGGGATCTACTACTACAACTAGTGAGGCACTGGCTATCATAACTTTAGCTGCCGAACATATCAATGCGGCAAACATTGATGTTATTGCGACATATTTAGATAAGATCATGGTAGCTAGCCAGGCGGACAAACCACTTTCAAAGTGTCGTAGCCTCAGAACAATTACAGTTATTATTCTGAAGTCGTAGCCAATGGCATATTATCGTAGGCAACGCCATTTTTCAATAAAGTTGATATCTACGTAAGAACTAGGATACTACTAGTGGTATCATTGTCAACCCTATTTGTATTTACATACTGTACAAAGGGATACCATTTTGCAATCTTCGAGTATAATTTAACCCTACAGTGATCACGTAGACGACATTGGTCATCCACGCTGACTAATGACTGACTGAACACACATCTAGCGCCTAGCTTATCAGTCCCTAGGGTATGCTTTGTGACGTCAGTAGCCGTTTGTCCAAGTTAAGTCAGGAGACGTTCAAAATTGTAGGTGGAGGACGAGTGAAACAAAGAGCGTAGATAGAAAACGCTCGTTTATCATTATATTTACAAACGCTAGACGCTACACCATAAATAAAAATATTTTATTTTTTAACCCCATAAAAAGTATTTTTTAAGGTCAATTTTTAAGCCATGGCTTCGTAATCTATTGGAGATCTTGGACCGAGAAGAAGCCTTAAAAACTTCGGCGAAGGTTATATCTTTCACGGGTTTTGTGTTACAATACAAATTTCCATAAAATTAATAACAGTAATGTGTCATGAACAACTATATATTATGTAGGGCTATGTATACAATATATGAATAAGGGTATTTAAGATTTTGAAAATAATTATGATTATTTTCTATTTTAAGAAGTTACGTTGCTCTCTTAAACTTTTGCTTGCTCTCTCTACAACTCTGCATCCTAAAAATTCGAAACGCAAACTATCTGTTATAGCACCTTATATTTTATTATAGGGAAGGATGCTGAGAAAAGCCCGGGAAGAAGAACATCCCTGCTTAAGACTTAAAAGCACTCGGTCTCTATTTAGAGCAGCTGTGTTGAGGGTACATTCTATAAATTATATTCGAGCAAACAGTTTTTTTATGACAACTAATAGCTTGTAAGTTTGCTACGACGAGGTTTATATGGTTCATAAAAACGTCGTTGTAGGAAAAATACCTTTTCGTATAAGAAAAGTAATAAGAAAATGCGTATTCTATTGTACGGACGCCTGCATACAGACCTATCCAAAACTGACAAATTTCTTCAGTAAATATTCAAACATATGCCATACAAATAAAGTTGAAAGTCTATTGAGGTTTGACAATTTGTTTTTGTTTGATATGCACGCGTGTGTACATTCAACGATGAACTGAAAAATATAATAGTAAATCTGGCGAGCTGCACCGGCTGCGCGGTCGTGGTGTATTAGCACTTGGATGAATAAAGATAAGATGATGGTCACTTATTTTTTCCACACTTACGTTTATTTTAACCCCCGACGCAAAAAGAGAGGTGTGTTATAAGTTTAACGTGTCTGTCTGTGTATCTGTTTATCTGTCTGTGGTATCGTAGCTCCCAAAAGGATGAACCGATTTTTGTTTAGTTTTTTACAGGTACAGGTACAACCTAATGCAATAGAGTAACTATTTTATGAATAAGGAAGAATATGAAAAACATGTTCTAATAGTTACAAGACGAACAATAAGCTAAGCTCGCCGAGATCAGTTGGCTGCTTGTCAATATTTTTCGAACAAAGAACAATTTTTACGCAGCCATCCATACTTCTTAGCGCTTTTCAACATTTAAAATTGCTTTTTAGGTCACGTTCTGCGAAAGTAGCATTTACTGATGGAACCCGTAACGATGGTACATTTCTTTCCTGGTACATTTCTCTTTTTATTTATTATACACTGGGTGACTTTTATCTAACTTTATGCTTAGCCAAAGTAACATTAAGAAAACGATAGCGAAGTTCGAAAAGAATAAAATGTTTGGGATTGACATAGGCCGCGCTAAAACACGTGGTCAATCTTAGGTCAATTGAAACGCTTGGAGGTGTTTAGTCTACCACCAGGTTCAGAATAGAGAAGTAAATAAAAATAAAACTAAATAAAACTGTTACAAACAATTTATTTCCCAGGGGTGGGTATCGTCGGTCGCTTACAACTCAGTACGCGCGGATTTAATAAGGGGACTTAGCTTCTAGGGTGTCTTGACGCGTGCGCAGTTCGGCTCCTAGGTCAGCCTAGACCCGGGCCGTAGACTGCGCCGGTGGACTCGGAAACCGAAGCTGGCTCGCCGCAGTGGCTGCCTCCGGAGGTGCAGGCGGGTAGGCGCGTGTAGAGAGCTGCCTCCTCCCATACATTTTGTTCTCTCTGAACTTCGCTATCGTTTTCTTAATGTTACTTTGGCTACTGCCACTGATGATAAGTGACGATAAGATAAAGGTGGAAGCGCACTTCACCCAGATTCCACACCCACTGAGCAACTGGCCGCTCGGAACACAACAGTGATACTGACATTTTTATAATGGCTACAGATAGGACAATCGATAGTGGTATGTATATATGCGTCGCCAACCAAAACGAATACATAATTATAAATAGGATTGGTAAATTACTGTCTTCTAAAAAAAATAAACATACAGGTTTTTGTAGGTACTAAAATAAAATTATTTTAAAATCCGATTATAAGGTGTTATTGAAAGCTTGGTCTTTACCCCACCTGATGATCGCTAGTAAGTGGCACAGTGTCTGGACAACTCGTACCTACATACCTAACACCCCTACTGTCGCCAAGCAACAGTTACGAGTATTCTAGCTTGTATCTAGACGGTCATGGCGGCGACCTGCAATGCACCAACAGCAACATCATGCACTGGCTTACTTCAAAAATATGGAGACTGCTGTAGGTAAGCTTCAGTCTCACTGTTAGGCCCAGAACACAAAATGGTGAAACGCAACTGCAACGAAACCCTTTTGAAATTATTAGTTTAAAAGCAGTTTCAATCACAGACCAATTTAGGTCTGTGGTTTCAATCGTTTTCCACAACCTCTGAATCTCTCGAATGTTTTTATTTTCGTCGTCAGCCATTTTGTTGTACCGAAAAAACGCGCCAAAATCATTGAAACGCAATCACAAATTTCCTGCACCCGGGTTTCAACGCAATTGATTTGCAATGCGTTTCAAACTGGTATCAAAATGGTCGCGCCATGTGCGGTTGCTCTTAGGAGTCTATGGCAGAAACTCAAATTAAACTCTAAAGTAACTAGAGGTTGCAGTTTTGTTGCAGTCGTGTTGCACCGTCTGTTCTGGGCCTTACTTTTTCTACGAAATCACTACCACAAATTGTAAAGGAGACTGCTGGACTTCTTGGCGGGAAAGTGAAGAGTCATGTCTACGGTTTTGTTTCATTTTCTAAAATTTGTGTTATGTCGAGTGTTAATGTGAAATAATGGTGGATTATTAACTGTTCAGTATTCGTGAGTGTGCACGAGTGTTGGCAAATGAAACAAAACAGTGCAACGTCACTTTTCAAATTCTCTCAAGAAGTCGACCCGAGGACTTAGGATATCCCCACAATCTTTACTCGAGGGGTAAGGTTATCATTTCTCACTTCTGATTTCTATTATCATTCATCATCATCATCATGCAGGAAGGAAATATTGTTTATTTTTATTATGTTAACATGTAAGAAAAAATACTTTGACACTGGCTAAATGTGCTAACCGCACGAAGCCATCAACTAAAGGAAAAAAAAGGAGACTGCTAAGGTAAGCTTCATACAAATGCATGTTACTGTTACTTTTTCTAGGAAATCACTCCCACATATGATTGTATATAGAAGGCGAGAGGAAAGATGTTGCCCGTCAGAAAAATAAATAAACAACCTCATTTTGCTTTAAGGGTTGATATAGTGAATGGGGAAAAAATACATATTTAAAATGGTTTATATCACAGCCAGACTAAATATCTGTTAATTACAGTTTTTGTTTCAACAAACAAGTCTAGACAAGGCTACTGAACTTGAGAGTTAATTAAATTAAAACCATCATTAATTGGAGCGACGATGTCTCGATTCCAACGGTGAAGGCCTGTGTACAGCAAAGGGACAATATATAGGCTAACTACTTTATTAAAGTAAAAAAGAAAAATAACGTTTATTTTAACGCAGACACGAGACAATGAAATACAAAGAATAAATAGATAAAATTGTTTTGTTTTGTAATTCGCGACATATTAATAAATATTGTTTTACAAAGTAGGTGGTTTTACAAAGTACAAAGTAGATAAGTATAGTACAATGTTGTTATAACTTAATTTATAAAGTGCTTTAGATTCTATGTTCAAAAATATATATATTTTTTAATATTAATAAAAAAAACAATTGAGTGTCCGACACGGCTGCGTCAAAATAAATGCCTAATTTAGTAAATGTCATAAAAAGATGGATGGTGGATGCTATATAGGATCACATTTATAATCTTATCGTCTTACAAAAATAAAAATAAATAAATAAACAGATAATAATAGACACAAGTCTAAGTAGTTGATATTGTCGGCCAGAGCGTTTCCTTCGCTCAGCCTTATCATCTTGCCATCTGGTGAGTGGAAGGCCAAGTGCTTTAACCTAAATTAAAGAAAATAAAATAAAAAACAAAGGAAACAAATGCACGTAATCAATCAAACAGCTCAAATGAAGTACACACCCCCGCCATTCATCATAACATCTTGTTGCAATCGCCACTGTAAGTTGCTAACGAGTGTTTTGTGACCCACTTCGGTGGCTGCTCCTGACGCCGCGTGTCAAGTGGTTGAAGACTGATCACTCCATGTGGCCGGGGCGACCTCGCTGACCGTCGCCTTCTGACTGATTACGGCTCAACCTACACTTATATAGTAAGTGGGGGTTGCATAATGTCTTGCTAAAAGGTTTTGGTGAGGTCTTGACGGATAGTACAAATATTTTTTTCAAAAACTGAATTGGAAAAAGTATTTATTGCGTAACTGATTAAAATTTAATTTATTGATTGATTTATATTAAATTTATTTTCGGTTTCGAGTAACGCGAAAATTGTGTAACATACCATTATTTTCATGCCATTGGCAAACATTTCTGTTATTTAATAAAGATATTCAAAAACTTACAGTTGTTGTCAGAATGTACTCGTGAATATAATAAAAATGTAATTAAAGTAAAGGCCGTGGACACTGGCGCGCAGTAAATATTAGATACGTGTATTAGACTTAATTGAATGTTAAAGGCGGCCACAACATCATGTTTATTGCCTTGTATCTAGCAAAGCGGAGATCGGCGGAGAAGAGAGTATATGAGAGGCTTAACGGGTAAGGTGTAGGTATCTACAAAACCGAGCAGATATGTGTGTTATCGGGCCTCACGGATAGACTCATTTATAGTTTAAATTACCCAACTCTTTGATTGCGTCAGGTTCCATAATGATCTCAAATATTTTAATACCATCTTTAGGTACATTATGATTTTGCAATATAGAATAAGTATTGAGTAGGTATTGAAATTAATGGGCAAACTAAAGTTGTGGTGCTACAAAACTAAATATAAAATGAAAAAGAATCTAATTATTAATGACTGAGAGAGTGAAAGAGAGAGGTTTAAAATGTAACGTAAATTATTGTTGCAGAAGTATTTCCTATTTTTGTTTCTTTGTTTCACAGTTTCTTCGCATTCTATTAGTTAAACGAATAAGTTAAACTCTCACAAAGGTAATCCGCCCCTAACTGAACAGTTGAACACTGCATTTATTACTAGGTACGACAGGATGTCAGTCAGAGCCGTATGTACAGTGAAATGGACAAATAAAACAGTGTGCCTACTAAGTGCCACGTTTCAAATTACAGTCGGAGTAGCGAGGCTAAATACAAAATTTATATTGCTATTGGCGTAAAATTCACGGGCGGCATATTTCTCAAGCTCGGTATTCCCGTTCCCGTATATATGTCATGTTCGGCCGGTCTCCCTCGGGTGGCCAAAGTTACGGTCACGTTTTGAGAATGTATTTTTACTATTCGCTTTGTGACCCCACGACATCGGAGCCTTTTTCGCCAAATTGGAAAAATCTTTCGGGTCGAGTTCACAGCAAAACTTTTGTGTAAACACTTTGGTGTCGCGGGCTTTCGTTTTAAATGAAAAGCATTTACTTATTTATAGAGATTTCTTGGAAAATGCAATGAACATCATTGCATTTGGTTTAAGAGCTTTTAAAAGGTTTGTTAAAGTACCGTAGTAGGTAATGCACTTTACCGGTCGAGACTTAGTCAAGCCTGAATTTATGCTTTACGCTTGCCACTCGTATAATCGGAAGCAGGTTTTCCAACTGTGCATCTAACATAATTGATTTGGAAGAGCGTTGTTTTTGTTTTTACGAGTGGTCCTTATGAACACTTTTTCCGAATAATAATTTGTTTGCAACAGTATTTTTTTGGCCTTACAACTAAGCATTATACCTTCATCTCACTTCTTCTTCAGTTGTGATAAGGACGAAGGTGGAAGTGCAATAAAGTACCAGAAATCCTCAACTACTGAGGCACTGGCTATTTTATCTCTAGCTGCCGGAACACAACAAAGCTACAAACATAGATATTTTGGCGATATATTTAGATTAGATGGTGTTAGCTAGCCAGGCGGACAAACAAGCCCTACCACCAACAAAACCGAGTTCACAAACATGTACAGTCGGCGGCAGATCAACCTACCCAAACCTGTCAAACTTCTCCAATGAGTATTGATCCTTATAATCAAATGATAAAGTTGGGAATTGAACCCGGGACCTTTTAAACATAGAGGCGGTATTTTATGAAGGTTAAAGTAAAAAGTAAAAAAAGTTTTTAATTTTATTTCAGTAAGCTCACTCTCAATAACATTTTAAATTAGTCGTGAATTTGCCCTCGTGTCTGTTCATAACGCAGTCATCTATAGAAAAGAGCCCAGCAGTGCGATGCGATAGTTGCTACTTGATAGAAAAATACAAGATGCTTAAATCAAAATTTACAAACATTTTGGTAAAAACAATTCTAACATGAAATGTGTAAACTTGTGTTTTGGCACTATGTACGCTTAAAGCTATTAAAGCGCTTAATGCATACGTATCCAGTGTACGGGAATTACCCGGAGTTAATCATTATTTGAAATTTGTTGTTCTGCCTTCATTTTTGTTTCATATAAGCTCACCTTGGTCTTTCCTTTCCTTTAAAAATATGGCGAAAGTCGTGTCCTACAGAAAAGTAAAAGAACTAGCTTGGCATATAGATTAGTGAAAAGTGCTACACCGACAAGGGCTTAACTCTTATAAAAAAGAAGAATGGCTAATAAACGAAACAGAAAATAGCGCTTGAAAAAAAAACCGACGTGGCACGGTGGTTGATAATGTATTAACAAGCACTTGTTAAAATCGACGAAACCAATAACCAATTTTTCGGTAGCAGTGGCGTCCCCAAAGCTCCAAATCTTGCTAACAATACTTAACGTTGCTAAAGTTAAGTCGTTTTCTATTGTGACGTGATGAAATGCTGTATATGCTGCATATACGCTTTTAAGCATTTTACTTATCACTACATAGTATAAAACAAAGTCGCTTCCCGCTGTCCCCATGTATGTATGTATGCTTAGATCGTTAAAACTACGCAACGGATTTTGATGAGGTTTTTTTTAATAGACAGAGTGGTTTAAGAGGAAGGTTTATATGTATAAATACATGCATAATATAGTAGAGAAACACTGATAATTTTAGAGGTTTCACAATTTTATGCGCTTACATTGCAAACGCTGTCTGAACCCTACAAGATAGATCAAAATAATATACTACAGTATTGTACACCTTAAAAAGGTCTACAAAAAAGTCCGCGATGGTATCTGTCTACATCTTAGGGATACCCCATAATAATAATTTTTTATCCTTTACTTTTTACGAGAAATAATGGCTTATTTACGAAGCGATTTTAAGCAATACAGCATTAATCCTTATCCAATTAAGTACCTTAAATACATTGTCCATTTAATATAGATTAATATGGCCCTTTACAGCATGTAATTTAAATGAATATTTTTGAAGATAATTACAGATTTAAAATGTAGGGACATAGCGGTTGCGTGTATCAGCATTGCACCCGTGCGAAGCCGGGGCGGGCGGGAAAGATGGAAAATACTCATACTAATCTACTTATAATTAAACCTGTTAACTAAAACAATCGCTCTAACAAAGTGAAATTATTTATGTCGTCATAAACAGAGGTCATTCTAAGCATCTTGTTGTTTGAAAACAGTATGCAACACTAACAACATTTAATCACTTTGAATGGGAACCAACAATTCAACGAGTTTTGAACACAGATCTATTAAACTGCCTTTGATGACTTTTACTAGTTTGCGAAATACACAAATCTGGAGTAGGTTAACGTGAAAAACCAAACAATTTACCTTTCCCTCGCCGATCTACACTTGTACAAATTAAAGTTCTTCTCAAGAAAACAATATCAAGCGTAGAATTGCACATCAACCAAGCGGCCGAGGCTAGCTCAATTAAATCCGCACTCTCTTTGGTTGGTGATTGTCTCTGTCTGCGACAACTATCAATATTCAATGTATTTAGAAATATTTCAAGTTTCATTCAACGTTGCTCAAATTGAATTCTGGTATCGTAGAGCTTGTTTTTTTATTTTTAGTTTTTTCCCTTTGCAATTATTTTTTATATAGTTGTTTTAGCAGTCGGGTTTTTGTCTTATTTTAATAATTTTTCAGATACTATTTTCAGCTTTAATCGCCGGATATAGGGTTCACAACTTTTATCGATTATTTCACTTACAACTCTAGTTCTACAATAGTATCAACTGGTTATATAGATAAAGCAGTGGATGAATTTCTCAGGTTTAGCAGTTCGCCCAGTTTTACGGAGCTGGCGAGGCACCAGGGCAGGTGCCAAGAAGTGAGTGCTCTTTATAACTCTGCACTATTCATGCACAAAGGTGTGAACGTGCTCTATACTTCCAAAAAACTACCCTAACCCCTAGGTAATAGAAGCTGGAGTACACGTTTATATAAGGCAACTCATCTAAGACGTCTAGTCTTATACAGTACCGGATGAATAACGCAGTGGTTCAGTTCAGAGTAATAAGACCTGACGTAGATGCTCCCTATATGTGGTTCAGTTTATTAGCACAGATTAGAATGACCTCTTCATATACCCTCAGAGAAGAATAAGGCCACAACAAACAGTTATAGCGTTTAGCGTCGGTAAGGTCAGTATTTATTATAAGTAGATATTTGAAAAGGTTAGACTACTTACCTCGGCTAGAAAGTAATTACATAAAGATGTCAAAACTGCTAAATTTACGGGTTAACTGGCAGATAACCTAATAGCTAGTAGTGAGTCATTGACGAGTGATACAAAACTTAACTAAGTATTGCTTAAAACGCATCCTTATCCTTAGCCAATCAAAACATTTTTGTTGAAACAATTTATATAAATTAACTTGAACTGTAACTATCACTGATTATGATGGCTTACCTTAAGGCGACGCATCGCTAAACAATTAATCTACTACGGAGCGTTTGCGACCCGTACCATAAGAAAAACTGTTTTTTTTTTCCTTTAAATTAAAACTACAAATTATTAAAAAAGAATTAACTAGCATATTGAAGTGTGTGTTAAGACTAATCTACTAATAAAATTTAGATGCTTAAATCGGTCTGGTTTGCCTGTAAAATGCAAATCTATGTTTTAAAAGAGGATACTTAGATATTTTTTCTCTGTTATAAAAGTTGACAAATCGTGTTTTTGCAACTAGCAAAATGAAGTCAATTAAATGAAAAATCATGTCATCCAATATCAATTTCATATGTTTTATAATTGTTGGGAAAAATCAAGATCCCCGCCACGTAAATTTCCAATGCGTCGCCTTAAGTCTTTATCGTACTTCTACGTAATTCGTAATAATATTCGTTTGGCAGAGACGAAAACTTTGGATAAACTGTATAACACAAACCAGAAAGACAAAAAAGGTTTGTAAGTAAGTAAAATTTAAGGATGAAAAGAGGCCCTGCAATTTAAAAACCAAAATAAACCAAACATAATGTGACGTAAAAACTGCGAAAGCCTTTCCAATCTTTAAACAAATAATATGTGCAAAGCTAATTTCAAACCAAAACAAACTGTAATTTTTTAATACAAATATCGAATGAATTTGTCTTTACCTACTGTGCAAAAAGCGTTTAATTTTATCTGAAATTGAATAAAATACTAAATGTCCGTATGATTTCACTAAGATAAAAAAATGCTATAAAGTAGTTGTATTTTCATTTTATTTCATACATAAAGAAATACACGTACACCTCATTAATATAACGTACTACCTACGAACGTACTTTTTAAAACTTATTAAATATTTTAATAACGTTTTTGTATTAATTGATTGTTAATTTGTAATTAATTTTGTAATTTAATGCACTATTTTAATCTAAACGGAAATGTTACAATAAAAAGTCAAATTCGTTGTCAGGTAAATAAAAACAAAACTTACCATAACTGTCTAGCCAAGAATTATAATAAAATGTGTATTATTTATTAAACTTAACATAAATCTAAATCAACTTTATTAATAGCCAAATTATTTATTATAAGCCAAAGGCGCCCATTCAATGTCAACAACTACCGTCATTAACATCTGATCATATTTTTTTACAAATACCAAAGATCAGTTAAGAAGTAGGTAAGCTATTTATAAAATGTTTATATTATTTAATATTATAATCAGATGTTAATGACGGTAGTTGTTGACATGGAATGGGCGCCTTTGGCTTATAATTTATTATATAAACATTTTATAAATAGCTTGCCTACTTCTTAACTGATCTTTAGTATTTGTAAAAATATTATGATCAGATGTAATGACGCTAGTTGTTGACATTGAATGGGCGCCTTTGGCTTTCAAAGTAAAAAGTAAATAGTGTTAAATAATTTCGGCGAGCTGGTTAGAACCACGATAGCTCAATTGGAAGAGCACCTGACCCGGTATGTCAGAAGGGTGCGGGTTCAAATCCTGCTTGTGGAAATTTTTTCAACATTTGTGTTTTTGTAATTTGTTTGCAACACAATTTGCGATAAAAATTATATTAACATTTTATAAATAGCTTGCCTACTTCTTAACTGATCTTTAGTATTTGTAAAAATATTATGATCAGATGTTAATGACGGTAGTTGTTGACATTGAATGGGCGCCTTTGGCTTTCAAAGTAAAAAGTAAATAGTGTTGAATAATTTTGGCGGGCTGGTTAGAACCACGATAGCTCAATTGGAAGAGCATCTGACCCGGTATGTCAGAAGGGTGCGGTTTCAAATCGTGCTCGTGAAAATTTTTTCAACATTTGTGTTTTTGTCAACTTTATTAGTTTTCAAATTTTACAAATCGATGCACAAACAAAAAACAAAAATAAAAGCTTCACCTTTACATAAGATACTATTTTTAGTAACAAGTTATAAAGAACGTTTGGAATAATATATTAACTTAAATATATAATCATTATATTTGAACTCAACCACTCTGAATAATAAAACTCATATTGCCAAAGAGCTGCTACTAACATAACACCTGGCGCAATGAAATATTGTCTACACAAAAGTATCGTCAAATTGAGTCGTAAATATGACAATTTCTATTCGGTTAATGTTATGAAGAAAACAGATGAATGTCGCACCCCAGAAATGATAAATGTCAGAAACCTTATTGACATTTCTTTCACATTAACAAAGACGTGCCAGACAATAGCGCTTATCTGACAAACGCACTCATGACTCTCATTGCGACCCTGGAGCGTTAATTACGTACGTATACAAATACAAGTACAATATTTTAGACAGAATCTCTATGAACGTCGACTTTTCTGACGCCTCTTTACAAACTGATCCAAGTTATCTAATATTGATGAAAAACATTTACATAGTAAACTAAATTTAGTTTGAGAACTTATAAAATTTGCTAAACATGAGTGGCACGCGAAAGCTAATATGTATAGTGACTACTTTAATACACATAATTATCGGATAGCTTGCAAAACTTGATGCGCAGTGTGTAAGCCTGTGAATCACTATTTTATGACACTATCCACTACCAAATCAAGAATCCACTACCAATCAGTTCAAGAATTTGAATATAGTCCGACAGATAGCTGCCGAAACACAACAACCTTACAAATAACGGTGTTGGCTTCATCGAATTCCTTTGCTAAACGTTCTTCCTTCTGCCTGCTGGAAACCGAGCACTCACTCGGTTGACCCCTCTGAGTAACTCACAATGAGCAACACTCGTCAGTCGTGGGTACAGTGGGTGAGTTGCTATAAGTTCTTCATAGTTTCTTGTAAGTAAGCACACAATTTTCCGCATAGAACACTAAAAAGCGATGAACAATAATAAAATAGCATTTTTGAATACCGTTCCTTTGAGTAATATTTTTTTTCTTAAATATTCAATTAGTGTGAATTATTGTTTAGTAAAAACTTCTTTACAGTTGTTAATATGTGTTATCATGATGATTAGTATTAAGAAGAAGATTAGTATTGATTAATTTTAGTTTTTGAAGAAGAAACTTGGATATGAATCCTTTGTTGGTTGAGGGCGGGCCTCTTACAAAATTTACCATTTGCTCCGTTCTTTTCCGATTTCTATTCATTTTTTGCTTGCTATTTGAGTGTATTACCCACCCAAACAGCGAGTATTACCACCACATGAAACAATTTGGTGACACAAAGGCACGGCCTGCATTTGCATGCAATTTTATATCGGGGAAAGTCTGGTTATTTGGACCAATTTTTTTCAATACATTTTTCGTTCTTGGGTACTGAGTTGCTATGAGTTCTACATAGTTTCTCGTGAACAAGTAGGCACACATACCCTATTATACAGCATCAGCCGTGCACAGTCACGGCCGGTGTCGTTTGTCATGTCCCTCGTTGAAGAGCAAATTTTGTTGACCGTCTCCTGCCTGTTATCTCCGTGATATTTTCATAATTCCCCTCGAAAGGATCGGGGCTTGATGTCCTTGTCGTTTGCCTTGTAAGCCGAAAGATCGTTTTGTCCTTTTGCTACGCAATAAATTGCGTAATCCGCGAATATCTTTTTCGGGATGTTGCGTTATGGCCCATTGTGCGGTTATGGCGTACATTCAACCGCAACAATTTGTTTGTTTCGTTCATTTCGTTGGAGTAATAACGGTTGGTTGCTTTGATTTGCTTTTGGATTTGCAAATTTACAGAGTACACTTACCTTTTTTTCGCTTAAGAAATTTCGGGACAAACGTAAATTTCTGCGTAAAATTTCATGCTTAAATTGCAATATTTTAATCATGTCATAAATCGGAACATGAAATTATAACATTTCAATATAACGTCCTCATTAAAAACGGCATTACGCTACAGTTGTTCACAACGAGTTTTCGTGCTGCTTTTTGTATAAAAATTGTTGAGATTGCCTTTCATGGTTCACCTCCTAAATTATATTTATTAAAAAAATATATTATTTTGTAAATTAGCTGAAACTGAAACGGAATCCAATTTTCACTAGCTTTTCTTTAGTTTCAACTGTCCCTATAATTGTGCTTAATCGAATCTTGCTAGTTAAATTTAATCCACTTCCTGGTTACTAATGATGGAAACGGAAGGTGGCCATAGGAACTCGGTAGTTAAACGACACAACCCCATTGAGTTTGGACTCGTTTGATCCGTCTTGATGAGTACTTTAGTGCTAGATGGTAACCAGGGTCTGATGATGGAGCTGGACGATGGCTTTAGGAACTCGATAATTAAACGACACACCCCATCGAGTTTGGGCTCGTATTATACGTTTTAAAGAGAACTTTGGTGCTAGATGGTAACCAGGGTTTTTTGATGGAGCTGGAAGATGGCCTCAGTAATTAAACGACACAACCCTATCGAGTTTGGATTCGTCTTGACTGATTGATTGCAAAGCAATTAGCATTTAAAAATAAAAAGTAAAATTTAGCAAACAAAAACTAAATAATCGTGTAATAGATATGTACACTACTGAGCAAAGTCTTATATGCAAATGTTTATTGATAAGCTAAGCTAAACTTATTCGCGAATGAAGATATTCACAAAATGAAGTATGTAGATAAATGAAACGTTAGTTACAAAGTAATAATTTGCCAAAAGTTCTTTAGTAACCTCAAATATACTGGAGCCGCTCACAAAAGCCGCATTCAAAGCCAAAGCTGTACAAAAAAGTTTGAGATTGAAAGTTTGTCTTGTAGCACTTAGCGACGCTAATGGGAGTTGCTAAATGTGATGTCTTCGCAAAGGTTATTAGACATTGTACGGGTTTGTACACCTTTTATGATTATACCAAGAAAAGTGAAAGTCTTGATAAGTGATTGAAAATATAATTGACAATAACTACTGATCTAAAATGATATGAATATGAGTACGCGCGGCGTGATTGATTACCGATGATGAACTAATTTTATAATGACCTAAATTAATGCATGTGGCGTAAATGCTGAGGTGACAAAGTGTACGTGTAGCCCGTACAGACATACTGGTTTCAATCAGTCATTTTTGTATTACTCTTCACTCGTAAGCATGATACCTCACCTGATGATAAGTCATGATAAGCGGAAGATCGAAGCGCACCTCACCCGTATCCTCAATTACTGATAAACTGGCTATCTTATCTCTAGCTGCCGGAACACAACAATGCTACAAACATTGATGTTATGGACAATATTTAGATATGATGGTGGTAGTTAGCCAGGCCTGGCTATTTCATCTCTATCAAAGCTCAATCCTCTCGAATATATTGTTTGGAAAAGTGGCCTATTTTTATTATTTTACTGTTGGTCTTATATTTGTTAAGATCCGATAGCATAAAAATAGTTATAAGCAACATTCTTTGATCTTTTATCATATCATATTTATAGTCAAAAACCTGTGCTTCCCTGCCTAATATAAATTATGGAGCTATTTTTATATTAGTACCTGTCTTTATTGCTGTTAATTGTACTTAAATTACTTGACCAATGGCGTATTTGGCAAATCACATAATTTGACGAAAAAAGGATTTGACGAATTCCCAATTTGTCTAAATTCTAATTTGTCAATTAGACGGTTTGAACAATATCAGACTTGACCAATGTCGCAACACCCAGTTAATCCTACTAATATTATAAACGCGAAAGTTTGTAAGTATGGATGGATGTTTGTTACTCTTTCACGTAAAAACTACTAAAAAATAAAATAAATAAATTTGGCATTTGTATGCCAAATTTTATAATTTAGTTTATAACCTGGATTAACATATAGAATAGTTTTTATCCCGATATTCCCAAAGGAACGGGAACCACGCGGGTAAAACCGCGAGCGGCCGCTAGTATACCATGACTTTATGGTACACCTTCACATCAGACTATCTTAAACTGTCAAATTTCTTCAATAAATGTTCAACCATATCTTAAAGACGTAAAGTTCAAAATCGATTGAGGAGATTTGTCAATTTGTGGTAACTAGTCCGATGTGCAGGCGATGGTTTGAATACTAATTGCAGTATAAGGCTATCCTTAAATCAATTACTAAGATGATTTGGCTGTCCAAATCACGTAATTAATAGACAATAGGTAGGTATTGTCTGCCGCACTCAATGGCACAACAGGCGGACGTAACGACCAAATCTCAATCGATTATCAATTTATAACACGCTCGCTCAACAATTAATGGCGACGCGACACGCCGCAGCCCATAATTATAGGCTTTAAAAAAGTTATTAATTTGGTATTTCGTTTTCGAACGCCTACCGTTAAACGGAGTTACATTTGAATGGGTGGTAACATTGATAGCAGCTCCAGGTTCTTTTAAAAGTTCGCGTTCCATTATAAACAAAAAATTTAACAGGGTCTTTATAGTATTTATTTTTTATAAGGTACACCAAGAAAAGCAAAAAGCGGAAGCCTCCAACAAGGTGGACCGCGCGACGATTTGGTAAAGTAAGCGGGAAGCCGCCGGATGCAAGCAGCACAAAACTGGTTGTTGTCGAGATACTTGTAGGAGGTCTTTGTCTAGCAATGTATGTCTTTTGGCTGAGATGATGATGGTACACTAACTTAACAGCAATACACATTCATTTATACTGGTTACAAAGGTCTTATAATTCTAATACCTTTGCCAATTTCAGATATACACAGCATTTGTCATAATGTACTCGTAGTTCTGTAGAAGGACACTGGAGTGGAGACCGTGGCAAAACACACGAGACCGGGGCCGCCCACCACTTAGATGGGTGGGCGATATCAAACATCTAGCCGGCCACAACTGGATGAGGGTGGCTGGCAACAGAAGGAAGTGGAAGCGTTTGGAGGAGGCCTATGTCCGAAGGCGGACTAAATATGGCTGAGGATGACTCGTAGTTACTGTCGTAATACGAATGTAATTAAAATATTAGATTTAAAACCATAAGAAATGCTTAGAAGAAGTTACAAACAAAAATTAAGTCCCATCATCTACCTATTTGCCGTGTGTGTTATAGTGTTTGTTAGTAGAGGAAGTGTAGGTACCGAATATAAAATACGTTTCCAGTATGAACAAAAATGCATTTTAATTAAACTTATCATCTGAGGATATTAAACACATCAATGCTTAATGCCTCTCCCTGCAACCGACAGGGGTTTGGCCAGTATGCGACACCGGCCGAGTCAAATTCCATTTCAATTACACGAATAAATCAGTAAAATGCAAGGCTTAAAATAAAATCAGAATGAGAACTAAATTCGTAACCTGGGTATTCTTGGAAGCATTGTATTTGATTTGATAAGTCTTAGGTATATAAGATGCTGTCAGTTAGTCACCGGCAGGCTTAAATGAACACCAAACAAATACAATTTAACTGAACCCGGGACCTCTGTCTCTGAAACCGGTGAGTTTAACCACCAGACAACAGGTAAATAAAGCAGTTTTCTGAAAACAAAAATATTAATGTAGTTCAATTTAATATTCTATTCTAGCTACATAGTAGAAAAGCGGCATCTTTAGTCCTTTTACATCCACATTAAAAGCGAATAGGGCAGTCCTACGAATTAATACGAATAATCCTATTGTAAGCACTACTCCCATTAGCATGAAAAGGCCGTTAGGGTCGCGACACGAGCACCCCCGCCTCTGCCAAACCCACACCGTGGGGTCACCTACGCCATATCGAATGCCAATTGATCGAATATCAAATGATCGACAACGATTAAACGAAAAGTCAACTAATCGAATCGTTATTATATCGAATATTTATAACGTCGAACGTTCAAAACATCTATCTTACATTCAAAATATCGAACGCTTAAACATAGAATTTACAAATAATCAAACATTCTTGAGATTAAATTGGTATTATATCAAAAAATAATAATTAATCGTTATGATTTACATAAATAAAACATGTTTATTTTGTTGAGAGTTCTTTACCCATAATTTTTTGTAATAAACTAAGTATGCTGTTACACATCAATTTTGATAAAAAATTATTCGATATATTGATCGTTGCCGATTATTTAATTTTCGATCAATTGGCGTTTGATATGGCGTAGGTAACCCCGCACCGTGCTAGTAACTTTTTATTTTCCACTACCCCTCATAAATTGGACAGAACGTCCGGTTTGCAAATAATTCACGTTCTGTTTCTTCTTCTAGCCACTTGTTACAATATTTACACAAACCCCAGACAATTATGAAGGCCGTAAGCACAAAGTGGAACTGTGGAGGCCGATTTCGGTACCAGATTATCATTCATCTCTGAACGCCCGGATATTATCTGTGCACTTTGCAAAATGTAACGGCCGAAGTAATAAGAGTTCGAGTTTGCTGATAGTCCCAATTGCCATCCAGAGGTAATTGAAGTTTGGAAACGGATCAAGACCATTCGTAGAACTCCTAAAGAGTCTGGCGTCTAAATGAAACCAGAAGCGTTTAGTTTTGTTAAATAATTGTCACTTGATCTTGCAGTTACTCTCCAACTCTTTAAAAATAAACAAATAATAAGGTCCGAAAAGTTATTCCGTATTTTGTTCCTGTCATGTAAACGTCAATTCAAATTAGAGTAAAAGAGACAAAACACGGAATAACTATTCAAAGCTTATTCTTTGTTTATTTGTAAGGCAGTTAATGTTTTGTTTTGATAATCACACCTTATGGTTGTGTTCTTTATTTGCTTACTTATTTTAATAGCTGGAGCTGCGCTTTCCCGTGACTCCACAGACAACTAGGGTCCATAGCATGTAGCATATAAGGTCACAGCAAGAAGCTGACGACCATATCGGATGGTAGTTTTTATAACATTTACACACGCCTGCATATCAGCCAACCACACACTGTCAAATTTTCTCAATAGACTTTGAACTTTATGTCTTAGGCATATGGTTGAGTATTTAATGAAGAAATTTGACAGTTTTGAATGATCTTATGACGTGCAAATGCCTGTACCTTTAAGTACAGCTTTGATTATTAATAATAATCAAAGATGTACAGATATTTACGCTTTATATATTTTAGTTGTTAAATTTTTAGGATGTAACTGTTAGCGTTATCAAGTCAAACTAAACTTTATTGGCATAATAAGTGGATATATATTGGTATCATTGAGAAGTTCAAAATCTTGTTTTGGGAGTACATTAAAAAACCAATTCAAATAAAATGTTTTGTGTAAACCAAGTCGCAATGCCAAGGATTCTGAGTTACGCCACCCCAGCAAACATGGGTTCTCAAAGGGAAGGTAAGATTAAAGCCACTGAAATGTCTTACGTGGTAGGGTATTCAGATATTGGATTTGATAATCCCGCTCATGGCGAGTGAAACCGCTATTGTATGAATGTTGTGGATGATATGAACATATTTCTTTAAAGTCCTGACCTAGGCTATTGATTGAAAGATTAAGTCCATTGATTCAAACTCGAAATAGATCACTACATTTCTGACAGAAATGTTCGATTCGTCTATACTCTAGTGTTTGGTATAACTATTGTTTAATGTGTGGCTTATTCGAGCGGCGTGATACCTAAGTTTCTCTAAAATATCTCATTTGTTACACTAAGACAACACATATCATTAAAGACAATCAGCAGCCAGCTAAATACTACGCAGATTTTTATCATTTACGCGTTATTATTTTTAAAATCAGCGTAGTAGGTATGTATGATGCTTATCTGTGTCTCTATAAAAAATTCTATACTTAACATCTATCTTCACTATATATTATTACTACTATATCAATCTGTAAGCTCTGTTTGTACATGCAAATTTTCTGACAAATTTTAGGATAAATATTCGTTTTATGACTCAATGACACCAATTCTACGATTTTTAAAATTTTTGCACGTCTGTCTGTCTGTCTGTCTGTCTGTCTGTCTGTCTGTCTGTCTGTCTGTCTGTCTGTCTGTCTGTCTGTCTGTCTGTCTGTCTGTCTGTCTGTCTGTCTGTCTGTCTGTCTGTCTGTCTGTCTGTCTGTCTGTCTGTCTGTCTGTCTGTCTGTCTGTCTGTCTGTCTGTCTGTCTGTCTGTCTGTCTGTCTGATGATTTTAATCCAAAGATGTCTGTAGAATCGGACCTCTTTCTTTTAAATCACATTTTTGGATTTTTTAATGTTTTGTTACTTTTCAATAAAAAATACAAACTAAATTCTGATATTATTATTACAAATTGTCGTTTGCAAATGGATGACGCCCGTCATCCACGCGACCTCTTGTGGTTGATAGTATGCGCGACCACTAAGGCTACGTGCGCACTGTCCGGTTAGCCGCACTGCGGCTGCCCGTCCGGCTCGTCGTCGTTGGTGTGTTTTCGTACATATTTTTAATCGCGGCCAGCCGGATTAAGCCAGATTAGCCAGCCGGCTTGCCGCATTACGGACGGCATAGGCCAAAGTCAAGCATTGGGTCGTTTATAATCTGATAACGATGATAGCGATGATAAGTTGGTAACAACAAGCATTCTATATTCCTATCAAACCTAATTTAACAAACGCAAAACTAAACGCAAACCACTAGTATCTGCCGAAAAGAATATCGTCACAGACTACATACTCGCCACTAGCCTAGTTGAGAGTTACGACACATTCTTCCAATAGGCCTAAGCCAAGCATAGGGACGGTTATAGTCTGATGAAGATGATGGCGATAATAAGTTGGTGGCATCTAGCATTCTATATTCCTAACAAACCTAATTTGACAAACGCAAACTACTAGTAACTGCTGACAAGAATATCGTCACAAACAACATACTCGCCACTAGCCCAGTTGGGAGTTACGACACATTCTTCCAATAGGCCTAAGCCAAGCATAGGGACGGTTATAGTCTGATGAAGATGATGGCGATGATAAGTTGGTGGCATCTAGCATTCTATATTCCTAACAAACCTAATTTGACAAACGAAAACTACTAGTAACTGCTGACAAGAAAATAGACACAGACAACATACTCGCCACTAGCCTAGTTGGGAGTTACGACACATTCTTCCAATAGGCCTAAGCCAAGCATAGGGACGGTTATAGTCTGATGAAGATGATGGCGATGATAAGTTGGTGGCATCTAGCATTCTATATTCCTAACAAACCTAATTTGACAAACGCAAACCACTAGCAACTGCCGACAAGAATATCGTCACAGACAACATACTCGCCACTTGTCTCAATATAAGCAATAATTCAATTATATTTGGGACAACTGGTTGGACGGGCGTGCAGCGTCAGTTGGCTTATATCTAATTAGAAAATAATCATGTTGTCCCTCCATAAACATAATTGGACGAGACGAAAGGCACCATAATGTAATTGGTTTTGTCTTTGTTCTATACTCGTACATTGCTCTGAAGGAAGGAATAACGATGTTACTTGTAACGGACGGGTAACGGATTAAACATATGATTTGAAAAAAACCTTTCAAAGCTTTTTTCACAGTGTAATTTGCTCGCAAAAAAAATTGCGTAAAATTATAACCATGATTATACATAACAATATAATGCTTAATTTTTACAAAAAAAGTATAAAAAATTTAAAAGGAAATATGAATTTGTATCGATCAATTTCAAACACTGATAAAAATGTTTTTTTCTATTTATTTATTTATTTATTAGGTACACAAAACAGATAGAAATTAAAAAATAACAAAAAAGCATGATAAATTGTATAAGAGCTAAATTCCTATCTAAAACATGTGTGCACAACACGATTAATAATAAGCGTCCATGTTAAAGTTTACCTAACCTAAAACTATATCCAATTAAAAACTAATTGAACAATCAAACAAACTTGCCAAGTGTAGTTCGATTGAAATTATGCACCTTGTTGTCTCGTCGGAAGATGATGAGGATTACTACTTGTTAGTATCGATTCTTCGTACTCACTGACGCCACATAGTTAAAAGTTTAATAAATTGGGTTCAGAAGGCATCGCCGCTCTTCAAAATTTCGATTCTGAACGCGTCAATCGAACGTCATCCGTCCCACGCCTCTTGATTAAGTTTAAAGCAGGATGTAGCTGTAGCTGGTTCTGCAACTGTAGGGTGTAGGTAAGTTAGAGTACCTGAAAGGGTGGGAGGGACTCATTATCTTGGGATGTGACAACAAGTATACTTATGCACCTAGTTAAGCACCTTGTTGTCTCGTCCTCTATAATGACGAGTACTACTTGTTAGATGTTTAAAGTCCAGTTGTAGAATTAGATCTTATAATAATTTTCTAAAAATTACAATCTTATGCAGTAACAATTTGACACAGTAACTTTAATAAATCATTGAAAATCAGCCATATCAATCAACAGATAACACAGGAACTTATAAGTTCTGAACTTAGAACTTAGAAGTCTGCAATTATAATTACAATAAGTCAAACTCAAAAATCACAACCAACTGTTCTTATCAAGTCTAATATTTAACATAATAATTATTCTTAATCAGTCTTCATTATTAATAATCTAATTAATTATTTTAATAAGTGTTTTCTTTAAGTATTGAAGGTATTAAATAATTTAGGTATCAGCCCCAGATATAATCGCTTCAGCGAATGTATTTTCATTACTAATGACTGAACTATTAGTACCTACAGCTTTAAGCGGTTTTTTAAAAGATATAAATAAGCTAGGACATTTTCTAATATTTGATGTTAGCTTAAGATAATTAGTAAGACACTTAGCTGGACAAATGTTTGGTCTATCAGGAAAGAATGGTAGCGTTAACACAGGTTAGTTCTTATTATAAGTTTTTTTATTTTGCTATCTTACGCTATTATTTGTTCCTTAAAAATAAATGCTATTGTTTGAATTCTTTGGCCTGTAACTAATGCTAATTATGTTGCTGTCTTTAAAGAACATGCCTGCAAGTTGTTTAAATCTAAGAAATTGGATTCTAGAAAGTTAAGAACAATAGAAACGTCGCAGGTAAAATTATATTTTGGTTTACATGGACGCAAGCGAAAAAAGCCTTTGTATAATCTTTTGTTTTTGTCAACAGTTCCTACATGTGGTCCTGATGCAATTAAGAGTACTGTATGGTATCTGCCGCGCGTTCGTCGACACCAGCGAGCGTTGCTGTTGTGAAGAGGATGCAGTGAGCTGGGATTATATAAAATGTGTAAATTATTGTTTGGCTTAAATATAATTGACACCAATAGTTTTTTGTATAAGGGAAACTATGGTTGTGTTTTCCAGTAAGGCACAACAAGTATTCCAGTAGTAGCCTCCCTCATCAGTTGTATTTTTTCTATACATCTTAATATTATCAAATCATAGCAAAGGGGGGAAATGCTTAAAAAAAAATTCTGCCAAGACATGGTAAAAGCATCTATTCTTTAAAGGATCTGGGTGCCATAAAACATATTTAGTACATTTTGAGTTTGTTCTTGTCGCAAATATATCAATAGCTGGGTAACCAAATGTTCTTACAATTTTTTTGTATCACATATTATTTTATTCCCATTCTGTTTGACCTAGTGTTTTTCTTGATTCTGAGTCTGCAATTATATTATCTTTTGTATTAATGTAAGATGCATGTTAATACATATTTGTCTTTTTCACACCATTGCCAAAAAGTTTTTGCTTCCTTATGTAAGTGGGGGTATTGTACTCCACCATATCTGTTAATGTAGGCAATAGCAGTTTCACAATGTGAGAGATGTTTTGCAAAACTTTGAAGTCCAAACAATGTAGCTTTTAGTTCTAGAATGTTAATATTATGTAACTTGGATTCTTCTCCTGCCCATAGACCGTTTGCTGTCAGTGTGCCACAAGCCGCACCAGAACCGCCCAGCCTGAAAGCGAGGCATCTGTACTGATTTCCAATTCAAATTTGTGTTTTCTTATTGGAGCAGTTGAATTTGGTAAATTATTTAACCACCATTGTAAATCAGATATGTAACTAATAGGTAGGGTTATCAAAGCCTCATAATTGTCATTGTGTTTTAAAAGAGATAGGTAAGTACTTAAGCCTTTCTAGCTCTTTTGAAGAAAGGAGACTATTGAATAGCTAGGCACACTGAAACCAATATTCCAAGGACTTGAGCTAAGTATCTAATCGTAAAATTCAACTTTCTCAATAATTATTTAAAAAGTGTTAAACACTTAGTTATTTTTTCAAAGTCTTTATGAATAGTCATATAATAACTGTATTGAATATCAATCCTAGGTAGGAATTCCTAGGAATTTGCATTTATTAGAGGGAATAAGTTAACATTTCTTTTCATTAACGATAAAACTTATTGTGTAAGCGATAAGATAGTTTGGTTTACATTATTAAGGCATTTTTCATATGTCTGGCCCAAGCAGAGCCAATCATCGAGAATAGCACAGATTGCAAACCATTTCCTCTCAGTAGTGTTACTAATGGTTTCAATATTTTAGTGAATACATTTGGAGCAGTAAAATACCAAACGGGAGCACATTAAATTTGTACATTTGTCCATCAAATATGAAACAAAGATATTTTCTGTGATCAGGGTTTATGCTGCACATATAATATGCATCTTTTTATCTATTGTTGCCTTATAATAATCTTTGTTAATTAATTTACAAACTGTATGGTAATCTTCCAAGTTAAAATGATTTGGGGTACTTAGTAAAATTATTTAATTTTTCAAGTTCAAAATGAATCTATAATCTCCAGTTGGTTTTTGTACTAAAAAAATAGATGAACAATAGTTAACTTGAGATTCTTTATATTTATCTATCACTTGTAATTGTTTTAATTTTAGAATTTATATTTTAATTTGATTAAATTTAGAGGGGGAGGACAAATTATTTTTAGGCTGAACCCGTTCGAACGATGTCTCATCAAATTGAATTTTATAACCAGATACCCAATATAACACAGATTTATCATTGGTGGTTTTACGCCAATTATTGATAAA
This sequence comes from Eudonia lacustrata, assembly GCA_947562085.1. Lineage (NCBI taxonomy): Eukaryota > Metazoa > Arthropoda > Insecta > Lepidoptera > Crambidae > Eudonia > Eudonia lacustrata. The sequence continues at coordinate 50,951,269 of OX387339.1, read as the reverse complement.
GAATGGAAGTCTGCCTACCTGGACTTCTAGTGTTTCTGGTAGTACAAGTTCAAGTTCCGGAAATATTGCCTCTTCTTGTCCGCCTTGGGTTTGGTTTGGCTGAGTATGGCCTCTTTCCCGCTGCAATCCGGACGCTTGGACAGGGGACAACTTGTATGTACCTTTACTGTCGAAGTCGGAATCCAGCTTCCGTAATTTTTTGCTTAATCGTCTCAATTTCTTTTCTATTTTTGTTTTCCTTTTTCCGCTTCCTTTTTTTCGTCATTAAGGATTATAATTACACTATTTTAGATAAGCTAAAACCACAGACCAAATGTAGGTCTGTGGCAAAAACTCAAAATTTTATACGAAAAGAATACGAAAAGTCATGATTGTCATCTTGAGATTGTCTTGCTTTGCATAATGTAGTAATACACGTGGCATAAAGCACTAGGCATAATCATCAGGTAACATTTTATAATAATATCTTTAAACATCCTTTAGCATAATTTTATAAGCCTCGAGAGCTCCGGCAAAAATTGCCCATTTAGATTTTACTACCGTCAGCTGAGTAGATTTTAATCTAATAACTTACATAACTTTTAATCTCAAAAATAATCTTGACATTTTGGAGTTCTTTACAATCATTTAGAAGTGTCACTGAAAAGATTGTAAACCCTTACGTTAGTTATGGCTGTAAAATAAAATAGTAAATAGCAAAAGAACTTACATATTAATAGCGTAAGCCGATTTTTGTCCCAGTGATTATGGAATGATAGCTGCACATAAAAAATCGGTTAAGGTCTCATTTTGAAAAGCTCCAGTCGTAGATGTGCAGAAAAATAAAAAAACCTGTCATAGAGTTCGAAATTCCTAAAAAATCTGTTGAATAAACGCGAAGTTTTGCGGGCGACCCACCAGTCCTATTAATATTATAAACGCGAAAGTTTGTTTGGATGTTTGTTACTCTTTCACGTAAAAACTACTTAATGGATTTAGATGAAATTCGGCATACAGATAGTTTATAACCGGGAATAACACATAGAATACTTTTTATACCGATATTCCCACGGAAACGGGAACCACGCGGGTGAAACCGGGAACCACGCGGGTGAAACCGCGAGCGGCCACTAGTAACTAATAAAACCCCTCGGTGGCCGAGTGGCAAAGCGCTCGGCCCGATACTCGAAGGTTCCGGGTTCAATTCCTAGGTCGGGTCAAACGTGATTCGGATATTACGATGCATAGCCTGGGTTTGTGATCACCAACCTGCATTTATATACCCATAAATAATAATTGTAGTGATGATTTGATTTCAATGATTGAGGCCTTTGTCCAGCAGTAGAAGAGTCATAGACAATTTATTTACTTTTTTTTGAGAGAGATTGCTGATTGCCTCAAACGGCCTTTTTAGCGTCACCGGGCTTTTTGGGGGTGGCGAGGTACCTAAAGGGTACCTCAAGCCGTGTTGAAACGAATCACCTTCAGAGGTTTTCTAGAGGGAACGACATAGCACACTTAAAAGTGCGCGTCCCCGTGCCCTAGGTACTAGATTCTCTGAAGGGTTCGGATCGGATCGGTTTATTTACTTACTATACTCGTAGTATAATTGTGTAAGCAACTCTACACAGGTGGACAGGTACGTTTTATGAGAGTATATTTACTCGTATTGTCATTGGCTATAACTTTGGGCGTTGCTTTAAAAGTTTTTTAAAGAAAACGGAGCAGCTAAATTTCCACAATGACGTATAATGAAGTACCTACTATACCAGACTAGAGAGTGCCCGCCATACGAAATTCCTTGTTTGAGTTCGGCCAAAGTTTTTGAATAATTTACTGGGTAATTTAATTGAGGCTGTGTAGGCCGAGTAATTTCCTTCTAAAGTCTCAAAGCCTTAGGACTGTTCGTTTCTATGCAGAAACTTCAAAATTTTTGATATTTTCTTCAAATAAAATTATTATTCGTAAAGACAAATGAAATTCAGAAGGCTGTTAAACGAACGACTAAATTAAGTTTTGGAGAACCGAGTTTGTTTATTGTGTTAAAGACATTTGGAAACGTTATTTTGTTGTAGGGAATTACGCAAATTTTGTTGTAACAAATTGTAGATAGTGTTGAATGTATTTCCACGCGGGAGTCGAACCAGCACTTTGTCAGAAGGTGTCTCCGAGTTAAATAATTATGAGTTAACTCCAAGAGCAGACTTTTTGATTTTATTTGAGACAAAAAATGTCTTCAATAAAATAATTGGCAACGATTTAGATAAATTTGACCTATCATTAATTCTAAACGCTATACTCGAGATACTAACTTTTATAAATCAGAAAACAATATTTACTGCGTTTTTATGTAGTTTGTCTCATAGTTGTTAAACATAACTTAATAGTATTACCTACGCTTAGAGCAACACACATTTTCAAGACATATGTTTTATAAAACGAATTATTAAAACACGATTAAATCTATAACAAAATTAAACATACATATCATTAGGAATTAACTTAATTACAAAATTTGGCTTAGTAACCCATCCGGTAACACGACATTGCGAACGCCGCTTAACTTGCAATATCGTAACCCGAACGCGCTTACGACAAACGTTTATCTATACACAGCGCCATCTATTGCTAAATTGTACAGACGCCTGAAAACTGACAAATTTCTTCAATACATTTTCAACCATATGGCTTAGGCATAAAGTTCAAAGTATATTGAGGAAATTTGACAGTTTGTGGATAGTCGATATGCAGGCGTGTGTACAATGCGATCGGCCGACGATGGCCGGCAGATTACAACAGAGCAACTCGAAGATTCCTCGCGAAACTTTTAACGATCGCACTAAATTACAATTGGGACCGAATAAGTTTCGACCTATTTAATTTATTACAATTGCCATTGGCGTTTGATTCCAACATAACTGTTGTATAGCACTTCTGCAAGCATTGTAAGAAATGTAGCTTATTTTTTTGGAGTAAACTTTTCTTTTCATTATGGGTAAGCAGCTCATCTGACGTGATAAACAAAACTATAGTGGTCACCCAGTGGTCGAAATTCGACCGTAATTTTATTAAGGCTGCACGGATTGTATCCTTAGCAATGAAAAATTTAAAAAGTAGAATGTGAGTTTGGATTGGTAATGACAGCTTTTGGCCGCTCCTCTTCCATTTTTGAAATTTTTAAAAAGAGTTGAAAAGTATTGCGGGCGTATGCGTGTATATTAAATACATATGCGTGTGTGACTGTGTGTCAAATACATGGTAGTGTGTATAATGTTTGTTTTATTGATTTATTGTATTTTTTATGCATAATTTAAAAAAATATTAACATTCTGTACTCCTTCTCCTTCTCCTCTATATAAACTATAAGTGTGCGAAATTTCATACTCCTCCGTCCGCCCAATTTTCGTAAAAAGGGGTACAAAGTTGTTGCTTCACGTATTAATATATAGATAAGATATTTAACGGGGGTTAACGCAAACAATGAGGAGCTCGATGGCGCAGTGGTTAACGTGCCCGGTTTGCGAGTGCTGAGGTTAAGCAACTTTCGCAGAGGCCGGTCATCTTATGGGTGACCAAAAATGTATCATCTCGAGGTCCTCCGTGCTTCGGAAGGCATGTAAAACCGTTGGTCCCGGCTGCATTAGCAGTCGTTAACAACCATTGATCCGCACTGGGTCCGCGTGGTGGTTTAGGGCCTGTTCTCCATATCCATCCATAGGGAAGGCTCGTGCCCCAGCAGTTGGGACATAAAATGAGCTGATGATGAAGTGATGATGATGATGATTTACCCTAAGAGTGATGCTTTATTGCCGCATTCAGAGACGTTCATTAATGATAATGATTTGTACTTAATATTTTATATTTCATAAAAACACTTCAGATAGAGACTTCTCAATAATAACAATAATAATGTTTTATTGTTTTTATATTAAAATATTGTGAAAGTCTAGTTTTAAGAAAGAAAATAAATATAGAGTACAATAATAATTAACAATAATAATTATAAACGTTTTACAATGGAAAATCATTAGTGCATTAGTCATCATTAATGTAATCGGCATCCATAAGTGCGGCAAAGTGCACTCCCTCTCTAAACCTAAGTGGACACATGAACAATTATTAGTTTAATTAAATTAGAGCCTTCCACAGTATACGCTGGAAATAGAAATAAATGTTCCGTGTTTTGTTTACAGCATGTAAACTTCATTCCAAATAAAAGTAAAACGACTAAATACGGAATAGCTTTTCAAAGCTTTACCCTGTCTGTTTACTGTGTACCTGTACTAGGTAAGGAGGTTATGGTATTTTAAAAAGTAGAGTTTGTATTATCATCCATTACTTTCCCACTGTAGGGCAAAGGCCTACAAAAACCTAAACCTCCTAACTTAACTTAAACCTCCTTCCAACTATCTCTATCCAGAGCTAATTCGTTCCAATTTTTAAAATCCAACTCATCCCGCCATCTTCGTCTAGGCCTTTTTAATCACCCATTTATTTGTGAAACAAATCCCTTTTTAAACTCTTTGAGAGTAACAAATCCGTTTGGCTGCGGACTTTGGTGATGTATCGCGTTACCCAGTGTCATTGTTATGGGAAAAGTTATAAGTAGGCTGAAGATTGAAAAGTTCTGCAATAACTTGCAAAGAAAAGGAGACTCTGGGTGTCCCCACGCGTGCCTCTTAAAAGTTAGATAGGTACGTGAAGTTTATTATTGATTCTCTAAAAGGAATCTTTCTTCAAGGTCTTCGTCAACTTTGATAATGTAATGTAGGTTGTTATAAGTTATTGTGACACATAATTGTGTTCGGAAGAATCTGCGCCAGACGACGCATTGGTAATTTACGTGGCGGTGATCTTGATTTTTCTCAACAATTACAAAACATATGAAAGTGATATTTGATGACATGATTTTTCATTTAATTAACTTCATTTTGTTAGTTACAGAAACACGATTTTTCAACTTTTATAACAGAGAAAAAAATATTAAAGTAACCTCTTTTAAAACATAGATTCACATTTTACAGGCTAACCAGACCGATTTAAGCATTACACTTCAAAACACACACTTCAAAACACACACTTCAAAACACACACTTCAAAATTGTAGTTCATTTTTTTAAATAATTTGTAGTTTTAATTTGAAGGAAAAACAACCAGTTGTTCTTATGGTACGGGGCGCAAACGCTCGTATCAAAACGTATGAGATTTATTGTTTAGCGATGCGTCGCCTTAATTTGTTGACGGCATTATAATTTTGGTTGGGGATAAGACTTGTTCTTAATCCGCCTAACTAGCTACCTTCGTATCTAACTCTGTCACCATAACGGTAGTAGCATTATTGTGTTACCCATAGATAAAGATAAGACAGCCAGTTCCTTTGTAGTTAAGGATTCCGGGTGAAGTGCGCTTCCATCATCGCCTTATTACTTATGTTAGATTCAAGGAAGGTCAAGTGCTTCCCCTATATTGTGTAATCTCAAAAAGTCAGATTATATAAAATTATTCAGGTAAATAAAAAGCCTTGAAGATTAGTCATAAACTTAAGTATTCTCTTTTCTGTTACATAAAAGTAAATTTAGCATTTACTTATCTAACAATAGGAAGCTAATTACGTGTCCTCTTCTCACATGTGTAGCAACTATTCACATACTATTCACAATAAAACAAGAAAACACAATGGAAAAGCATTATACTGCCTCAAAAGACGCCTCGCAGACACACAATTAATCAATCAATAACAAAACGCATAATTGTACTTCCGATACGAACCGAACCCTTCAGAGAATGCCATTCCCTAAACCTCTACGGAGTTTCGTTTCACACGGCTTGAAGAACCCTTTAAGTTTCTCGCCACGCCTAAAAAAGTCCGTGGCGCTAAAAATGCCGACTGAGGCAATCAGCAAACTCTCCTAAAAAAAAAAAATAATGTATACACGTCTGCACAATTACCACTGTTGCGGAAACCCACAACACACACTATGCTACTGTTTAAAATTAGGTTACACCTTAAAATCTACAAAATCCACTCACAGTTCCATGCCGCTCCCGCCGTCCAGAACGGGATCCATATGGTCTGATGGGGCCGGAATCCGAGTCCGGGTCTTCTCGGGTTCCCTAATCACACCCAACGACTATCCCAAGTGCACTTTTCCCCCGAGGAAATACCTGCTTTCTCCAGCAGCGGAGACGCCGACAGCGGCGAATTGTACTCCCGATGCGATTCGCTTACGACGTACACACACACAAAACACAGGTTGCACAATACACTTAATTAGAGTAATACGGCTCCAAATGCCCTTATTACTGCTTAAAATCTATTTAATTATCAACACACGATAACCTATAAACCAGCCATTGTTGCCTTCCCGAGACAAGTGTACCAACAAAGAAAAAAAGAACAATTAGTGATGGGGCCATTATGCCACTAAATAAATTGAATCTCGATAATCGATTCCCAAATCGATCCGTCCATAATACAAATCAAAGTTTTATTTCCAACAAAAATAAATGCCTGTTTATTTGCAACAACCACAAAGTGTTAAATTTCTTCAATAGACTTTGAACTTTATGTATATGTCATATGCTTGATTATGTACTGCAGAAAGAAGAAGTGGCAAAAAAAAACCCACTTCCAACTGCAAAGATAGATATCTCAAAAAATCGCTAAAAATTATTATAAAAAACTACATGCTTCCGGTGATCATTCTTAATGGCATTCACATTAAAAAATTGCTCTAAATATTAATTCAGGGGTAGAATGCCTGTAATATACTAATTTGTGATTTTAGTTTTAAAATAGGAATAAAAGCAATTAAACACTGTATTAACGCATTTGCGATTGTTTGATAATAGTTGTAGAAATCTGGAGGTTAAATAATATGACTAACGCCCGATTTCAATAACCTATACCTACCTAACCTAAGTTACCAAGCAACCGCTGTTATTTTCCGATGTTTTTAGCCACCCAGCGCCATTTTTAAATAATATCTTGATAGATGTTCTAGAAGAAATTTTTTATTTTTTTATTTGATGGGTTCGTGCGATTAGCACATTTTGCCAGTGTCAAAGTAATTTTATAAGAATAAATTATAAGTTTCATTTATTTTATTTTTTCCTTTACACCTTCCTTGTAACAAGAAAGCAAATGAATTTAGAATGTCACAGATGTTCATTTGTGTCATCTTTATTGCTTTAGTAAAATATGTTTAAGATAAGTACTACTGGAATACTGCACCTGAAAGAATATTTGGAGTAATTTTTAAGTATGATAGCCAGTAAGGATTACAATCGGAGGTATGCAATTTATTAATACGCATTTTTATTTATTTTTTGAGATATTTTTCGCAACTGCCGGTCGTGGGGTAATTTCCTATGGAAGTTGCTACTTCTCCTTTGTCAGTTTTTGATAGGCTGATGTGCTGGCGTCTGTACTTAAAAATCTGATTGATATAAAGGTATCCGTTAAGAGCGTTTACGCCGCACACTAGCGCCACTAATGTAAAAAAAACATATCTAGTAATTAGAGATAGAAAATCAAATTATGCTCAACAAACTATACTAACTAACGTTACGGCCACTTTTAACTATAACGCCATATTTAACTAAACCATAACATGTCAGGTGTTCATTAGGTGACGTAAAAATGCTAAATTACTTCATTCAGATAGTTTGTTGAGCATAATTTGCTTTTCTATCTCTAACTACTAGATGTGTTTTTTTTTCATTGGCGGCGCTAGTGTGCGGCTTAAACGCTCCTAAATCAGCTGATTGAAATGTCTTGACCCAAACATTAAGTTCGAAGAAAAGCAAACATTTCTGCTTCGTCACAAATGGTTTTGTAAAGTTTAAACTTGTTAAGTATGATAGTACGGTATTCTTTTATTCAAATCAATTGTGAATTATTCAGCGGCGATTAAAAGTTTTCGCGGAGTTGCATGCATAATTTATATCTTTTAATGACTTTAATGTACCTACCTAATTTGAAGAAATTAAAATTTTGCGCAGTTCTTGGAGTAATTTCGTACAATTACAACCAACTCTGAAAATCTTTTCAATGTAATTTATTAACGAGTTAACTATCTTAAGTAATTTATATATTAAACATTATGAAGTTTCAGATAGCATTAACATATTTTTTCGTTTTAAATATATTAATCATGTAAATAGTATGGCAGAGACAAATTATGGATATGCATTCTTACACATATTAAGGAGGGGTAAATAATTGACCTTGGTTAAACAATTAATCATCTCGTGTAAAGGAAAAAATAAGTAAGTCATTCATGTAATACCTGCCTGTATTGCTTGGTCTTTTGTGTTTTTCACACAACAGACAGGAAATTGGTCGCCTGAACACAATAATGAAATTATTTTTCATAATTTTATAGTTTTATAGACATAAAATGTGAAATAAAAAAACAAATTGCTTGTGATATTTAGCAATTTAATTTTTAAGTAGGTACTACATAGTTAGTTACTTCGTAATTAATTCGTATTAGTTGTTAGTATTTGTAGAGATTCCCTGTGTGGTGCCGGGGATAAAGAATTGCACCAACCCATCTCTTCCCATGGGTGTCGTAAAAGGCGACTAAGGGACCATTCCAGAAGATGGGCAGCAGCATCTCTCTGAGGTTACCCTCAACCTACTGCGATCGCCAACCCGCCTGCCAAGCGTGGCGATTACGGCAAATACCCCTCATATCCTTGGGGGAGGCCTTTGTCCAGCAGTGGACGTCTTTTGGCTGAGATGATGATGATGATTTGTAGAGATTGCATACCAACAAACAAACAAATTTTACGTCTTTATTTCTATTTTTATAAATTCTAATTTATCCCACTACTAGGCAAAAGTATCTCGCAAACTTTTCCATACATTCCATGCATGGTTTTTATAATAATAGATATTTTAGATATTATTAGTAGAGAAAGTATTATATCCAGAACTTTTTTATTGCGATGTTTTGTTTTAACAAATCGTGTAAATGCGTATAGGTACTTACTTTTACTAGTAGGTGTCTAGACACCAAGGTTTACCATTTCGCAGACATTCGCCCCTATAAGGCGGGTTCAGACTAATTCAGTTATCGGATAGGTAACTGCGCCATGGAGAACAACAATACTGATAACGGGCAATGGGACTGCTCACTGCATTGCATTAGATGATTGGACACCTAGCGCTATAACTATATATCGTGTACATCTTGCTTAACATTGGTTATGTACTCGTATACTTGCGAGATTTTCCATTTGTAAAATCTACTTTAATTGTATGGATAAATAAAACTTTTTCAATTCTAAGATTAACAAACATCTCTATCGTGTCAATCCAAAAAACTGTTAGCGTTACAGTATTTTGCTTTTAAAAAATTGTCATACTTAAATACAATAAATGTTAAAGCAGAAAAAACACTGTAACTTATATGACAGTAATTATTTACCTTGACACAGCAGATCTGTATAATGAACATATAGTTTTCCTACACCTATGTAAAGGGGTGTAAGGGTCTCTCTCAATATCGCTGTTCGCATTCGGAATATGTGGTCCAGTCAAGGTTACCAGCACATCATAGAGATGCTAATTTGTAGAAAATACTTAGTAAACTAAATAGTAGAACGTTTTTGAGACCATAAATATTTCCATTTTCATTTTATTGAACACACAACAATAACAAGAGAAATTGTAATTTATCATCGTACTTCATTCATTACGCTCGGGCGTTTGCCCCCTAAGGGATCGCGCGCGAATCGTGTTCCAAAAACAAACATTTATTGTCCTCAACGACAAAATAATACAAACCAGTATAAAGTCTAGAGCATTCAAAGTTTTGACTGTGTTGTGTCCTTTGGGGCACCACCCAGTTTCATATTTCTCTTATTTTTCGTTTATTAACAGTACAACGTGTATTCCTAGAATTCACAGACACATCATATTTAACTAGGTATGACTCAACCAAATTTAACGGGGACTAACGCAAACAAATCCAAACGTCCGTCGGGTATAAAACGATATGCCTATTTATAGTATTATAAAGGAGACCTTTCCTCGCCCCATACAACAAGGGCCCCGAATGTACCTAAGATTCAAAGGTATCAAAATGTAGGGAAAAAATCGTAGAATCTAAAAATATATATAACATATTTTTTATTCAATTTGTACCACCCAAAAACATCATTAGAAAGGTTTGATGACTTGCAACATTGAATTAATTTAACTGGCAAGCACAACTCTCTCGCTGTCTGATGCGTTTCGTTAGCTTACTCTCAGGTACAACTAATTTTATGATAAAAGTCTTTTAATACATTATTTTTACATAAGCCTAACGATTTCTAGCAAGTACATGATAAATAATAACAAAAATAAGTGTTTTTAACTATTTCGAATTATTTTGTGCGTTTGATTCTTCATCACCCAGAAGAAATTGCTAAAAAGTACTATATGCCAGAGCTGTAACGAACGAATTAAAAAGACTGAGTGACTTGTCAGTTGTCAGTCATGCATGACATCTTGAGATTAACCTTTTTTCTTCCGTTTCGGTGTTTACTGGCTCTAGCTGGAGTGTTTTTCGTGTGTATCTGTATTGCTTTGATTATTTGACTCGGCTATTCTCCCTGGACTTTCGTTTATCTGAGTCTGAAGACTTGGCGATATCTACTGGACCTTGATACCCCCGCCCCGTAACTTGGCTGCTATTGATATATTGACGATTCCCGACAACCTGCGCTACTATTTTGGATTGCGATTCAAAAGATCTTCTTATTTTACTCGTGAAATGAAATGAAATAATGAAATTATTTTAATAATTATGCTGCTACCCATCTAATAACTGATTCTCGTATAGCAGGGGCCATGATAAATACATTTCATCTACCCATCACAGATAGACCAGATGCCACTTTAATATTAGAGCGTGCCCTAAGTGGCCCTAAGCAGATTAGATCAACCAAATGTTTTGGCAGAGTATATAATAGAAAATAATATTAATAGAAGGAGAGTTCTTTTTGACAGTATAAATGCTGAAGTTTTACTATTAATGAGTTTCCAGTGATGACAGAATCGGACTATATTATTTGCACTGGGAACTTGTCAAATTAAGCAGGCACGCTCATATTATGGTAACACATTAGACCAAAATGGAACATTTGGAATTGAAGTATGCCGTGATATTGAGCCTCTCCATGTACCACATACTGAAAATGAAATGTATCTGTTGAGAGGTTGATTATTGTCAAGGCGCCGTAGTGGTCAAACATATTAGACATATATATTGTTAAATATGCAGCACAATAGTTGAGAGCACAGAATTCTCGGTTATTACTGTAATTGTATAATAGGAAAATGTACCGTGGGTTGCTGTGCTCATGTTATGTCCATTGTGTGGTATATGGGGTGGGCTTGATACCAACAAAATATAGCAGCCTATAATATAACCAGCTTATAAAATATCCAGCATCCTTCCTGGATTATATATTAATCAGAGAAGATGTAGAAAATGAAGAAACATAATAAAAGAAATTAAAAAATATACTTATTGTTTTATTCCAACAAACAACCTAAAGTTTTACATTGCCATCTAAGGTGCGCTCAACCATTTCTATGTCATTGTAGAACTGTGTTGCTTTTAAAATCAATGCAATTGGTTATTATGACATGAAATATGTATAGGTTCGATGTAAAAGATAGATTACTACACAACTGCTTATGCTGTTGGGAAGGACTTTGCAGAAGCATTACTGATGTGTCAGTTGGTTGACAATAAGTCTTGTTTAGAAAGACTGCTCAAGTTGGTCAACTGTAGTAAACATGAATTACATTCTTGTTTCTATTAGCATTTATGGTTCCGTGTAAGTGCGGACCTTTCTAATTATTTCAGTACCTACTAGATTCTATGATATCAACATTCGTTTTCATCACACAATCATGTTTTCTATCCGGATTTGAATCCGGGATCTGTAGAGCAAAATAAACAAGTTTATATGGCTGCGTAAAAGCGGCTTTGGTACAGCAAAAAATAAGACGGACACGCACGCACGATCTATGTTTATTATTTATGTGAGTTTGTAGATAACCGTACAATACCCAGACCTATTTTAATAATATTCTTTGTGAGATTTAAAAAAACCACAATTTTTACACAACAAACCGCTTTGACACAGATGTCACTGTCAGTCATATTTTGCACGTTTCGTTTCATGTTTACGATTTCTAGGACCATTTTGACGATTTTTTTTATTTTCCAAAAAATCTAGTTTCGGCATGTTTTATAAAAAAAATTATATCACAAGGTGTTTCTGCATAATGTAGAGAATATTTTAAAATAAAGTGTACCTCGGTACAACGGGGGCCCATTTGGGAAGGTCTCCTTTAATTAAATTCTTAATGATTTCTGTTAAATCCCGTCATCGTTTGATTTGTGTTTATCACCATGGCTCGTTTTGACATATTATAATGAGGTGGTGATGATTGTGATGATGTATATATGGCATACTGACATTGGCCTAGCTTGGAGGGTTACATAGCACAGCCCGATCTCCCTATAGTTCTGATCCATATTTCACATTTAAGGCTTAAGTTGACGAGGTAGATGTAGATAGAAGATAGATAATAATAAAATATAGATCCAAAACAAAATAAGATTACTATAACAGCAGTCACGTTTCTAATAAATCAGTGGCATAAGATATATTTTATATTTATTACTACCTTAATACGTAGGAGCAGACTGTCCATTCCACGTATAATTTGTCATTGCACTCCATTAATTACTTGGACGTTTGTCACGCCGGCGCCGACGACGGGACGGGGGAAGTGACAACCCTAACCTGTTGATGACCTTCGTAGCGAACAAGATGTTTTGTTTAAAAATCAACCAAATCCATCGTTCTTTCTATTTCATGCTAATTTTGATATAAAAGAAATAGTAAAAGAATTTTTAAGTTAAACCGTTTTAATGAAAAAAAGATTTTAAAAAAGATTAAAAAAAATCAATAAAAAAAAAATTAAAAACAAGCTTTTATTACTTGTTAAAAAAAGATTTTTATTTTATAAATTAAAGTGTGTTAAATATAAATGGTACTAAATCATCTGGTTCTCATGTAAATATGGGAGTTTCACAAGGGTCGATTCTTGTCCTTTTCTATTCTTGATTTATATTAATGACTTGCCATTCTTTGTGGAGAACTTCTGTGAAATTGTATTATTTGCAGATGATAATTCCCACATATTTAATGTGACTAGGTGTAGGACTAATTATGAAAAGGTAAATAAAGCTCTTTCAGAGGTACTCCGTTGGTTTACTATTAATAATTTACAGCTTAATGCTAAGAAAACAAAATGTATTAAATTTATATTACCAAATGTCAGAAATGAACCAACCGATATTAGAATAAACGGTGATCAATTAGATTTGGTAGATTCTACAGTATTTTTAAGCATAACCCTTGACTCAAAAGTTCAATGGAATCCTCATATATCGAAATTGGCCGGTAAACTCAGTTCTGCTGCTTATGCCATTAGAAAAATTAGGCAGTTAACAGACATTGAAACTGCTAGAACAGTTTATTTTAGTTATTTTCATAGTGTCATGACGTATGGCGTCCTACTGTGGGGAACAGCGGCTGATATTGAAACTATATTCATTTTACAGAAATGAGCAATAAGAACAATCTATAAACTAGGATCACGAACTTCCTTTTAGGGAGAAATCTTTTTAAGGAGATTGGCATCCTGACAGTTGCATCTCAATGTATTTATAATTGTATAGTTTTTGTACGTTGCAATATCAACTCCTTTACTAAACATGGTGACGGACACAATTTCAATACTAGAAATAAGACAAAACTTTTAATGCCACTGTTCAGGTTACAGAAGGTTCTTGGTTCTTTCTTGGGGCAAGGTACAACACTAATACAGGTAATACACTATTACAATAAAATACCAAATGCTGTACTAGATTTACCTTTGGATAAGTTTAAAAAATATGTGAAGTCTTTATCACTTATAAAAGGTTATACAGTCAAATGCTACGGCCACACTATCGCGATGACGCGAAGATTTGCGTTGTCGCAACTCGTCTGGCCAAACAATTCGTCCTATCGCGAATCATCATCGCGAATACAAATGCCCTTCGCGCCGCCGCTGTCGGTAAATTGCCGCACATCAAAGGGTTTTATCGCGACAAAGATCGTGCTTGGCTACACTTCGCGCGCTTAGTTGACTGCGAGGCGCCCGAGAAGTTGCATACTCTGATTTGTGTTAATTATGGATTGGAGTAATAAGAGAATATTGGAATTTATAGAAAATTATAAATTTTTGTGTAAGTATAGATAACATCCACCATCGTCTTTTATTTCTCTTCTTTACCCTTTTATTTATTTTGTTCTAATAATGAATATGCAGTAAATAATTATTTGCCAACATGTAATATAGCGCAACCGCCTCTCTTTTTTTACTGTATTTTTATAAATATTTGATTCAGGTTAAATGTAGCAATTAGCACTTTTTTTTAAATCCGCCTCTTCCATTTTCTTCCACGAAATGAATTATCGCGACGTTCTAGATTATCGCGACGTAGCAAAGTTGTTTTTGATATTACTAACGAGATTATTACCATGTTTTTTGTTGTGTTTGAGTGTCCATATTTACGTACGGAGTACATGCGTGATCATGGCGCATGCAACTGTGCCGAAATATCGGATACTCAAACACAACAAACATGGTGTAATAATCCCGTTATAATATTTAAGTGATCATGATAGTTTAAAAAGTTATACCACCATCTTATCTAAAAATGTCGCCATAACATCAATGTTTGTGTTCCGGCAGCTAAAGATAAGAAAGCCGGTGCATGGTGTTTAGGATTGATTGCACCATTGGTGGTGGAAGCGCACTTCACCCGGGATCCTCAACTCATGTCATGATAAGTGATGATAAGGCCAACCTTATCATCACTTATCATCAGCTGAGATGAAGGGACTGTGTTTACCTGTAAGATAAAAAAAGGCATGGTACGCGCAAAGCTTTTGTATAGTTACAAAAAACAAAGATCGGTTGCAATGACCGTTGGATAGATGGTGTTGAGTCTCGTTCATAAATTACTTAGCATACCGTCATTTTTAATTATATTTTGATACTACGCACTTGTATGAGGTTCTTCCTACCCTCTCCTGACAAAATAACGTCTCGGTCCGTCGCTCCGTGTGCAACAGATTGCAATGGTTGACCTCGCCTACGCGACAGTGTTTTAAAAATCTAAGTAAATCAAGCTAATCTTCTTCCAAAAACACTTTATTCTTATAATTGGATATATCGATACACTAAATACAGCAGGCCTGCTTGTGATTGTGGTAATTGTAAAGAGTGGTGAACTGGATCTCATCTGCAGCAACAGTGAGTGTTTTTTTCCCATATAACCTTCCCTTAAATCTTGGTACAAGTGCCTTGCCCATGATGTTTTTTTGGTGTTTTCTAATTAATCTCAGGTTTTACTGAACGAGGCTTAATTACCTTAGTTGTGGATCCGAGCTGAACCAAACCTCTTAAAAAATACAGTCCACTCATATATCATATTTCATCAAGTAAAAATAATTAGTTAAACTACAGCTCAATAAGTGATCCACCCCTTAGGCTTTATTTTATAACCTAAGGAAGCGTTCCATAGCTACTTGCCAGTGGAACCTTAACCATACATTTTTTGGTCACTTCGAGCGGATCATACATTTTTGATCCTACGAGATATTTTCTATTTATGTCAAAACAGTAAATTCCAAGATTAATTCATTACTCGCTTATCTCATATAAAAATTACGTACTTGCTTATTTATGCTGATTTGCTAAACCTAGGTAGGGAATTAATCTACTTATAACCTAAATTGTTACTAAACGCTGTTTATAATTACCCAAGTAAACATAACTATTATAACGTTTCTATAGCGTAATATTCCATTTCTCTTGAAACTACTCGTCGCGCGCGCAGGTTCAGCCACCCGCTTTATTATTTTATAAATTAGTGTCTTGTCTTTTAGTTAACGCTAGCTAACTAATAGTAGAACTTCTACTTAACAGGTACTCGCCTGACCTTGACATTGTCAGTCAAACGCAGATACTTCTGCACCGCGTCTTATCATAAATATCTAGTTAGGTACTTATATCTAATATTATTTATTGCGAACTCCCGTCCCTAATATACTTATAACTTTATACAGTTAATATTAGGAGGCCTAATATACATCGGCTACGATTGTATTAGGTTTTTTACGCACCGCTTATTTACATTAGAGTTTATATACTCGTTGTGTAATTTGTACTTATTACGAGTTAATACTCACCGCACCGCCCCTAATATACTTATAACTTTATATAGTTAATATTAGGAGGCCCAATATACATCGGCTACGATTGTATTAGGTTTTTTTACGCACCGCTTATTTACATTAGAGTTTATATACTCGTTGTGTAATTTGTACTTATTAGAGTTAATACTCACCGCACCGCCCCTAATATACTTATAACTTTATGTAGTTAATATTAGGAGGCCTAATATACATCGGCTACGATTGTATTAGGTTTTTTACGCACCGCTTATTTACATTAGAGTTTCTATACTCGTTGTGTAATTTGTACTTATTAGAGTTAAAACTCACCACCGCCCCTAATATACTTATAACTTTATATAGTTAATATTAGGAGGCCTAATATACATCGGCTACGATTGTATTAGGTTTTTTACGCACCGCTTATTTACATTAGAGTTTATTTACTCGTTGTGTAATTTGTACTTATTAGAGTTAATACTCACCGCACCGCCCCTACACACTGTGTTAGGAGATATAACATAACGTGCTATACGTGTATATTATTTAGTTATTTTTATATTTTATTTCTGGTACTTACTTAGAAACCTTTTCGAGCCTACTTAGGCATTTTATAGTAAATACTTACAATAGACAAGACACATCGGCGTTATATGTTTACATTTAATATTTTTACATCATATTCTATATACATCTTGTTCCTTTGTTATCAAACATGTCGGAGATTGATGATAAAACGCAGTTGGCATTGTTGGAGTCTAAACGCAATGCATATTTCACTCGTATGCAATCTATATATGACTTATGTATACAAGATATTACCGATGAGCAATCCAAAAAAAAAAAAAAAACTTTTTTAATAATATAAAATAATAATCACAATAATCAACTATATTTTTGCCCGCTTTTTATAAAAATGACTCCACGCGAACGTTTTAATGTTGTTAAGTCCAACGCGTTTTGTAACAATTGTTTAAGTAATAAGCATACGCTAAATACATGCACTTCTAATAGTACTTGTCGTTTTTGTTCTTCTAAATATCATCACTCCATGTTACATTTTGATAACTTGCATTTATATAAACAACGTGACGTTAGTCATGTGCCCACTGCGACTTCGCAGTTAGTGGTAAATCGCAACAACTTCACTTCAAGTAATAACCGTTGTACGGTCGATAATGAACCATCGTACTCTTGCAATAAGGTCGAAGTTTCTAATGCTCAACCTTCTAATGGTTCAGTTAATGCATCTGTTTGTAACATTTCACGTGATCATGGTGATCGTCGCTCTTTCACTACGCTATTAGGGACCGCGAAAATTAAAATTATAGATACTGATAACCGCGCTCATTATGTTAGGTGTTTAATTGACCCGGGTTCGCACAGCGATTATATAACAACATCTTGTTGTAAACGCTTATCTCTTCCTATCTACACTCAAAATAAATATTCTAAAGTACAAGGTATAGGTGGTACATCTCAGCGTATTATAGGTATAACTACAGTTAAGTTTACATCGCGCTTTGATGGCGGGAATAGTTACTTATCTCAACCGCTTATTGTCGAGGAGATTACGTCACAGCTACCTGACTCCCGCGTCGATACTTTTATGTTAAATTATTTGGATAACTTACCTATCGCAGATGATGAATTTAACTTGCCGGGACCTATAGAAATGTTAATTGGTGTTAATTTATATTGTGAAATTTTTATGTTTAACAAAATTATACCTGGAGACAACTTACCTACCGCTTTGGAAACTAGTTTAGGCTATATTTTAATGGGTAATATCCCAACTTATAATTATCTTTCCACACATTCCTTTTGTGCATTTTCCCGCGAACCGGTCTATGAAATATTAGAAAAATTTTGGAAATTAGAAGAGGTGCCTTCTAAGACTTTTTTATCGCCTGATGAACAAGCTTGTGAGGATAATTATGTGGCTACCACTACTCGCAAGGCTGACGGTACCTACTCTGTTAGTTTGCCATTTAAACATAATTTAGACCAACTTGGTAATTCTTTTCTTAATGCTCATAGACGTTTTTTATCACTCGTAAATAAGTTTTTAAGATCACCCGACCTACGTACAAATTATAATAATGTTGTTGCCGATTATTTAAATAAAAATATCATTTCTTTAGTTAATGACGATACTTCGTCGCAGGGCTTCTACCTGCCGCATCATCCTGTCATACGTGATGACAAGTATACTACTAAACTTCGCATCGTTCTGGACGCCAGTGCTAGAACCGACTCCGGTCTTTCACTTAATGACGTTTTGCACACCGGGTGCAATTTACAGAACGATATATTTAATATACTTACTAATGTACGTATTTTTAAAGTAGCCTTTTTCGCCGACGTTCGGCAAATGTACTTATGTATAGAAGTACATCCCGCGCACCGTAATTATCAACGGTTTTTATATAGATTTTCAACAGATGATCCCATCGAAACTTATCAATTTAATCGCGTTACCTTTGGTCTCCGTAGTTCTCCATTTCTCGCTATTCGAACATTACGGCAACTTGCTAATGATGAGCGAGAAAACTTCCCTTTGGCTGCTGAAGTCTTAGAAAGAGACGTCTACATGGACGACTTAGCTTCCTCTGCTCTGTCGCTAGGCAGAGCAGTAGAGACAGCATCACAGTTGCTCCAGCTGTTCAAATCTGGTGGATTTGAGTTGGTTAAGTGGACCAGCAACTCTCCTGAGTTGTTGTGTGCCATTCCTGCATCACATCGCCAGCAGGAGTCTGTCTCTTTCGACGACGACACCACTATAAAACTTCTCGGTTTACAGTGGCTGCCTTCTTCCGACTGTTTTAAATTTACAGTACAACACCACCGGACACCAAAGGTACGAAGCGCGCCATCCTATCAGCTACTGCTCGCTTGTATGACGTTCTAGGTCTCGTTGGCCCCGTTATACTTTATTCTAAATTATTAATTAAAGAACTTTGGCTTCTTAAACTAGATTGGGATGATCAGCCGCCGCAGTTTATTTTAAATTTATGGCTTACTTTTATAAAGGAACTTCCTTTAATATCTACTTTGAGATTTCCGCGCCATCTAGGCATTCATGATAATTCTAAATTTTATCTTGTAGCTTTCTCGGACGCTTCTGAAAAAGCGTACGGTTGCGTAATATACGCATATGTTATTAATGATAATCAGCACACTATACGTTTATTGTGCTCAAAATCAAAGGTTGCACCTATCAAAACCATAACACTCGCTCGTCTAGAGCTTTGCGCGATCCTTTTGATGTCGAAACTTTTAGGCGTTGTTTATGACCTTATGTCTAAGCGATTCCCTATATCGGACGTATACGCTTTTTCCGACTCGGAAGTAGCGCTATGTTGGGTGCACTCGTCCCCACATAGATTTAATACATTTATCGCAAATCGAATTGCACAAATTCAGTCTCTTTTTCCTAAAGAAACTTTCCGTTTTGTTCCTGGAAGCCAAAACCTCGCGGACAGTGTGTCGCGTGGGCTTTTGCCTTCGCAGTTGATACACCACGAACTTTGGTTTACGGGACCGTCGTGGATGTCTCTTCCTATAAGTGACTGGTCGGTTTCCGATTTCGCGCCTTCTCCCTCAGCGCTCCCTGAGGAGAAGACAACTACGCACGTAGCTACTAGCTCTCCAGAAACGGAACATCCACTTATAACTTTAAGTTTAGCTTTTTCTAACTGGGATAAATACCTACGCTCTGTTGTATATTTTTTAAGATTTATAAAAGGGCATACTTGTGCCTATTTATTTGCTTAGTTACTAAAGCAGTTCATCTAGAACTTGCTTCAGATCTTAGTTCTGCTTCTTTTCTGGACGCTTTTAAGAGATTCTTATCTCGCCGTGGTCCTTGTCAATGTCTCTACAGCGACAACGGTACTAATTTTATAGCTTCTAAGTCTTATCTCAGTGAGCTTCACTCCTTTTTAAAATCAGACGATTATTTTGTAATTTTTTCTAATGAGCTTTCTAACCTTCGTATCGAGTGGAAACTCAATCCGCCCAGTGCACCTCACTTTGGGGGCATATGGGAGGCTAATATTAAATGTGTAAAGTCACACTTATCTAGAGTAATAGGTACTCAATTATTAACGTATGAACAGTGTCTTACAGTATTGACTCAGATAGAGGCGATTTTAAACAGTCGCCCTCTCTACTTATTGAGTTCTGATCCTTCAGATCCTACCGCGTTAACTCCTTCACACTTTTTATCTAGCGCATCGTTAGCGTTTCTTCCCGCGACTAATCTTAGTAGTGAACGGACTAATCTTCTCACTCGTTATTCTTTATTAGACTCTTTAGTCCAATCCTTTTGGACACGATTTAGGACGGAGTATCTCCATAATCTGCAGTTGCGAGAGAAATGGAATACGCCTTCCAACCCTATAACTATAGGTACGGTTGTTATAATTATGTGTAATAACGCGCCTCCTCTACAATGGCCTCTCGGCATTGTAACAGGGTTGCACCCTGGTAGAGACGGAGTCGTACGCGTTGCAGACGTTAGAACTAAGAGCGGTATGTTCAAACGACCTATCGTAAAAATTATGTCCGTTACCTTCGCAATAGTATAATCAGCATACATAAGCTTAGTCGTAGTTTTAGTTATTAGTTTCATATTTTTGATAGTAACTTGCTTTAATTTGAAGGGGTTCCTTCAAGGCGAGGGGGATGTTGAGTCTCGTTCATAAATTACTTAGCATACCGTCATTTTTAATTATATTTTGATACTACGCACTTGTATGAGGTTCTTCCTACCCTCTCCTGACAAAATAACGTCTCGGTCCGTCGCTCCGTGTGCAACAGATTGCAATGGCTGACCTCGCCTACGCGACAGTGTTTTAAAAATCTAAGTAAATCAAGCTAATCTTCTTCCAAAAACACTTTATTCTTATAATTGGATATATCGATACACTAAATACAGCAGGCCTGCTTGTGATTGTGGTAATTGTGAAGAGTGGTGAACTGGATCTCATCTGCAGCAACAGTGAGTGTTTTTTTCCCATATAACCTTCCCTTAAATCTTGGTACAAGTGCCTTGCCCATGATGTTTTTTTGGTGTTTTCTAATTAATCTCAGGTTTTACTGAACGAGGCTTAATTACCTTAGTTGTGGATCCGAGCTGAACCAAACCTCTTAAAAAATACAGTCCACTCATATATCATATTTCATCAAGTAAAAATAATTAGTTAAACTACAGCTCAATAAGTGATCCACCCCTTAGGCTTTATTTTATAACCTAAGGAAGCGTTCCATAGCTACTTGCCAGTGGAACCTTAACCATACAGATGGCACACTGTGCTGCTTGCACTCAAAAATTAAAAAGCAGTGACAAAATTCAACACTTACGTCAGTCTTCAAGGTAGCATAGCGGTCAGTGCAGCCGCCCGGATTTGGGAAGACTCAGGTTCGATTCCTGGCTGGGTCGGGTGGCCGTTTAATTGTTTTCACTGTATTTTATAAATTTTATAAATATTTAAAAAATAAAGAACTTGAACAGCTCTTCCAACTAAACTACCTTTAACTTAAATTTCTTTACAATGTTTTTTTTATTATAACTGCAGAGCCATATAAATATAGAACAACATCATATAACATGAAACAGTCCCGTAATTGCTTCGAGTGGCGTCATGCTATCTTAATTGTCTGCGGTAGTGGCGTGCGCGTCAGGTCGTTACGTTCCGTAAATGGTTGAGCACAGCGATGACTGATTCGTATGTCATGCGCGTCTGTGCCCAATGGAGGCAGTAGGCTCTTACCTAATTAGTTTTGTAAATTTCCTTTTGAAAACTCATTCTTACTTGCTGCTGATATTCTGTAGAACCAGTACAGAGGGACGCATAGCTCCAGATATTAATTTAAAAACTTTACACAGTGACAGCTGTAAACAATATTACCCATAACATTACACACACAGTACATATAAACTTAAAGTTACATAAAAAAATATATATAAAAGAATAAAGTAAAATTAAATTCCAAATATAATAATTAACAATATCAATACAGCACGACCGCCTTTTAATGCTCTAAGACGACCGCTTAAGCGCTGGAAATCTGTAACTCTAATTAGATGATGCATAAAAACTTTTTGCAGTTTCCATTATATTATTTAAGGCAGAAGCGCTGGTTAACAATCGCAGGCAACAGTTAGCCGGGCGCGTGTGTAATTTGTCATTGCACTCCATTCATTAAGCGGCCGCGTTGTCTCCCGGGTGCCGCCACCGCCGCCGAGATTCAGTTATACCGCAACTCCAAATGAAGTGCGCTCCCCGAATAGCTTTGGTTCGGCTGCGGTATTGTAGTATGTTGGCTGCTAGCTTTTATACTTACAAGATTGCAGTGGCAAGGGCCAGTTTGCATTTCTAATTAGGGTGTATTCAAATTCAAAATCTTTATCACATGTTACATGTTTAAGTGGATACTTACTACTTTGCTGGCTGAGTTACAGAGCCCTCGACCCCATATTTGGAGGACAAGACAAGACCGGCGTCTCCATCCCTGGTCAAGCAGTGTTTAATATTTTCCGATGCATAGTAAATGCGCGTATTTGGGAACACCATAATGTTCGACGGCCGGTTCCAAGTACCGCTGCCAGGACGTATTTTTTAGAGACCTGTTCGAGCTGCGAGGCACCACTAATATGGAAGAGGCTGCGCAGAACAGAGCGCAGTGACGTCGTCTTGTGTCGGAGGCCAAGATCTACTTCGGGACGCCGAGCCGGCGGAGTAGGTGGCTTTTAGCCAAGTGTTTTGCATTTTTCGTTGAATACAATAGCTCATAAGCATTATCCGAGCTGAGAATTACTAAGTTTTGTGATCACCGACTCGCATTTGTTATGCCAGTATACCCGTCAAGTAACAATGATTCTAAATCAATATCAATGATGAAGGCCCTTGACTAGTAGCGGAACAGTAAATGTGCTATTTTATATTTTTAATACAAAATGAAAGATCTTGCTAACCAACTCGTATATAAAGTACCTAAATATGTAACGCCGGCCTGTGGCTTATTTTAGAAAGGTATAGAGCTAGAGAAATGACAGGTGGCAAGATAGTTGCCAATTTATTCATGTTATTTACACATTTTGATTGTCAAAGTGGGTCTGTAAATACTTAATAGACAAGTAACACCAACTATATCAACGAAAAAATACATAGCTTTTTCTATAATTAGCTTAGATGACGACATTGAGTGAGTACACTTATAGAGTAGTGTCACCAATATTAGACACTTTAAACCCTGTGTTCCACACAGATTTCGTCGCCAAAACATAACATTGATATTCATTGAAATTTTTCGGGGTGACCGGGAAATCAGGGTGGTCTGATGAAGATTTATCAGTTGCTGTCACTAATTTTTTACGATCAAAGGAAAATGTCAAAATGTTTTTATTTTGTTTATATAATATTTAACGCAAATTTTGATGCGAACAAGTTACAAAAACACAAATGTTAAAAAAAAATAATTTGGGCGGGCTGGTTAGAACCACGATAGCTCAATTGGGAGAGCAACTGACCCGGTATGTCAAAAGGGTGCAGGTTCAAATCCTGCTCGTGGATTTTTTTTCAACATTTGTGTTTTTGAATAATATGTCGATAACTGGTTCCTGCCGAACTCTGGTGCCATTACCCTTAAATGATGAGGATAATCTATACTTATATTAAAAAAACTGAAGAGTTTGTTTGTTTGTTTGTTTGGTTGAACGCGCTAATCTCAGGAACTACTGGTTCAAATTGAAGAATTATTTTTGTGTTGAATAGTCCATTTATTGAGGAAAGCTATAGGCTATATTACATCACGCTATAACTAATAGAACGCGGGTGAAACCGCGGGGCACAGCTAGTGCTCAGTATATGTGCTGCTGTAAAACACAAAATCAACACTACCATAGCTTTACATTCTTAAAAGCAAGTAAAGGCCCTAAAAAACCTGTAAGCTTACTGCATGTGTGAACTTTAAATATACACACACGTCTGGTGTTTGATGAAGTCGCTAAAGGCATTGTGTTACTTCACCACCGTACACCTTAAGTAAACAAAACTTTAATTAATATTCATTCTATACCTACACTTAGTTGGGTTTTGAGGCTAAAATAACTTACCACTTGCGAAATGAAAATTACAATTCAATTTAAGTTAACTCTTAACCAATATCGCTCTATGAAGTTGCGAGAAATGGGTTATAAAGCAATTGTATGCATTAGCATATCTT
This sequence comes from Eudonia lacustrata, assembly GCA_947562085.1. NCBI lineage: Eukaryota > Metazoa > Arthropoda > Insecta > Lepidoptera > Crambidae > Eudonia > Eudonia lacustrata. The sequence continues at coordinate 50,926,750 of OX387339.1, read as the reverse complement.
TACACTATTTTCGATTTAATATATCCAAGTTAATTTATCTTCATATTGAATGCCTCATAATATTTTTGCTCCAAGAGTCACTTCATAAAATTATGTCATTATAATGGCTATTAACAGCCTGCTGTTTGGGTCTATCGATTTGTATTTTTTGGCATGCGCCGAAAGACGACAGATGTTTAAAATATTCCCGTCATCGAAAGCTATTTGACGGTCATTGAGTGTGTTAACTATTTCTACGTAAAATAATATCTAGCTTTTTCGATGGGACATTGGAAATCAATGTTGTCGGCCTCAGCGTCCAACACCTGTCTGTAGATATGCTGATGAACCTTTCGTATGACTTAAGTCGTAAGAACGTTGGGTTCTTGACAGGAAAGTCATGAGATGTCAAGATGTCAATGACCAATAGTCCTGTTCGTTTTGATTTACTATCTTAATTTTCCCCCGTATATTACTAAAAGTGAGGAGCTGGATGGCACAGTGGTTAACGTGCCCAGCCTGTGATAGCTTAGGTTAAGCAACTTTCACAAAGGCCGGTTTTCGGATGGGTGATCAAAAATGTATCATCTTGAACTCCTCTGTGCTTCGAAGGCACTTAAAAACCTTGGTTCTGGTTGCATGAACAGGCGCTATCTACCACCAATCCACACCGGACCCGCGTGGTGGTTTATGGCCCGTTATTCCTATCCATTTGTAGGGAAGGCTCGTGTCCCAGCAGTTGAGACATGACATGAGCTGGTGATGACGATGATTAATAAAAATAATGTTGGATTAAATTTAAGTTTTCGTAAACGTACATATGTGTTGGTTAACTAATAAAACAAAGCCTTTGTCGCTTTAGTGATTAGACTGCTTATGATAATGTGAAATTTACTTGTTTCCATAATGTTATTTTAAATTGTGTGTTTGTTATGTGATACCAATCAATGTTTTTATTTCTTTCTAATTTTTATCCGTGAGTAGCATCACTAAAAATACTCGTTTATTACTTCTTAGATGTGATTTCGTCTGATTGTTTTCCTTGGTAATAAAGCCACCAGCGGGTAACAAAAGATTTCGAGGGACCAGAGCTATTTTAAGAAATGGATTACCACTTAAGTGTAAAAAACAATTTACAAAATAATTACTTAGCTTTAGTTTGTAATTAGGATTTTTGATTACAACAAAGTTTTGATGAGAAATTTGAGATTAAAGGAAATCGTTTTAGCCACAGGAGTTTTCTATTTTTAAAGTAGGTAGGCAGTTTTCCTGGAATTGAAAGTGACGTGTTACGATTAGAGTACGCTCTTTTCTCTGACAACACATTACTTACCGAGTGCTTATTGAAAATGCTGATAGCTAACGTTACTTTATCAATGTTTAAAAGTTACTCCTTTATCATCCATAAGAAACAATTTTACAAATATTTGACAATCGATTACGATGAGACAACTATTTTGATAAATGATGTATTTATTTACATACTTCATATACCTATCCTATATGCTATTTAGACTCGTATATACATGTTATATATAAGATAGATAAGATAAGTAAAATTTTTATCAAGTATACCTAACACTCAAGTTTTTAACACGGTCACACAAATACAGAACCTTTATATATATACTAGCTTTTGCCCGCGACTTCATCCGCGCAGAAGTCGAAAATGGTTCTAATACGATTTTTAATTGGTTTTTTACGTTATTAATTTTGTTACACCAAATTATTATGTTCAAATGTTTGAATACTTATAAAATATAACAATAACAATCTTTATTGTAGTGTAGGGGTTTAATAAACATTAACATAAAATAAAATTTTGTTATATTTTGTGATCACGAAGCTCCGCCTTTGATCTGGTGAAAGTTACACGGGGGTATTATCTTTTTACAACGAAATCGAAATACTATACACCTACCGCAGTATTTCTTTGTAAACAATTTTTTTTGTTTTCTTTTCGGGAGCTAGAATCACCAGACTGCTCTGTGCGCTTATTCTGGAGCATGCCACATACAACTGGCCGTGAGAGAAGAAGCTTTCCCTCAAGTATATTCCCGCTACCTTTAGAGTTTGACCTTGAACTTTGTTTATAGTTATTGCGAAGCAGACTTTAATGGGAAACTGCACTCTCTTGAATTCGAAGAGGTAATTTGATGGTGTTAGGGGAATCCCAGGAATAAATACAGACTCTCCTCAAAAACAACCTGTCAGTATAGTTGCCTCGATAACATTGCGATGCAATGTTTTCAGTTGCAATCTGGTACCATTGCATAATTTTGGTGGATTTAAATTGCGCAGCAACATAATTGGCGCGCCAACTCTCAATTTTAATAAGTGAGTTGGGAGACCGGGAGGCTTCATTGTATTCAGGAACTCGACCGGTAAGTGAATGGCATCATCGGTGGTTATCACTGAGTCGACGGATTTACATTGATATTCGACCCCTTCGAATAATTTAAAAAGTATTTCATTTATAACTGAGGCTTGTTCGTTTTTTGGTGCTAGGATGGCACGCTCTCGTATAACCATTCTGCAGGTTTATCGTGAATATTCTTAATGTTTGGGTAAATTTTAGCCATAAGCTCTTCTACAGTGGAAACAGTTGTACCTAACTCTGTAGGGAGAATTATATTATTATCCAGTTCCGGGAAATCACCATTTCCTATTTTGAGCAACAGGTCTGAGAACTGTCCGGCAGTAACATCTCCCCTCAGATGGACTCTCATATATTTGGTAAAGCTCAGTTTTGTCACTGAAGGCCACAAATGAGACCGCATCACGCACACTTTAACTTCGTCCGCTCGCGTTCCTCTGGGCACTACTGGTTAAGTCTGCCGGAAATCGCCTGCTAACAATACAGTAACTCCTCCTATTTGACAATTATTATTCCTAATATCTTGTAAAGATCTTAGGAATGGACAGTCTTCAAGTTATCGAAGGATAATGCACCCCTAACCTCGTGCAAAAGTAAGCGAAGATGGTAACACTCGGTGTTATTCGGGTGAACCATGTACACTCTATCTAGAGCGTGTTCTTTCATTATTTCTGGCCAGCCTTCTACAGGTTTTCCTCTTTTCTTCTCACAAATTTTGTTTTTACCATACAACATATGAAGGTACTTTCGCTTATAGAAGGGTTTTAACAAAATTATCTGTTTGACATAAATCAAAAAATGCTAACAATGTCGTTTTTGGTGGGCTATTAACTTTGTCGGTGAGGTTGTCGGAATTAAAATAGACTCGTTGGCCATTTTCAAGGTGGACAGCTAAATGTATGACTGCGGGCAACCTTTTATGTATGGGAAACTCTAACATCCTACAAACTGCCACCGAACTACTCAAATAACGCCCACTCTTATATAATTTGACTTCGTCCTTTATGTTTTCTTGCACGAAAGCCGCCTGATCACTGCCCTTATTAAGGTACTCACATATGTACTCTATCGATTTAACAGAATTGCAAAATTCCACATTAATATGTGCCTTAAATGTCCGTGACAAAACCTTATTATAGGGGACCACCCACCTAATACACATATAAAACCTAGTCTTGCACAATATTAGAAATTGGTGAAGGTTGAGTAAATGTTGGAGATACAGCCATTTCAATGCGTCGTTTTTTGCCTATTGGACGCTCATCAGTGTTATTATCACTATCCGCATCAGCGTAGCCATGAAAGTGACCATTACAAAGATCTTGGGATAAACGTAACCTTTCGATAGGTTGGTCTTCTGTACCAAATTTGGCATACAAGTTGCCATTTCGATACACTTCAAATACAAATGGGTATATTTGACCGGCTGCAACTAACTCACAGAATCTGCCATATGTAGTGTTATAACAAATTTAATGTATAGGTACTTTTCTTTTGTCCCATGATTGATCATGATGAGACATAACAGCAAAACTCATCCCAATTGTTCGTCATATGATATACAATTTCTTTTCGAATATCCATTGAGCGTTCTTGTGTGCCGTACAACAAATAAGAAAGCGTACGGAAAAGGCATGCGTCATCCCCCACTATTGGTACAATAGTAAGGTTTAATAATTTCCCATTGATGTTAACCAACTCTGCTCCCATTTTTAAAAATAGAGAGAGATAGAGACAGACAAATAAATAAATGTAAAAAATTGCGACAACCAATACACACTAGATTAAACTTCTAAGACAAACTAAAATGAAACTATAAGTTTTATTATACACAAAAAATCAAACACAGATATATTTAGAATTAAAACAAAAAACCTATATTACACACTAACAAATCAAACACAAAGAATCTTCTTTAATTTTATTATAACAACAAATGAAAAAGAAATAAAATTAACTACTACACTGAAAATATTCTAATGAAATAGTGAAAATGAACTTCCAAACAAATTATACAGTAATCGCAAATATTTGCTAACTAAAATCGAGGTAAAATCAAGGTAATCAAGGTTTATGGTAAGTTTTTCATTCAAATATCCAAGAAGAAATAAAATTGAAATTTCGAATTCTAAGACATTCCAATTTTAAAGAGTATTTGCTTATGTTTTAAGTGAGTTCAACCTTTTTTGAATAAAATCGAATTGAGTTTTCAAACATGTGTCAAAATAAAATGTATCTTAAATCAAAAGCACTAAGGAGTGTCAACTTCGAAGCAAATCACCGCCAAAATAACTTTCTACTCCTTTTTAACCCCGTTAGGGGATGAATTTCAATAAAATACGAAACACGTCTTTCATTAATTCTGTTAATAATATATAATAAAGGTTTATGCAAAATTTTAACTACATTGGACCAAGGAATCACGTTGTCCCATACAAACTTCACCCCCCTTTTTTACCCTCTAGGTACCCCTACCTACCTACCTACCTTCGGTAATTCTACCGAATTTCGGAAAATCTTTTCTTATCGGATGCCTACGTCATACAAAGAAGACACCCTCCAAGTTTCAGGTCTCTAGGATCAGCGGTTTAGGCTGTGCGTTGATCCTTCAGTCATTCAGGACAAAGTATTTTATATATGTATATATATATTAATACGTGAAGCAAAAACTTTGTACCCCTTTTTACGAAAATTGCGCGGATGGACGAGTATGAAATTTCGCACACTTAAAGTTTATATAGAGAAGGAGTACAAAATGTTAATATTTTTTTAATTATGCATAAAAATACATTAAATCAATAAAACAAACATTACACACACTACCATGTATATGGCACACACGCTTTTTAAAAGATTCAAAAATGGAAGAGGAGCGGTCGAAATCTGTCAATGCCATTCCAAACTCACATTCTATCTTTTTTATTCTTTTTCATTGCATAGGATACAATCCGTGCAGCTTTAATAAAATTACGGTTGAATTTCTACCACTGGGCGACCACTAGTATGTATAGATAATGTTTATGCATATGCCTGGCTATATATGCTAAATGTGACTATGATGTATAGCATAGGTATATTATACAGCTTAAAAACGCAATTATAAAAAGCGACTGCTACCGATGGAGTTCAAAGTCATGTCCTTTCGAATTTCTCTTTCTATCTCGTCATTATTTTAAGTTAAAAAGGTTGTATATACATCTTTATATATATATTTCGTTCAGCTCTAGATTTCTTGCATAGATAGTTAGTAGCAGTGTACGAGATAGAGCCATTTCCTATCTCGATGTCGCAGATTGGCGGGTGTAAATGACCGCCATCTTACAAGACGTAGGCGCTCGGCATAATTATATTTCGTCGCTCACCCGACAACCGAATCCAATATATCCAACGTCAAACGATCAACGACAATATATCGACGGTTTATTAGATAATACATAACGTAAAGAGCTAATGGATTTTTTTTACTAATTAAATTTCGAGGTTATGAACGTTTGATCTAATAAGTCTTTGTTATACTATCGTTGATTTTGTAGTATTAGGTAATATCTCAAAGTTTATTCCACCACCACTATACCCACTACACACTTCCTATACTACGTCAAGCACTGTACCACTTATAAGCAGACGATTAAAATATATAATACAAACTAGCGGCCGCTCGCGGTTTCACCCGCGTGGTTCTCGTTCCCGTGGGAATATCTGGATAAAAAGTATCATATGTGTTATTCCAGGTTATAAACTATGTGTATGCCGAATTTCATCCAAATCCATCCATCCGTTGCAGCGTGAAGAAGCAACAAATATTTATTTATTTTATTTATTATTTATTTATTTGTGTTCGGGAGTCTTGCAGCAAAATGGTCTAGTAACTAAATAATACACAATAAATATGGCGATGCTAACAATAAGTCTCCACCTATGGGAACATACACGAACATACACACAAACTTTCGCATTTATAATATATATTTAGGATTCTTTGCATACTAACTCGGCTCTTTTATGAAAATAAGGTGTGCGTTTGTATAAACGTTTCGCGTCGTTTATTTTGTCAGAATGTAACTATTCGTAAATATACATATGAAAACTCTACAGCTACAACATGTAGTTTCTAATTGTTTTATTGTAATGAGGTGCAAGCAACTTCGAGTTCGCTCTGGAAACTACGTTACGCTTAAACTTTAATAAAACAATTGTTAAAAATACCTTGCAACCGGAATTGTTACGAGAGATCGACTTAATAAAGTTTCAGAATTAAAACAATGTAACGGAATAATCTTCGTATAATTTATGAATATTATTTTCTTTATTCTGTTCACTAAAATATTCATAAACTGTAATTTCCTACATAGTAATTTTGTAAGAACATGGTGCCTGTTTTAAGTGTTAATTGAAATATATTATTCAGGACATCAGCTGACTCACACGTTAAAAGCACTCCAGCTAGTGCTGTACTATTAGATAGAACGTCAGTATATGGTGACGGACTTCTGCTTGATGCATGTTATGTACGGACAAGGGTGCTTCGGAACCTACCTGCACCGAGTGGCTGGTCAGAAGCCGACCCTGGCGTTCTACTAGTGCGGCGGAGTGCTGGAAACTGCAGAATACATCTTATTAACGTGCGGATCGTGGCAGCCTAGCGTCGTACTTTGGCACTGTTGGAGAAGGAAGACTTTTACTGTCCAGCGTCTAGTAGTGGTACACTGCAAGTTGTGCTCTTAGTCTTAGCTTAGAAGTGAGCGAGCTTACAGCTCCGGTAACCTATCTAGATATTAGGTAGTGGACTATACATGTCCACATGGCAACTAGCTCGAGACACTAGTCTTAAAAGTAACGGATGAAGGATGCGTTACCGGCGTGTTCTGATCTGGCGTTATGACTTGACGTAGATGGTCCCTTGTGCTTGCGTAAGGATGTCTGACATCTAACTTTATAACCGTGAGGTTGGTGGGGGTGTCAGTATAAACTTGAAAGTAGTGTGTAGCAGGGTGTGTGTGTGTCCAGCGTCTATGCTAAAGCCATATGAGGCCATTGCTTCTTTTTGTGAAACAGTGGATTTATTTATATAAAGGTGGGGCCGTGAAGAAGGAATTTCCACTTGGGCCATCTCCGTTCTAGATGTAGCGGGAGAAGGCGGCGGCTGGTTGCAATGGTGTTATAGCTAAGGGTCGGATAACCCTAGGAGTATTGCACGGTCTCACAAAATTCTAGAATTTGCCCAAGCTACCTGGGCATTCCACTATCTGGTGGGCCTTCATCTTTACGACCTGGCATCAGCAGCATCCTCCCAGATGTGCTCCGGAAAAGAGTATTACTATATTCTCCTCATAGAAAGTTTCTACCACATGCTAAGCTAAGTATAGGCCTCATCAAAGAGTTTTCGCCTCGGTGGCCGAGTGGCAGAGTGCTCGGTCCCAGGTCAAAATATATTTCGGATTTTTCAATACATAGACCGGGTTTGTGATCACCAACCCGCATTTGGCAAGCGTGATGATTAAGCCATTACCCTTCAATTGTAGCGATGACTTGATTTCAATGATGGAGGCCTTTGCCCAGCAGTGGGACAGTTATAGGCTGTTAACTTTACTTAACTTTAAAGAGTTTTCACTTAGTGGTTAGTTTTCACAGTTAGTTGTTAGTTATCATCATTGTCATAATAAGCCTGTATCAGTTCACTGCTGGACTTACGCCTCTCCTAACGTATGTTACTGAGCCCAATTATAGACTCAGATATTAATTAACTAAAACGAAGAAACAAAAGAAAATTATCAATCAATTAACATGACTAAGTACGCACACAAACAAAAGAGGAACTGCAAACGTTTAAAAAGTTTGAAACAAAAAAAGAAATACTGAAATATCAGAGGCAAACAATCGTCGGGAACAGGCGTTCAACAAAGATTGACACGCGGACCGACAAATTGCTTTCACACTTCACGACGACCTACTCATTTCAAGTTCAATTTGAAGCAATCAAACCTTCACTGACAACAAAGTTCTGATTAGACAAAGCCTATCCTTGCTACTAATGCAATTGAAATTATAGTTTTTTAAGCATATTATAGTCGTATTGAAAATGTGGCCCAGCTTTTGATGCGATTCTCCTTAAAGACTCAAATTAAATCCCTACTGAAGACTTCATTGAAAACTACATGACGTCTCTATTATGTTAGCTGATTGAATTACACTTGAAGGTATTACATTGAATTACAAGATATAAAAAAATATCAAAGCACGATGATAAAGTAAATTTACAATTGCTAACAAACGTATGAAAGTAGAATCTTCTGGCAAGATTCTTTGGGGCTAATTCCCGAATCGATTAATGTAATACAGTGCTACCAAGACTTATACTGTGAAACTATAATGCCTGATATCCTAATCAGATAGCGTGATAATGTTCATGAGCAGTAACAATCACTCAATGTTCGGAAAGCTTGTAATGGCGTTCCAAAGTTCATCCTTAAAAAATATGCAGATTTTGAGGAATGACAGACGTCAAAATCAAATCAAATCAAGTGTTTATTCAGTTCCAAATAGACAAATATTAACAGAAAAGTCGAAGAAAGCCTTTGATCATTATTGTACTAGATCCAAGGATCCAGAATAAAAACGCATCTCGAAAGAATTCGAATAACAAAGCTTATGCATTGAAATATTTCCTGTTTTTTAATAAATTATTTAAATTTCTTGTTTAATCCTAAACAAAGTTATTTTTTCTTTAATCCGGGTTTGAACGATCTCCTTTTTTGGGTACTGGTGACATTTATACCGCTCTTCATACACACTTCCTTGCAGAGAGGGAAAAGCTCGTACAAGCGCGTAAACACAGCATACAACTTTGCTGCATATTTATATAAAATACCTCAGAGCCTTGGAAGCTTATGGTGCGAATCTTAAATAAATAGCAGATATCTGGTGAAACTCTATAATTAGTAAAAAATCGGCAATACACATGAAATTTCCGTTCAAAACAGTAGAAAAACCAATTGAAACTTCCCTGTTTGTTGATCAGATAATCTCCAATTATGTATAGTGAAACTCGTTTAGGTATTTAACCGGTGCTGGTTGCGTTACCTCGGTTGTAATTAAAGTTTCTCCACTCCTTGATAAATAACTCACTTACTCTGTAAGCGGGTATCAAGCTAATTTCCTCTTTAAAACATAGGTATCAGACAAAATTATGTATTTCTAAAATTAGTTTTTTTATATTTTTATCACCAAAAAAAATCTTTACCGATTGTGTATTTTTGTAAAAATATTCCTTTCGGATATTTAACGATACCTAAATATTAAGGAAACTAATAATAGCGTATCAGCTAAAAAAGCTAACGAGAGATTCAACAGGGAACTGAATGTCTCGATAGCTCAGTTGGAAAAGCGAAAAAAATTTAGTCAGATTCCCAGATATAGCGTTATTTCTTTTCGAGTGCGTTGCATTTTACATTTCAAATATTAGCATTGCGTAAAATGACAATAAAAAACAAATTATATGTCATAGTTAGTCGCAATAGTATCACAAACTGCACAACATTAATTCTCAACGCACATTAATATTTTCAAATTTATTGCTACAACGCATTTCAAGACGTCGCGTCGGTTTCTGTAGCAGGATACAAAATGTATATTCGGTGCCAACTTTGGACTTCCTACACAGTAGCTAAAAAGCTAAAAATAGCTTGTTTCGTTAGAGCAGTTCATTAAGAGAGCAGGCGCGGCCCAGAGCGCAGTTAGCGAGCTCGCGCTTGACCTAATTAGCGCGCGCTGTCACTGTAATGACTCTTGAGTTACTTTTTTGTTTTTACTTGCACTTTCTTTATTTGTAGCATTATTATATTCCGCATTAGTTCACAGTTGACCGGCACATTAGTTATATTCCGCTTAGCACTGTCTTCTTTTAATTCTTATTCGTAACAAGATTGCATAGATAGAACATTCCTGAACGTGAAGATACTAAGGATGATTGGATGATTTTTTTATTTAGTCTTGGTATGTTCAGATTGTAGGAGGTTTTTTTTTAGAGAGATTGCTGATTGCCTCAAACGGCATTTTCGCCACCGGGCTTAATTGTAGGAGGAGGCGCGGCCCAGAGCGCAGTTAGCGAGCTTGCGCTTGACCTATATGGCGCGCTGTCACTGCGATGACTCTTGCTGTCTTGCGTTACTTTTTTTGTTCGTACTTGAACTTTCTTTATTGTATAATTATTATATTCCTCGCAGTGGGCTCCGCATTTGACTACAGCTGACCGTCACATATTTTTTATTTGTAATAAGATTACTCCGATAGAACATAGAAGTAGGTGCGGCCCAAAGCGAAGTGAGCTAGCTCGCGCTTGACCTATTAACCCTAGAGTGGGCGCGTCTTTCCGCGAAACGTCAGTGGGCGCGTGGGGAGCATTTTGCCGCCCATTTTCTTTGATAATTTTAAGTAGGAATACAGCAATTGAATTTATTTATTTTCTCAGGATTTAAGTTATACACAAATAAGTAATGATAAATCAACATATTTATTAAACTCTGTTTTAAGAACTTTGGTTTACAAGAGATTTTAGAAAACGTAATATTTTAATTGACTTTTTTAACTTATCCTGTATATCATCATCATCATCTCAGCCAAAAGACGTCCACTGCTGGACAAAGGCCTCCCCCAAGGATATGAGGGGTATTTGCCGTAATCGCCACGCTTGGCAGGCGGGTTGGCGATCGCAGTAAGTTGAGATATAACCCCAGAGAGATGCTGCTGCCCATCCTCTGGAATGGTCCCTTAGTCGGCTTTTACGACACCCACGGGAAGAGATGGGGTGGTGCAATTCTTTATCCCCAGCACCACACAGGGATAGAATAGGGAGAGAATGACGTCACATAGTTATGTGACGTCATTCTAAATTCAACATGCCGGCACACCCAAGATGGCGGATTAATTATTTTTAATGCATGTCTACAATATGGATATGAAATGAAAGAGCTTGCTAAGAATAACTCGAAAAATAAAGTGACGTCACTTGAAATTAACCGGCATACGACCTTGCAACAATGATGCATTGAATGAGAAAAACAGACTGAGAAATGTGTTCGGCGATAACTAAAAAGTAAAAAATAAATTAAAAGTAAAAACCTTTTTATAAAACAAGCTTTTATTTAAATACACTTAAAAGAAGAAAAAAACTTTTACTTTAAAACTTTTCCTATCAACTTATAACGTCATTACACAATTTATATGATTTAAAAGCTTGTCGCGAGATTTTCTTGTGTAGATAAACAAGTTAAAAAAAACAACTTGATGTGATTGATTTTCAAAACAAAACATTCAAATTTTCAATCTAAGTAAATACGAGTAGATACTTAAATCTCACGATAAATTGTGTAATGACGTTTTATATTGACAGTAAAAGCTTTTTTTTATATAAATATAAGCTTGTTTTGAAAAAGGTTTTTACTTTTAATTTTTCAGATTACAGAAGCCAGGCGCGCTGCTCAGAGCGCAGTTAGTGAGCTCGTGCTTGACCTAGTTACCGCGCGCTGTCACTGCGATGACCCTTGCGTTAATGTTTTGTCTTACTATTTTACTTGTACTTTCTTTATTTGAGCTGACTGGCACATAGTTTCTTATTCGTAATAATATTGCTCAGATAGAGCATTCCTAAACGTAAAAAAGAGCGCGTTAGCGAGCTCGCGCTTGCCTTAGAAGAGCGCGCTGTCACTGGTATGACTCTTGCGTTACTTTTTTGTTTTTATTTTCACTTTCTTTATATTTCGCTTTAATATGTTCCGCTTTATGCGCCTAGCACTTATGCGCGACAGCAACTCATGCTTGACACCTGACACATAGTTTCTTATACGCACACGTTAGCAACTATATAAAATTCTCATACATGAGGAATTAGATTATAGGAGCATGTGCAGCAGTGCAGCCCGGAGCGCAGTTAGCAAGCACAATGAAAATGTTGTAATAAACCAATCTCCAGAGAGCCACTTAGTGTGTATTTATTATTAAACTATAACATTGCTGACTCGGAGAATGGACCACCACGTTGGTAAAGCATATTAATACTTTATCAGCATTCATGTGCCACTTCGATTACTTTTGCGTTACTTATTATTTTACTTGCACCTTCTATAAGTGTCTTATTGTTATTATTACTATTATTCGCAACTTGGTTGGAACATTTAAACGGTTTTGTTTTACCTGTACTTTTTTTTATAGAAGTATTATGTTCGGCATGATAGGTTTAGCCAAGTAAAGCAGTCGTTAACAACCACCAATCTGCTCGTGGTTCAAAGGCTCGTGCCCAAGAAGTGGAGACATAAAATGACCTGGTAAGGACGCTTAGCACTCGTCACTTAACAACAGCTAAGATCCACATTTTAAAACTTTAAGAGAAAATTAATAGATCGCCATTATATCGATGTATTTCGTGGAAATTAACCAAACACGAGAACCTACCATGTAACAAAAGAATATGAGTGTTGCCGTTTTACATAAACGTACAATTCATTTATGAGATAATCAAAAAGCGTCGGGCTTTCTGATATTCGTTCCATGGTTCCGCGAAACTCTTCGGGCTATTTTCCTGTTTATTTATTACACCCCAGCCTGCCGGAAGCCGTACAGCCATATCGAGCAACAATGCATGCAGTTGTAGAAATATGTAAATAAATTTACATATATGGTGAAGATATCTAAACACAACCAGATGGAAAGCGAAGCATAAATATAACGTTGTAGGTATCACAATAAATGTGCCGTTGGTCGGATATAAATAAGCCGATAGAGCGCAACCCGTTTTTAATACGAGATTCGGCAAAGATTTCAGTTTTTCCATTTCAACAAACCACGTTTTTCGGGTTTTATAACAAAGCTGATGAATTTATCACCTGTATGTATACAGTTAGGTATTGTTATGTTTATTGTAAAGACTAATTCACTTTTACAATTACCAAAAGTTTATCATCTCGAGCTCCTCCGTGCTTCGGAAGTCACGTAAAGCCGTTCGTCCCGGCTACATTAGCAGTCATTAACAACGCACAGAGCCCGCGTGGTGGTTTATGGCCCGTTTTAGGGAGAATGGGGATCCATCCATAGAAAACGCTCGTGCCCCAGCAGTGGGGACATAAAAAGAGCTGATGATGATGTAAGACTAATTATTATTCACCCATTTCAATTATTTTTAGTTATACACAACGGTCAAAGTTGAAAAGCCTGTAATGGTATAGAAAGTCTCAAAGCTAAATCTAGCCTACGCTCCATAATTTAAAGAGCCATCCATCCCCCTTGCAAACACTGATTAAGAATGAGGGCGTTAAAGAAAAAGGGTGGACTTTTAAATTGGATAGCCGTATTCCCTTTTACGTACTTGGGTAATTTATTCATAGTGGTTTTAAGGGAGTCCACGTTTCACGCCGCCCGCCCGCCTAAAACTCTTGTTATCTTTGTACTTACATGCAATAACATATAAGATAATATGCGATGTTTATCGTTACTGGGGGCGTACTAATTTTATTAAATACTAGCACTATATCTGCGATTTAATCCGCATGGATTTGAGATTTTATAAAGAAATCTTTTTTTATTAAAAAATAAATATAACCACAAAGTATATAGCATTCTATCAGTAAAAGAAGTTTGCCAAATATGGAGGCCTTTGACCAACAGTGGGGCAAGATTTATATCCTGCCCCACTGCATATTAGCTTATGCTAATTATTACCACTAGTTAGGTACACTACGAACCATCAATGTCTATCTTCTTTATATTTCATTGTATGGAAGCGCTTTTACATAATTATGGTTTAGCAGCTTGTAGTTGGTGAGGGCTAGGATGGTGAGGTCTTTGTGTGCTTTGTTATTATGAGGAATAGTCATGATTTATTTTTGTTGATACGGGTCCTTATACACGAAGTGACGATAAGGCCAGAGGTAGAAGCGTATTTCACCCGGAATCCTGGAGAGAACTGGCTATGTTGTCGGCGATCTGGCTATCTTTCCAAAGTGTAGGTATTTGATCGCAACAAAATAAAAAAAAACTTGAATATTAACGTTGTGCATTTTTGATATTTTGGAATGGTTAGGGAATAATTTTGCACGAATTGCTTCAATTATCAGTATAAAAGTACTATCATTTATGTGGTAGAATACAATTGTGGCGGCTCCACCTACCGCATACGCCGCACATTATTCGACACGAAGCAAACACCTTCTCAACCGTGTCAACAGATGGCGCCACAGACGCAAATCAACGACGTCGCCATACCACGACGTAAAATAGTATGGGAAGCCTGCATCGCGGTAGCGAAGTTTCACCATCTCCTTCGCTATGTATAGCACCTCCAACTAACATCCGTTGGACCTCGGTCCCCGAGCTATACCACCCAGCTCGGAGGAAGATCTTCCCTTTGCCTTCCTCAATGTGGCACTCTACCTACCATCGGCTCCCTACGCAATATTTATTTATTGCGCTATCGTACACAAACATGACAATTTATATTACATTAAAAAGCACTCGAACATTCGCGCAAGCGCCCTGCGCCACCTAAACGAAACAGCAGGCATACATTTTCGCCGCGCCGTAGAAAGAGAGGGGGATACTTCCTCTCCTACGCCGCGCCGGCTGTCATCCGTCTTACGAATTTTCGATCAGGCCACGTGTCCTGACGCGAATTTAACATTTTTTACCCATTACAAAAAAAGTGTACAACACCGCTAAAGAAGTTTTCACTTCATAAATTAATACCTACCCATATATAATTATCTCAAACAACAAATTATTATTTAGGTATATAAACAATTGTCAGCTTCATATAGACCGTAAGCCACTTGCAACAACTTACTTACATACAGCAATGTATCTAATTGCTTTTTTTATGGCAAAGCGCCACCTAATAACCAAACAGATGTAATAGCTACTTTTAAAAAAGTGCTTGCAATTTTTCGGACAAAACCTTTACTGATATCCTCAGAACGTCTGTCGTCGTGTCAATAGTTTTACGGTCAGCAACAAAAACCACTGAACACTTTTTGCCACGTCGTAATAACGTTGCTTTGATATACAGGGTGTTTGGAAGGTCAGTGCAAAGCCTTAAGGGGATGTTAGTATGGACCATCTAGAACATTTTGAGCCACACTTGTCTTAGACCAAGTCTGTTATTATTATTTTTTTTGTTGACCTGCGATTTTAGTGCCAATAATCCAAAATTTGCTAATTAATTGCTAACAACATTCAGTTTAAGTTAAAATGTCTATTTTTTACAATTTATTTTATTAGTGTAATGTGTCTCTAATCATATCAAAGCATTTTTGAAGCACCATTGTTATCAAAAAATAAAGTTACAGGCCATTAAAAAGTGATAGAAAGTTTGGAAAAATAAGTTTACGACTTTAAATGTCAATTTAAAAAATAAAGAAAATAGCTGCAGATGTTCAAACACATTTAAAAACATGCTAGATTAATGCCCTTTCTTTTGACATGTCACTTACGCAGATATCTTACCATTTATTGAAATTATGGTGCTTAAACCAGTTAAGAGTGATAATATCGATTTTTAAGAAGATTAAAAAAACATAATTTTTGGTTATCTAACTAATTATTTTCATATTCAAAATGTCGTCCACCATTACGAATACATGCTCGAGCACGTGTTCTGACTTCAGTCATGCTGATTTTTAGCATTATTTCTTGTTTCAACCGTTCAAACGCAGAATGGATTCTCTCCAATAAGTCCTCCTTTGTAGAAATTTCCGTCGTGTAGACAAGTTCCTTTGCCCGTCCCCATACAAAAAAATCTACCGGGGTTAAGTCAGGCGATCTTGCGGGCCAAGGAGTTGGCCCGTCACTGCCGATCCAGCTCTCTGGAAAACAATTATTGAGGTGTTCTCGTACAGTTAAGGCATAAACGCATTGGGCGTTTCATAAAGGAAGATTGGTCAACCCTCCTTTATGAAGCGGAAATACCAATACTGGATACTGACAGGAGAATCATGTTCCAACAAGATGGATGTCCAGCGCATTGGACCTTAACTGTACGAGAATACCTCAATAATTGTTTTTTGGAGAGCTGGATCAGCAGAGACGGGCCAATTCCTTGGCCCGCAAGATCACCTGACTTAACCCCGGTAAATTTTTTTGTATGGGGACGGGCAAAGGAACCTGTCTACACGACGGAAATTTTTACGAAGGACTTATTGGAGAGAATCCATTCTGCGTTTGAACGGATGAAACAAGAAATGATGCTAAAAATTAGCATGACTGAAGTCAGAAAACGTGCTCGAGCATGTATTCGTAATGGGGGACGTCATTTTGAACATGAAAATTAAAGTTAGATCACCAAAAATTGTTTTTTTAATCTTCTTAAAAATCGATATTATCACTCTTAACTGGTTTAAGCACCATAATTTTAAGAAATGGTAAGATATCTGCGTAAGTGATATCTCAAAAGAAAGGGCATTAACCTAGCATGTTTTTAAATGTGTTTGAACATCAGCAGCTATTTTTTTTGTTTTTTAAATTGACATTTAAACTCGAAAATTTATTTTTCCAAACTTTCTATCACATTTGAATGGCCGGTAACTTTATTTTTTGGTAACAATGGTGCTTCAAAAATGCTTCGATACGATTAGAGACACATTACACTAATAAAATAAATTGTAAAAAATAGACATTTTAACTTAAACTAAATGTTGTTAGCAATTAATTAGCAAATTTTGGATTTTTGACACTAAAATAGCAGGTCAACAAAAAAAAATAATAATAACAGACTTGGTCTAAGACAAGTGTGGCTCAAAATATTCTAGATGGTCCATACTAACATCCCCTTAAGGCCTTGCACCCACCTTCCAAACACCCTGTATACACATCAAAAATGTCTAGGGATCAAGTACATTTTAAAGTGTCGTTGCGTTTTAGAATTAATATTTAACTTTTTTGGATCGTTTTTGATTCTTTTAGCAAATTTCACGATATGAATGAATTTTTTTTTTCATTTAACTGTCAATCTGAATTCCTATTCTTCTTAGTCGGTCACTCTTGACAGAGTGGTCGTGGTCAATGAAGGGTCGCCCTTCGTGCTCGCAGCAGTTGCTGCCCTTGCAAGCCTTCTCCACCGGTCTCTGTTGGCCGCATGGCGAACGCGTTCCGTCATAAGAGTCCTAGTGACGGATTATTTTTATGGTGTCAGTCCATCCCGTTGGCGATCGGCCGTGGGATCTTTTGCCCTCGACTCTGCCCTGAATTACAAGCCGCTCCATCGAGTTGGTTTTACGTGTAACGTGTCCAAAGAATTTCAAAATCCGCAATTGCACAAGCGATGACAGCCTCTGCTTTATTTTGATTTCCTTCAATATGGACACGTTGGTGCGATGGGCGGTCCAGCTTATTCTAAGCATGCGTCTCCAGCACCACATTTCCAGAGCATCGATCCTACGTCGGTCTTGGAGTCGCAGCGTCCATGTTTCTGCCCGAGTTTCTCGAGTCCCGCGGCCCTTAACAAAACCTGCCTGTTTAGGAGCTATTTCGCTGTTTAGGTAAGCCTGGAGTCTAGTATTTATCACGTGCAGGAGAATTTTGCTGCTGTGTGATATTAGCGAAATCAGGCGGTAATTGTTGCACTTTCGAGTTGACCCTTTTTTGTGAAGAGGTATAAACAAAGATCCCGTCCATTCTATCGGCCATTCTCCTGTCCCAGATCCTGGAGCATATCGAGTGCATCATTTCAACTCCAAGATCCCCCATGGATTTTATGATTTCTACTGGAATCTCATCAGTACCCACTGCTTTACCGCATTTGAGATGTTTAATATCGGCTCGAATCTCATCTTTTAATATCGCAGGCTCGCGGTTGCAGAAATCTAAAACAGAGAACTTGGGATCAGCTGGAACAGTATCTCTCGAAAACAAAGATTGGCAGTATTCGCGCCAGACTTTTCCAATACTTTGTATCTCTGTCACTGTATCGCCGGCGGGGTTTTTGATTTTTGACTATGCTGCTCTACCTCTCTACAGATCGATTGTAGCGCGAATTGCGATCTTTTCTACAAGCTGCTTGAATTTTGGAACCGTAATTATTCAGTTCCTGTACACTGCCACCACTAGCCTTTAATCTTCTGCGTTCTTCCACAAGTGCCCACGTTTCAGTTGACATCCAGTGTTGTTTTTTGGATTTAGTTGGCCAAGATTGTGACTGGTTTATAGAGTCCACTATTACGGTTTTAGCCTTTTGCCACAGGGTCTCGGATGATTCATTTGGATTTGGTAACCAGTGGCTGTCTTGTAATGTTCTTCCAAACGACTCTTTGTCTAGAACTTGCAATCTCTTCGAGTTATGCCTCTTTAAAGAATTGCGCAACTTTAGTCTGAGACTACAAATAAGAAGTTGATGATCCGATAGATAATCGGTTCCAGGTAATGTGTGGGCATTGGAAATTGAACTTCTCCATCTTTCGCGGGTCATAATGTAATCAATTTGATTTTTGTGTTGACCGTTTGGCGATGTCCATGTATATTATAGTCTCCTCGGATGGTGTTTAAAAACAGTATTCATAACAGTCAACTCATTTTTAGCGGCAAACTGAATAAGGCTCTCCCCTCTCGTTTCTCGCATCCAGTCCGTATTATCCCACTATGTTACGTAATCCTACATCCAATTTTGTGTCTCCTATCTTTGCATTAAAGTCACCCAGGACTAGGACCAGCTCTTTTTTCGGGATATCAGAAAGACAGGATTCCAACCTCGCATAGAAGTCTTCTATAACTTCATCTGTCGCCATTGAGGTGGGTGCGTAAGCCTGTATAATGTGTAGGGGCGTAGGTGATGCGCTAAGTTTCATCGATATCAAGCGTTCACTGATGGCATTATATCCAAGAACCGACTTGCTCCATTGTTTTGGGAGAATTATAGCCACTCCTGCAAAGCTTTTTCATTTCCTGAGAAATAAATACTGTGCGTATCTGTGTCAAAATGGCCACTTTCCTTCCAATGTGTCTCACTGACGCCTGTGATGGCAGCATGGTGACGATCGAGTTCACATCCCAAAATTTCAAGTTTTTCCTTCTCAAGAAGGCCTCTCACATTCCATGTTCCTACTCGGATCCGGTTACGTAGCTGCAGACATGTCTTTCTTCCAGGTGCATTCTTGCAATGAGCTGCCTGGTCGCCTGCACACTCATAGCCGGTAGCCAATTTCACACCCTGAATCCCGGAAAACCCAGGGCGCCGGTTGCTACTCGGGGTGTTCAGCGCACAAGTATTCTTATTAAACGACATTTCATGACTCTCATGGGAAAATAGTAGCAGTGGTTTCCCGTTGCCTTCTGCTCCAAACCTTTTTGAAGATATTTAGACTTCAAGGCCGTTACTGCCTCTTCTAGCCAGCTGTCTGGTAGGTGGTTATACCGCCACTGACTCGGTCTCCAGAGCCCCATCCGTTGTCTGCAGTACAGATTAGTCACTGCCGCCCTTCGGCACGTGCAGGTGGGGTTGACATTTGAGCCGATCAAGCTGTTGTTTTCGATCTCCCCTTACTCCCCACTCCATATAAATTCCTATAAAAGAGCGTAAATGGCAATTTTACAAAAGCAGTACAATTTCTGCACCGGAAGTGAAAAAATTTGCAACGATATGGAGCAACGGCGTCATTTGACAAGGGAAGAGATGTTGAAAGCCGTTGGAATGTTGGAAACTGGTTCCAAGCAAGGTACTGTGGCTGCCGCCATTGGCACTACACAGAGTGTCATAGGCCGGCTCTGGACACGCTATCGTATCACGGGCAGCGTGGCCGAGCGACATGGAGGAAGATCTCGATCACCACTCGAAGACAAGACCGGTACATCCAAAATACTGCTCGACGGAATCGTACCATGACCGCTATGATGTTGACCACAAGACTCTACAGCGCTTCAGGCTTGCTGCTAAGCGACTAAACAATCCGAAATCGTTTACGCGAAGTGCGTCAGCGTTCCCGAAGCCCGCTGAGGGTTCCACCCATAGCACCCCACACATTGTAGGGCCCGTTTACAATGGGCTCGCGAACACCGAAATTGGAAGGAAGAAGACTGGCGCTGTGTTTGCTTCTCTGATGAATCACGTTTCGGTATGAGGCCGGATATAAAACGCACTCGAGTTTGTAGGACATCTGGACATCAAGAACGCTTAAGATTTTGTCAGGAAGTTCATCCATATCTCCATATGGATGGGAAACACTCATAGTTTGAGCCGGTATTTGGATCGGTGGAAGAACCGATCTCGTTTGGATCAGGGGCAACCTTAATGCTCAAATCTACGCAAAGAGGATGTTTCAGATGTGATCATCCCCTTACGAGGCCGATTCCGATTGGGTACTTCGTTTCGACTAATGCATGACAATGAACGTCCACACACGGCTAGAGTCGTAACACGCACTCTAGGCGATTCTCATATAAACGTCCTGCCATGGCCTGTACAAACACCAGACCTCAACCCAATTGAGCATGGATGGGACATGCTCCAAAGAAGAGCTCTGCCGAGTATAGATATCGTGCACACCCCACAACAACTTTTTGACTTGTTAGAAAGAACGTGGGCGGCTATTCATCAAAGTGATTTAGATGAACTGATTTTAAGCATGCCAAATCGCTGTGCTTGTGTGATTCGTGTGAATGGTATAAATACAGATTATCAATTATTTTGTTTTTACAATAAAAATTTAAAAAATCTACCTTGTTCTTGCTTTTTTGCCAATTAGGTGACAACCTTAACGTAAGCTAATTTTCCCCAATTTGTTAAAATTGCATACATAATTGGGATAAAATTGTTTACTAAAACATAAAAAATAGAGCAAGAAGCCAGTCTGGAAAACCAGATTAGGTAATTATCATTAGAAAAAATGTTATAGATAAAAATGTACTTGACCCCTAGACATTTTTGATGTGTGTGTACTGCTACTTTCGATGCTGACTGTAAGTACCTACCTAAGTGTGTCAATTTAGTTTGAAAGTGTGTGTGTGTCTCAACTAGCATTAATGAATTATTCGTTGTGAAACTACACTTTGGGATGGTTTTTGAGGGAAAATCTGAGTAATTGCTTCTGATTTCGTAGTTACTTATTTGAGTACTTAGTCAGATATTCAATTTAATTTTTTTGATACTTTAATGTCTACCTGAAATGCGAGAAAGTCGAAACGATTTCTAAATAATGGAACGTAAACCTTTCTTGTCTTTTTATAAATAATGTTTAACACAATTTTGAATATTGATTTTCAATTTTATCAATACCTCCATGTTAAACTACACACATTATGTTACCTTCATTGTAGTTAACGTTACAATTCTTGCTCACACAGGTTGCTGTTTCACAAACAACGAAACGAAACGAGTACGTAGTACAAAATATAGAGAATAGTATACGAAAGTAAAAATATAGAATTGTCACTTTTAAAGGATGATACTTACTAAACAAACATACAAACAAAAACACAAAATCAAAAACAACAAAAAACATTTATTTTTCTTTGCCTACTTATTGCTGTTTATCTTTGAAAACGACAAACCTAATGGGAGGGACTAATGGAAACTACTAATGATATTTAAAAAACAGGAAAGAGAAAAGTTTAAAACTATATAATAAATCACAATTTTACATTACAACACAACGATGCCATGACAATCACCAAACAGACAGCAGCCAAAAAACATAAATGTAAATATTCAAAAAATATATAAAAATAAGAATAAAAAAGGTATTAAAAAAGATTTCGAAAGAGTCTGCAACATTCCGGGCCCTTGTGCACAAAAGCACAAAACAGTAGACAAAGGCTACCCAGGATGCTGAGACCCTTAGCTCCTAAACTATTTTTACTAGTTTTCTGGAGGGTCGACGCATTAACCCTCCTGCCGTCGCTACGTCTACCACCCTCACAACGCCATCCTTGCCGGGATATAGGGCAGCAACGCGTCCTCGCGGCCAAGTACCCCTAGGCAGGTTCTCATCAACGATGAGGACCACGTCCCCGATGTCGACATTGCGTTCTTTTTTGCAGTTGGAACGCGGCAACATAGTAGGTAACACCTCCCGGACCCATCGTCTCCAAAAATGATCACTGAGTCGGAGCGCTCGTTTCCAATGTGCCCTTCGCACCAGGTCTCCATCGTCCAAAACCGTGGGGAGGCACTGGTTGGATGAGCATCCGATCAGGAAGTGGAAAGGTGTTAGAGATTCTTCGTCGTCACTCTCTACGGATACGTGACTGAGAGGCCTTGAGTTGACGATCGCCTCGGCTTCAAGGAGGAAGGTAATTAATGTTTCTTCTTTAGGAGCACGCTCTCTCAGGGTAGCACTCAATGCCACTTTAATACTGCGAACGAGCCTCTCCCAGCAACCTCCAAAAAATGGTGCTGCAGCTGGGATGAAACTCCACTTTATTCTTTTGTTAGCGGCAAAATCCTTCACTTCTTGTTGGTAAAATTCTTTTAATAAGCGGTTGGCTCCGACAAAACAAGTGCCATTGTCTGAATAAATTGTTTCAGGAGTGCCTCTTCTGGCGATAAAACGTCGCAGGCTCGTGATGGCGGAATCAGCTGAGAGTGTGTGCACAAGTTCTAAGTGCACAGCCCTGGAAGTCATACACGTATAGAGGGCTACCCAACGCTTTTCGTGTCTTCGTCCAATTGTGATGTTTAGGGGCCCAAAATAATCGACTCCAGTATACGTGAAAGGGCGTTTATGATGGGCAAGTCGCTGTGGAGGTAAATCTCCGGTCATCGGATTCAATGGTTTGGCTTTACGGATTCGACATTGTTGACAGTCTTTGGCCACGCTGCGTACAGTATTTCGCAAACGTAGAATCCAGAACTTCTGTCTGATCTCGTTAATTACCATTTCATTATTGGCGTGTCCTGCTTTGCGATGGTAAAAATTCACTAAAACTCGGACGATTGGGTGACGACCGTCTAAAAGGATCGGGAATTTGACATCTGCGGTGACGTTTTGGACAACTCTTATTCTGCCATCTAAGCGCAATAAGCCGTCGGTATCCATCGTTGGCGATAGTTTGAGGAGACAACTTGATTTGGGGATGGGCGTCGAGTTCATGATGCAGTGGATCTCTTCCTGAAAACATTCTTCTTGGACGCGTTGCAGCACCTGCCTCTCAGCGGAGTTAATCAGTTCCACGGACAAAGGTAGAGGAGTGATGGACGTAGAAGAGGCCGCAAGTTGGTGATCTGTAACAGCGATATCCGAGTTAATGCCACGAACGCGAGTCAAAACCGATCGAAATTTAAATACTACTTGCAAAACACGGGCGGTTGCTCTAAGTAAACGCAACCAATCGTTGAAACGATTAAAATTCGCGGTGACAACCAGGTAGACTGGTACGGTTTAAAAAGACTGCTTGCGCTCTTCTGAAACCGTAGCCATACCAGCTGGCTCTACGGGCCAATTCTCTGGAGAATCAAGAAGGAAAGGAGGCCCTGTAAACCAACGGTGGTTCGAAACTAAATGAAGCGGTTTCGTGCGAGTAGCGTCATCGGCTACGTTCAAAACAGTTGGGACCCATCTCCAATCTTTGACGCTCGAGTTTTCGGTAATCTCGCCGATGCGATGGGCCACAAAGGGCTTGAACGTTCGCGCGTCGCTTCTAAGCCAGCCCAAGACGGTTCTTGAATCCGTCCACAAGTAGGTACGAACTGGTTTTTTCCTATGGTACTCCTTGATGGTTACAGCAAGGCGAGAGGCAATCAAAGCAGCTTGCAACTCTAAACGCGGGATAGAGGTCGGTTTTAAAGGCGACACTCTCGCCTTACTGGTAATAAGAGCGAGCTTGCTGGTGCCGTCAGGGTACACAAACCGCCAATAAGCCACACAAGCATCAGCAAGCTCGCTTGCGTCCGCAAAAATATGTAGCTCTCTATGTAGAGGTTCGCCCATTTGTTTGGCATACCATCTGGGAATCTTAATGGTGGACACATCTGAGAGTTCTTTAAACCATTCGGTCCATTTAGAAACTTCAGTGGGTGAGAAAGGTGTGTCCCAATCAATTTTAGATCTCCAAATCTTTTGGAGTAAGATGCGACCCTTAACAACTATCGGCCCTAAAATACCTAACGGATCGTAAACCTTCATAAGATGGGAAAGAACTTTACGTTTATTGAGATTTCCCATGAAAGCGGTATTCTCTAGCCCCGTTCTAAAACCCAGTGAGTCTGATGAAGGATCCCAGGAGACACCTAAAACTCTGATGTTTGATGAGGCGTTGCCTAATTGGACTTCCGTGGAGGGCGCAGAGCGCAACTTTTCTGGTATCAAACGTAGTGCATCACTGTCATTTGTTATCCAACCACGCATTTCAAAGCAACCAGCAGCATGAACATGCACTATGTCTGACGCCAGTTGAGCAGCATTTTCAACATTGTCTATGCTACCTAAATAGTCATCCATATAGTGATCTCGAATGATCGCTTCGGCTGCTTCCGGATAGGAACTTCGATGGTATTCGGCATTTCTATTTTTAATGTATAGAGCTGTGAACGGACTGGATGACGCACCAAAAATTACAGAAGTCATTCTATACTCTGTTATGGGTTCGGTAGCTTTTGATTTAATGTCACGCCACAGGAAACGTAAGGCATCTCTATTTTGTTCCTGAATGCGTATTTGGGGGAACATCTCTTTGATATCCGCTGACATGGCAATACGACCCTCCCTAAACCTAAAAAGGATGCCTAATAGGTTTTCCAATAGGTCGGGACCCGGAAGAAGCAAAGTGTTCAACGATACACCTTGGTTCCTTGCTGCCGCGTCATGGACAACGCGAAGCTTTTTTTTTGGGGGTGGTATACTCCAAAATGTGGTAAATACAGCCTAATTTGGGCTGTACTAGAAAAGCACTCAGAAGCGTATGCAGTAGTACCAGATGGCTTTGCACAGCCATAATATGTGTCTGGCCTACATTTCTCTGCGTACCCCTTTTCTATCATATTATCTATGAATTTTTTATAGGCGTCGGCAAAACACAGGATTGTTAGCCATTTGTCTCTCAACGCTATAAAAGCGCGATAAAGCTTGTGGATAACTGTCAGGAACTACCACAATGTCATCGCGCCATGTAAGTCCTACCTCATACCTCCCAGATGGAAGTCGTTTAGTGGTGTAGTCTAAAATTTCAATAGCGCGTAAATCTTGTTTGCTATGTAATGTAGTGCGTATACAAATGCCTAGAGAGTCGAGTTTGTACTGTTCTTTCACTAGAAACTCTAAATTTTCGTCATCAGAAGATTCACTTGCACCTACTAACTTACAATGGTTGACGAAATCGGTGGGTCTTGTCTTGCTTGACACCTCTCCGTATAAAGTCCAACCTAATGACGTGTAACAGGCTACGGGTTCGTTATTCTTACCACTGCGGACAGCTCGAGTTATAGAAAGATGCCAGTGTTGAGCACCAATGAGCACAGTGGGTGTGGCGCTAGTGTGAGTTAAAACATCGCTAAGCTCCGATAAGTGACTATAAGAAGTCAATTTTTCCTTAGAAATCGTCTGCGTGTGCAAGTTAAGTGACTGCATTGCCCTAGCACGCTGGACGGGATAGATGTCAGTTGAATGTTTACCTTGAATATGAAAATTTACAAGCGTAACTTTGGTTTGCTTTTGTAGGCCGCCAACACCTTCAACTATAATGTCTCTTTCAGGCCCTGATAACCCTAAGCGAATAGCCACACCTAGGTCGATTATCGTTGCAGAACTACCATCATCAAGCAATGCGTAAGTATCGTACGAACCAGCGGGACCGTAAACAATGATTGGTACCACCTTTAGTAGCGTCCGGAAACCGACGGACAGGTCGGAGATTGTAGCTTCACGTTGAAGTCCAGTGTTGGAGACGACTACCTTTTCTTCAATCTGGGCAGCGGCAGCAGACGACGTGGGAAGGACGTCATTATGTGACGCAGCAGCAGCACACACTGTATTGTTTAAACAATATGTATTAGGTGTCTGTGTCGACGTTAACGTCATGTCCTGCCTACCGTGCAGAAGAGGATGATGACGTACCGAGCAGCCGTTGATGCCACAAGGATTAACTCTGCACGATCTCCATTGGTGTGAGGTTCGACGTAAAAAACATTTATAACAAATTTTATTTTCACGCAACCAGCGCCATCTATCGTCGACGGAAAAAGTTTTAAAATCTTTACAAGACTTTATCTCGTGATCCTTATTGCAATACGCGCACTCTAATTTTGGTATAGTTTTACTCTTAGTAACGTTCAAAGAGTGCACATTTTCACGTCTTAAATGTTTATAAGGAGTGTGTTGTGCAAGTGGAGCGATTTGTAAATTCTGCGTGATATGTGAGAGCTCCGTAGACAACCCAAACTTGACGTGACGCTCATGTTCGCGGGTAAGAAAATTAGACAAGGCTTCCAGTTTAGAGCATGGAAAGCGCAAAAAATCAAAATCAGACGCATAGTCTGTCCATCTTTGTCTAGTGTTGGAATTTAGCTTTCCTAATATGCTATAAAATATTGTGGGTGAGTGCACATACTCACTTTGATTTAACAACTTCATAGTAGCAAGACTGTTGCGTACCTTGTTTGCTATGGTACTTAGCTCTTTGAGCTCATTGCTCAGACGTGGCAGCGACCGCAGCTCCTGAACCTCGGCGAGGACGATCATCTCAGGGCACGCAAAGCTTCGCTCGAGGGCGCGCATGATCTCCTCGGGATCCTTCGCAGAGATTAGGAGCGACGCCACGGCCTCCCGTGCGTGTCCTCGAAGCGCGTGTTGTAAACGCGCTACGTTCTCTACAGGAGAAAAAACAGGTTTAGTACTGTCAAATAACTTTTTAAACTGGAGCCATTGTGAGGTGCTGCCAGAATAGGTGAAGAGCTCAATCTTTGGTTTGTCTATTCTCGGTTGTTTGCTTTGGGTAGCCAGTGCTTTAGCCGCCGCTGCGGTATCGGCGATGACCTGCAAAAGTAACGGAGAAGAAAATTCTTTGTTGTTGTTTTGGCCATGTTGGCTCTCAAAGCCCACGGGAGGAGGTAATGGCGCTGTCACAAAACCGGGCGTATGAGAAATAATAACTGGTTTGTCAGGATACGAGAGGTGTGGTGCAAAAATTGGAGCAACGGCCTGAGGGGGCAGAGGCGGGATCGCCGACTGACCAGGCTTAAACACCTCATAAGAAGGGAATGTCGCTGAAATTAAACCTGCAGCGGCCGATTGACCAGGCTGCAAGACCTCGGATTCATTAACCGCTGTGCGCGTAAAATTGAGATTAGAAATATTTTGATTTTGTAACCACTGTTGTGTCCTGTTTACACGCGCAGAGCTACGTCTACTACGTCGGCTACCTTCATCCTCCATGTCTGCTTCGATCTGAGTGATCTCAGCGAGGAACTCGGCCCTCTCGACCTCCGCGCGTTGTTGAGCTAAACGACGTTCTTCTTCCTCGCTCTGCTCAAGTTGTAGAACGCGGCGGCGACGTTCTTCCGCTTCGGTCTGCTCAAGTTGTAGAGCGCGGCGGCGACGTTCTTCCGCTTCGGTCTGCTCAAGTTGTAGAGCGCGGCGGCGACGTTCTTCCGCTTGTGATTCAGCGGCCTCGTACTGGCGGCGCTTGTGTGCGGCCTCCGCTGCAGCTTTACGGGCTTTTACAGTAGATGAAGTACGCCTCGTACACGAAGAGTGCGTACCACCCAGGGTGCTGCCGGCGTGGTCATCACCTTCGCCTGCATATACTCCGGGTGTGTCTAATGGCGGCACTACATGAACGTCGGATGAATCTACATGAGGATCGGTGGAGGTGCGAATAATTTCTAACGACATAGTTTTGGATTTGCTACGCGTGATCATGTGAAATGATTATGAAACTACAAACCAGAAATATTTTACAAAATATAAAACGAAAAAATACGGACCATTGAAAGGTGCTGAGAAAATAATTTACGGGAGAAGGACCAAATGAAAACGACAAACCTAATGGGAGGGACTAATGGAAACTACTAATGATATTTAAAAAACAGGAAAGATATTGGGTTTAAAACTATATAATAAATCACAATTTTACATTACAACACAACGATGCCATGACAATCACCATACAGACAGCAGCCAAAAAACATAAATGTCAATATTCAAAAAATATATAAAAATAAGAATAAAAAAGGTATTAAAAAAGATTTCGAAAGAGTCTGCAACAATCTTCTTCCAGGATTTTGCTTTATAAAATATTATTGCTTCATATTTTAACTGTGTTATTAGTGGCACTTTACCATAGTGGAAAGTAAAAATGAAATTTGTACATAAAAACGAGTGAGTTCACTATGAGTCATTACCATGAGGATCAACTATATTCCGGCGTGTAACATTACTCTGAAAGGTGTTGTGTGTTCTGACAGAAAGCTTTACAATGATTACTGAATATAACGCCGAACACAGCACGGCGAAATGAAAAGTGTTTCATTTCATACATATCTAGGTACATTTTTTTATTCCTTCTTCCTCCAACATAATCGGAGATCTTAGTATTACTACCTCTTTCATGCCAGTTCTCTCTATTTTTCTTCTCGCAATTTTATTCAATATCTAGATAAAGAGCAGGAGGAGAAGAAAAGTAAAACGTAAAATTAATACCATCAAAAACAAACTTGTAAAAAAAAACAGTTCTTCTACCGTAAAAAGTTGTAAGATCCATATCGCACATGACAACATATACAGTCATAACTCAAAAAATGCCCGAATTGACTTAGGATTACCTACGGATCAAGTAATTTTTAATCTACTTACTGACAAGACACTCTTATAAAAAAGTAAATTTTTGTAAGAGTTATGAACTTATAACACTTTATTGACTACCGCCGCACTCGATAGTTGCGCAAGGCAACAGTGTAGTTTCTTAGTTACTAGGCCGGGACTTGCCCCGCCCTCGCCCCTTGCGCCAGGCAACAACGTACTTTCTTAGTTAGAACTCCGGCGCCGTTCGAGACGCATACGCCACTGGGCGCGTAAACCAAATAATACGCCGCCAAAGTGGGAATTTTGCCGAGGTAAGAAAGTCTAAAAAGACACTTTTGAGATATGACTATATTGACTGATTTTAAATTATTATAGTGCTGTGTATTATTTTGAGTTAATACTGTTTTGACTTTTTAATTTCTGCATGTTTTGTAGGTACGTTTTGTATTATTTGTTTTATGACTGTTTGTCGATCAAAACTTTCGTGTTATGACTGTGTTCACTTTTCAAACAATATGTTTTCATGTGTATTATCTTTGTTAGGACAGTTTAAGATTTTCTGTTGATCATGTTTTAGCTAAATCAATATTGTACTAAGAGGTAAAGTGTTTGGTAATAAAATTATATTATATAAGAGAACTACTGATCTGATTTTGTTTCTTTTCCACTATTATAAGGCTGTACTATTATATACCTACCCACAATATTATAGTATTATATTAGTTTATATATAATAATAATAAGCAAAGATTGCCGCCAAAATCAAAATGTAAACAAAGTTAGAACACGTTCGAACAAATAAACCTGAGTATGTACCCAATTTTTTTCAAGAAACCGCGTTTTAATTAATACTATCCGATCTTTCAAGTTTTGTATCGATCCGGCAAAAAATCGTATGACCTCGATCCGCTCCGAAGATCGCTGGATCGTATGCCTGCCGATCCGATCTTTCAAAGGATTGGATCGGATCGGCTCATCCCTAGTTCTCACCGGCTCTGAAAAAGAAAGCGATGCCGATAATACATTCACAATATCACGCTACTCTTCCGACGACTCCGTGAAAGATCCACCCTGCAAGAATTACACCCTGCTACACACTACTTCAAAGTTTATACTGACACCCCCACCAACCTTACGGTTATAAATTTAGGTGTCAGACTTCCTTACGCAAGCACAAGGGACCATCTACGTCAGGTCATAAGACGCCAGGTCATAACGCCAGATCAGAACACGCCGGTACGCATCCTTCATTCGGTACTTTTAAGACTAGTACCTCGAGCTAGTTGCCTCGTGGACACGTATAGTCCACTATCTAATATCCAGATAGGTTACCGGAGTTGTAAGCACACTCACTTCTCGTTACCCATCCAGGCACTTGATCAATTCCAAAATTCTACGCGGCTGATTCAACCGGAGGCTTTTGCATCTAGCGGGCGCCTCTACTAGTTCTCCAGACTAGTGCCGGAGATGTTGGAGAACTACTCAATGAAAACCACCGAGCAGAACAACCAACTATTGACAACTCACGTGCCCAGCAGATCTTTTCGCTTTAGCCCCCTCCGGACTGCTACTAGGACCCGCTCGCTGTGCACGAAATGGAAGCCTGGCCAGACCTCAACCAGGCAGACGAACATTCCCGCTTCAACAGCTAACTACATGCCACCACGAGTCTAACCCCATGTCCGGGGCCTGCCGGAGACGCCCGCGAAGGCATAACCGGCAGGGAGCCTAGTATCCGGAACTCCCGTGGTACCCTTGAAAAGACAGCCGGACCCGTAATTCCAACTGACATACCCTACTTATCAGGGTCAGTAGATAGAGACAAAGTGAGTTGAATGACAGTAATGATTCAAAACATTATCCGCCTAGTAGCTGCATAAGTCTGACAAGATTAAATATTTGGAAGCCTTATCATTTTCATAGTCAAGACGCGTCATCTCTGCAAGATACGCCAGCTCAGCATTGTGAATTCGTCAACTGCATCTCGGAGGTTTTAGTTGCTGCCACAAATACTTATGTTTAGATAGATAGATAAATAATACTTTTATTGCAACACTATAAAACATAATCATGAACAAAAAAAAAATAATTTACAAAGTTACAATTTGGCGGTCTTATCGCTTTTAAGTGATTTCTTCCAGACAACCAGTCGGATGGAGAGAGCTAATAAACTCTGTAAAATCAGAGGTGAAACTTCTAAAACATACTAGAATAATGTGTATTTTATAAATGAAGCAAAATAATAATAATAATAATAATGATGATAAATCTATGATCATAATGATGATAATAAAAAATATGTATATAAATACCATACAAATATAATATAATTTTTATATTTCAATAAAAAAGTAAATTTTGGAAATTATTCTTTTATTTTGCTTTACTTAATTACAACTTGACTGAGATAATACAATTATAGTAATTAGTATACTTTAAAAAAAGGAAGCGCAACGTGGTCACATTTTATTTAATACCACGATAATTTACTGTAATTGGTAGATTTGAACGGGAAAGCGCGATTTAAAACGAAATTTTTCATTAAAACGCAGGAAATAGAGTCATAACTACGAACTTTCTTTTTAACAAGAGAAAAATAACACTTTAACACAGATATTTTACGTTTTTATTACTTAAATGATAGAAGCATTCCCTAAATAATATTTTTCCTTATCAAACATTTACGTAACTTCAATAGTTTTGGTTCTATGATTTTTTGAACTTTCAAATCGCTTTTACTCAAAATGTCTAATTTTGAGTTATGACTGTACATGTTGTCATGTGCGATATAATACCAAGTCGGTTAATTTATTTATTCCCTACTTAAGGGACCTTCTGTCTTAAGTTATTACGTAATTAGCTAACCTAACAACATCATATGGTGACCATATCAATATTAAAAATCTTTTATGTTTTAAATAAATAGTTTGACTTGGCCATCGCATGAAAACACAATGTATGTCACACACAACATATATTATATTAAATTAGATTGTTTAGGTGCGATTGCCAAGTCAATCTATTTATTTAAAACATAAAAGATTTTTAATATCGATATGGTCATTTATGGTTTTTTTACAAATTTGTTTTTTTATTTATTTATTAGGTACACAAAACAGATAGAAATTAAAAAATAACAAAAATGCATGATAAATTGTATAAGAGCTAAATTCCTATCTAAAACATGTGTACACAACACGATTAATAATAAGCGTCCATGTTAAAGTTTACCTAATCTAAAACTATATCAAATTAAAAACTAATTATATACAATACATAGGAATGGTGAAAAAAAATATATAACAAATTGAAAACTTATTCTAGGTTAATGTTAACTTTTAAATTTTACGAAGATAAACTTTATGATGTTTTCGTAAGATGCCGAGCCGAGAACTTCCCGGAATTTTTTTTTTAATTAATGTATTTTCATGGAAAATATGTCGATGTTGTTATTAAGTGCAACCAGTTCATTGTATAGACGGCACATTCTGACAATGGGATTGTAATATGATGTATTATTTTTATAGACATTTAGTACAAAAGTCTTAGGCGCCCGGGTTCGATACAAAAATTTATTTGAATTAAAGAAAGCAATTCAGGGGAATCGATTATTGAGTGCAATATTTTAAACAAGTAAATTAAATCATACTGTTTTTGATGGTATCTCATTTCTTTTTGTAGATAGTCCTACTGTTTTTCACTAATTGTATTCTAAATTTGAAGTTTCTATGTCTGCTAGAAGTGCCTTAGGGTTTTGATGATCGGTCAGTCAGTGAGAGAGTGACAAAATTTAGAAACTTTGACTAGTTATAATTCTTAAACTACTGGTTCAAATTGAATGAAATTTGAAATATACCATGTTTGTACAATACCTGCTTGGTTACTTAAAATTCAGGCTTCTAGTTTTATCCACAACGAAGTTGTAGAGGGTCGAAAATGGCATGAACTGTTTCGAGAAAAGGATGGTATGGCGCGGCTTTTTTGTTCGACTTGGCGGGGGCACTGCCGTGCCCCCAGATAAAAGAAGAAATGAAATCAAGAAAACATACTAAGGAAATAACCAGCTCAACGACGACAAGAAGCGATGAGAAAACAAAAGCAAATTGACAGTTATAGATGAAATATAAAAAAGTTTATGCTTAATACATCTTATCTATCCTGTGCTAAATGTATTTACTCCGTAACAAGAACTCTGCAATGGTTTAAATTTTCAAGGCGTAAAGATTCGAACTCACTGCACAGCCCGTGAAGCGTGTTCATTGAAATAAGACGATGAGTTAGAAAAAGTAGGATTAATATTTCTTACTTTCATCTCCGCTCAATACGATATCAAAAAAGTTTTATTACCCTCAATGGGATATTTTAATATTTGCCAAGGGATTGAAAGCAAACATAAACCAATATTTACAAGGGTAAACGGACTAGTCGATAAGAGCTTTCTATTGACTTATGGAACAGAGAAATCAAAGAAACAAATGGCAATCAGGGATTTTATTATATTCTTCATAGATACGAATAAGAGTATATCTTGTTTATGTGACGTTGCTAAACTTTATTATTTATAAGACTTATAGGAAAGTCCGGCAGCCCATGAGTAAATATCAAACAGGACAATCTTCTCTCGCAGCGTGTAAAACGGATATACGTGATGTTAACTTGTCAATCTGTTCGATTTAATGAATCAGCATTTGTTTTTAAATAGCGTGGCCTCAAACGTGATAAAAACAGCCTTATCTATTCTCTACAAACTCGAGATCGGCTCGTCCAATTCGGCAAAAATTTTTTTTCGTATGTTCCGGCATACAAAAAGGAAAACAGGGACAGGACAAGGACACAGCCAAAGCCTAATTTTTAATGAAAAGTAATTAAATCGGTCCAGTTTTGGAGGTGGAATCAGGGGACTACGAAACGTTGATTTTAGAATAGAATAGAATAGAATAGAATAAATGTTTATTGGGTATCAGTACAAATAAAAAGAAACAAAAACAAAAAAAACATTTTGTCTACTTTTCATACATATTTTTCAATTCAGTTGACCTTAGTGTTTCCTCTTAAGATGGTCCGAGATTCCGTGTCCTTCTGAAAGTGTGTGCGTTGTTCGCGCGCGGTATTTAATAAGCCTACCTTCTGGGGTCCGGGTTCCGCGTTTAAGTCAAAGTACGAGTAATGCCTAGATACGTAATAAAGGAGTTATCTCCTTACGTTTCACTCTGAACGTTTCTATTTTTCCGCCGCATGGAGCTAACAGTGAAAAAATGTATCGAATATACTTATCATTCAATTTGTCGCGCAGATAACTCGCACGCGTAGGTACCTACTTACGTGTAATATGACGAGGTGAAATTCAATTTGCACGCGTACTGACTGACTATTTCTGTGCTTCGCTTCGATTTCACCTGTCTGCCAATCGCGTCATATTTGACATAGTTTCACTAGGGAGCGTGGAATATGGCTTAGCGAATTTTACTTTCACCCGTTCACAGAAACGGTTTTGTTATTCTAGCAAAGCTCTTAAAAACATACAATGTACCTTTCATGTTTAAGAATGTACATTGAAATGGCTGAATTCTTACGGTTATAGTTTTACAATTTTGATTACGAAAAAAACGTTATACAAAATAGGATTTCCAGGAAATTATTAAAAAGTAAATCGATATAAATTTGTATTGATCATAATATAAAAAGTTTAACTAAAATGCCTTTAGCCCACTTTAGTCATTAACGCCTGTACAAACAAATAACTAGTGGT
Source organism: Eudonia lacustrata (assembly GCA_947562085.1). Classification (NCBI taxonomy): domain Eukaryota; kingdom Metazoa; phylum Arthropoda; class Insecta; order Lepidoptera; family Crambidae; genus Eudonia; species Eudonia lacustrata. The sequence goes on along the minus strand of OX387339.1, from coordinate 50,891,943 downwards.
CGCCCAGTAAAGTGGTCGAAATTCGACCATAATTTTATTATGGCTGTATGGATTGTATCCTAAGCAATGAAAAATTAAAAAAAAACAGAATGTGAGTTTGGATTGGCATTGACAGATTTCAGCCGCTCCTCTTCCATTTTTGAAATTTTTAAAAAGAAGATGCGTGTGTGTCAAATACATGGTAGTGTGTGTAATGTTTGTTTAATTGATTTAATGTAAGTATTTTTTAGGCATAATTTAAAAAAAAATAACATTCTGTACTCCTTCTCTATATAAACTATAAGTGTGCGAAATTTCATACTTCTACGTGCGCGCAATTTTCTCAAAAAGGGGTACAAAGTTTTTGCTTCACGTATTAATATATTATACTAGTAATCGCCCAGTGGTCGAAATTCGACCGTATTTTTATTAAGGCTGCAAGGATTGTATCCTAAGCAATGAAAAATTAAAAAAGATAGAATAGTTTGGATTGGCATTGACAGATTTCCGCCAAAAAGTTCAAAATTGATTGTAGAAATTTAACATATTGGTTAGGTTGACCTGCCGCCGTGTGTACATTAAGCTCTACCTAATCAAATCACTGGTTATGTCGAATGTACGTTTTCAATCCTAGCACGTGTAACAGACAAATATTATATGTAGTTTTTACGTCAAAAAACATTTCTCTACGGGACCGAATTACAAGCGGGAAAAGCCGCTAACAGAAGCTTATATTATGTACAAATATTTTGTTTCAAACAATTTCTTTGAATTACATTTAGAAACAAATCTGATTATCTGTATACTACTTAGATACAAACTGTAATGTAAACTGTAACTACATAGTTAAAGTGTACTTGTCAAAGGTCACTAATTAACTTTCGCGATAAATTCCAAACCGAACCGTGTACTACAGAACCGACCCGAGCAAGTCGCTAAGAGCCGCTTCAAATTCAAGGAAAACCGGTTTTTTCCGTAATTTATTAGTTGTGAAATCTTAAACTGTACAATCATAAATTGCGATGTGCGAGAACGTAGAACAAGCGTCGGCTTTAAAGGACGTTCACTCAAATTTATGAGTCGCAGTGCGGAATATAAATTCTTGCGTGGCTCTCCAACGGTGAGACCGCGAAAAATTTATAAACTAGGCTCTTGTATAGGACCAGTCGATTGAATTCACGCCTGGCTGAAGTAGTTTAAAATAGCCTCCGTATTGTGGTATTCAATACTTTATTGCATTTGCAGTTCATACAATAGATGGTGGGCTTGTGGGAACTGCTATGTGCATTGTCGGACATAGTACTTTTAGGGTAACTAAGAGGTCATTATTCACTTTTTTTATATTAACGGCTAAGCACAGTGCCTTGATCTCACCTGATGTTAAGTGATGATAAGGCCAATGATGGAAGCACACCTCACCCGGGATCCTCAACTAGTGAGGCACTTTCTATCTTATCTCTAGCTGCCGGAACACAACAATGCTACAAACATTGATGTTATGGCGACATATTTAGATAAGCTGGTGGTAGCTAGCCAGGCGGACAAACAAGTCCTACAACCAACCAAAGCGATTACACAAATATGTACCCCCCCGCTGGGAATCGAACCCGGGAGCTCTGGGTCAAAACCGGCGGTCTTAACCACTAGACCACACAGGCGGTTAAAACTTCTTATTTTTCTCAAAATGTATGTAGTCTAGGTGGAATAATTCAGAATATTTATTTTTTATATACTCTATAGATTAAGTATGAATATAAGTTTATAACAAGACTAGCGGCCGCTCGCGGTTTCACCCGCGTGGTTCTCGTTCCCGTGGGAATATCTGGATAAAAAAACCTATGTGTTATTCCAGGTTATAAACTATCTATATGCCGAATTTCATCCAAATCCATCCATCCGTTGCAGCGTGAAGAAGCAACAAATATACGAACATACACACAAACTTTCGCATTTATAATATTAGTAGGATATCCGACTAAGAAATTTTGTTAAATATTTACCTTAACTTCCAGGTACAGAGATATTATTATTACTAATTGACACAAACTGTCAATAAAATTGTGTCATTAAGGTATTATAAAACCTAATTTAAAAACCTTCTAACCAGGATTTTATATTTTTGTCCTTTATAAAATAAATATCTGCGAGATTTCAGCTGGGCCAAAAATATTCAACTTCTACTATTAAAAGTATCTAAATAGTTTACTAATTGTAACTATTTTAATTATTTTTATGTACTTACAATGTTCATTGTTGTGTTGTTGCAATAATAGATTTTTTTATTAAATTACTATCCATCTCTATATTTTGAGCGATTAATCCAATTCATCATCATCATCATCAGCCTTTACTAGTCCACTGCTGGACATAGGCCTCATAGGACATTAATCCAATAATTTGTGTTCTAATACTGCAAAAACAACATTTTACAAAATGTTGAATTTTGCTAAAGCCTTGGAAGGACAACAACGAATTGCTGGGTTTTACTCAAGAGCCGTGACTAAAAACATTTTGAATTATTTGTTTATTTATGTTAAGTTAGTTATTTGTTATATTTATTATAAATAATTGTTATTTGTTGGACTCTAACAATTTAAGCTGAGACTTGTTTAAAATAGCAAATGTGACCTTACCCGAAATTTGTACTTAAATTTTGAATGAATAAGTAAGCTCAAGAATTCAAAGTGTGCCTGTTTACCGCAAAGCTAACTTAAGTCGGGAGACTAACTTAAACTCGCTCAATATTTTTTTGATGAAATCCGGGGACGAAGCCGCTCCTCATTCCATTTTAAGTGACACTAAACTCCAAGAAAAAGTTAAAAGTTACTTTACAATTTGAATGTTTCCCTTGATGGAACTGTTATTTCCTTTGGTTGGCTTTCGTTCAATTGTAGACGCGGAGGATTAATAATTCATATTTATTCTTAATTCTCCAAGGAAAAGGTTAAAAACAGTAGATTTTTCTTTGATTTTCTTCTTTAGTTTTGTTTTAATCTATTTTAATTCAAAATGTTGTGCATTTATTGCTACGAGCAGAGGCAGAGGTTAATTATTATTATTTTCCTTTATTATTTGAAAATGTTCATGTAAAATACTAAGACACTTGCAACATTAATCTTACATAATATCTAAGTAGGTCATGCAATATTTATTACTAATCATAAAGCGTAATAGACGGCACCGTAACTTATGTAGTTTGTAACCGATCTAAAGTTTACAATTGGGTCTGGGCTAGTGTCAAAACAATTTTTTAAACTTTTCGTCTGTTTAGTGCCAGATGGACAGATCAACAAACATTAAACAGCAGACAAATGATTGAATAGAAATTCTGTGAGAATCGTTACTATTTTGTTCCGTGGATTGTGTGTTTATTAATAAGTTTTTTTTAGTTCGTCGGGTCGTTACATTCCCTAAAATATGGTTAAGTGAAGCGATGGCTGATTCATATGTCATACTCGTGAACAGGTGCCGCCTGTAGAGGCTGGTCTGCTCTTGCGTACTTGTCTTATTTTTATTAACTATAGTTTAACTTTGTTTTTTCTTAGACAGGTTTTGACTTTTACTAGTACTGTATGACATTGTAAAAAATTAAACTGGTAAATGATGTTTTTGCAAACTTAATTATTTTATTTATTTGTTTTTTCTATATTTCTGTGTTTTTTACGTGTTGTGATTGTCCTTTATATTTTGTGTTTTTATTTGTGAAGAAAAGTGTCCTTTTATGTTATGACATTTTCCAATATTTATGACGCTGTAAGGGAAAAAAGAGCTGGACACTTGCTAAGTTTCTTGCCGGTTCTTCTCAGTACAAGATCTCCCGCCCAGAGTAGATAGACTTACGAACCGATGGCATAATGACGTTCATAAGAGCTATTTGTAGCCTAAGAATAAATGATTTTGAATTGAATTGAATAGTTACAAAAATCATACTAAGGCCAAATAAAAAGTAGGTTAATGTTTTAAAAACTATCCGTGATTTTTGTGTTTATATTTATATGTGTTTTTATGTTTAATTTTGTTCTGGAATTAATTATTGTGGTTGTCTACGTCCATTGGAGCATATGGTCAATTAATGATATTGACATAATGCTATCTAGTAATTTGACTACCTATGCATCTTTTGGTTATTATTTATTTATAACTGATACTAGCGACCTGTCCTGACCTGACCTGTGAAATCTGTAATATCTTCGAAAATATTGATTTAAATTACATGCTGTAAAGGGCCATATTGATCTATATTAAATGCACAATGTATTTAAGGTACTTAATTGGATAAGGATTAATGCTCTATTGCTTAAAAAGTAAAAAGTAAAGGATAAAAAATGATTATTGTGGGTTATCCCTAAGAGATAGACATATACTATCACGGACTTTTTTGTAGACCTTTTTAAGGTGTAAAATACTGTAGTACATTATTTTGATCTATCTCGTAGGGTTCAGCCAGCGTTTGCAATGTAAGCGCAAAAAAATGTGAAACCTCTAAAATTATCAGTGTTTCTCTAATATATTATGCATCATGCATGTATTTATACATAATATAAACCTTCCTCTTAAATCACTCTATCTATTAAAAAAAACAGCATCAAAATCCGTTGCGTAGTTTTAAAGATCTAAGCATACATACATACATAGGGACAGCAGGAAGCAACTTTGTTTTATACTATGTAGTGAGTACGCATGTTGGGTGCTAAGAACAAGCTTTATTCAATTTAACGAAAACAAGTACTTGTATGGCATTGAAGCAGCGCCTCCTGGTGACGAACGAGGAGTCGAAAATGTTGGCATACAAAATGTCATCATTATCACCAGCTCAATTTATCTCCCCACTGCTGGGGCACGAGCCTTCCGTGTAGTTATAGGAAGAACAGACCATAAACCACCACGCGGGTTCAGCGCGGATTAGGGGTTATACAAAATATAGTTTTAGCTAACGTGTTCAAATGGCAAATAAAAAAACTCGCAACACACTTCGCAACTTTACAATTAATACTTTTTTTTTAAAATTAGAAATACGTTTTTGAGAGCTGTGTGTAATTGTTAATTGCGTAATGCACAAATTACTCCGTAAAATTATACCACTGGTGATGAAAGCGTTTATAAATAGCCAACGGTGACCACTTTTTCAAATTTCCGGGTTCGAATAAAACATGTTTATTTTTTATGATATTAACTATTGTCAGTTACAAAGTTAAAGCAAAGCTTTTATGTAGTTTACATGTGCAAAGTTGCAGTAAATAAAAAATTTCACATTATTTTGTTTACCGAAAGTTCCATAAAACATGAAAATTTATCATCATCATCATCATCGGCCTATCTTAGGCCACTGCTGGACATAGGCTTCCCCTAATGAGCGCCATAGCGCCCTGTCCTCAGCTTGACGCATCCAGCATTTGCCTGCAGTCTTTCGCAGGTCATCATATCACCTGGCCGAAGTGCGTCCTACACTACGTTTACCGAGTCGTGGTCACTCAAGAACACGTTTACCCCAGCGGTTGTCGGTTGTTCGCCAGATATAGCCGGCCCACTGCCACTTCAACTTGCTAATGTTTAGAGCTATGTCGATGACTTTGGTTCTCTGTCGGATGTATTCGGTACGAATCCTATCCTTCAAAGAAACTCCGAGCATAGCTCTTTCCATAGCTCGCTGAGTGACTTTAAACTAATGCTTTCGTTTTCAAGCATTGCGGTATGGATGACGAGAAGACTCGACGTAGTTTCCCAAACGCTGCCCAGCCCTGCTGGATCCTCCTCTTGGCCTCCTTCTCAAAATTATTGCCCGAGGTAAGTATATTCGGAAACGATTTCAAGAAGGTGACCATGTACGTGACACTACTTTGGTTTTATCCAAATTTATGCCAAAACCGATGCGTCGAGGCTGAAGCTAGGCCGTCCAGCATTTGGTTCAGCTCCCCTAGCGACTCCGCCATTAGAACTATGTCATGAGCGAATCGCAGGTGTGAGATGTTTTTGTTAATGTCCTTTCCTTTCCAGTCCAGCGTCTTAAACATATCTTCCAACGCGCTTGTGAATAGTTTCGGGGATATGACATCCCCTGTCTCACTCCTCTGCGCAATTGGATAGGTTTGGACTGGTGGCCCTGTACTTGGACACTCATGGTGGCGGATTCGTAAAGACATCTCAACACCTCGATATAACGACAGTCCACTTGGCATCGCTGTAAGGATTCCAGAACAGCCCAGGGTTCGACAGAGTCAAAGGCCTTCTCATAGTCCACAAAAGCCAGACACAGGGGTTGATTATACTCTGTAGACTTCTGTATAATCTGCCTCACTGTGTGAATGTGGTCTATGGTACCATATCCTCGGCGAAACCCGGCCTGTTCCGCTGGCTGGAACTCGTCGAGTCTCTTGGCGAGACGATTCGTGACCACTCGTGAGAAAAGCATATAGACATGGCTCAGGAGCAAGATAGGTCTGTAATTTTTAAGTAGAGTTTTATCTCCCTTCTTAAAAAAGAGCACCACCAAGCTCCCGCTTCACGCCTTTGGAGTTCTCCCACTGTGAAGGACGGCGTTGAAGAGCTTCTGCAATTCCTGTATAACAGGGGCTCCTCCAGCTTTCAGAAGCTCTGATGTAATACCGCCCTCACCGGGGGCTTTTCCATTTTTAACCTGTCTCAGAGCTAACACGATCTCGTCTTTTTTTATTTTTTTTATTGTGACACGCCATAATTGCTTCACCCTGCCTGAAGAAAAGCAGCCAGTGAAGCCCAAGAAGTGAAAGCGTTCATCACAGCGCTACCACGCTATGCCGAACGCTCACACTATGGCGGCCTGCATAAATGCTTTTTCACGCCCCGCTTAAATGACTGATCTCTTGACTGATGTCTGGCAGTCCGTCAGTGTAGTGGCGTGTAAGAGTGGCTCTGGAATCGTGGTCGTCTCGTCGGGAACAAGAGGCATGTGCAGCGTATAATCAGCCATAGAAATCCTCTATCTTGGCGGAGATCTCCGGCTTCGACAATACGGTCCTCCCGTCGTGCGTTTTAACCTTCGACAGGTGGCTCCTGCCAAGATGCTGAGTGAATACTTTGGACCCTCGGTTTCGCTCTATCGCCTCTTCAATGAGGCGTGTGTTGGAGCTCCGAAGGTCGCGGCGTACCATCATCGCAATTTGCTTGTTCAGGTCTGACCTCTCCGACGAAGTCACTTGGTTGGTTTCCCGTCTTCTTGTCATCAGCCCGAGAGTCTCAGCCGAGAGTTTGAATTTCTTGCCAGGACGTTGTTTTTTGCAGAACTTAATGCCCTTGTTCCTTAACGTTTCGACCAGATTGTGTAAGGTCTCGTTAGCGTCATCAGTGGGTTCCAAGGCAATAAATCTGTCCTCGACAAGGTGCTGGAATTTCTCGGTGCCCGCCATGATTTGGATTGGTTAAGGACGGAGCGTGGACTTCATCAGACGGTTTCTTCCAAGCTTCAATTTAATATTCAGAGAGCCTCGGAGGAGTCGGTGATCAGATCCGGTATTGAATCTGTTGATCACTGAGACATCTCTGAATATGTGCTTGCTATCCGTCATGATGAAGTCGATCTCATTTTTGGTCACAGGTAATTCCTAACTCCATACCCATGCGGTCCTATCCGGGATTCGTTGCCATTCTCGGTTCCCACCTTGCCGTTAAAGTCTCTCATATCAACGTTGAAATGAGCCTTAGTGGTGTTATGTAACGCTTTGGATATGTCTTCGTACATATCCTCCACTTCATTATCTGAGTGTGTTGAGGTCGGTCTGTAACGCTTTGACAGCCGAATGATCAGGTACGCTACCCTGGCCGACACACTGGAAATTTCTTCGACGTTGTTAGAGAGGACCTTATTGACGAGGAAGCCTACGCCACCCTGGGATGTTTTATCACCCTCGTAAAAGTAGAGAAGGTGGCCCGAGTCTAGGGTTTTTTTTTTTAATTCTAGCACCTCCAACGTGATCGGAGCCTATTTTATATCTGATTTCCTCATTCATTCCAGTTCTCGCTTGTATGCCTCTCGTACTTTCATACCTCATACTACACTTCCATACATCATCTTTTATACTGTTGCGGGTGGGATTCCCGTCTAATCTATTAGGCTTTCCATCTGTCTAGTCTAGACTATCCTATCCTTTTTAATTTCTTTTATATTTTTTTTTAGTCTTGGGGTAAGAAAAGCCGGTACACATTATTATTACTTTAGGATCTTACTTAATACAAAAAATTCTTACAATTTTATATACAGTATACAATTTGTTTTTGATTTTCATTGTTACAATACTTTACCGAATAAGACATAGCATACTACTGCTGCCTGCTTACAACACCATAAATATCAATTATAGGCGAAACAAAACTTAGCTGCTATCCTTATTCCTACTTATAGCTAATTTACAAATTTTTATACTGTACTCTATAAAGTCTTTCATTGTGTACTTGCACGAGATAATTTCGTGCAAGTTATCAATTTTTAGTTCCTTGGCAGATCTCTGCTCAAAGTCATATCTATATGTGCTGGTGGAGGGACATTCCAGGAGGAGGTGGGGAACCGTCTCTTCGACCTCGGGGTCGCAGATACATGAAGGGCTCGTCCTACACTTGAAGCGGTTCAAGTATTGGGCGAACCCTCCATGCCCGGTGAGGATCTGCGTCAACGGACCTCTCAGCTGCAGCTTCCTTACCATCTTGTGCGCCGATCTAACGTCCGGAAAAAAGAGCTTTGTGACGGAGGCGGTCTGCCCTTCACGGAAGCGTTGGTCCCAGCTTTTAATCGTATTTTCACGCAGTAGCCTCTTGACGTACGAGACTGGGCATGCGTCGTAATCGGGCTTCCTCTTTAAGCTCAGTGCAGCCGTCTTGGCCAGCTCGTCGGCCCGCTCGTTGCCCGGAAGTCCTGCGTGCGCCTTGATCCAGAACAAAGATACAGCTTTGTTCTGGGTGAAGACCCCTCGCAGATTCTTTCGTGCTTCCACCGCCAGGGGGTGGAGAAAGTGATGGTTGGCGATCGTCTGCAGCGCTGCCCTCGAATCGCTATACACACCATAACTTGTCTCCTTTCCCCGCGCAATCACTTCCGTGGCTTTGCATATCGCTAGAAGTTCCGCTTGGTAGACTGTGCAGTACGCGGACAGACATAGCTTTATGGATCGGGTCTCGGCCTCACCTTTCCATATGGAAAGTGCTGCTCCGACCTTCCCCTCAAGCTTGCTACCGTCGGTGAAGATTCGCACCGCCTGCACATTGTACCTGTCCACAAGGTTTTGGTCTTCCAGGCACACGAACTCCAAACCCATATGCGCCGCCGGATGTGGAGCGCCGACGAAGTCCACCGCACTCTCGGTCTCTCTGTCTCCCAGTACTTCCAGCGATGACCCTCTCTTTGCCTCATACAGAGCGGCTGCTTCTGCAATCCTGAGGTCGAGAGGCAGTATCCCTGCAAGTACCAGTGCCGAGTGTAGGGAGACTGTGCGGTAGGCTCCGCAGAGCTTTTGCGCGAAACCCCTCTGGATCGTGTTGAGCTGCTTCCTGATACCTAGTTTTTTCGCCGCCGGAGCCGCTGCGTACAAAATAACCGGCTCCACCGCCGCCGTGTATATGGACCTAACTATCTCGGGGTCCAGGCCTCAACTAGCCTTTGCCGCCTTAGATAGTTGCCTGTAAATACCTACTACCTTTCGGCACTGGTTGGCAATGTGCGTATTAAAAGTTAGGTTTTCGTCGATAGTGAGGCCCAGGATCTTCACTTCTTTCGACATGCCAATGCCGATCCCCCCCATGGTCAGCCGTGGCGTATCATGCTTCAACTTGCGCGTTATAAGCATCGCACAAGTTTTGTGCGGCGCAAACTTTAGTTTGTTGCTGACAGCCCACTGCTGAACATAGGCGAGAGCGGCATTAGCCTGTCGAGCCACGTCACTCGCCCTATCCCCGTGGAACACCATAACCACGTCGTCGGCAAAAGCTTGGACATAGTCCCCCCTCTCTTACAGCCCCCTCAGCAGTGGATCGAGAAGCAGGTTCCAGAGGATTGGACCACCGATTGACCCTTGCACGCATCCTTTGTTGGTACTTCGCGTGCTTACCTCCCCAGCGTATCTTACTGTAACTTTCCTGCAGCTGAGATAGCTGTCGAGTAGCCTCCTGATATTGACCGGACACTGTTCCTCAGCCAATCGGATTCTGATTGCTGGCCACCACGCGCTGTCGAAGGCCCCCTCTATATCCAATGACACTAGGGTAACCAGCTTCTTCAGCTCAACCATACCTCTAATGCGGTGTATTAGATGATAGAGGGCGTCCTCGGTGCTCCTCTGGGGCATGAATCCGTATTGGCGAGTACTAAGATAATATAATCTTTAATTAATCTTGGTACTTGATCCGTGCTACCGACATCTTCTCGAGAACCTTGCCCAGTACCGGCAGTAATCCGATGGGTCGGTACGCCTTGGGTACTGTGTAGTCGTCCTTGCCCTGTTTTCTGAGTACTACTACTGTGGCCTCTTTCCAGGTGTCCGGGAAATGTCCTAATGATGTCTGCCGTGAAGCCATCCGTTCCCGGGGCCTTCTTTGGGTTGAAACTCCCCATCGCGGTCTTTAGATCTAGCGAGGTGAACGGAGGATCCAGATGCTCATCATCTGTCCGATCGTTCACTCTCTCTGCCGTTTGTCTGACCCGGCGATGGTCTGCGTTATCATCACTTTCCAGGTCCTCTGGGTAGAATGTCTCGGCCAGTAAGTTCGCTGATTCTTGGGGTGTTAAATAAGTACCTTCTTCGGTTTTTAGGGCCAAGTCTTCCTGTCTCCTGGCGGTCGTCTTTAGAACGCGGTAAATCCCCTCCCATACCCCTTCTCTGTCCTGCTTCTCGCAGAACTCTTTCCAGCTCGCTATACGGGCATTCTTGGCGTGGCACTCATAGTTTTCTTTCTTTTGCAGGTATTCTTCAACGACCTTTTCTCTTCGATGTGGCGCAGCGTTACGAATTCTCCGTTTATAAGTGGCCATCGTCTTCTTCAGCTTGGTCAACTCCTCATTCCACCAAGGGATGGAGAGGGTCTCTGCGTTCTTCTTCGCTGGAATCGCATTCCTACAAGCCAAAGTAATCGCTGTTGTGAGCTCTACGACGGCCTTCTCGAGTGAGTCTTTGTCACTTAAGGCTTTTATACTGTCTATGTTAATATTGCGTTCTTGTTTATATTGCACCATGGCGTCTGTAAATTCTGTCCAGTTGGCTTTCTTCGTGTTGTACAGACGTGTTGTTCTCTGGACCTGTAAGCCTTTGCTCTTACGGAGTTTAACATCAAAGAGAATGGTGTTGTGGTCGGAGCTTGTTATTCCCTGGTCTACCCTCCAGTTTTCTATAAGCTCCAACAGGTCGTCGGTACTCGCTGTTATATCAACAAAGCTGGTGAACTCCCTATTACCTCTCACGGTGTCAAAAGTCGGAGTGTCACCTCTATTCAATATCTGCAAACCAGACTCTTCCAGGGTCCCGGACATCTCTGCTCCCCTGAGGTCTTCTATGGTGCTTCCCCACCAGGTACTCTTTGCATTGCAGTCTCCGGCGATCAGCAGTCTTCTTGGGCCCAGCTCCTCTACGATCGTGCTCAACTGGTTCAGGTATGGCCCAATTGGTAGGTTGGGTTCAAAATAGAAGGAAACCGCCGCGAGCTCCCAGTCGCAAGTTCGGATCCTCACCACCACGATGTTATTGGTCGTGAGTTTCGGGCACAGTGTGACGCTGAGATCGTTGTCGAATACGACAATAGCTGCCTTCACTGTCCCATCTCCTATCGTTGCACACTGGTAGACTCGCGCGCCGCGGTAGTCCTTCATTCTCCGAATCCCTCCAACGTAGGGTTCCTGCACCAGAGCGAACGCCAATTTGCGTTCACTGGCTACCACCATGAGCTCGGTCTTTGCCAACTGTTTTCTTTGGAGGTTCGCCTGGGCCACTGCGTATCCTCTGGCGGGGTGATTGCTTGCCCGTGAACGACTTGGGACCACCTTAGCAATACGCTATCTTGGCCCGTGTCAGGGCCTCCCACCTTCTCCGTACCGGGCACTCTGCGTCAAACGCGTTGTGCTCCGTCTGGTCGAAACCGGCTGCAGTACAGTTGCAGCAGGTTGGGGGCGCTCCAGCACCGTACACCGGGCACTTATCTCGCGTATGGGTTCCCGCACAGTGGCTACACTTTAGGTCGGTTTCCTTGCAGAATCTACGGCCATGCCCATACCCCAAACACGTAGAGCACTGCAGCAACGGGGATTGGTCCTCGACTCTAACCCTCTGCAGGTCGATATGGGCATGTCCTTTGCTCGTTAGCCTTCCATAAAGTTGCGGGGAAACCCTCAGGACAATGTGCGTAATGTGCTGATTCCTGGCTCTCCTCCTAAACCGGAACTCAACTCGGTCTTCTTTCTTTTCCAATTCATGGAAGATGTCCCTATTTTGGTTTCGGAGCGCTTGGATCACCTCATCGTCGGTGAGTTTGGCCAGTACGTCCCTTAGGACTATCAGCGGGTCCTGATTTTTCACTTCCGTAAAAGTTAGGTGGTGTTTTGCGCCTTTGAGTCGTTCCTTAATTTTCTCACGAGCTTCTTCAGTTCCGCATCTCACTACCACTTTCCTATCTCGCACCTTCCTTACCTTGTCCACTTTGACCCAACCGTCAGTGGCGTTAACCGCCTTCCGCACTTTCTCTAGGACTTCCTCACCGGTGTCCTGGTCATTTGTGGACGTGATAACCAGAGAGTGCAGGGCCGTCTCTGTACGCCTGTTCGGGCCAGCTGTCACTCCTGCGTAGGTCTTCTCCTGCTCTACAATCTGCGTCTTCTGAGTGGACATCTGTTCTTTCAGTTTTTCTATTTCCTGGAAGGTGGAGTCTATCTTCTTGCTCTGTTCTTTTAGCAATTCCAGTACCTGTTTGCTGTCAGTTCCAGTTAACCCCTCTACAGCTTCGGACTCTTTTCTGTTTACAGGTTCAGGCGGAGATGTTGACACCGCTACAGCCTCCTTCACCAACTGGTAAAGGTTGTCGATCGATTGGATGACCCCGGCCTTTATGTCTGTCCTCAAATTGCGAGAGTCATCTATACGTGCCTTCGCCTTTTGAAGCCAGGCTCGGGCCTGGGTCACCCGATCGGTCGACTTGAAGTTGGAAACCTTCGTTCCAGGTGGCGTTCCCGGAGCATCCATAGAGGCTCTTCGCGTCGGCGCTTTCGCTGCTGTTGGAAGAGTCGGCTTCTGCCTGGTCTTCTGCGATGCCGTCTGGGTCTTCGCCACTACTTCAGCTGCAGTTGTCCCCTGTTGCCGATCCATAGGGTCCATAGGATCCGAGTCTAGGGTTACGGTGTCCTTCCTCTCTCTAGGGACTTCACATAACCCCAGAACATGCCATTTTATGTTCTCTAACTCCACTGCCAACTGCGCTAGATGGTGATCAAGCCTCAGAGTGCGTCTGTTAAACGTTGCCAGGGTCAGTTGTTTGTGGCAGCCTGAGGTAGCCCGTTGATTGTTGGCACCCCCTGCCCCGCCGTTACCATGGCCGCTGCCATGGCCAGGTATAGCGAGGCAGCCGGGAACTAGGGGCCTTTTCCTTTTTTGTACAATTTTAAGGGGGGTAGTGCTAAATAATCCCAACGCTGGGCATGCGGGTTGGGGATCGCAATTCAGTGTGTGGTGATGGAGTTGTTCCACAGGGGCGCTGCTGCTCGCCCCCCGGTTTGGTCCCTCTGTCGCCTCTTACGACACCCACGGGAAGAGTTGGGGTGGTGCAATTCTAGGCCGCCACCACACGGCATGAAAATTAATACTGTGTTCTAATATATTTAATTTCATTTCATTTCAAAATGCAAAAGGTGGGTCTCTCGTAATAGCATTTTCATTTAACATGATACATGTTGAAATGCCTTTCTCATTGGCTTTCCCATTCGATGCGACCATAAAGAAAACTCCAGCTCAATTTGTCGATATGTTATTTCATAAATGCAATAACGTATTTTACAAAAGAATTGTTTGAGCAATGAAAACAATACTAGACAATAGCCGCTTTTTCCAGAACTTTGCAATATCTTGAACGTTTTCTAATAGTACACCTAATGTGTCTCAATCTTTCTCGTTCAGTATAACAGCTTATCTTCAAACAAGTCATCTAATTCATCACTCGGTCATGAAATGGGACTCAAAAGACCCAGCAGAGCGTTAATGTGTCTGTTTTTGAATGGCACACTGTGTTCACTGAATTCCATTGAATGTACCGCTTTCTGCTTTGCCGAAGTAAAGTCGATTGTAGCAACCAACAGAGGAGCATGATGTCTTAGAATGCGATTCTCATTGCGATAGTGATCACATAGTATTATGTACAATCAAACTGATTGATAAAGTAGCATAGTGTAATTTTAGGCAAAAATGCAGTCCAGCAGTGGACCATTTATAAGGCGATGGATACTGATAAATTTGCTTTGGACTGAGATGGAAGACTAATAAAAACTTCTTACTATTCTTATAGGTATATTCAATTCATTTATTCAGGCAACATAGACCCACACAAGGAATAATTTCAAATGACATTTTTTGGATAGTAAAAATAATGGTAGAATTTTTTTTTTTGATCTTTCTTCGAAGTTTTTTTTGATTATTTCCATTTGAAACTTAAGTTCCCTAATCTCTTTTATCTTTAAGTCGGTATTGTCTATACGCTAAGCTTATTTGATGGGACCATTTTGGTCGACCGCGAAACTCGGAACTTCGGAAAGTTATAATTCCCCGCACAATCTGCCTACCTATGGGGAATTAGAAAGTTAAGTCCGCGGAAACAATCTTAATACTTGGTTTAAATTTTATGACGTTAAATTTACAGAGAACTTGAGTTTTAACAGAAGAGATTTATAGAACACCTCTTTTTTATTAATTTTAACAATGAACATTTCCTAAATCGATGAGATACGCTAAAGGAAAGTCCTCATCATCATCATCATCATCATCATCATCATCATCCTATACTGGTCCACTGCTGGTCATAGGCCTCTCCAAGTGCACGTTACTGTTAGAGTAATTATTAACGGGATTCTTACCATGTTAATTATTTATGAGTATCCGATATTTCGGCACAGTTGCATGCATGTCCGTGATCATGGCGCATGCAACTGTGCCGAAATATCGGATACTCATAAATAATAAACATGGTAAGAATCCCGTTAATAATTACTCTATTGCAAAGTGACTATGATAGTTTAAATAGTTATATATTTGTGTGTTGGTCCTATAATTAGACCCGGTAGTTGGCGCTGTAATACGGGTGTCCACTGAAGCGGACAAAATCGCGAGCTGGCCACTAGTAAATGACAGAAATATGAAAACTGCTATAATAAATTTATACCCTCTCAATGATTTCATCAAAGACTGTGAATAGAAGATCAACCATTTATTCTACGCAGGCTATGATTTTGGCTCTTCATATTTCCAGTTGGCAGTCTATTCGTGAAATACAGTCACTGGAATCAGCGATCGCTGTAGAAGTGTGCATGTGTGCGCTTTGAATGTGCAATAACTGCCGTGATAAATCTAAGCCAAGTTGTTTTCGGCCCATTTTTGGCAACGATTATGGGTTCCGAGTAAATTTTGCGGACGATAACTCCCTCGTTAGACGTAACTAGTATATCTTAGATAGAAAACGTTTTGTAACTAGTTTGTGTTTTTTATAAGATGAAATGAAAGAAAAATTGACAATTGACTCTGTTCCACCTGATGTTAAGCAGAAGCAGAGTCCAGATGATGATGGTGATGATAAGCCATCATCACCACCATCGCATCTGAACTCTGCTTCTGAAAACAATTGACGGTCGCTGTAGTCGGATACGATGAGAAAGCCCTCATCGTGTCCGACGACAGCGGCCGTCAAATATTTTCTGGCGTGTATTCTGATAAGGCTGGAAAGGCCAATCTTTGTTTTATAGACTCATATCATGTCATATTCAGCTCAGTAGAGCTAGATGCGAAGTCAGTTAGTGAAGCAGGATTATGCCTTACAAGCCGTCCTCACCATGCCGACTTGCAAGTTGCTTCATCACACCTCGTTTAAAGGACGCTATTTTGTAGAACGTTATATTATACAAATTAAGGCACATCTTTTACATTTATCAATGTGCAATTATTTTGATAGCATGAAAGTAGGTATGTACGTATTAACGGAACCTTCAGTACCTATACTATTCTAGTAGTCTCTTAACAAAGTACCAAATTCTCGAGAAATCTTCTTGCTCGTGACTTGGCTGTTCTTAACTGAAGTGCTTATTGAATTCATTCTTATTTTGATAAAAAAAATTAGTTTATTTTCTGGAAAACGATAACTTGATATTGCAGTTATTCTACTTTCAGGTCACGATCTTTAAGTTAAGCAACTCGTACAAAGGCGGGTCACTGGACGGGAGACCAATTTAAAAATATGTCGAGCCTTGAGCCGTTGGACGCGTTTGTTGCCGTAAGATAGCCCAGTCCTTCAAACCCATCAGTCAGCGCTTGGCTTGCGGCAGCGAGTTTTATACACAGCCTATTTGCAAAATCCTCGAAGGATCCGCAAAGGCGGTTGATCAGTGCAACTTGTTTTGTTAATAAAAAAGTTTTGAAAAAGACGTTAAAATACTCAAAAACATTATTTTAAAACAAAATCAATAATCTTGTGCGACAAATGTTTGTGCAGTGCTTTTGTTTGTTATAGATTTTGTTAAGTTTTACCCTCAAGACTTTTAATACCTACATACGGTACAGTTAGCTAACTAGGATCAAAGTAAATAACAACGTATCGAAATAAGTAAATGTGATCATTAGAATATGGAACTTCATACTCTCGCTCTCACAGGCGACAAGAGGGAAGCGAGCTATCGGAACAAGCAAACTTTGAACTAATTTAACTTTAAAATGTCTTTTTGCGAAGCTCCGTCGGAGTGTATTGACATAAATGTCTTTATTTGCGTAACAACATGTTTGCTTACCGTTAAGTAGCTGGGAACCACAGAACACCTTATTTATCTATCCCGTGCTGGGAACTCATCATGTCCACGCAAATTCAATTTGTTAAAGCTACACATTCATAGTGGCTTTTAGTTAGACAATGTATTTACTTTCTTACCAAGTTTATGTTATGTTGTGTGCTAGACCGATTCGAACACGATTTGGATTAAAAGCTTTTTTCATTTTTAGATTGATTAAAACTGTGATTGAGTGAAAAAAACACAAAGCTACGAGTACTCTTAGGTATTTATTGTGCGGGTATAAGAATAATAAGAATTAGAATAAATTTATTTCTTTATAAAACTTAGTCTACATCAAAAATATAAAGTAACGTTGTTTATATAATAATACAGTGCATTATAAATGTACTGCTCATATTGTGGATTTAAAATTAAAGTAAGTAATTAGTGCAAAATAATCTAAGTGATACCTGAACTATGTAGTTAGTATATAGACTTCTTGGCACACAGACACAAAGCTTGAGAAAATGAAAGATATCTTTTATGTAAATTGAATAGTAAGGTATATTTTTGCATAGAAATAATTAATAAAAAATTGAAAATTTTTAATTTTTTTTTTTTTAAATTGTTACACTATTTAAAAAAATATAACAAGCTTAATTTAATAATTATGGAAAGTGTCGAAAAAAGTTCCACGACCGGGTTTTGAAAACGCAACCTCTGACATACCAGGTTAGGTGCACTAACAATCAGACTATCATTGGTTCTGACCCGTGCAAAATCAACACTACAACACTACACTCATAACCATATTGTAAATTGTTCGCAACAAAGTTTGTTTGTTTGTTAGTTTATTTGTAAGGCTAACCTAAGCAATAGAACCTTTAAGTGCGTTGGCACTATACTTTTGCTCTTTGACCAAACGACAATTTTCAAACAAAGTTTAATAATGCTCGTTTAGTAATGCATCAAACTCCTCATTTCTAATAGCTCTTATTACAGAGTGACAAAGTCGGAATTACCGTAGAGTTTAGAGAAGACTTAATTAGACAATATTTAAATGTGTTCCTATCGTCAGATGGATCTGCAGATTATGGGATGAGGTTGCTCAAACTGTTTGATATAACAGATTACTCGTATATCAACTAACGTGTTTTGAAATCGGTTTAGCTAGACAAGGGCTTCAAACTTGTAACATTTTTTTTATTTATTTATCTTTATTTTGAAAACATACAGGTTAAAATATACATAAAGTTTCCACTAAAAACTAGTTTTGATAACAACGCTCTTTTGTCGTGGCGAGGGTAGCACGCTTCTAATAGTCTAATTCCAACTCTTATAACTCCAAATGCTAAATAATTTTCCTATATAGCGTGAACCAAGCCCAAATCCGTTTTTAAACGGCCAGTAACAAGATACTGCATTTCATCGGCAGCTGCGCGAAATCGCCATTAATACCGTTAGGTGCCTTAAAATTGCATTCGCTTCGTAACGTAGGGGCGGGTTACATCCGGCCTGCGGCGACCAGTTAGTGTTCATTATGGGTGCGAAACGTGTTTTAAAAAACCTCGTACGTTGTAGAATTTGCATTTATTTTGTCCAGTTCATTAAGTCTTACTAATTTACGCAAAGCACGAGTATACCTCGATACCTCTAGGGTTGCAAACGTCCGTCCGTCCGTTTGGGAGAGATTTTACTGATTGCCTCAATCGGCATTTGCAGCGTCACCAGGTGCGGCGAGAAACTTAAAGGGCTCTATAACCCTTTATAGGGCTCCGTCAATATATTCGACACCATAATTTAAATTTGATTACCTTGAAATTCAATGAAAAATTTCAACACGCCCTGCTGTCCTTAAAGGGTTAAGCCATGTGAAACGAAACACCGACAGAGGTTTTCTAAAGGGAATGGCATCATACACAAAGGGGCTTATTAATAAACAAAGTGTAAGCTCGGAGTGGTTACTCCGTATTTTGTCTCTTTTACTCTAATATGAAATGAAGTTTACATGACGGGAACAAAACACGGAGTAACTTCTCCAAGCTTACACTTTGTTTATTTATACGGGGGTTGGTGCGTGTCCCAGTTCCTTAACTGATTCTCTGAGGGGTTCGGATCGGATCGGTCGTCCGAATAGGCTACGGAAACCGCTTAACATCAGGCGGGCCGTTTAAGCACGTTATACTCTGTACTGTTTTTTTTTTTTTATTTGGTTACAAGATAATATTAAGGACTGTACTATAAGAAGTACGAAATTGGGGTGCCGGGGTGCTAGAAACTTTAAGAGCCCTTATGATATTTCTTAAGAGCCACGCTTGTATCGGTGTATATAGCCTTTGTTTCATTAATTTCTATCGTAAGCCTATATCGTAAGCCTTATTTTTCTTTTTTATAAGACACGACTTTTGCCGTCTCATCTCCTATTTTTCATGATCATAACGCCAATTTTTCTCAGTTTACCTTATTATTAATTCCAAAATTGTGAAAGCATTGACATTATATAATTGTGTGAAAATAAAGTTCTCAAACCTAAATAAAAATCACTATCAAAATTGGTTTATTAAATCTTTGAATGGTACATCGCCGCAGACCGACGTTCAAAATATTAATTATGAAATCGCCTCCAAATTACACGAACCAAAAGAAAACAAATAGACTTTATAATAACACAGACCTACATACGTCTTTGCAACATATAGTTTGCTATCATAGGAGTAGCTCACATACACAGATAAACCTTCAGAGGTTTCCGTCCGTTTATGTATTATACGTTTCGACCTTTTATGTAAATCGTAAGAGACAGTTGTATACTTCTACCTACACCTAACCTACCTACACATAACGCTTTACCCTGAACTCGCCGTCAAGTAGTGAATATAATATTAATTCTTATAATAGACATAAGTACTCAATACCTAGATTAAAAATAAACTAGTGGGTCGCCCTCGAAACTTCGCGTTTATTTATTCAACAGATTTTTTAGGAATTTCAAAACCTATGGCAGGTTTTGTTTTGATTTCATTTCATTGTAAACTGCAAGTCACTCATCTACATTGGCGCCAAATTAATAAAATATTTTTAAAATGAAATTTTTATGTGAAATAGAATACATGAGTTCAGTAAGAATTGGAGTTTGTTGATAACAATTTACTTTAATTTTGTTTAGAATAAACTTTCACAATATAGAACTGTAACATTGTATTTGAAAAATAATAATTTGTTTAATAAATGGTCAATGCAATGAACAGTGAGCATTGTATTTATTGTTACATCTCGCGAGCGACAGCCTAAACTGAATAAATGATTTAAAATTTTTAATTTTGACAACGTTTCTGGTGAGTGGTCCCCCTCCAATAATGACACCATGCTGCGAGTTGTTGTCAATTTGTATCTTGAGTGAGTTTTCAGAACGGACGAAAGGTTGTGGATGACCAGAATCTGCTTTAGCTCATGAAGCGCAGATTCGCACTTATGACTAGTTAAGTAGTGGTCTAGAAATCAGATAAATCATTTTTTAACTCTTCCCACAGCGAGTGTGCGTTTGATGGCTGTTCAAATGCAATACAGCCGTAGCGCCGCTCTCTAACCAGCCAGTAACTTTTTTCTGCTCTCTAAAATTAAATGTGTTATTTTGACAGACTTTTCTCTTTTGACATTTGCTTTTATTTTATTAAATTCTTCTTCTTCTGACATTGCATTTGAATGCTGTGTTTCATTCCTAAGCTTATATTTTACCTTAGGTATTTAAATATAACAGTTCACAACAATTTGCTCTCTTTATTTTTCTGCACATCTAAGGCTGGAGCTCTTCAAACTGAGACCATAACCGATTTTTTATGTGCAGCTATCGTCCCATAATCACCGGGACAAAAATCGGCTTACGCTATTACTAAATAAAGATTATATAAATTATAGACGAATGAAAATATTTACGTATTGGGCTTAAAGTCAAAACAATGTCTTGAACTCTAGACCTCATTAAACTATTTGTGTAATACCTACACTTAAACAAATAGGTTTGAGAGGAAGTTATTTTTGATATAATAACTTTTTTTTATCGGATGAAATGTATAAACCTGCACAAAGGAAAAAGAAATAAACAAAAAAAAACCCGACTGCTAAAACAACTATATCAAAAATAACTTGCAGTTATTTTTGATATAGCTGTTTTAGCAGTCGGGTTTTTTGTTTTATTTTAATAATTTAGTTTATTTCAAACTTTTTAGTTTTGTAAATTAAGTAACTAAGCATTTAAAAACCTACATAAAATAATTATAATAGACATAAAAATAGGAATAAAACGCCTTACTTTTTTAAATAGCAAAGTCATAGCGCATACTTACACCAATTGGCGTAAAAACGAAACTTTTGACGTCTAGTACTTTTCACAGACAGGTTCTTTGAGTTTTTTTAAGCATTGCAATAAAATCTGCTAATATTCCCAATTCAGCTAACCCGGCCAATGTTTTTACTTTTTTTTTTTATAGCCTATGTCACTCCCACAGTAAAAACAAATCTAACGACACCTCATATGTTAAAATCCACTATGTCGTTTGGGCTGTAAGGCGTGCCAAAGAAACAGACATACATACATACATACAGACATACATACATACATACATACATACATACATACATACATACATACACTCGAAAAACATAACCCTCCTTCTGACGCAGTCGGGTAAATATACTTATATTACATTTTCCTTTTTTCTTGTTACTATTGCAGCACACCGCCACCATTCTGATGATTTGTACACTTTTTTTTAAAAAACAGATTGTCATTGTAAAAGCATGTTGTCGCACGTCCCCTCTTTAAATTTAATTTAAAATCAGACATACAAAACGTAATATTACGCAAAAGCAAAACTGTGGCCACCAAATAAATCCAAAAAATGACATTGTCAATACACTATATCGTTATAATTTACAAAGGCCAGCAGTAGGTACATACTAAAGTAGGTTGCATAGCCTGGGTGCATTAATGACTGGTTCCTATATCTAACGGATCGTCGCCCTACTTCAGTTACCATCCGTTTTCTTGTTACTAACAACGAGGCGTTCTTAGTGTTCCACAACAATCCGTTCATGCTTACCAGCGACGAGTGTTCGTAGGTAGGCCGATCCTCCTTCTTCCCTCATGCGTTTCGTTCCGGATTTTTTAATGATTTCGTTCTTTAAAAAACTATTTTTAAAACATAGTCAAGAATCTTAACTGTGCTTTTAAAACATTAATAATGTAATAAATTACAATTTAGTTACTAGTTCGGCAATCCTAGAACGATATTGTTTAAATAATTTATTATTCATTGGTAATTGCAACAACGTTAACAAAACACGTCGCGTCATTTTTTTGAAGTTGTCACTCATAGATAAAGTTTGTTTTTAATTGAAAAAGGAATAAAAGTTTATGGCATCGGATCACAGCATTTTAGATATTAAAAAAGGTTTGCCCCTTATCATGGGCTTATAATCCATGCCCAATCCCCTTATTTTAAATTCATAAATAATTTTGGTTTAATGATAAATGAAACACAGTTAATTATCAATGATTATTTTAATTTGTTGTTTTCGTAGTAATCAGAAATCGATAATATTTCGGACTTCTCTAAATTGTACAAAAGGAAATTGCTGCAACATTCGTATTTAATGCAGGTATTATAAAGTTTTAGGTTCTCCACTATGGATAAATGCAGATGAAATAATATCGTACCTGAAATAAAACCAACATTGTTATTTGACAGTTGAAATATTTTATACGTAGACTACCGGCCGTGCATTGTACCCAAAGTATAAAATCTAAAAGTCAGCAATAATTGGTTTAAAAAAGGCCATTATCTTTAATATCGAAAGAACGCTAGTTCATTATTTAAGATGGTTATTATTGTATTCAAACTAACCTTGCTTTTGTAACTCTCAAATAAAGATATATTTCTGTCAGTAATTCTTGTACTGATGGTTTATCCAGGCAAAATCTCATTTTTCATTTTGTTGGAATTTATGTTCATCCAATATGAACATGAATGGTTTTATATACTCTAGCACGTCGTTTATTGTCTTCATCGGAATTATGCCAACCCGATAATATAACACATAACAGCATATTCAGCATTTCTACATCACTTTCACTGAGCACTGAGCATGAAATTTTCACTATTTATAAAATTACTGACGAAATACACGTAAACAACACAATAACCGATCAAAAAGTACCGGTAGGATAACCAGCAACGAACGGTAGATTTGACAGTTAACTGACGTTTATTATTTTTTATAGGAACGCAGGCTAGTGTCACTTCCATATTCTATGGTTACGAAGCGTTACTGGTAACCCTCCCATCCGTTGGTGACATACTATCGGTTAGATACCTGACGACTCGTTTTTTATAGGAACGCATTTAGCTTACGCCTCGTAGCTAATACAACGGTTCGTAGGCAAAACGAATCGTTTCTTGTTTATAGGAACCGGGCATTAGTCTACTTAAGGGTGCACTTAATTGACCTGGGTGAATTAAGTATACTATTTGGTAGACTTAATGCACCCAGGTGATATCAGCCAGGTGAATTAAGTCTACTAAACCCTTTTACACACGAATTCGTTTATTTCTAAAATAATAAAAGTCGGGAAAACGTCAATACGTAGTTAGGGCAGACATCTGTTGTAGCTGTCTCTTTCTACTACGGTCCAACCCTCTGTTAAACTTACTAAATCACAAAAATCAGGACTTTCTGTACTTTATTTAGAATGTACTGGCATAATGGGTTAAATATGTACACACACACGCCTGCACAGGTTCAAAATTTATTAAAGAAATTTGACATTTTGTGGTAGGTTGATCTGCTGCCGTCTGTACTTTGCCTTCATCTCACCTGATGTTAAGTGATCATGGCCGAAGGTGGAAGCACACCTCACCCGGAATCCTCAACTATTAAAGCAGAGGCTACCTAATCTCTTACTGCCGGAACACAACAATTTTACTGAAATGTATGTTATGGCGACATATTTAGATAAGATGGTGGTAGCTAGCCAGGCGGACTTAAAACAAGCCCTGCCACCAACCCCTGGGAATCAAACGTGGGGCCTCTGGGTCTGAGACCGGTGGTCACACACGGTGGTCACACACGGTGGACACACACTGTGGTCACACACTGTGGTCATACACAGTGGTCACACACTGTGGCCACACACTGTGGTCACACACTGTGGTCACACACTGTGGTCACACACTGTGGTCACACACTGTGGTCACACACTGTGGTCACACACTATGGTCACACACGGTGGTTCAATACTAGACCAAAGAGGTCGGTATGGTAAGAGAAGATAAAAGAGCAAGATAAGAAATCAATATAAAATCTTTTTTTTTTCAAGAAAAATAAGCAAATTCAATATAATACAGTCAAAGAAAACTAAAAGAACTCTGTCATGGTCACACTATTGAATTGTTACAAAATCATTCTATTTTACGTTAAATCTTAGTAACACTTAAACTCGAAACGAATTAACATATGGAATGTTAACTTATGCCCGGTTCCTATATCTAACGGATCGTCGCTCTACTTCAGTTACCATCCGTTTTCTTGTTACTAACAACGAGGCGTTCTTAGCGTTCCACAACAATCCGTTCATGCTTACCAGCGACGAGTGTTCGTAGGTAGGCCGATCCTCCTTCTGCCCTCACGCGTTTCGTTCCGGATTTTTTAATGATTTCGTTCTTTCAAAAACTATTTTTAAAACATAGTCAAAAATCTTAACTGTACTTTTAAAACATTAATAATGTAATAAATTACAATTTAGTTACTAGTTCGGTAATCCTAGAACGATATTGTTTAAATAATTTATTATTCATTGGTAGTTGCAACAACGTTAACAAAACACGTCGCGTCATTTTTTTGAAGTTGTCACTCATAGATAAAGTTTGTTTTTAATTGAAAGAGGAATAAAAGTTTGTGGCATCGGATCACAGCATTTTAGATATTAAAAAAGCTTTGGCCCTTATTCAATCCCGTTATTCAAATTTAAATTCATAAATAATTTTGGTTTAATTATAAATGAAACACAGTTGATTATCAATAATTATTTTAATTTGTTGTTTTCGTAGTACTTATATATATATATAGATTTCTACTTATATATATATATATATAAGCAGAAACCGATAACATTTCGGACTTAGCTAAATTGTACAAAAGAAAATTGCTGCAACATTCGTATTTAATGCAGGTATTTTTAGGCTTTTCCACTATGGATAAATGCAGATGAAATAAAATCGTACCTGAAATAAAATCACATTATTAATTGACAGTTGAAATATTTTATACGTAGACTACCGGCCGTGCATTGTACCCAAAGCATAAAATCTAAAAGCCAGCAATAATTGGTTTAAAAAAGGGGGTTTGTATAGAATTCAAGCGCAGGCTTTGAGAGGGGGGAAAAGGGGAGGGGGAAGGGAGGGGAAAGCACTACCTATCCCCTCTACCGGAGGTGCATAGTTACTGAGAAATTTTAATTTAAAAATTGGTAAAATGTAAACTTAAAATCTACGATTTTAGAGGGTTTTTGGAGGAAAGGGGGAGGGGTAGCCCCCCCAACCTCCCAAACCCGCTCACCACCAAACCAAACGCATACTTTCAGAGATATTCAAGATTAAAATTTGAGGTTAGGAATGAACAAAAATTAAGTATATTTGTGTGCTTTTAGGGTGAAATTAGGTTTTTTGGGTCAAAATATCTAATGCACCTAGATGAATAGCAAACTAAAGATTTCCGAACGTCTCCGTCGCTGCGGGAAGTGCAGCCCGTCCGCCCTTGCGTAACAAACCGCAGGCACTCCATGCTACAGCGGGCGGGGGGCCGCTCTCCCTCCGCGCTCCGGGTCTTTTAAACACTCTAGGGGTAGGGCAGACTAGTACCACGTGGAATCGGGGTTGACTAATTCGATTCCGTCACTAATTTTGACCTAAGATGCATCAGAAATAATACACAGAGCACAACAAAACACAAACGGAGGGCATTCACGTACGAAACGGAATGACATAGCGTCCCTTTTCACGTATTTTTAAAATGAAATTTAAAAAAAACCACGAGTCTCCGGTGGAAAAAAAATGTGTTTTTGGAGAATTTACACCAACCCCTACATAATCCAACCCTCATACATATGAAAAGCCTGCGCTTGTATTCTAAACCCGACCCTAAAAAAGGCCATTATCTTTAATATTGAAAGAACGCTAGTTCATTATTTAAGATGGTTATTACTGTATTCAAACTAACCTTGCTTCTGTAACTCTCAAATAAAGATATATTTCCGTCAGTAATTCTTGCACAGATGGTTTATCCAGGCAAAATCTCATTTTTCATTTTGTTGGAATTCATGTACATCCAATATGAATGGTTTTATACACGTCGTTTATTGTCTTCATCGGAATTATGCCATTAGGGCATTAGGTTAAATACCGAAAGATGACCAAGATGGCAGCACACTGTTGAGAGGATAACGTGTCTAATAAGTGACCACACTTACACATGAGAGAGAACACACTTACACATTATGATAATTAGTTAGGCATAAAAATTAACTTCTGTTTGAAACCATTAGCTTATGCCCGGTTCCTATAAACAAGAAACGATTCGTTTTGCCTATGAGCCGTTGTATTAGCTACGAGGCGTAAGCTAAATGTGTTCCTATAAAAAACGATTCGTCAGGTATCTAACCGATAGTATGTTACCAACGGATGGGAGGGTTACCAGTAACGCTTCGTAACCATACAATATGGAAGTGACACTAGCCTGCGTTCCTATAAAAAATAAGAAGCGTCAATTAACTGTCAAATCTACCGTTCGTTGCTGGTTATCCTACCGGTACTTTTTGATCGGTTATTGTGTTATTTATGTGTATTTCGTCAGTAATTTTTACAAATAGTGAAAATGTCATGCTCAGTGCTCAGTGAAGGTGATGTAGAAATGCTGAATATGTTATCGGGTTGGCATAATTCCGATGAAGACAATAAACGACGTGTATAAAACCATTCATGTTCATATTGGATGAACATGAATTCCAACAAAATGAAAAATGATATTTTGCCTGGCTAGACCATCAGTGCAAGAATTACTGACGGATATATATCTGTATTTGAGAGTTACAGAAGCAAGGTTAGTTTGAATACAATAATAACCATCTTAAATAATGAACTAGCGTTCTTTCGATATTAAAGATAATGGCCTTTTTTAGGGTAGGGTATAGAATCCAAGCGCAGGCTTTTCATATGTATGAGGGTTGGATTATGTAGGAATTGGTGTAAATTCTCCAAAAACACAATTTTTTTCCACCGGAGACGCGTGGTTTTTTTTTAAATTTCATTTTAAAAATACGTGAAAAGGAACGCTATGTCATTCCGTTTCGTACGTGAATGCCCTCCGTTTGTGTTTTGTTGTGCTCCGTGTATTATTTCTGATGCATCTTAGGTCAAAAATAGTGACGGAATCGAATTAGTCAACCCCGACTCCACGTGGTACGGACGCCTGCACATCAACCTATTCAAAACTGTCAAATTTCTTCAATACATTTTCAACCATATGCCTGAAGCATAAAGTCCAAAGTCTATTGAGGAAATTTGACAGTTTGTGGTAGGTTGATGTGCAGGCGTGTGTACTAGTCTGCCCTACCCCTAGAGTGTTTAAAAGGCCCGGAGGCGCGGAGGGAGAGCGGCCCCCCGCCTGCTGTAGCATGGAGTGCCTGCGGTTTGTTACGCAAGGGCGGAGGGGCTGCACTTCCCGCAGCGACGGAGACGTTCGGAAATCTTTAGTTTGCTATTCATCTAGGTGCATTAGATATTTTGACCCAAAAAACCTAATTTCACCCTAAAAGCACATAAATATACTCAATTTTTGTTCATTTCTAACCTTAAATTTTAATCTTGAATATCTCTAAAAGTATGCGTTTGGTTTGGTGGTGAGCGGGTTTGGGAGGTTGGGGGGGCTACCCCTCCCCCTTTCCCCCAAAAAACCCCCTAAAATCGTGGGTTCTTAGTTTACATTTTACCAATTTTTAAATTAAAATTTCTCAGTAACTATGCACCTCCGGTAGAGGGGATAGGTAGTGCTTTCCCCTCCCCTCCCCCTTTCCCCCCTCTCAAAGCCTGCGCTTGGATTCTATACAAACCCCCTTTTTTAAACCAATTATTGCTGGCTTTTAGATTTACAGGTACAATGCACGGCCGGTAGTCTACGTATAAAATATTTCAACTGTCAAATAACAATGTTGGTTTTATTTCAGGTACGATATTATTTCATCTGCATTTATCCATAGTGGAGAACCTAAAACTTTATAATACCTGCATTAAATACGAATGTTGCAGCAATTTCCTTTTGTACAATTTAGAGAAGTCCGAAATATTATCGATTTCTGCTTATAGTATAAGTACTACGAAAACAACAAATTAAAATAATCATTGATAATTAACTGTGTTTCATTTATAATTAAACCAAAATTATTTATGAATTGAAATCCATGCTCCATCCATCCATCCATAAATTATTTATGAATTGAAGTCCATGATAAGGGCCAAAGCTTTTTTAATATCTAAAATGCTGTGATCCGATGCCACAAACTTTTATTCCTCTTTCAATTAAAAACAAACTATCTATGAGTGACAACTTCAAATAAATGACGCGACATGTTTTGTTAACGTTGTTGCAATTACCAATGAATAATAAATTATTTAAACAAAATCGTTCTAGGATTACCGAACTAGTAACTAAATTGTAATTTATTACTATTATTATTTTTAAAGTACAATTACGATTCTAAACTATGTTTTAAAAATAGTTTTTGAAAGAACGAAATTATTAAAAAATCCGGAACGAAACGCGTGAGGGCGAAGGAGGATCGGCCTACCTACGAACACTCGTCACTGGTAAGCATGAACGGATTGTTGTGGAACGCTAAGAACGCCTCGTTGTTAGTAACAAGAAAACGGATGGTAACTGAAGTAGAGCGACGATCCGTTAGATATAGGAACCAGGCATTAATGCTTTACGTGTACCCTGAACAAAGAGTACTTATGTTATGGATAGTAAGGATACCCATTTATCGGTAAATTGATATTTATCTACCTACATCTTCATGGGTATTGCCAAGCAGGGAATAGACAACAAATTAAACCATTCATTTGTTATTAAGAATAAAACAATCTTGATAAGCATTGGTCATGCTAAGGTCATGGTACGGATTTGAGTTATATTACTTTATGCCTGAAATAAAACGTTCTTGAAACATGATAGTTTTGTTTAAAGGTGACGGTAAGGCCCCCGTAGGCTTAGACAAAGTAACATTAAGAAAACGATAGCGAAGTTCGAAAAGAATATAATGTAGGTATAGGATTGACATAAGCCGCGCTAAATCACGTGGTCAATCTTATGTCAATCCCATACATTTTATTCTTTTTGAACTTCGCTATCGTTTTCTTAATGTTACTTTGGCTACCGCCACAGCAATTATAGAATTTAAGTTTTATGTATTGAATTTTGAACAACAAATAAATTTATTATTATTTACCTACATAAAATGTTACGCAAATATTGTTGAGAACAAACTACAATTTCGTTATTACTCCCATTATTATTATTAAAAGTAAAGAGTCTACAACTCATCTCAACCTCACAATTTAAATTTGGTCCCGCCAAGTTTCAGTTAAACAAAGCTCTTGCGGCCGGCAGTGGTCTCGTCACTGGCGGTCGCCATTACTCCCGAAACACACCGAACTGTGTTATTGAGCGCTGCGGCGACTATCTAGCCGGCCGCGTTCAAGCTAACAATGAATCATGCTAATAGTGCTATAACTAGATTGTTAAAAACGTAATCCAATTTATTTTGTTATTGCTAAATAATAAAATTGATCCCTGCCGCTGATTTCCTTCACCGCACTACACGCAATCGACTGTCTTTCCATCCACACCATCTTGATGGATGGCGATCTACTACTGTGCGTTCTCACGTAATTTTTTACCACGAACTACAGTGCTGTGGAACCAGCTCTCAGCGGCGGTATTTCCGGACCAATATGACTTAGGAATCTTCAACAAACGAGCCTATTCCTTCCTTAAAGGCCGGCAACGCATCTGTGATTCCTCTGGTTTTTTAATGGACACCCGTCCATGGGCGGCGGTGATTGCTTTCCATCAGGTGACCCGCCTGCTCGTTTGCCTCCTTCTAATATTAAAAAAAAGAAATAATAATAGAATATTATAAGAATACGAGCAGTTTGCCCGCGACTTGAAAGCTATCCCTCACATAGCGATGACCAGTAATCTAGGCGACCTTGCGCTAGATGTGCGGGTCGGATGTTGTTGACTCGCTAGGGAGGAAGGAATGCGGTACATCACCGTATTTTCGGTGCAGAATCAGGTCAGCGTGCGGGTCGGCTTCCCTTTCTCGCTAGACGGACTCTATCTGCATCATGATGTCTATGCAGAAAGAGATCATGGCATCCAACGACCTCTCACTTTCCTACATAGCCACCAGTACCAGTGGTCATCTTACTGGTACTACTGGCAGGTAATGCTGAGCAGTATCTTCCACGGAGTTACAATAGTAGCACAACATATAGCTCTCTCTGAGCGAGCTATAATGCAGGTACTTAAAAAAACAGCCATGTCCTGACAGCATCAGACGGAATGTTGACGCTCCATGTTTGCGCTTGGTCCATGAGTTAAGGCGACGCATCGCTAAACAATTTATCTAATACGGAACGTTTACGCCCCGTAACATAAGAAAAACTGTATTTTTTCTTTCCAATTAAAACTACAAATAAGTTCCGCATATTGAAGTGTGTGTTAAGACTAATCTACTAACAAAATTTAGATGCTTAAATCGGTCTGGTTTGCCCGTAAAATGCAAATCTATGTTTTAAAAGAGGTTACTTTGATTTTTTTTTCTCTGTTATAAAAGTTAACAAATCGTGTTTCTGCAACAAGCAAAATGAAGTCAATTAAATGAAAAATCATGTCATCAAATATCACTTTCATATGCTTTGTAATTGTTGGGAAAAATCAAGTTTCCCGTCACGTAAATTTCCAATGCGACGCCTTATTGACCGCGCGAACTGCGTCCAATCCTATATTAGTACCTACTTACATTTTTCCACATATTTTACTTACTTCACTAATCTGTGTATCAAAGCTTCTATAATAACAATGTTTAATGTTTCTTGTTTTCTGGTTAAAAAAAACTATAATAGCACTTGGGCTAAACTAAAATAGTTGTTCATGGGAAATTCCCATTTCCGTTTGCCCGTTCTCCCTATTCATTCATAGGGAAGGCTCGTGCCCCAGCAGTGGGGACATAAAATGAGCTAATGATGATGATAATTATGCGTCTATAAGATTAACTATAAAAGCTAGGTTTATCGTGTCGCTGACTTTTTTTTCATCATTTTCAGACATATTTTTGTAATATACATTATTTTCATGTTTACTTATAATAACCGTTTGATCAGCATACGCCGATAAAGCAGTCAAGCAGCACTTTTTTTCCGACTTGCTCTACAAGTTTTGCGATTCATCAATATATCAAAATATCGTATTGATGACTATTCTTTATCAAACTAAAATTCGTAGTAGTAGTTGTAGTTCCAGAGATTAGCCCCGACATACAAACAAACAAAGTCACAAACGGTACCTCTTTAATACGTAATCCAATTTAAATTGTTATTTCTATTTTAATACTATTTTTTTAATTTATTATTATATTGTTATCACTACAAAGTATAAAACAAAGTCGCTTCCCGCTGTCTGTCTGTCCCTATGTATGCTTAGATCTTTAAAACTACGCAACGGATTTTGATGCGGTTTTTTTTAATAGATAGAGTGATTCAAGAGGAAGGTTTATATGTATAAAACGTGCATATGATTGGACCCGGTAGGTGGCGCTGCGCTGCCATAGGGTTCTATAGGATACGGGTGTTCACTCAAGCGGGCGAAGGCGAGCTGGCCGCTAGTTCTTTCTAAATGATAGTAAACGTTACTTGTTCGAAATGTACATTTTCTTATCTTCTAGTTAGCTATTTACATCTTTGTCTACTAAAACACAACATAACTTATTCTAATACAATCACACTTACCAGTGGTGAATTTGCCCTAAGGCCCAGTAGGCCCGGGCCTAGGGCGGCCAGGTATTAAGGGCGGCAAATGATGAAATAAAGTAAATTCATTAATTATCGATACCAGAAGTATCAATTAATGTAAGGGACAGACCATGGTTTTACAGGAGAGCCAAAAAACGTTTTTATCTTCTTTTTCTTATCATTGTTGTAAAATTTCATAAAACTTAGTAGTTTCAAAGATAGCATGTCCCTTACATTAAAAATAAATGTTAACATGCTTCTTACGTTACTGAAATTTAAGGTGTAAATAAAAAATAAATTATGAAAAATAATGTAAACGGCTAGAAGCTTTCGAAAAATATACGTTAATTTACTGTAAAGGATAATTTTAGTGGTGAAATTAAATGAATAATGAATGAGTAAGTGAATATTAATCAAATATTTTTACTAAAATTGTTCTAGTTTGCCTGAACATGGTTAACGTAAGGTGCATTTTTTGAACGATAAAGCAATTCTAAGTATTCCAATCGATAGAGCGGAAAATTCTGAATCCTAATACCTATATTATAAAACTCATTTTGCCCAAAATGTCCCTTACGTTAATTTGTATCTAGTCTACATGATGGGTGCTGAGAAAGGGGCGGCACATGGCCTGGGGCCTAGAGCGGCTAGGACTGCAAATCCGCCACTGACACTTAAACTATTTATTTTTATTTCTTACATTGGCACTTTTAACCACTTCTTTATATCATTTAATATGTCATTTCAAAACATTTTATTTTTAATCAGAGCACTTACTATTACTAAAACTATCAATACTAATTCTTGCAAAATTATTTACTTATACAAAACTTGCCCCTTATTTGCTATTTTTTTTGGGTTTTGAATGAAAAACATACATCTAATATACCAATAGCAAACCTTAACAGAAGGTACTTTTTGGCCGAGATTTGCTTGTTTGTCTGAGAATACACTTCTGACAGACATTGTAGGAGCCGTTCAGCAAAGGCATGCTGAGATCTACCGCATACTTCTGGAAAAAGGGTGAAGTATAAAGTAAGCAAAGTACAACAAAAAGTAGTAAAAGTAAATAAATAGGCTTTTGCACCCTTTAGTCCCACCGCAGGCAAAGGCCTCCGTCATTGAAATCAAGTATTCGATACAATTGATGGGTAAAGAAATAGATTAAAGTAACGTTAAACGATATCAAAAGCGTTCTTCATTTTAACGGGTGGTACACATAATGCATTGCGATATAAAGCATCAACGTTAAGCAATGTAAAGAAAAGAAGTGAGATAACATTCATTTCATACACATGCAAACAAAACAAGACACTTATAACTGTTATGACTACAGACAAAACAAAACAATAATAAGGAACAACAACAGAGAGCTATTTTAATTATGTTACACCCCCGAGGCGGGTCTCAGGCAACTATTTGTATTAAATCCAATAACTGTATCAACTGTGATCAACATAAATAAATTGAAACATACATAATAATAATAATAATAATAAAAATAATAATAATTAAGACGAATAACTACCGGAAATATATTATGAGGGACGGTACGGTCGACATCTGTCGGGCATGCCGCCGTCCTGGAGAATCACTCCGACATATTATTTCTGGTTGTTCTCATCTTGCTAACGGAGAGTATTTGCACAGACACAACCAAGTAGCCAGAATAATTCACCAGCAACTTGCTCTTGGATATAGCCTTGTTGAATCGGAGGTGCCGTACTATAAGTACGCACCTGCGCCAGTACTCGAAAATGGTCATGCAACGCTCTACTGGGATCGCTCTATCATTACGGACAGGACTATTGTCGCCAATAAGCCTGATATCGTGGTGGTCGACCGATCCCAGCGCCGGGCAATACTGGTTGATATCACCATACCTCATGATGAGAACCTCGTGAAAGCCGAGAAGGACAAGCTCAGTAAGTACCTTGACTTGGCTCACGAGGTTACCGCCATGTGGGATGTGGATTCAACCATTATTGTACCGATAGTCGTTTCGGCAAACGGTCTTTTAGCCAAGAGCCTCGATCAACACCTTGAGAGGCTCTCGCTGAAAGGTTGGGTCAAGGGTCAGATGCAAAAGGCAGTAATCCTTGACACGGCACGTATTGTCAGGAGGTTCCTCACTCTGCAGCCCTGACCACCGGTAGTTTGGGCCCTGCCTCGCTGCTGGCGGTACTCTAGGATTAGGTTTTTATAATGTTTTATTGCTTTTATATTAAAATATTGTAAAAATCTAGTTTTAAGGAAAAAAATGAATAAAGAGTATAATAATAATAATGGTTCAATGGTTGGATCAAGGGTCAGATACAGAAGGCGGTACTCTTGGACACGGCGCGGATAGTCCGAAGGTTCCTGTCTCTGCAGCCCTAACTACCGGCAGCATGAGCCCTGCCCCGTTGCCGGCAGTACCCTAGGCTAGGTTTTTTATAATATTTTTATGTTTTGTATGTGCTTTTGTATTTTAATTTTATATTAATATTATAACAAACCTAGGCTAAGAAAAAAAAGAAATAAAGAGATAAAAATAATAAAAGTTGTGCAAGGAATGTTTTCATTTCAGCACAATTGCTGCTCTGTGACTAACAAGATAAAACTTGTTCTACTTATTAGAATCAAAATACGCAATAATCTATATTGAAGAAAGTCGAACATCGATTTTTATTATTGCTTGGTTTTCTGTCTCTTCAAATAGATCAGTTCATAGTGTTGGGTTCCATAGTTTCTAGTGCAAGTTTTGTTTGCCATTCGATCTAATAAAATATACTCGAATAAAATAAAATCATCATAGTATTATCGTAGATTCATCGATTTCTGCCGCAAACAAATTAATGACCACTTAATCAGGTCGACTCACTTGAATAAAGAAACTTCTCTATTTATATATTTTCTTTTAAGTATAATGCAAAGTCCAAAGACCCATTAATTCCACCATTACAGATACCTCCATGTTAGCGCGCGTTCGAGCCAGCCGCCACACTATCCTGAGTAAAATCGCCGACAGGTGGGACTCGCCTATTTTACAGCACTGGATCCGCCTGCATATTACCCGGTAGCCACGCCCCTGTTTGTATTGTTATTATGTGTTTTATAATTCGGTTAAAATTAATTAAATTGTATTTTTATTTTAAAAATTAAATATAATATCAATTCTATTTTAATATATTCAAATTTTACTTAATAGGTAATTTTTTGAGATTAATTGATCTATATAATTTATCTGCTACTTTAACAACTTTGCTGTCCAAAAATTAAAACAATAGATAAACCAATTGTTATGTATCACATGTGACTCTTGGGACAGGGAAGTTGTTAATTTATTTGGTTATGTTATGAAAGTGTAATTTGTCATTTAATACTAACAATTAATTTTAAGTCTACTAACAATTATGGATTATTGTTGTCTTTATTTAATAAATTATTATGCTCCTATTTATCTTTTTTCATAGCCTAGGTTTGTTATAATATTAATATAAAAGTAAAATACAAAAGCACATACAAAACATAAAAATATTATAAAAAACCTAGCCTAGGGTGCCGCCGACAACGGGGCATGTCAACTAAATTATTATTATTGTTATTGTTATTATTATTACAGAGATCGAATTCCTTTTGTAGATTCAGTGGAGTAACAATTATCGGTTTGTATCTTTCCAAATAACGCATATAAACCCCTCTAGGGATAATTACCAAGCTGACTACGCTTCTTTGATACTTATAAAGACAATTGTAGCTTAGGTAATAGGTAGATGTTTTCACATAAACCACAACACACAAAGTAAAAATAACTGTAAGACCAGGTACTTAAGATTATGGTCATATCTATAAATTTACGCAAATATTGTTGCGAACAAATGAAAATTTAAAAAAAGTCAGTGTTAAAAAAAATACGGGAATAGCTAACAAAAATATCACAAGCCGTATTCGAATGTATATCCTCTAACGAGTTTTACGAGTCGTTAGATATAAGAAAAATATTACCGTAACTGTGAATTTTGGCCAGCTTAGCATTATTTCTGCAATATAGGCTAACCGCAGAGCTAATACTCTGTCAGCTCCCGGTAGTGACTTATGTCACGAGCAGTTACAGCGAAATCGAAGCTAGAGGAGTAGACAAGGCAATCACGAATATAATTATCAGGGTGCAACGACGTCTACTTGCTTGCTTATTTGCAAAAAAATATATGATTCTATTATATTCTATATAGCTTGATTATTATTTTTTAAGTGTAGTTTGTTCCCTGAGGAATTGGCTAAGGTTATGACCTTAGCCGGTTCCTCATGCTGCCATACGACCATGCTGCCATGTCATTAGTTTCTTGAATTCATTAGTACTATTTGTAATAAACTATGTAGAATGATGATGAATGATAATAGAAATGAGAAGTGAGAAATGATATACCCCCCAACACCTCGAGTATCTCAGTAAAGATGTGGGGCTTTACTAAGTCCTCACGCGGAATTCTTGAGAGAATTTGAAAAGTTTGATCTGTTGTTGTTTTGAAACTGGTTTGTTTCATTTGCCAACACTCATGCACACTCGCGAACACTTAACGGTTAATAATCCCCCATTATTTCACATAAATATTCGACTTAACACAAATTTTAGAAAATAAAACAAAACCGCAGTCATGACTCTTCACTTTCCCGCCAAGAAGTCCTATATAGCTTGATACCCATGGCAGATGTCAAATTGGCATGCCTAGGGTTGAGACAATACTGAGGTAATTGAATGAAATGTTAATTAAAGTTATCAATTTTTTGAATATCATTATCCTAATGAAGTACTATTCCTATCTAATGTGTCAATAGATTTTCTTTTCCAATTTTTAAAAGCTCTTTAAAAACGTCATACCCATCAAAAACATTAACCGCCGCTTGGTCAACGCAACATTGCTCAAATTGAATTCTGGGATCGTAGAGCTTGTTTTTTCCTTTTCAGTTTTTTCTCTTTGCAGTTATTTTTATATAGTTGTTTTAGCAGTCGGGTTTTTGTTTTATTTTAATAATTTGGTATATTTAAAAAAATAGTTTTGTAAAGTAAATAACCAAGCATTTCAAAACCTACATAAGGTAATTATCTATATATTATTCTTTGTTTATTTGTAAGGAACTTATAGTTTTTATATAGAGAAGGAGTACAGAATGTTATTTTTTTTTAATTATGCATAAATAATACTTTATATCAATAAAACAAACATTACACACACTACCATGTATTTGACACACACGCTTATATACTCTTTTCAAAAATTTCAAAAATGGAATAGGAGAGCCCGAAATCTGTCAATGCCAATCCAAACACACATTCTATCTTTTTAAGTTTTTCATTGTTTAGGATACAATCCGTGCAGCCTTATTAAAATTACGGTCGAATTTTTACTACTGGGCGAACCTATAAAACGCGTTACTCTTTTAAAAAGCAAAGTCATAGCGCATACACCAATTGTCAAACAGAAACTCTTGACGTCTAGTACTTTTGACTGACAAGTTCTTTGAGTTTTTTTAAACATGGGAATAAAATCTGCTAATATTCCCGACAACAAAACACCATAAAACATTACTACGTCCATCGAAAAATTGGCCATATCCTTTAAATTCCGTAGACGTTGTAGTTTGTTTAAAGAATTTTGATCGTGTGGTAGATCCGGCCCGGCCAATGTTTTTACTTTTTTTTTGTTTTTTTTATAGCCTATGTCACTCCCACAGTCAAAACAAATCTAACGACACCTCATAATAATATGTTAAAATCCACGATGCTGTTTGGGCTATAGAGCGTGCCAAAGAAACAGACATACATACAAATACATACACTTGAAAAACATAACCCTCCTTCTGACGCAGTCGGGTAAAAATATAATAAATTAATAAAAATTTACTGGTTTCTTATTTATTCCTTTGTATTCGCCCAACTACCTATCTGGATTAACCTTTAACTTTCTAGGTCATCTGGAAATGGGTTAGAGTTTTGATCTATCTATAGATCAGTCAGTAATAAAAATGAGGTTTTTTGGACGTTAATATTTAATTAAATAACCGTTTGAGGTGTGTTTATGAAATTTGGAGCACACATATATCTCGCAAGATTCAATATATGAGCCAAATTTGACTAGTTTATGTGAAATAGTTTTTAAGTTATGAGGGGGTCAAAAGTGGCTCCAAATGTTTCGTGTAATATTACACACGGTGCGGCTTGCCAGTTCTATTAACTTAACTTGGCTTGACACGCTACCGCGTGTCTAGATTAAATATCAATTGAACTTCACTTGGTGTACTATCCCAACACTAGTATTTATTTGTAATGAAATGACCTTGTAAAGGAGAACGTTTATTTTATTGTAATGTTTTAAAATTATGATAAATGTGTGTTATGCGGAAGTTTATTGGGATAAATCTAATCTAACATATAAAATAGAATCACAAAGTAATTGTAGTATATTAAGTAATGGATTATAAATAATAATGTTATTCAAATAATTTCATACGCTTTTACAAAGTCACGTCTTCGATTTTGATGACTTCTGTCACAGGTATCAAGCTATACAACTTTAGTGTAAGTCTCAGAATAATAACTAAGTGTAAGTTGCACACAGCCTTATGGTTGCACCTCAGAACAATAACTAAAGCTAAGTTATTATTCTGAGGGTTGCACAGCATAAGTTACCGATACTAATTTCTTAACTGTCAAAGTCAAAATGGCCGCTATGACGCATCTGTCAAACCATTTACGGGTGATTTATTGCTACATTGGCGCGGGTCTAACAATGAAGATATCGTTAGATTATGTTATTGGATTTGTTGTTAACTAACGGAATAAATATTAAAGTATACGTTTTATCTTATAATATATTTTTTTATCCAAAGTTGAAAGTGCAAAAAAAATATAAAGAATGTTTTGTAGGTATAAAATTTTTGACACATCCGTTGTTCTCGAAACAAAGTATGGATAGGTACCATTGTTATTAATATTAGCCCTAACTGTCTCATTCCTGGGCAAAGTTTTAACAATGACAATATTATAAGAATTGGTAAGCCCTTTCAGTCTGCTTTTTGAAACCGAAAATCTTAAACATTCTATGGTTAAAATGGACAATTGTTTTTTTATGAATTCAATCAGAAATTGCATTATTATCGGTCATTTTAGAAAAAAATTAATCATCGGACTTCACCGTGCTGCAATTGTTAAGACAATTTATTAAAAAAATATTTTATTATTAAAATGATATGCCCGGATACCTAAAACAGCAGTTTATTTTAATCCCCTTCGAATGCTTCATTTAAAGTGTAATTGTTTATCATTTTCGCTTAATCTGCACTATCCAGAATGAATCATTTGAAAATTCATTAACTGAAATAAAACTTCTTATTTCATATTTTTTATACACTAAATCCATTTTCCCCCTTACAAATAAACAGAGAATAAGTTCCGAATTGTTATTCCGTGTTTCGTCTCTTTTGCTCTAATTTGAAATGACGTTTACATGACGGGAACAAAACACGGAATAACTATTCCGACCATATTCTCTGTTTATTTGTAAGACCCTGCGTTTACCATCAAGCCGAAAGTACATTTTTTCCGTCTCAGTGGAGTAAAGAATCTTCTCCAGTTCGTATCTTTTCACAATAACGCCAAATCCATAAACCCCTCTTGCATTTCTATCCAGGAACGTTTAATAGTCTGCGCGCTAACCCGACACAATTTATTTAGGACGATGAGCACCTTAAACCCTACGTTCGGTCTCCAAGGGATCACATTTTAACAAAATGCAGACAGAAGGTAGCAACAGGGAAAAACACTTATACCGTATTATGCTACCTGATCACGTAGAAGGAAATCTGCCTGACCAATAATACACCTTCACCCTTCCCGAATTCGCATTCAAGGGACCAAACCGCGTATTGCGAAACAGTGTTACACTGAAAACAGACTTAACGCGATTATGGGCATTAAACAAGAACCGTTTCGTACTCCGCCCGCTGCCGCTGTCTCAAATTGTTTCAAGGAATTTGAAAGAATTATATTTTGTGTTTCGTGCGGATTGTTCGCGATTTATGTTCCATCGGAATATAAGTTAGTGCTCGTGGGAGCGGTGCGCTCGCCAACGCCCGCTCTCTCTTCGGAAATATGTTATGTAAATAAACGCGTTAACTTTTCGGTTTGCTTTGAAATGTAACTTCTGAACGGAATAATACGATATTTTGTTACACAATTTTGGGATTCAACTTTCTCTAATAAGCCATGTAGGTTTTGAACACGATAACTGTTTGACAACTTTATGTATCAAGTTAATGTTTCTCCAGAGCTTCCTTTATTTTTTTCATATAATAAGGTAACAAAAGTCTTATTGTAACCTTTTATTTTTATTTTATTTTATTTTATTAAGGAACAGCAAACAGTCACATTACATCTTATAACATAAAGAAAGCTAAATCTATATTAACCGTAATGTAATCCACAACGCTATTCCCAGAGTGATACAAATAATAGTTATAAAACGCTAGAGGGTGCTGAAGTGCAAACACAAATTATTTAAGTTAATTTAAATATTTACACTTAGGTAAGTAATAGTAGTAAGAACTTAAGAACAAATATAAAACAAGTAAACAATTATCATCAACAGTCTATAAATATACTGTTACTAGACATGAACAACAAATGCACATGGATGCACACAGATTAGGCCTTCCAAAGCACGATATGGAAGCCAACGCATTTAATTTGTTACTTACCCATTTGAGATCCGACATTGCGTAAGTTGCTTAACTTGCCTGATAGCAATCCGAAAACACAAGCCTCCTTTTAATGACTTTCAATGAAGTAGCATATTTAATTACTCTAAAAAAACAACTGCTCTATACATATTATTCTACTCTTCGGTCGACATGTATATTCATTCAAATACCCTTCTTTTAGGAAAGCCTTACAAATACAACTAAAACAAAGTTGTTTATTTTATTGCCTAGTACAAAAAGATACAGAATGAGTCGTCTACATGATCCCAATTGTAAGACAGATATTTAGAGCAGGCTTTCCTGACGTATCCCAGTTGGATGCCTGCCTATTCATCGTGGCGCGATAAATCACCGTTGCGCTCCGTACCGCCGCCGCCGCGCCGCGTACTCTTGAGGTGGCCGGCCTAATTCCACCTTGTCGATTGTACGCCTTTCATGTATAAATGTAGGTTCAAAGGTTCGTGTGCTGGAATAATATTTGTAATTGTAACGTTCGGGTTATCCGCATGAAGCAATGTTTAAATGAGTTATGTGTTATTCAAGGGTTGCTGTGTTATAAGCAAGCTGTATTGTAGGCAAGATTTAACGTGGACAGCAGAGGCGTTTGTCTCAAAAGTTATTGACACTACAACAACAAGACCTTAAATCTGCTAATTTTATAACGTCTTAATAGGTCGGTATATCGGTATTTTGATTTTGAGATAAGACTATGGGTAATAGACTGGCATCCCTTTCGTAAAATAGGCATACAAGACGGAGTAAATTTTAAAGATCACGATCAATTACCAAAGCGGCACTTGTTTCATCTATACCAGGGGGGTAACCACGAGCTCTTATGGCAGTATTATTGCAGTTGTGAAAACGAGACGCGTGTAGCGGCGAATATATTCGCGTCTCTTTTCCACAACTGCAATAATAATGCTATAAGAGCTCATAGTCAGGGGGCAGGCGTATTCGTGTGCATTTTCAGTATTTTTATTCCTAACTAGCCGACCCGGCGGACTTCCGCTTTAACCGCTTTGACAGTTTCCATGACAACAAAACAAACAAATCATTTTGTATTGGAAAATTAAATTGTCGTTTTTAGTATTTTCCGTTGTTTATTAATTATGTTTCTCACCGTTGAAACCTTCCCTGAACTTCCACAAATATTTCAAAATCAAAATTAGCCAAATCGGTACAGCCGTTCCGATCCGATCCGAACCCTTCGGAGACTCTGGAAGGGCACGGGGACGCGTACTTTTAAGTGTGCGATGCCGTACCCCTCTAGAAATCCTCTGAAGGTGTTTCGTTTCAACACGGCTTGAGGTACCCTTTACGTACCTCGCCGCCCCTAAAACAAGCCCGGTGAAGCTGGAAATGCCCCTCGGCAACCAGCAGTCTCTCTCCAAAAAAAAAAAAAAAAATTGATTTATATATATAACATGGTGAAGTTGTCTTTATAAATATCGACTTAAAAATAAAAGAACGCATTAGAAGCACCTCTTTAACACATAGTTATCCTGGCAGCGAAAGTGATCTATTAGTTCAATAAACAAACCGAAATCACTATATCCACACCAAAAAGGGCCATTCACCAAGTTTACTGTCTAACTGCGTCTAGTTAACAATATTATCTCGTACCAGCATTTAACCGAACCCAACATTTACTTTCCAAACACCTATAATGAACGTTAATTCCCGCAGAGGTAAGATTTACACTGCAGGGGAAGGTGGGGTAGGACCCAGGTCTCCCTACACTACGATATATCAATGGGGTGATCCCAGTGGATTAAAGTGTGAGGTCACGTACCAGAAGTGTTTTTCGACAGACCCCGACGTTATCTTGCGCCAGGGGGAAAAGTTCGAACATCTGATCCCTGCAGTGGTATTATTTCAACAAATTCGCTTCGAGCGGGAAATTCCGAGTCCATTGTGTAAAGGAAAATGTGGATAAGCGATTATAGACGATATTTACTTGAAGAGAAATAAATAAATGTTTTTGGGGGCGTCGTTTATTTCGACGGACCTCCTGAGGTTTTCGATATAATTGAAACATACTTTGCTGAAGGAAAATCTTCAGCTACACGTTTTATAATTTTCCTCTATCAGTAACTTACTAACGGCCTCTCGGATGCTAATAAACTTGCCCTTCTGATAAAAAAAAATTAATCTCATTTGTCGAGTGACAGAAGGCTGTCAGGACAGGAGGAGGAAAGTAAACTGTTATTTGAAATAAAATATATATTTTTCTTGATATTATTAACAAAATATGAAAATTTGTGGAAATGGATGTGAAAAAATAATTCTACTTAAATTAAATAAAAAGTCGGAACATTTCAGTATAGGCGAAGATTATTAAATACCACACAGCCTTGTTTCTGTTGAGCCTGTTACCTGTGTTATTAAAGGACTGCCAATAAAGAAAAATGGCGGCGTAGTTTTCCCGCTATAGTTTTCGCACCAACACTGTGTAACTTTTAACAAGATACCTATATAAAACTGATTGATAACCTTACTAGTTTCTTGTATTATTCCACCTGTAACTTGTGAGCTTGTTAGTCAGTAGTTTTTTTTTATAATAATGGACCTGATAACTCTTAAATAATCATGTCAACGTATTAAAAATACTTGTAAAAGTGCTTCCTTAAATAATGAATTAAAATTATGACTCATAAAAAAAATAAAAAAAAACAAATCGCAACAAAATTTGCATTAAAAATTATATAAACATTTTATAATGACTCATGAAAAAAAAATCGACGTTTTTGAGTATCCGATATTTTAGCACAGCTACTGTCCGTTAACACAGCGCATGCAACTGTGCCAAAATATAAGATCAAATTATTAAAAAAACTAAAATTAAAGTAATAAAATGAAATTTCATTCGATTAAACATACTTAATAGGCTTTTGAATCGTCTATAAACATTGTGTCTACCACACATTCATAATAATCCGTCATCAAATACTCTAATGTCAGATTAAAAAGAAAAAACATCCCGAGGCCTTAGAGCTGGTTAGAACTTATTAGTCAAATATTAATTAGCCGCAGTAACAATTAAATAATGCGAGCAATCAAACTGCCACGGCTCAAGCGGGGTAACGAGCGAGCTCATATGTATGAACACCCCCTGACATTAATGGACTGCTTAATTAATTAACTAAGTAGGTAATATGCCAAATCGACCTTAGCTTACTAACTTTATAGAAAACTATTTAATAATTTATGTTATCTATGTATATATTAAATAATGGTGGATTATTAACCGTTAAGTGTTTGTGAATGTGCGTGAGTGTTGGCAAATAAAACAAAACAGTGCAACGTCACTTTTCAAGTTCTCTCAAGGAGTCCGTGTGAAATCTTAGTAAAGCCCCACCTCTTTACTGAGATACTCAAGGGGTTGGGGGGTATATCATTTCTCACTTCTCATTATCATTCATCGTCATCATAATAATATAATAACAAAAGATATATTATATATTTATATAATATATAAGAAAATTACTTTGGCACGGGCTATATGCGCAAACCGTACGAAGTCATGAGTTAGTATCAGTTGGTCTAAAGCGCAACTGGACTAAGTAGCAACTGGTATAAAACGCAACTGGTCTAAGTGGCAACTGGTCTAAAAAGCAACTGGTCTAAAATAACTTCCAAATCAACTAAAAGCAAATAGTTTCGTTGGTTTTGACATTCTGAATTTTAAATAAATGGCAGCCAGTAGTTACTAACTTGAGAAATCACCGAAACAAAATAAGTCTTCGCAGTAATTACTTTATTTCAAGACAGACTGACAACAGACATCTAATTACGATTATTGTAATTACAACAACAAAAAGTAATTACAAATAGGTAATTTGGTTTTTTCTTTACTGAGCTGGCAAACAAGCTTACGTCCGCTTTATAAAAAGAGACCACTTCTATCTATATGTATACTATTCAATAATTTTCCAACTCTTAACTCTTTTATTCCTATTTGATAG
The DNA here is from genome assembly GCA_947562085.1 of Eudonia lacustrata. Taxonomy (NCBI): domain Eukaryota; kingdom Metazoa; phylum Arthropoda; class Insecta; order Lepidoptera; family Crambidae; genus Eudonia; species Eudonia lacustrata. The sequence goes on along the minus strand of OX387339.1, from coordinate 50,847,181 downwards.
ATCATTTTGTATTAAACGTTACATAAACAAAAATAAGGACTATGCTTATTTGTCATCATCGTCATAACCAGCTCATCATTACGAGCCTTTGCTATGGATAGATAGGGACTCATCATCATCATCATCATCAGCTCATTTTATGTCCCCACTGCTGGGGCACGAGCCTTCCCTATCCATCCATAAGGAGAACGGGTCATAAACCACCACGCGGGTCTAGTGCAGATTGGTGGTTGTTAACGACTGTTAATGCAGCCGGGACCAACAGCTTTACGTGCCTTTCGAAGCACAGAGGCGCTCTAGATGATAAATAATTGGTCACCCATCCAATGACCGGCCTTGCGAAAGTTGCTTAACCTTAGCAATCGCAGACCGGGTGCGTTAACTGAACCATCGAACTCCTTGCTTATATAAGATAAGAGTACCTGGATGACCGAGCCTTGTTTGAAATATTTTTTGGTAATTTTCTAAATGAAACCTAGCTAGATCGATTTATCGCCTCCGAAACCCCCTGCATACTAAACTCATTATTTAGATTATATATATACACTAGCTGATCGGCGGACTTCGTACCGCTTTGACAGTTTCCATGACAACAAAACAAATAAATCATTCGTCCGCTTAAGAACACCCGTATCCCATGATGGACCCCTATAGCAGCGCCATCTACCGGGTACAATTTTAAAAAACAAACTATTTTCAATCTACTTGAACACACCAAAAATTTCATCCAAATCGGTCCAGCCGTTTAGAAGGAGTTCTCGGCCGCTCGCGGATTCACCCGGGTGGTTCCCGTTCCCGTGGGAATATCTGGATAAAAAGTATCCTATGTGTTATTCCCGATTATAAACTATCTGTATGCCGAATTTCATCCACATCCATTCACTTAGTTTTTACGTGAAAGAGTAACAAACATCCATCCATACGTACAAACTTTCGCGTTTATAATATTAGTAGGATATACAAGAATTGCTCGTTTAAAGGTACCTACCTATCTAAATAGATAGGATATAATTTTGTCATCCGTCTATACCCTACAGTTAAGTAGGTACCTTTTGTGATGAGAAAAATACATAACATTTTTATTTTATTTATTTTATTTTATTTCCATAAAACTGCGCAAACATAGCAGATATTAGTTATATAGCAGATGTCATGATGTATGGTTTTAGTTAAGACTGTTTATGTGGTGTTACGACAGGGCCTGCAAGACTGCTTAACTGAGTCCTCGCCTGCGGTAGGTACGCGGGGCGGGAAGTACGTAGGGCCTCTGCCACGAACACGAGCGAATTGCGACGCGGCGAACGGATTTCTAGTTCATTGCGCGCTATACTACGGCAGTCATAGTCAACGGTTATAGAAATAACGCAATGAACTAGAAATCGCTCGCCTTATCGCAAGACTTCAGTGGTCTTGGCCGGGTGGTAAGGTGGTACACACGTTATAATTTTAACAAGATTCATCTGAAGCTTTTGTAAAAGTAACGACATTTACATAAAAAATTACCTATGTCGTTACCAAATCACGCAATATTACAATACATTTTATTACATACATTTCATTACTCGCGCCCTTCGATTCGATCGATTCGATTATCAAAGTCAGAACGCAAATTGCGGGAAAGCAATCTTTTTTCTTTTTTATTATGACTTTCATATTTTTGAAAATAGAATGCAAGTGTAGAAACTTTTTATTCGACTTGTCTAATAGAATAATAAACATGTCAAAGCTTTTAAAAGTAACGTATAGTATTTTAAAGGGTTTTTAACTATAGCGTGCCTTCACTGCACAAGGGCGCGGAGGTAGGAGGTATTATATTTCCAAGATGAGTCGAAATATCTTCGGACATTAAATTAATAGTCAGTACAAGCAAATGGCCTTTAACGTATACGAATATTTTAGAAAAAAGAAATGGGATCCAAATTCTGTATAATATCAACAAGATATTCCTTTAAACAAAACCGTAGCAAAAGTTACAGGACTATCGGAAAAGTCTGCATCTAGAATTGTACAACAAGGAAAATAACATAAAGACAACGAAAAATTTCAATCACCGAGTAGACCAAAACAGATTCGCAAAAAAAGAGTGGGAATAGACGGTTTTACAAAAGGCGTGGTGAGAAGAAAAGTCACTCAGTTTTGCACAATTGACAATTAATATATGATATTGTAAATCGGTCGTTGTAGAGATCCTTGGGGGAGGCCTTTGTCCAGCAGTAGACGTCTTTTGGCTGAGATGATGATGATGATGATGACATGATATTGTTGGTTTTATCAAGTTCGAGTGAGATATTGATGTGGATACAAGTGATTGATTAATTATTTTGATAAATTTTGCTTAATAAATAGTACACAAGTTCATTACCATTGTATAATTATCAAATCTTCTATAATACATAACGGCTGCGAAGTAGAAAAAAGATATTTTTTTTACTTTTCTCAAAACAGTTGACTAATTAAGTCTATTTATAATTGCTTATCTTCAGATAAATCTTGTGAAAATTATTACGTGTGTACCACCTTACCGCTCGACCACGACTACTGACGTCTTGCGACGTCCATTGCGTTTTTTCTACCACTGCTGACTATGAACTAGAAATCCGCTCGCCGCGACGCAAAACGCTCATACTCGTGGCAGAAGCCCTACGTACCTCCTACTCTGCGTACCTACCGCAGGCGAGGACTCAGTTAAGCGGTCTAGCTATAATTACTGATATTGACAGCAGTAATTACTAGGTCGTCTGTTAGCGCTAATATCAGACAAAGCCAAAAGACAAAAGATATAAAATTATTCAACGCTATAATACCACATGAGTTACATATATCTACTCATGTGATAATACTGTCATAACTATCATTAATTTGACAACATAAAAACTTTTACGTGAAACACTGTTTAGGACGCAATTATTCGCCTAGCGCGTAACAAATCATCAATTTATCACATAAAATATTAAGCTCGAACCGACGTTTTTCACATGCAACGGAAAAGTTTACCCACTAATTAACAGGTGAAAGTATGACCTACCAAACCACTAATTATGATTTACTTTAATAACTTACGAATGTTACGTATGAAAATTAATCTTCATATTGAGTACAACCGTGTCTTGTGTCAGACGAAAAACAATTTACACACTTACGAGTTCGTTCAACAAATCAACGGCGAAATGTCACTAAAAACAAAGGACATACTTAGAAATTTCTGTAAATATGTGTACTATGCCGGCGCCGGCAACTGCTGGTATGAGGACATATATCATGAAACTATCCCTTACAAACTGTATACAGCTATATCATTCTCTATTTACACAATTATGATATTTCTCGAGAATTTAGCCGCCCTCTTCGGTGACTTTCCTGAACTGGAGAAAAACTCAGCGGCTATGTTCTTTGCTATCCACAACATCGTATTAACTAAAATGTTCCTATTGCTGTACCATAAGAAATCGATAAGGAAATTAAATTATGAGATGGCAATGGTCGGAAAAGAGCACGAAGAGGGGTGGAACATGAAGCGGCAACGTTTGAAACTGTGGGGTGGTTTCATAGCGTACGTGATATCAGTATACTTGTCTCTGTCCGCGTATGGCATTGAGAGCGCTAGAAGAGTCATAATGGATGGTAAGTGAAGTATACTTAATATAGGCAGAGCTTTTCAACTAACAGAATGCCTAGTACGAGTTACATACAACGTTCAATCACTTTATCGAAAACTTGTATGGTGTCGCCTAGTGACAAACGAAGTAAGTTGCTTACAATTTGCTATAATTCTCCTTTTCGTTAACGTGATAGAATGGTAAATACACTAGCACTAGGCACCTAATGCATAGAGCTCAGAACAATAACTAAAGCTATAGAGAACTATGTTTAGTTCCGTTCTATCTTATGGCTAGAAAAGGAGGTTGAAGTGCGACAAATGGTTGACACTTAGTTTTTATTTTTTGTATTGTTATGTCAAACGGTCATCAGATAATCGGTGATCAATTATCTGATGACCGTTACCTCAAATATGACGTCACAAATCTGGTGACACCTTTGCTATTTTAGTCCGGTTTCTATAGCTTTAGTTATTATTCTGAGGCATAGAGAACGAAACACTGTGTTCAGTTTTACACTTAAAATGTAAAATCTGCCCGTATTTTGTAAAACAACTAGTTGCTTCCGAATATTTTCCAGCGATACTTGAAGTATTTAATATTTTAATACTTTGTAACAAGAACACAATATTGTACGTTGCATCAAAGCAAAGGAACTTATTTGTTTCATAATTAAATTTGTAAGTAAGTCGGTTAGTTCGGTGGCGGCTTAAAATTATTACTGGAATGCCGATCTCTTCTAGCGGGTGTCTTAAACTAGCTTTGCGAGTATAGTATGTGACGGGCTATTCGGCTGGGGCGGCTGTCCCTTAGGTGGAATCGTGCAGTGAACCACCAAATTTTTAATAGGTTGGGAAACCAGCATAAAATATTTAATAAAATTTATTAAATATAATTTAAATTTCAATACGAGATTTTATGACGAAATAATTTAAGCTCTAATCCATACTATTAAGACTTTGCGTGCTATAGTTGTAAAGAAAATAAAAAATAGAAGAATATCTACAATCATTTCATATTCCAATATTCTTTAAAAATGCTTTTAAAAATAAATAAAAATGGTCAAGGAAATAAATTACACGTCAACAACAAATTTACTTGCAACGAGCGCATTGAAATCTTTGTAATAGGTTTTTATGTTTTTCAATTTCGTTTAAATTCAGGGGAGTTTCACTTGAAATGACTTTAAAAGATGAAAGGCCACCGTATACTGCTGTTGTAACGAATTTGAACGCGTAAATTAACTGGTGGATTATCCTAAGAGTAGGCGACCTTAGATGGTTGTTAAAGAAGATAAAAATATTTAAAAACTCGTCTTCTATAGTAAATAGCATATTTACTGTCCCACTACTGGGCAATCCATCATTGAAATCAAGTCATCGCTACAAATGATGGGTAATGGCCAAATCACCACGCTTGCCAAATGAGGGTTGGTGATCACAACGCCGGGCTATGTATCGAAAATCCGTAACACACTTTGCCCGACCTAGGAATTGAACCCGGGACCTTCGGGTATCGGACCCTATGCTACTCGGCCACCGAAGCGTCTTCTATAAATGTCAAAATGTATTCTTGTTTAAATATTTATAAAATTTATAAAATACAGTGAAAAAATTAAACGCCTACCCGAACCAGCCAGGAATCAAACCTGGGTCTTCCGCAATCCGGGCGGCTGCACTGACCGCTATGCTACCGGGAAGGCTGACGTATGCGCTGAATTTTGTCACTGCTTTTGTAATTTTTGAGTGCTAATAGCGGCCCAGTGCGCCATCTATCCAACGGTCATTGCAACCGATGGCTATGCAGATTCATTTTTGCAGATGAAATACCACAAATTTGATTTGATGATTTGATTGCTAAATTAAATATTTATAAACTTTATAAAATACAGTTAAAAAATTAAACGCCTACCCGACCCAGCCAGGAATCTAACCTGGACCATATATGCTTGTTTTTTTTTTTCTTTTTATCGTTGGGTTGGCAAATTACTCCGCTCTGCTTGATGTAAGCAGAAGCTGAGACCAGCCTCCCGACCGCCTAGACTTCGTGTGTGGTTTATGACGTCATCTTGTCGTTTCGTGTCACCTATGAAAGCAATATCGAAAGCTATAGCCTTCAGCTTTTGATATTGCTTTCATAGGCGGTGCGAGGTGGCAAGATGACGTCATAAACCACACAGGAAGTCAAAGCGATCGCTTAGGCGGTCGGGCCCCAGATGTGAGGAAAAGCTAATGGAGCAGGATTGTGCCTCATTTGCCGTCCTTGTCTTGCCGACAGGCAAGTTGCTTCTTCACACCACAATTCCATATATAACCAGATTGAACATTTAGAAATTTGTCCATAGGTGCTCCGTTCTACACAGTCGTCACGTACCTACCTTTCTACAACGATGACTCCAACACGGCGTCGTTCATTCGCATTTTCTTCTACATCACCTGGTTGTATATGATGCTGCCCATGATGTCAGCGGACTGTATGCCAATCACCCATCTCATTGCTATGACGCATAAGTTTGTTACCTTACGCCAACATTTTAAAATTATCAGGAAGCAGTTTGATAATGACATAACCTCAATGAACAAGAAACAAGCCTCGGAGAAACTTAAGAATGGCTTCTTGGAGGGTATACGAATGCACCAAACGCTGATGCAGTAAGTTCATAGAGTTGTTAAAACGTGCAAACTTTAGAAATTGTAAGAAAGTTCGCAGTTAATTGTCGAAGTTCCGTTGTTTGTTGAATTTGTTGCCAGCATTTATTTCACATTTGATGTATCTATGGTCGGTTTTTAACACTTTTTTCTAGGGTAATGGAACCAGTGTTCGACACTTTATGCCCAGTGTCCAACAAAGTGTTTGTCGCCAAAAATAGCATAGATTTTCATTAAAATATTACGGGAAGACAGCAAGAAAGCGGTGGTCTTTTTTTTTTATTTGTTCATGCCCATGTTATACGTTTCTCAAAATTAAACTCTATATAGGATGATGATGCATGATAATAGAAATGAGAAGTGAGAAATGATATACCCCCCAACCCCTCGAGTATCTCAGTAAAATGTGGGGCTTTACTAAGTCCTCACGCGACTTCTTGAGAGAATTTGAAAAGTGCCGTTGCACTGTTTTGTTTCATTTGCCAACACTCATGCACACTCACGAACACTCAACGGTTAATAATCCACCATTATTTCACATTAATATTCGACATAACACAAATTTTAGAAAATAAAACAAAACCGCAGACATGACTCTTCACTTTTCCGCCAAGAAGTCCAAGCGATGATCAGTATTCAATTGTTGCCATAGACTAAAAACCAGTTGCTGACCCCTATTTTTAATGATTAAAAGACAAAAACGTCGATCACTGGTTCCTGCCTAACCTTAATTAACCACTTTAATAGAAAGCTATTAAATAGATAAAAATTAGAAGAGGTCCTTATACCTTTTTCATGGTCCTATGAGCAAAAACGTACCAATTCATATTAAAGCTTTCTATATTGAATCAGCAAAATGTACGGAGGATTTAGGGGAGAGATATTAATTCCTTCATTATTCAGCTTAGGGAATGAAATACACCGTGTTTTCGGTATAATCATGTCACTCCAAGTTTGCGAGAGCTCCGCCGTGGCAGTGTTGCTGCTGCTACGTTTGGCTGTAAGTAATCCAACTTTGTTTAACATTCACTCGTTATCTTGTAAGTAGCTTGTAAGTGGGAATGGTACCATGCAAACTTTTTGTAGTATTTGCGAGGAAGTTTGCTTTAACGAAACTGTAAGTAGCACGTTAAAAAGGACGATTGTGAGACAGTAGGTCGTATTTTAGTTTCGTTGTAAACAGGAAATTAATCAAGCTAGTTTGCACATTGTGTTCGAACACCTGCACTGTAGACGATCTATTACGGCCTCAGATAATGCAATTGACGTGGCTACCGATTGAGCAAATGGAGTGTAGAGGGAACATTTGTATAGAGTTAAAAGAATGAATCGAAAGTAGAGAGTATTCACAAATTATTATATGAATGCGATTACATTTTATTGTAGCACAAACACAGTTAAACACTAAAAAAGTCAAACATAACTACACATACTCTTGTACTGTGAGGAACTCACTGTTTAATATTAAATGCATACAATTTTGAAGGGTTTAATTTTTTGTGTCTGTGTTGTTTATATCATAATGCATTTATATTTAATCCAAATACAAAAAATCAAAAGATGATGTAACATTTTCAAACTCTCGTTTTAATTGTCACTTTAATAACTTATCAACTATAAGCTTAGAAGGCTTACAATAACAGAACTATCATGAGCTGCTTTAAGAAAGCTAGGTATATGTTCTCCTTCACACACCGCACTTTCATTGAAACATCGGCATAGTGGTCTTGTGGTATATAAACCCAAGAATTTGAGCTCATCTTAACAGATTCCTATTTATAGGATCTCTAAGTATCCAATTATTGTGTATAATCAACTCGATACTCAATCGTCTGTTGTATTTGTTAACGTTGAACATTTAATTCGCTTCGTTAGCCGATATTAAAGCAATTCAGCGGTAATTTAGCTAATGTTCAAAAACGTTTTTTTTCGGAATAATATTTATTTAAGTAAATCCTTTACAGACATTGTAAGCGTACAAGCAAGAAAGAGCTGAGCGCAGTGAAATTTAACCCATCGGTAGCTTTGGGTATATAATAATTTCAATTCATTCTTCATTAAATAAATAACATAAATGCCGATATCCGTGCGTGGAAATTCTCATGGCATACTTTTAGCTCCTTCCTAGGTTTTAAATTTATTATTCCATTATTTTAACACCATTAATATTTAAAAAGCGCAAAAATATTATGCTTCTGTCTATTTGAGTATGTCGTCCAGTATGTATGATTATGTTGTTACTTTTTAAACCTAATTATGGTATGTAAGTGTATATTTAAGATGTAATTTTAAGTACGTTCATTTTAACCTAAAAATTTTTGTGTGGTGCACACTTAACCTACCCTTCGCATGTTTAATGGAACATTGTCCCATTAGTAGATAGGCCAGAATTGAGTTACGTACAGATACAGGCATTTTTTCAAAATCAGATCTTGTCAATAGTTTATTATTCGTTCTAAATAAAATCATTCATGATTAATTAATAAATCAGTTTTAATTTTATGCGTCAACAAGTAGAATAAGTCCTCATAGCAAGATCTTCTGTAACAATTTCCCAAAAATCGTCTTTTTTGAGTTGAGTCAGTGTTCCATTAAGCATGCGTTATATGTAAATAGTTTTGCTAGAAGTTTCATTCTGAAAAAAGCATCGCCTTTGTACTTGTTTTTTTTTACCAAGTTTTGTTTAATTTAATTGTTTGTTTATACATTAACAAAGAATGAATTTTGAATTTTGCAATGGTAAAACCACCAAAAAGTACGCTCTGCCAAAGATTATATATACGATTAGCAGACACATATTCATTTAAATATAATGTACAACCTATTAATTCCACGCACACATTAAATCTCAGTCAACTGTTAAGCAAGTCTTGCTAACCAATATACGTTTGGTAGTGCGTGCTCTTTCGTGGCTTTACCCTCCATAATTTACTTGTAACATTTTCATTTGCAGTTGTCACCTCACCTGGATTTAACTAATGCCTTAATGACGTACACATTCGTGGGCTCTTTATTTTTATTGCTCGCCCTTAATCTTTGGAATGCCGGGGAGATCACGTATCAGGTGAAATATTTTAATTAAAATTCTACGTGAGATGTCCTTGTTTAATTGAAGAGGACCTTAGTACAGTGAGTAGGTCGCTTGGATGTGTTCTGTGCTAAGGTTTGTAAACGCTCAAGTATTAATTTGCTTCGAGAGGAGCCCGATAGCGTTGTAGTTAGCGCGCCTGATCGACTATTGCTAAAGTTAAGCAACTTTCGCAAAGGTCGGTAATCGGATGGATGACCAAGAATTTATCATGTCGAGCTCCTCCATGCTTCGGAAGGTACGTAAAGTCGTTGGTCCTGGCAGGTAGTTGGTGGTCAATCCGCACTGGGTCCGCGTGGCGGTTTATGGCCCGTTCTTTTCTTCCATCTGTTTCTGTTCTTTTTGTTCCATCCATATGGAAGGCTCGCGGTTCCGCAGTGGGGAGATAAAATGATGAATTTGCTTAGTTATACATATATTGCCTATTTTTTGACGACATTGTAATGTTAGCAGCTGTTACACGACAGTTTTTAAGTTGTTTAAATTGACTATTTGTTATACTTATGTTATATTTTGTATTGTTATGTTTAATTATTTTTTATATTTTGCATGTTGGTATTATTTATTTTAATTTAATTTAATTCTGTATAATTTTGTAGTAATTAATTATAATTTGTCATATTTTTCCTAATTTATCGTTTTTTAACTTGTTGGTGTATTGGACGAAACTCTGTAAGCCAGCATGTAATTGAATGAATAAATAAATAAATATACAAGACTTGTATTGTTTTAAATTTCATAACAAATGTTTTCTATACAGGCCTCACTACTATCTAACGAGATATTCAACTGTGGTTGGCACCTAAATGACAAGCAGAAAGATCCTCACGGTGATATACGGAAGCTGGTGCTGATCTCCTGCACACAAGCCCAAAAGCCTCTCATACTAAAAGCGTTTGGCATCCAGGATTTGTCATACTCCACCTTTGTATCCGTAAGTAACGAGGCACCTATAAAATTGACATTGCAATCATTGCAGTAATTTGAGCATCTAGTCTAGATTGTCATTGTCTAAATTGTCAAATTATTAATTAATATTAATAATTATTGTCTATTTTTTGTTTAACTTGTATTGTAACACTACCGGAGAAAGAAACAGCCCTTGCCGAGTTCCTTGCGGCTTCTTCTCGGTACAAGGTGTCCACCGTAGGGTTTACGATGTTATGGCTTTGAATTGACGTCAAAAAAACATTTTAAAGTTCATTTTTAATAAAAAAAAATCAATTTTAAAATTATTTTGGTTTTTGAAGGCCCTAGCTGGCTTGAAATTACTATAAAATACAGCAATACGAGTAATTTCATGTTAGTAAAGACTACTTCAATTAGATTCGATAAAAATAAACTAAGAACATTTTGGTGGTTTTAACAACTCTTAGTCATGTCTTGTCGGCAACTTTAGGTATTCTTTCATTCCGATCACTGATAATGAAGCAAAGGAATAAAATAACCTTTTCTAACAGATACATACTATCGCTCTCCTTCCATTTCGTAATTTTAAAATGGTTTTAAATCACTAAAGCCTTTAAAATGTTTCAGGTTGCAAGAATGACTTATTCTGTATTTGCTGTATTCTATAAGAGAGAGAATTTTGAAAACAAATAGTTTTAAAAATTTGGTATAATAAACGTTTTTTTTCAACTATTTAGATTTTTAATAAACCAGCGACCCGCCCTCTTGAACCTCTGCATCGTCTTAAATGCCCTTATCCTGTGGTCCCGAAAGAGTTAAAGAACCTTTTTTCACGGACGTCTTTTACTATAGGCCAAATTCCAAATTTCAGCAGCAGCTCTCAGGAGCTGCTTCTTGAAACATGACTACATAGTCATGCTTTGCTTAAATAAATTACTACAGACAAAAGTACAACTTTAGACTTATGTCGCTCTATGATTGAAACCTACCTGTTAGTAGATACCTGCCACTTTTCTTCCATTCCCAACAGACCCTAATTCCAAAGAAACGGGTCTTTATTTCCTTTTGCCTTTAAAAATATACAGGAGGAGAAATTAAATCACAGAATTCAATATCGTTTTTATTAACAAAGTTTGGGCGCACCTGCTGAGCGACGCTATCACCCACTCCTTGATGATCCCACTCGAAACTCTCCGTTTCCATTTTAATTTCTAACGGACCGAGCTCAGCCAATAAACCTTTCGGTAGGTATTATTACTGAGCTGCGACTCATTATAGCTGCCAAATTATCACTCAATTTGTTACTTTTTTTAAAGAGCGGTGGAGTCTAATTTTAAAGTGCGGGTAGGGTGAGACGGAGACGTTGTCGTTTTGATTTAAATGCTTTATTTTTTTTTTAAATGATCTGGAACAAAACATTACTATGACCAGTTGCACCAAATTTATACAGTTTATACTTATGTCACGTCAGAACAGGTGGTATTAGTTTTATAGAAAAATAGGGTTCTTTCTCCAGGACAGATAATGTCAATATGTGATATAAAACTCGAACTTCCATACCAAATAAAGCGTCAGTGCACACTTTTTGAATGGATGTATGGACTTTTACCATATTTTGGTTAAACTATATTGCTAGGGATAAAGTAAAGTTTTTCAACCCCTAAAAAGTTAATAATATTGTTTTTACTATTCATTCATTCTGTATATGTTTTACTACTTAATAGTTAATTTTGTCATCGTAATTGAAAAACAGTTTAAGTGCAAATTAAAGTTGCGCTGGTGCAGCCGGCTGTCAGTCTGTTTGCATAAAGTGCTGTGTAGGCAGGATAGCAAAACAGGGTGAACAGTTGTGGCCCAAACTTTATGTTAATTTAAAACTTCACAAAGGAACTACATACTGTAGCAAGCTGAAATAGACGTTACAGTTTTATGACGTGAAATTAACGTTAAACGACAAGCGAAACGCTATGGCCAAACGTATTTCCTGTATGTTCTGACTTTTTTGCATTTTGTATTTGCATTATACTTATGAAAGCGATAAACGAATTTGCACTTTTAAAAATGGTAATGTAACACGCTGTATAAATTCGAAAGCCATAAATAATTTTGCAAACAAATCTAAACCAGATGGTAAAACAAAATTTGCATGTTTATCTGCACTTGCCGCTTTTACTTAGCTCTTACAAAGCAACGTAAAGAGAAGGTGAGATTACATCACGGACTCACTATTATGGCGGGTGAGTGTGTGTGTAGATTGTGAGAAAAGCAAGAGAATTCATCTTATGAACATTTTACATATTTTTACATATGCACAGCTTTATAAGGATACCGCTTAGAGATGTACTGGCCTTCAGTTTCACTGTTTTTCTGCCAACGTCGGTGAGCCAGTTCACTAAAAAAGGAAAAACAAATGAAACATAATTTACAAAGTATAAAAAATAAATAACAACACCACAACTCTCTTTATAAATTCTACGCTTTCAGATTTATTTTACTTAAAAATACCGTTAAAACAACCGTTTAATAAAATTGCTCTTGGTAATGGTGCTTGACGATCGAGAACCATCATAATTATATCGAGCGAGACGGTAGAATCTCACTCGAGCAAGAATTAATGACTACACAATAGGGTTCCATGTACAGACATAAAAGAAAATATATATAAAACGAATGAATAACTCGGTTTTATTCAACCACAACAGCCTACAATGGTGGGTAAATGGCCAGGATTTTCAGAGAGTCAGAGTTCAAGTCCACACAGAAACGAACTTTTTCAACAACTTTTCTGTATTAAAATTGGTTAACTAGAATCGCTAAGGGTTACATAATTATATTAATTTGGATAGTCGATCAATTCGACCAAACTCCTGAAGTTTATGATTTTAAAGGGCCTGTTTCTGGAAATGGATTTGGGATAGCATGTGATATTGTTATATGCTAACTATAGAAGATACATCCTATCGATAAACATTGCTGTTGAGGAAAGTCTCATTTTGATGACTGATTTTAAGTAAAAACGTAATGACTAATGACTGATGTTATTTATGTCTTCACATCAACATCGGTAAAATACGCTTACCAAAAAGATCTTATTCACTCTAGCCTTGAAGAGGCTTATTAAGTACTGGGAACATTTCAGTAGGCGAGTCCTACTCCTTAGCTGTTCTCTTTGTAATAAAGTCAGCACATTGCTTTGTGCGGTTGCTGCACAACTTCTCGGCTACGAGTCGGGGCGGAGGGCGACGCGTCTAGCGAAATCTCTTTTCATTGCGCGGTTGAAACGCTCACCGCACTGCACGCTATGTATTAGGAATTCACTAGTCGCGCCGAGCGGTCGCCCCGACTCGTGGCAAAGGGGTAAGGGTAGTATGCAAACCTGCTTCTAGTGCCCTGATGAAAGGGGACTGCATGGTGAGATTAATTCATGCAATCTATTTGGTCCTCGGAAACCTTAGAGCATTAAACCAACCGGAGACGCCACGCGCCCAAATTTCTATGCATAAAAGTCTGTCATTTTCTGCGGGAACAGAAGAAACGCACACAAATAACACTGATGTATTTTTCAATGAAGTCGCTACGCACGCGTACGACAAAATTATTAAACACTATTATAAACTAGACACACACTAATATATTCACACACAGGGATAACCTGTCCGCGCACGAGTCTGACATTTGCTTTATGTAAACGTTGATAGTGCTTGACACTATCGATTAAAATGAAACAACTTTTACGGATCTACTCGCGTTTATTTTACACATTACTTATAAGTAATGTGCGTGTACTCGCGTTTATTTTATACATCTGTAAAAGTTGTTTCATTTCAATGTGTAGTGTTCGCGTAAACTTTAGAAAACACTATCGATTAAATTTGTCGATGCGAATAATAATGAGAAAATATATTTTTTTAATTCAGGCTCTTCAGTATGGTTAATTAACATAGACCCCTTGCGTTTCGTTATCGTTAAAATCGACAGAGTTGTTAATTAAGATAAGTCAGAATCTGCAAAATATGTCTAAATATATACATTAAACATGTAAACATTTTTGATAATAACACATCAAAATGTAAAATATTAAAAACTACTTTGCTTAAATATTATTATTATGTTAAGTCACAATAAATGAGCCAACTATAATTACTCCTGAGTCAAGTACCTGTATTGATAATATTATAACTAATTTTAAGACGTTTAGCTTTGCCCTTGCAGGGTGTCACATAAATACCTGCCTAAATATTCCATCTTATTTATTGAAATGTGATATGCAATAAATGATTTGATTTGATTTGATTTGAAGTATCTCATCTTGGCTTATCTGATCATTCATGACAACTTATATGTGTGCCATGTAGTCAAAGTTTTATAGAAAAATATTAGTATTATATATAGGCGAGATATAGATAAATACATAGAAATATTTGTAAATTATATTTCACAGTTTTTCAACATGACTTTCGCCATATTTTCAAAGTTATTTAATTTATTTTACTATTCAACTTATGGGAACGACACGCTGTTTACTCACGCTGTATCTCCTCTTGTTGTTGACTGCACATTACAAGAAGTTTGAAAATGCTGTAAGCAAATTGTGCTAGTGCGGTTAGGAGTCCACGAAACATGATTTCAACATGCTCGTTACCAAACATCCCGACTAATTGCATCTTTTGGAAATCTGAAAAATTAATATGAATATATATATATATATATATATATAATGAATGAATAAACATTATGATGAAGTCGATATCGATATTTTGTTTGTCGCAGCTCTAACTTTGTTGCAGTGTGGCCAATGTAATTATATAAAAATTTCCTATTTTCGGAATAAGTGACGTCTGGCCAGGCTTCCATTTCGTACATAGCGAGCAAGTCTTAGTAGCGGTCCAGTGGGGGCCTGAAGTGAAAAGACCTGCGGGGCACGTGAGTTGCCCTTAGTTGGTTGTGCCGCTCGGAGGTTTTCTCTGAGTGATTACTCCAACATCTCCGGCACTAGTCTGGATAACTAGTAGAGGTGCCCGTTAGATGCAAAGGCCTCCGGTTTAATCAGCCGCGTAGGAATTTGGAATTGATCAGGTGCCTGGATGGGTACCGAGAAGTGAGTGAGCTTACAACTCCGCCACCAAAGAGGACATTTGGTAGTCGACTTTAGAGTTGACGGCCCGAGCAGTGGTACACTGCGAGTTGTGCTATTAGTGCAACGAGAAGTGAGCGTGCTTACAGCTCCGGATACCTATCTGGATATTAGGTAGTGGACTATACGTGTCCACGGGGCAACTAGCTTGAGACACTAGTCTTAAAAGTACCGGACGAAGGACGCAGGACCAGCGTGTTCTGATCTGGCGTTATGACCTGACGTAGATGGTCCCTTGTGCTTGCATAAGGATGTCTGACACCTAACTTTATAACCGTGAGGTTGTCAGTATAAACTTTAAAGTAGTGTATGGCAGGGTGGTCTCCACATCCCACACTGGTCTGAGCCTGACCTGTGGGAGACAGCTGACGATTTTCATGTGTTAAATAGAAAATGAAAAACATTTATTTGGTATAACAACATCAACATAAAATAAAAACAAATCAAAACATTTTTATAAGGTTCTTATATTTATAAGGTATTAGCGGCTCACTCGCGGCTTCGTCCGCTTGAGTGAACACCCGAATCCTATAGAACCCTATGGCAGCTCAGCGCCACCTACCGGGTCCAATTGTATATATGTTTTATACATATAAACCTTCCTCTTGAATCACTCTATCTATTTAAAAAAAAATCGCATAAAAATCCGTTGCGTAGTTTTAAAGATCTAAGCATAGATACATACATAGGGACAGACAGACAGCGGGAAGCGACTTTGTTTTATACTATGTAATGACTATGCACGATTGCTTAAGTTAAAAAAGAATTTGAGGTCGCCCATGGTTGAAATTCGATTGTAATTCACAAAATATACAAAGTCATTTAACATATTATGATAACCCTACATACTTACACTTTATCTTTCACAACTTCTTCTTATTAGAAACTTTATATACTAAATCTCAGGCCTCCGTGTGCGCAATGTGCCTAAAAAAGAGCACGAAGTTTTTTACGTATTAATATCATCATCATAGCCCGTTTTATGTCCCCATTGCTAGGACATGAGCATTCCTTATGGACCACCACCACTCGCAGGCCCATTGCGGATTGGTAGTTGTTAACGACTGCTAATGCTTCCGAGACCCACGGCTTTACGTGCCTTCCGAAGCACGGGGGAGCTCTAGATGATAAATTTTTGGCCATTGCGAAAGATGCAATCCAGCAATCGCTGGCAATATATGGCTTGGTTAACAATTCGGCAACCGGGCGCACTAACCTGTGGCATCGAGCTCCTCCTTAACGTACTCGTCGTACGTATTATTTTTTACTTATCTATGGTATTACCGATCCGATCCAAACCCCTCGAAGAATCTGGTAGGAAACGGCGACACGGAATAGTGCGCCAATTTGGTAATAAATAATGATAGTACTAAAAGATGTGTAACATTTGACATCTCACCTTAGTAGTAAGCAATTTTAACATAACTAGTGGTCGCCCAGTGGTCGAAATTAGACCGTAATTTTATTAAGGCTGCACGGAATGTAGAATACATTCCGTGCAGCCTTAATAAAATTACTTAATAAAATTATAATTTAAGCAATGAAAAATTAAAAAGATAGAATGTGAGTTTGGATTGGCATTGACAGAATTCGGCCGCTCCTCTTCTATTTTTGAAATTTTTGAAAAGAGTATATTTATACGTGTGTGTCAAAACATAATTGCATGTGTGTCAAATACATGGTAACGTGTGTAATGTTTGTTTTATTGATTTAATGTATTTTTATGCATAATTTTAAATAAATATTCACGTTCGAATAACCTTCTCTATATAAACTATAAGTGTGCGAAATTTCATATTCCTCCGTCCACGCAATTTTCGTAAAAAAGGGGTACAAGTTTTTGCTTCACGTATTAACATATAGATATTTTGAAAAAAATAGGTCAGGTATTAGATCATTTTATAACTATAAAATAAATGCAGTAAATACTCATTAGAAGACATTTGACATATCAAAATGACTTTTGATAGTCAAATGACACAATATGTCACATTAATATAATGTCATGTTCATAATATCGATTTTATATTTACAAAATGGCGCGCGGTTGCGCGCTTCCCCGACTTCCTGTCACACTGTTACACCTACTTCCGTCACATTTCACGAAATCACTCTCACAAATTGTATATACATATAGAAGGCGAGCGGAAAGAGGTTACACATCAATAAAGTGGCTGTGTAACTAAATAATAATTAGATATGTTCACTTAAGAAAAACATTAGCGCACGCACTAGCGCGTGATGCTATTCCCTCTAGAAAACCTCTGGCGGTGCATCGTTTCCCACGGCTTGTTTCTCGCCACCCCCAAAAATGTCCGGTGACACTAAAACTGCTATCTGAGACAATCAGCAAACTCTATCAAAAGAAAAAAACATCCATTGTATTAGAAGTGCCAATAGACTAAGGTAATCGATCAGTAGGAGCGTCTGCCTCTCAGAATATTAACTAAAGTATGCCTCTTGCCGCCGCAGCTAAATAAAATAAAAAACGTAGAGTACCATCTAGTTACATGGCCGCGTTACGCAAACCGGTTTTCCTTTGCATGAATAATTGATGCGAAATTATTTTGATTTTCGACTTGCTCGTTTTCCGACGGGGAATCGCTCCGAACTTGTTGTTTTTTCCCTCAATGCCAAGTTTGCGTTGCTTAATTTGTACATGTTTTGGGACTGTAATATAACTCATTATATTATGGAGTTATTGATAATTATTATAATTTGCCTTTTACAGTATCGGTAGGTAAATTCATCATCCAATCAATTACTGTAAATTGCTTTGTATCGGCATGCTTAATTTTTTTATTAATTTAATTTTGATTACATAACCTTTGGCAACTATTAACTGATTGTTATGTTCTTCGTTGTTTGACGAAATAAAGATACTTTTCCTAAGATTACAGAGCAAATGGTTTTATCTTTAGAATAATATCCACTTCAATTATATTCTTGAGAATTAAAATATTTTTGAGTACCCAACGATATACGTAATATCTTCATTACTTTGATGATGATATTTACCACAACTTGGTAAATATCATCACAATGTTCAAATTTATTTGTTAGTATTTTTTTATTTGTGTAGAACCTTAGTCATAATCAATCCGTAAATATCCTACGGCTGGACTAATCAAGAGATCTTTTTTTTTTTTTTTTATTGGTTATAGGCAGACATTTGACATTAGATCATGCTATAACTAGTCTTGCTGGTTGGCAAGTTTTAATAAGAGTTCATATGGGAAAAAATCCAAGGTACAAATACACTACGGGTTTCCCGTGAGGGCATGAATAAGTCCTGTAGATACCTAACTATCAGACACATGACGCAATGACCAATTCCTTTGCGAGCTTAACCATCTGCATGAGTGAACTCACAAAAATATCCTTTACAATTCTACTGTATGTACGTACATACAGAACACGTATACGCATTAATTTAAAATTGTAATAAGACGCACTCCACGTTATCAAGGAAGCCCTTTGAAGCGCCATAATAAGCCTACAAGGGTGGCCTCGTAAATTTTCGAAGACAACAGAAATTTAATATTGCCCGTTAAAGATGTTACGCTGAAGTTCCGCAATAGATAGCCAAGTTCGACTCATTGGGACCTCCGTTCAGATAGAGGCGTTATTGAGTGCTACTTTTCCCCTAAATCAATATGTTTTGAGTGAACAATACCGCCCGCAAGGTTTCCGCCTTACATTATAACTTTCGGGCCTTATTACAGATCTTCAGTATTGGGTAGAGGTGTAACATTTTGTAACAAACTTCTACAGCTTGTGGAATACCTTTACGTACATTGAAAGCACAAAAGAGGCCTTTATAGAAGAGTATGGTAAAGATAAAATTGTTGGGGTTTTACACAGACCAAATATGTTATTATAGGTCTGTGGGGTTTTACATATGTACGCAAGTAAATACGGAGAAAGAAAATAGCCGTAGCCACATTTATAGCGGGTTCGTCTTGGTACACAGTTTTGACCGCGCGGTAATGATTCGTTAAAAGTTCATATTGAATTAAATCATTTTTTAGCCTCCATGTAGCATTAACTAATTAATTAGTTGTGTTGATGCAAGAAATATTAGATTCCTTGTAATTGATATTTCCACATTAGTTCATGATCAAGCTCAAATATATTCATATTTTTCATTGTTCTGGGCAATTCTCGTTTGCCTCAAAGTAATCTCCTTAAAAAGCCTCAAAATCAAACACTTTCGTACAAATCTACTCACAATTAATTTCATTATACTATTTTGTCTTGGATTTGAATATTTGAATATATATCTGGGGGCACGGCAGTGCCCCCGCCAAGTCGAGCAAAAAAGCGGCACGGCCGCCGTACCATCCTTTTCTCGAAACAGTTCAGGCCATTTTCGACCCCCTTCGTTGTGGATAAAACTAGAAGCCTGAATTTTCAGTAACCAAGCAGGCATTGTATAAACACGGTTCATTTCAAATTTCATTCAATTTGAACCAGTAGTTTAAGAATTATAACTAGTCAAAGTTTCTAATTTTATCACTTACTTCCTGACTGACTGACCGACCGATCATCAAAACATTAAGGCACTTTTAGCAGACATAGAAGATTCAAATTAAAAACACAAATAGTGTGTAGTGTATAAATCAAGGAAAAACTAAAATATTTTGCAATTTCGGTCCAGTTTTCTAGATACACCAACTGCCAATAAAGAACTTCGTAATCCCATATAAATATATAGGATTACAAAGTTACATTTGCAGTTAATGAATCAGTGTACTTGTTTATGTATAATATAATGGAATAATAGGTGTAGATAGGTACCTAGATAATAATATATATTGTTCAAAGGTAACTTGTAAAATAGTCAATTAACGAAAAGAAAAATCAAGAATGGGACATGTCTTATGAAGTTGTACCAAAATCCCGCAAAGTATTAAATAGACTAAATTGCCCGAAAATGCCATAAAACAAAGAACACTAATATAATAATCATAACCGCGGCCGGCGGAGGTGGCTCGCCGCGCCGACGCGGCTTCCACGCTTCTATGGAAATAACAAAAATTTCATTCAATTTGAACCAGTAGTTTAAGAATATAACTCTAGTCAAAGTTTCTTAATTTTGTCACTAACAGATTATTATTATTATTTCATTACGCAAATTGTATCAGTCAGTATGGGTATAAAAATTTAAATAATCTTTATATAAATCTAAGTCTATAGAAAAATAATTTATTAATTTAAAAAAACTGAGTGCGGCAGTGAGTGCCGTACATTAGTTTAAGGCGACGCATTCGAAATTTACGTAGCGGAGATCTTGATTTTTCCCAACATTTACAAAACATATGAAAGTGATATTTGATGACATGATTTTTCATTTATTTGACTTCATTTTGCTAGTTGCAGAAACACGATTTGTCAACTTTTATAACAGAGAAAAAAATATCAAAGTAACCTCTTTTAAAACATAGATTTGCATTTTACAGGCAAACCAGACCGATTTAGGCATCTAAATTTTCTTAGTAGATTAGTCTTAACACACACTTCAATATACTAGTAAATTTTTTTAAACGGAAAGAAAGAAGAGTTTTAATTGGAAAGAAAAAAACAGTTTTTCTTATGGTACGGGGCGCAAACGCTCCGTATTGATTAATTGTTTAGCGATGCGTCGCCTTAAATTAATCCTCTGTTAAGCTTGATGCTGTAATTTCCTGTTAGGTAGGTACATTGACAGTATTTATAGTGAATGAGAGATAACAATTTTACATAAAGGATCAACTTTAACTGACGTTTGACGACTGCGGCCCTAAATATTACTAACTAAAGCAAAAAAAATAATTATTACAAGCTTTTATTTAGTTTCACCTGTCCCGATGTTTGTCCGTTTGTCTGTAATCAAATCTTGCAAGTTAAATTTGATCCACTTCCCGTTTACCGATTGAGCTGAAATTTTGCATGCATGTGTAAATTGGATGACAATGCAAAATTATTATGACATGGAGCTGATTTGATGATGTAACCGGAAGGTGGCCCTAGGAAATCGGTTGGTAAAAGACACAACCCCCTCGAGTTTGGGCTCGTATGAATCATCTTGACGAGTACTTTGGTGCTAGATGGTAACCAGGGTCCGATGATGGAGCTGAAAGATGGCCATAGGAACTTGGTAATTAAACGACACAATCCCATCGAGTTTGAGCTCGTATGATTCGTCTTGACGAGTACTTTGATACTAGATGGTAACCAGGGTCTGATGATGGACCCGGATGGTGGTCATAAGAACTCGGCTGGTAAACGACACAACCCCATCGAGTTTGGGCTCGTATGATTCGTCTTAACGAGTACTTTGGTGTTAGATGGTATCCAGTGTCTGATGATGGAGCTGGAAGATGGCCATAGGAACTCAGTTATTTAACGACACATCGAGTTCGGGCTCGTTTGATTTGTCTTGACGATGAGTACTTTGGTGCTAGATGGTAACCAGGGTCTGATGATGAAGCTGGAAGATGGCCATAGGAACTCGGGAAAGTAAGTTCGTTCGTTCGTACGTTCCTATTTTATGAATGTGGGTTCTGTCTTTGATTAGATGGATAAGATGGATGACCCAATGCCAAGGTGAGCAATGTGCTGAGGGCTGAATGGTATGAGGGTGTATAAACATGTCATATCGCTAACGTTGCGCCTCAGGGTACCAGGGCGAACCCTTTTGTACTGAAGCCCTTATACCTCTACAAAAATACTAAAAAGTTAAAAATAAAATTATGTAAAAAAAATACTCTTTAAAAACAAGCTTTTATTACTTGTTAACAAGAAAAGAACTAAAAAGTTAAAAATAATTTAAACGTTATAGATAATATGAAAAAATCTTTTTTTAAATAAAAGCGTGTTACATTGTGATTGCAAAAGAAAAATAATGAGGGTGTAATAATTATGCTAAATATTTTTTGAGATGTATAAGGTACCGAAATGGAAAAAAGTAGGACTATCAAATATACATTATATATACAAAAAGAAATAAGATGCCATCAAAAACATACTTGTAAAAATACCAAGTCTCGCAACTACGTTTCTCCTAAATATCTAATTTGTCTTCCTTAATGAAGACTCCTACCATAAAGTTGGACAATGTCTGTTGCGTGTGGGCACATGGAACTTAACTGTATAGTATACCAAAAACATACTTGTAAAAAAACCAAGTCTCGCAACTCAGTTCTTCTACCGTAAAAAGTTGTGAGATCCATGTAATACCAAGTCGGTTAATTTATTCAGTCCCTCCTTAAGGGACCTTCTGTCATAAGTTATCACATAATTAGCTAACCTAATAACATCTTATAGTGACCACATCAATATTAAAAATCTTTTATGTTTTAAATAAATAGATTGACTTGGCAATCGAAGTAAACAATCTAATTTAATATAATTATGTATTACTTGTGAGATACATTGTGTTTTCATGCGATGGCCAAGTCAATCTGTTTATTTAGAACATAAAAGATTTTTAATATTGTTATGGTCACTTTATCCCCTTCAGTGTCGGGGCAGTTTTGAAACTAGGATGAGCGATTTTTGAGCGATATTTTTCCAGTTTATTGTACAAAAAATTTAATATTTTTAAATAAAAGACTTTATTTCAAAAATGTTTACTTTATTTAATACCTCATACGTTACACAACACAGCACAATACACTTAAATAAAAATAAACTTCAAAACACGCGATTTTAAAACCGACGGCAAAAATGCCGGCGGTGACAAGCGTCATTGAAATGACTTAAGAATCATGTATTGTATTGAATGATCTTAAGAATTATGTATTGTATATATGTAAAACTTATGTCGTAGGAATCGATATTAACTAGGCTAAAAAGTTATTAATAAATATGTTCAGTTTTACTTTTTACTAGATTAATAATTCGAAAGTGAAGTAGGAGGAGCGATTTTTCCAATTTATTTTACGAAAAATGTGATATTTTTAAATAAAAGTCTTTATTTCAAAAAATGTTTACTTTATTTACTACCTCATACAATTCCTTTCATGATTATATCACAGCACAACACAAATCAAGACACTTAAATAAAACTAAACTTCAAAACACGCGCATTTATGAAGCGAGCGCCTTTGTCTTGCATGACAACTTAAAAAAAAATCAATGTCGTTGAATGGTGTTTTTTGAGACGCAAGTGATATTATTTTCCATCCTTGTTCTATTAACTACATTCTGTGTGAATTAGAGCGGGATCAATAAATAGTATTCACGCTACAATCGATGTTGTTAGGTTAGCTAATTACGTAATAACTTATGACAGAAGGTCTCCCTTAAGGAGGAACTGAATAAATTAACCGACTTGGATCTCACAACTTTTTACGGTAGAAGAACTGAGTTGCGAGACTTGGTTTTTTTACAAGTATGTTTTTGGTATACTATACAGTTAAGTTCCATGTGCCCACACGCAACAGACATTGTCCAACTTTATGGTAGGAGTCTTCATTAAGGAAGACAAATTAGATATTTAGGAGAAACGTATACTTCCTTCAAACATAAATAGAAGCATGGACAAATATTTGTAGAGGTTTAGTCTGTCAACGTAATTTTTAAAACTTATAAAATGTTGAAATTTTTCCTCTAAGCACAACTTCTTTGCGAACTTTTACAAACCTAAACATTAATTACATCAGCTTTAAGAGGCAATCTTTATTCTTGAGTCTATCACCCCTACGGCATAAATGTTGCAATAACAATGAAGCCCCTACAACTCGTACAGCTATTAGCAAATCGACGATCCCTTAATTCCCACTGTGTGGTCACCCTTAGTCGTCTGATTTTATGTCATGGGATAAAACTTTCTGCTTAAATTTGCTAAAAGATCATTGCTTCAATGTACGGCCAGTAAACAAATTCTTAATAATTTAATTATATAAATTTTATACGTAAACTTATATCTGCCATATTTACTGAGTAAGAATAGTTAAAGGATTGGGATTAGTGAGAGAGAAACATCGGCAAGCTAAGATAAATATTATATTGACTTAAAATTTTATATTTAATTAATTTACTAATATTACAAAACAAGTAAGATAATAGTGTAAATGCTCAGACAATAGGTACAGTCAGCAAAAATATAGCTGTTACTTTTGTACCATTTTATATTTACTTCACTAACGCTGACTCTACCTACTACATACTAATAAGCCTACCTACCTACATATTACTAAGCCTGTTTGATAAGAAATTTAAAGTTAAAACCAGATTAATTAAACTATGAAAACAGCGTTGATTATGGTAGCGGAATCTATTTAAAACAATCGGCTTATCCACCTGTTTAATTAACGAACAATTTTTGGTATACAATCTCTTGCAACATGTGAAATAAAACAATATAGTCAATTAATTTACAGGAATGAATTTGCGCCTGTACAATATACTCGTAATATGCTTGGCTCCTTATATGATTACTACTCATAAATCAAATTAGAGACGCGACGAATATGAAGATTAACAAATTAATTAGCGGGGAAATTTGTTCGAGGAATGATATTGACAATGTGGGAATAATTTAGAGGAGTCACAGTTTTCGTTGAAGCGTTCAGCGGGGCGTGCCGCGTGCGACTGCAATGAGCAGCTGTATTGACTGTATTTTGTATGGAGTAGTTAGCAACCAAGTATTTTTTTTCTCCTCCGTGTTTTGAAAGGCACGTAAAGCCGTTGGTCTCGGCTGCATTAGCAGTCGTTAACAACCACCAATCCGCGCTAGGCCCGCGTGGTGGTTTATGGCCCGATCTCTCTATCCATCCATAGGGAAGGCTCGTGCGTCGTGCTCCAGCAGAGGGGACATAAAAATGAGCTGATGATGATGAAGTATTTTTTTATGCAAGAAAAAACAATTAAGTAATTAATTCTTTGCCATACGAAATATTTACACCGATCACTGGCGTAGCGTAGAAGTTACCTTCAGTTCATGCAAAAAAATAATCAAAAATACTTTATGAAAGAAAACCAAACAATTGATGATAAGTTATTTTACTAAAATTATCCCTGTGGTCTACTGGTTAGACCGCCAGTCTCGCAGAACCAGTGGTCGGCCTCCTGGGTTCGATTCGCAGCGATACATCACGACATTTTTAGGGTTCCGTAGCAAATGGCAAAAAACGGAACCATTATGGACTCGTCTTTGTCTGTCCGTCCGTATGTCACAGCCACTTTTTTCCGAAACTATAAGAACTATACTGTTGAAACTTTTTAAGTAGATGTATTCTGTGAACCGCATTAAGATTTTCACACTAAAATTGAAAAAAAACAATAAATTTTGGGGGTTCCCCATACTTAGAACTGAAACTCAAAAATTTATGACGAAGAATGAAAAAAGATTATTTTTTTGTGATTAACCTAACTATAAGGTATGAACTGTTACTATAATCACAATTTCACTTATAAAACACAATGATATAAGTAATTGTAAGTTTTGGAAACTGAATTTCGGGAAAAGTTCGAGACTCGATTTCTGAACTATATTATAATATGTACCTATAAATTTGTACGACTCGCCCTTTCCGATTTTTTATACATAAGTCTTATAAAGTAATTTTTATATTACACGCAAAAATGCGAAGTTACCTTAATCTATCAGCTGTACGTTGTAGGTTCCCAAAGGTCGACCACTACTATATCATGAATCCATGATGACGGTGGTTTATTGGAAAGAGCCGATCTCATTTGTTAGGCCGCATGAGTTTATGCTCGCGGCATGTGACGTCACATTAGCGCAGGTTATTGAGGGTTTAATGGAGATCACCTCCCGCTCGTTAAGCGTCCTGCCGAAGGGGTATAAATTTGGTAGTAACGTCACGCCAGCATGCCTATTAGTTTTAACTGAAATATTTCACATAATTTTCTTCTTTGTTTTCTATTTAATTAAATTTTAAAATGAGGTGTTAGAATTATATTTCTATCCTTTCAACATACAGGTTTTTATTAAGAAGGGATTAAAGCGTAAGTAATATAAGCAATCACAAAATTTTAAGATTTATTAGCGGTCTAGGTATCATAATGGAAACAGAATACGCGAAAATCAAATAAATTTCACATCGGAAGCAGAAAAAGTGGGTAATCTATATGACAAATACGAAGGACCATTCGCTGGGATCGTGAGATATGTCTGTCATTAATTTAAAACAAAGTATACGGTCCTAAGGCGGCCAAAATGGATAGCGCTTTGATGAACGTCTTTTTGATAGATTGAAGATATTTCGAAATTGTTTTCGTCTCTATTGATATAGCAGATACGTGGCGCTTTGTTGGGACATAAGAGCGCGGAGATATTTCTTATTGGGCACTTACACAATACGTTGGATTGCCCCAATCGACAAATCCATTTCTTCTGTCGTTTATTTGGACTTTCTATAGAACTAAGGGAATTTTCCTTTCCCTATTCCCATACAATTGTATCACTTTGTGTTCGTCAATTGTCTGTGAATTTTATTTAAAACTTTTGATTACTTGTGTACTTTATATTATTTAAAACGACGAAATCTATATTTTTACTTTATGTCCTAGTTATCTCTTGTTGGTCTACAGGTAAACAAACTGCAAGAACAACCTAAAAATAATTGATATACATTTAATTTGATAGTGCTTAACTTATGATCTCCATTTTAAAACACAATAGCTATACAATCTTCATTATAAAAGTCACTAAAAGTCAAATAGTTCACTCACCAGTTTACAAAACGCTATTAACATTTAAAACAAAATAAGCTCTCATGAAGTTGGTTTCATGATTAATTGCAGTGCATTGTGAACAGTTTGTCGAAGTTATCTCAAAGACTATCAAGTTTTTCTGTCTACTAAGTGAAGTTTCTAAATCAAACAATTATACTTGAACACTCATCTCTTCTTGACTAGCTAGACTCATCAACTAGTTCTTTGTTCAAGTTGCTATTTCTTAAACTTATAACTTACTTATTAATAATTGAGTAGGTACTTATTTACACTTTTAAGATCATAACCCCCAGATTTTATATTATTTTGTTACACTAGAGCGTAATCAATGCCATTCTATTTTCAAAAAGATTAAATGATACTTTATTTGATTTTCAGACAAAATTAAATGATAACCATGGTAACCAATAATAGATATAACATCCTGTCGGTGATAGTGATGTTTCTTTACTACGTCGTAGAAGCGTTCTAGGTAAAAGCTAGCACGCGCCCTAGCATGCGGGAGGTCTTTGTACTCTTACTTTAGCAACGACTACGGTTACTTGGACTTGCGCTAGTGAGCATGTGTAGTATGGGTATCAAGTGGCATGAGAGCAACTTAATCTGCACGCTATTAGTTTCTCCATTTCTATACAACTTGTAACAGAAATGTATGGCAAAAATTAAAAGATCCAAAGTGAATCCGATCTAGATCTTGTATGCAGAGTTAATGACATAACTATTAACTTTATTTTGTCATGCAATAAAATGTTTTTTCACTCGTAAAGTTGTTCTTTATGTCGAGAAAAGGCTGCATAAAATGGGTTTTTATGCTCTTGTGCTTAAAGTAATTTCTTCTTTTAAGACTAAGGTAACAAGGCATTACAGCCACATACACAATACACCTTCATTTTTCCGATCCGATCCGAACCTTTCGGAGAATCTAGTAGGGCACGGGGACACGCACTTTTAAGTGTGTGATGCCGTTCCCTCTAGAAAACCTCCGAAGGTGATTCGTTTCACACGGCTTGAGGTACCCTTTACGTACCTCGCCGCCTCCAAAAAAAGCCCGGTGACGCTGAAAATGCCGATTGAGGCAATCAGCAATCTCTCTCTCTCAATAAAAATCCTTCATTTAATTGATATATTTACATGAGATTTAGATTATATCTTACCTAATTTAATTACGACATATTATGTATTACTATTTAAATACATATTTACGATTAATACGGGCGTGCATTTACGTAAAAAAAAACGCAAATATTTAGAATAACCTGGTATTACAGCTCAGACCATCAGAGCCGAACGTCACATAGTTAAAAAATTAAAAAAAAAATACGAAAATAAAGAAGGCGGGAAGGTAATTATTTGTCAAACAAAACTAGAAACTAGCTAAGTTGGTTGTGTTGCGGTTTGTTTATTTTCTTGCAATCGAAGTGAAAAGCAGAGTGTAAATAAAATTCGAGTATAAAACCCATTTTACCCTCGACGTGACTATTCGCCCTCGCCGTACCGGCTCGGGTGGCTAATATGCACGTCTCGGGTAAAATGGCTCGTTTTATGCTCTTGTTGTACAATCTACTATTGTTTTGTCTATATATTTTTAACGCAAATTTTGTTGCGAACAAATTCCATAAACACAAATGTTGAAAAAATTTCCACGACCAGGATTTGAACCTGACAAGCCACCCTTCTGACAAATAATAAATATTATGATCGGATGTTAATGACGGTAGTTGTTGACATTGAATGGGCGCCTTTGGCTTTCAAAGTAAAAAAGTAAATAGTGTTGAATAATTTCGGCGGGCTGGTTAGAACCACGATAGCTCAATTGGGAGAACACCTGAACCGGTATTTCAGAAGGGTGCAGGTTCCAATCCTGGTCGTGGAAATTTTTTCAATATTTGTGTTTTTATCATACAATTGTAAATTTAAGCTAAGTCATGAGCGTCAAGTGCGGGTAGGCATGCAGCAGTGATCATAAATGTAAGTACATTGAGATTACTAGGGCTGTGACTTGTTAATTTTGATGTGTCATCACAACAGAAATATTTAATTAAAAATTGTATAACAAATTAAAATTAATAATTATGTCTCAGTAACTTTGCAAACAAGATTTAGATCGGACACATTTTGGATCTTTTCATTTTTACCACACATCTGTGTTACACGTTGTATAGACAGATTGCTCGCCTTCTGTAAATTACACTACTCGCTTTGCTCAGTGTCTTCATGATCACACACAACAGATAATGTAGCACCATTGTCTGTACCGCTTCGAGAACGATTGTGACTACCCTCGATACCTATGTCAGCGTTAAGCCAATCTTATTTAGCTTGTAATAAGTTTACTAATAAACTACTAGAGGTGTTGGCGCGCATCTGACTGGAAGTCGGCACGCGTCCTTGCATGCGGGAGCAAATCTTTGTGCTCTTCAGCATCGAGCACGACGTCATAGACTTACGCCAGTATGCAGCGTCTCTGGGGTGTTTAGTGGCCTTTAATTTTGAAGAATCGGAATGATGGTAACTTTACGCTGTACCGTATTGGTTCTCCTTTTATATATATGGGATTGGAATGTTACTTTGTTGCAGACTATTTTGTAAATAACTGTCAATGGTCAATTAATGAAAAAGAAATCAAAGAATAGAACTGCTCTGTTTTAGGTAGGTACTGTTTTTTTGATAATTTAATTCATTGTAAGACAAAGACAAAGACAAGAAAGCATTACAAAAGTTGATAATATACATGAATTGTATTATTTTCGCCACACAACCTCCAACATAGAGAGACAGATTAGCAGCATTACGCCACGCCCTATGCTCAATATTACAACCGAATAGAATAGAGTTATATTTATTTGCAGAACGCGTTGTTCGCGAATCAATTTCTCTTCTTATTATATAGACAGGTTGCCTATGTCACACCTAAGGTTATACTCCGTGCTTAGATTAGCAAACACACTCTTGACACGCGGTTGAGACTGCCTTCGAATCCAACGTCAGCGTTAAGCCAATTTAATTTGGCTTGTAATAAGGTTGCCAATAAACTACTAGACGTAGACGCGTATCTGGGTGGTAGCCAGCGCGCGTGCTAGCATGCGGCAGCAGGTCGCGCGGCAAATTCGCCGGCCATAACGGCCAGCTTGGCGGTGGGCCAATGGCTACTGGGGCTACAATCAAATTATTGATTGGAACGGACAGTATGCGGAGCGGGGGATTAAAGTATTAGACGAATGATATGAAAACGGAGCTTGTTTGCTGCGGTTGCTGAAGCTGTGTGGTGGTCATCAATGGATATAAATTGTCTCTAAGAAACTCAATGAAAAGATTATCATCATCATCATCATCATCATCATCATCATCATCATCAGCTCATTTTTGTCCTCACTGCTGGGGCACGAGTCTTCCCTATGGATGGATAAGGAGAACGGGCCGAAAACCACCACGCGGGCCCAGTGTGGATTTGTGGTTGTTAACGACTGATAATGCAGCCCGCATGCATGCATGCAATGGCTTTACGTGCCTTCCGAAGCACGGAGGAGCTCGAGGTGATACATTTTTAAAGCTTTTGCGAAAGTTGCTTTACCTCAGCACTCGCAGACCGGGCGCGTTAACCACTGCGCCATCGAGCTCCTCAAAAAAGATTATATCAAAAGTCAAAAAAGTTTCAACTAGAAGTATCTTTCTATTTGAAAATGGGGAAGTATTTACCCTATCTGGTGGTAAGAGATGTTCTGAAATGAGAAAAAATATTAAAAAGAAATACGAATGAAATTCCATTCAAAAGAAAATGACAGTCAAAAAACACAGACATTGAAACAGAATAAAGATTCTAAAAGTAGAGATATAGTTCTGCACCATATTGTACTGTACCTACATGGAGCAAAAATAAAGCAACAGCAGTTGCAGTTTCAAAATTCTTTTCATAATATTCATATTCATTTCTACAAAGAACAGTCTAAGTATTAATAATATTTAGTTTTGCATCCCAGGACGAGTATTTAATCTAGCTAGCTGGCATGGCGTGGACCGCGCAGTACCGAATTGCAGGAACTAAATTGAAACCGGCCGAAAAAAGCAGCACACATTTTTGGTGGCGCACATCCGACAATCACGAGGATATATGATAACTTAATAGCATAGGGAGTTGCTTTTACTTTAGTTCTTTCACTCAATTTTTTGTAAAACTCAGCCACTGTAGCTCAATAATTGTATGTTTGTTACTCTGCGAATAACGTAGTTGGTTATTCATATATACGAAACAATGTTATAACGTCATACTACTATGTAATGTGTTGTTGTTGGTTATGCCTAATAAATAAATAAGATATGAAAAACTCACTACGGAAGAACCTATGAGAGAGACAAAAAATATCGTTTGTGTCTGTAATTTATGCTTATCCATTTTTTGGAGAAGGGTATTTGATTACAATGAAAATATAGATCAAACTGTTGTTAACTTAACAGTAAACATTTTTTAAACCAATTTAGCCAGCACATAATTTTAAAATAAGTAGATATGATTTTTATAAAAAATCATTAGTAAAATAATTAAATTTTTATGATTGACCACGTGATCGAAAACGCACGGGATTTGGCTGAATCTGGAGTGACGTCACCTGCTTGTTTACAGTAAACTTACAGTAAATATCACTCGAAGTTTTGTACGGTGTGATTTGACAGCTAAAAGTTTGTTTACAACATAAAGTTATTATGGTGGTGGGTACGTCACCTGCTTGTATATACCAACATGGTTTACAAGCAGATGACGTCACGACATCACGTGACCTGCATGCATGGCGGCTATTTTATTCATTTGAATTTTAATGGCGATATTCATAAAAAATAAAGAAATTCACAACGAATTAATCAAATTGCTAATATATTATGCTATAATGAACCATTAGACATATTTTTCTAAAACCTGTCAAATACTCTCTGGGCATTTACAGCGTTACCGGACTTTCTTGGGGACGGCGAGAAACTTAAAGGGTTCCTCAAGCCGTGTGAAACGAGACACCGTCAGAAGTTTCTAGAAGGAATGGCATCACGCACAAGTGCGTGCGCTAATGTTTTTCCTTTTTTTTAAATTTATTCTCCCTAAATTAACATATCGCTTCCCTAGTTCAACAGTAAGATATGTTGAACAATGTATGTTTTGAGTTATTCATACTTTTATGATTTTACTGTCATTAATTCACTCGTTGTTATTTGAAATATGGTTGATTTTTTAAAAGTATAGCTTAGTTTAATGTGTTAGGGAGTTGTTTATATTTAAATATGAATAAAATATTTTTATAATAGTTATAAGGCTTTTTAATAATGAGATAACCGTATATTGAACTCAGACTAAATAAAAAATGTTTTGTGATTTTAATGTTGTCTCTAAAATGGTTTCTTAAAAATTATGTCTATATTGTAACTCATAGAGTTACTATTTTTTGTTTTGTTTAAGAAATACTAAAGATTTATCCAACCAAGCTTCCAAATTTATGGAAAATAAACACAGATCGACAAAATTTAAAGATATCTTAGTATTACAGCACATCGACATTTGAGAATGTAAGTTGTCCGACGAAATACGGGGAAATGTTTGGTAAAGGAATGGGAAAATTAATTTAAAACTGAGAAATTAGTTTGCCTGTAATGTATTATTTATTACCTATTATCAGAATTGCACAAATCAGTCTCATATTATCAGTTAAAATCTTATTATTATTATTGCACAAGTCAGTTTAACTATTAAAATAATCAGTCAGTGCTATAATGTTATTTATGTGAATCATAATGGCACAAATTGGTAAGTCTTATAAAACAGCCAAAATTTACTTTTATAGTTTAAATTAAAATAAAATTAAAATAAATTCTATTATGATACTGAATCTACTCGTTACAGGCATTCATCATCACTATTGCCGCTTTCATTTTCCTGGTTATTTGTAATTTTAAGACTTTCGTAAAAACTGTGATGACATTGAGGTATCAAATTGGCAGTACATAATGAAATCAGATCTCTCTTTTTGTGATTTGGTATTGCTGGTGCTTCATCATAAGCACGTTCCAGAGTTATATTTTCTGAGATGCGGCCCCTTTGTTTCCTTCTGGTATTCACAATTTTAAAATCAAGCTCTGAAAATGAAGATTTGTAGCCAAATTTGTATGGATCTTCTTTTTTTACTTGGATACATTTGATGTCACCCCATACAATTTTTTGTCCATTTTCGTCTATGCTGAAATTTTTCACCATTTGAGACAGTTTTTTCCAGTCATAAATCTGTTGGTAGCCTATTTCATTGACTGTATAAGGTTTACCAGTTTTTTTGGCTGATTTCAGTACCATTGCCATTTGAGCAGGTGTAAATATTGGGCCACTTCTCAGCAATCTTCTCTTTTCTCTTTCTATTAAGGAATGAATGTTATCATCATCATTCTGAGTGTGTCCTGCTATTAAAAAGTTGTGGGTAATTATATTTATGGGTAAAGCTTGCACTGCGTACATATACATTGATAGAATAAATTTATTTTTATTCTGCCCACCACAATTGTCGCTGTAAAAGATAATTTCGATTTTTGGACCCACATTTTGTAATAACGAAAAAACACACGACCCTATTTCATTGGCCCCTCTTTTGGCAATACCTTCGTGCCAAGCATAACAAATACCATCTTTATTAATTATATCACATACAGTGAAATTAATGAAGTTTAACTTTGATTTGTAATAGAATGTAGAAACTTCTCCTTGTGGCAATGGAACGACGGCTTGCAAATCATAATCGAAAATCAGTATATTGCCATTAGAGTTTTTTGCTTTTGAATCGTCATCTGTGTCTGAAGCACTAAAATCACCAATCGCGCCCTGCAACAAAGTAATAGTTGAGTAAAATGGAAATGGATTGTAAGTAGGTACATTCTACTCGTATTATTAACAATCTCTACAATGTACAGACTTTAAACTACCTACAAAATTGAACACAGCTTACGTCATTTGGTTGCTCTTCATTTACAGTATTATCAATTGACCGAAGATTGTCAACACTCACTTCACTATTTTGCAATACAGACGGTGACAATGATTTTTCTCTTCCTTCTGTTTCTAAAATTTCTACATTCTGAAAATAAACACGAATAATATTATACGGGTACAGAAAACAAGCAAGTTGGTCAGGCATAACTTTTAAATAAGTATAATTTTTAGATAGTTTTCATAATCATCATACCATAGTTATAAATATTGTTTACCTGTAAGTCGTCATTCGTAACCTTATCACTTGTTGGTTCTTGCATACATACGTCGTTTGCAACTTGTACCAAATCATTTTGTTTTGCCGGTAAAATTGGCGGGACCGCGACCGGTGGTGATAGCCGTTCTTGAATAACCTATAACAATTAAATAGGTAGGTACCAATACGCTCGCCCCCTATTACATGGGACTTAAATATAACTGGCGAAATGTGGTTGTACTATGAGGTACAACTCTGCCTAACCCTACGGGTATTACAGGCGTGATGTGATGTTATGTTTATAATGAAAATAAACACGAATACAATTATATGGGTACAGAAAACAAGCAAGTTGGTCAGGCATAACTTTTAAAATAAGTGTAATTTTTAGATAGTTTTCATAATCATTATAATATAATTAAAAATATTATTTACCTGTAAGTCATCATTCGTAACCTTATCACTTGTTGGTTCTTGCATACATACTTCGTATGCAACTTGAACCAAATCATTTTGTTTTGTCGGTAAAATTGGCGGGACCGCGACCGGTGGTGATAGCCGTTCTTGAATAACCTATTACAATAATATAACAATTAAATAGGTAGAGATACATAATGAAAACAATACAATGATATTTGCAAATACCGTTACTAAAGAAAATAACATTAGTTCAGTTAAGTAGGTACTTTGTTTGAAACTAGACCTTAAGGAACTTACCTCACGAGTTTGGTTGTTTGCTAGTTGAACTAATAATCTCCCACGTTTCATTGTGACTGATACACGTACGAAAATTGTAACAACAAACTTAAACTTATCAATTAATTATGTTTTTATTAATAAGATCACGCAGGTGACACAAATATAATACCAATAACAACAACAGCATGGCACAGACTGTTTGCGAAACTAGCAAGCATTGCATTGGAAGCGCGGGGTACCGCCCCGCGGGGGTGTCGCGCGACATTCGACGAATGGAACGAAAAATCAGTGCGCCTCACGCAGCCGCGTGATGCGGACATCTTATTAGAAGAGTAGGTAGGTTTTTTTAAAATGTCCTAGAAATAAATAGAATTTAACGATATTTTAGTTTAACACTGGGACAATTTAAGATGTCTCAACATAGAATTGTTTTTATAATTTCATATAAGGACATTTGAAGAAGTCTCTGTGTAGAACTAAAAGAAAAGTAAAAATCTTCCTGACTTTAGAAATATCTTAAGATGTCAGAATCTTGAACCAAAGGTCGGTAAAAATATGCTTAAATGTCTCAGTGAGACATTGAAATTTAAGCACTTTGGTTGCGTTTTCCAAATATCCGATTTTTGAACCGGACAGAAGAGCATATTTTTCACATGAAACAAAACTTATCTCAATTTTGATTTTTTTAAAGATATCTTACTGTTGAACTAGGGCAGCGACTAATTATTATTTAGTAACACAGCCACATCATTATTTAGTACTATCATTTTTTAGTACCAACTTGGCACAAACTAATTAGGACCGACCGAAAAATGCAGCTCACATTTTTGGTGGGCACCTACGACAATCACGTGGACATGGCATAGCTTAATAATTATAGAGAGTTGCTTTAACATTAGTTTCTTTTAATCACTACAATAGAGTTCAAGCATTAAAAAAAGACAAAATTGTTTGTTGATCGAAAATAGCTTAAAGATTATTATTTCTCGTAACATTTCTTTGATTATATGCGATTTGAAACTTTCCTTAATAGACTTAACATCACATAAAAGTTGTAAAAAAAATGTTGCCATAAGAATGACATACTAAACAAAACTTTACTAAATATTAATGAGGTGCAAGTATGTTTGTGTGATTTTTACGTTTGTGTATTTATTTGTTGTTCATTGTTATTCTCTACCGCATGAAAGAGCTCATGATGTCTTAATTTGGTCACCCGTCCGGTGACACATCAATGCGAAAGTGGTTTGACTTGCAATATCGCTGAACACGCAAACCACCGCGCCTCGCCGTCAAGCTCCATGAAACAGGACAGACAAATGCTGCAACTTTTTCATTAATATCTGTAGAATAATTAGTTTACTAACTAGATCATCAGTTATGCTAATGAATGTTGAAAGTTAAACTTTGATGACGCCGGCATTGGTGGTTCGCAACATTCTAACTAGAAACTATTTATTGCAATTAAGTGGTGGAACGACATAATGTGACATGATTCAAAATTTACATTCAATTAATACGCGCCAACAAACCGCATAGCTGAAGTTATTGTAAGTGAAGCGACTGGGTAAATATTAACGCACAAAGATACTTGTTGCAAATAAACAGGCATTTATTTTTGTTGGAAATAAAACTTTGATTTGTATTATGGACGGATCGATTTGGGAATCGATTATCGAGATTCAATTTATTTAGTGGCATAAT
Organism: Eudonia lacustrata; assembly: GCA_947562085.1. Taxonomy (NCBI): domain Eukaryota; kingdom Metazoa; phylum Arthropoda; class Insecta; order Lepidoptera; family Crambidae; genus Eudonia; species Eudonia lacustrata. The sequence goes on along the minus strand of OX387339.1, from coordinate 50,810,507 downwards.
GGCCCCATCACTAATTGTTCTTCTTTTTTTTTGTTGGTACACTTGTCTCGGGAAGGCAACAATGGCTGGTTTATAGGTTATCGTGTGTTGATAATTAAATAGATTTTAAGTAGTAATAAGGGCGTTTGGAGCCGTATGTATTACTCTAATTAAGTGTATTGTGCAACCTGTGTTTTGTGTGTGTGTACGTCGTAAGCGAATCGCATCGGGAGTACAATTCGCCGCTGTCGACGTCTCCGCTGCTGGAGAAAGCAGGTATTTCCTCGGGGGAAAAGTGCACTTGGGATAGTCGTTGGGTGTGATTAGGGAACCCGAGAAGACCCGGACTCGGATTCCGGCCCCATCAGACCATATGGATCCCGTTCTGGACGGCGGGAGCGGCATGGAACTGTGAGTGGATTTTGTAGATTTTAAGGTGTAACCTAATTTTAAACAGTAGTATAGTGTGTGTTGTGAGTTTCCGCAACAATACTTAAGTTGTGTATTTTATCAAGAAGCGAATTACAATTCAGCCCTAGCTTCTTAGCGGGCTGTCACCGAATCAATAATCTTCTCTTGTATTCTTCTAGACTTTTCCTCATCTCTTCATTCAAACTCAGGTCAGGACTTCTTGGCGGGAAAGTGAAGCGTCATGTCTGCGGTTTTGTTTTATTTTCTTAAATTTGTGTTATGTCGAATATTAATGTGAAATAATGGTGGATTATTAACCGTTAAGTGTTCGTGAGTGGGCATAAGTGTTGGCAAATGAAACAAAACAGTGCAATGTTACTTTTCAAATTCTCTCAAGAAGCTCGCGTGAGGACTTAGTAAAGTAAAGCCCCACATCTTTACTGAGATACCCGAGGGGTTGTGGTGGTATATCATTTCTCACTTCCCATTTCTAATATCATTCATCATCATCATATACGGAAATATTGTTTATTTATGAATTACTTGTAAGAAAAATTACTTTGACACTGGCTAAATGTGCTAATCGCACGAAGCCATCAACAAAAAAAAAAAACACGTCGTGTGCTGTAGAGCTGCCCAAGCAAAGAGTCCCGATCACTATATGAGCTACGCCCCTTCGGCAGACGGCGGGCGTGACCTGTAACAAAGCAAAACAAATACAGAGAATACGCCTGCCTTTAGAGGAGGAAGAATAAGGATGCAACTCTTGTTTGCCAGCCAACACCACGTTATTGAAGTGAATCTTACTAATATTATAAACGCGAAAGTTTGTAAGTACGGATGTTTGTTACTCTTTCACGTAAAAACTACTGAATGGATTTGGATGAAATTCGGCATACAGATAGTTTATAACTTGGATTAACACATAGGATACTTTTTATCCCGATATTTACTTGGGCACGGGAACCACGCGGGAAACCGCAAGCGGCTGCTAGTCTTAAAAAAAATTAAAGCGTAGAAATCATATCAGGGGGTGCCTGATTTCTGTTTCCTAACTATCATCCCGTAAAAAATGAAAATCTTTGTTATTTATTAGCAACGAAAAATGTGCCGACCACTGGTGCCAATGCCCTAAATAGCCTATATATTGTCCCACCGCTGGGCAAAGGGCCTCCATCATTGAAATCAAGTCAAACCGCTACAATTTATGTTATTGGCTTAATCACCATTACCACGCTTGCCGAATACGGGTTGGTGATCACAAACCGAGGTTATGCATCGGATAAACCGGAGCACGCTTTGGCCGACCTAGAAGTTGAACCCAGAACGTCAGGTTTACGGGCAGAAGGCTTAGCCACTAGGCCAGCAAGCCGCGAATAAAATAAAAACAAACAATGTAGCGGTAAAAGCTTCCTAAATTGGGTACTAGTTCAAAATACTCCGCGCTTCCTGCCATGAAAAATAAAAAAGGCGCAAACAAAAAATTCACTTTGAAGTGAAAGTCAGCAAAGCGAGTTGATTACCTACTTTTACGGCATTTCAAAACACCCTCGTCACTTCTTCGCCGCTTTTTGTTGTATATTTACGAATGCAAACGATCGCGCCCGCGCCGGGCCCAACAATTACATGGACGATAGAAGGGGAAACGAATTTATAAAAATTACACAGCTTTGGAATTAATTAATCTGGATTCTGAATACATGCTGATGCTAACATATTTATCATGGCCGTTGGGGCATGCTTATCATGTTTACACTTTTCACCTTTTTTTTTACCTTCCGCGTTTCGTTATATTTAGTTGCAATGTCAAATTCGGTTTAGGAATTTATATTGTTCGACAGTAGTACAGCAATTAAGCTATTAATTAAAGTTATAGAACAATTTAGGCCCCGGGTTCAATTCCCAGGTCAGGCAAAGTGTGTTTCGGATTATTCGATCTATGGGCTGGATTTTTGATCACCGACTCGTATTTGGCAAGCGTGGTGATTAAACCAATACCCATCAACTGTAGCGATGACTTGATTTTAATAATAGAGACCATTGCCCAGCAGTGGGATAGTAAATAGACTTTTCTTTCTATCTTTACTTTATACAACATTTTCCCAAGAAATCCCTGTTCTAACTTTTAAATATTATCTAGTATAAATGATTGTCCATAGTCCACAAACGCTAAGCAAAGAGGCTGCGGTTATACTCTTCGGTCTTCTGTATAACCTGCCGCAGCGTATGTATGTGGTCTATGGTGCTGAAGCCTTTTTGGAAACCGGCTTGTATTCGATAGGCTGGAAGTCATCAAACCTGCGTGCGAGATGATTCGTTTGACTCTCGAAAACAGCTTGTGGTGGACTATGAAAAAGTCTTCGATTCGATTGAAACATGGGCCGTGCTACAGTATCTCCAGCGGTGCCAAATTGCCTACCGGTACGTCGAAATGTTGAAGTGTTTGTATGAAAGCGCCACTATGTCAGTCCGTCTTCAGGACCGGAACTCGAAAGCGCAGTGTGGGTAGGCCTCCAACAAGGTGAACCGACGATCTGACGAAGGTCGCGGGAAGCCGCTGGATGCAAGCAGCACAAAACCGGTCGTTTTAGAGATCCTTGGGGGAGGCCTTTGTCCAGCAGTGGACGTCTTTTGGCTGAGATGATGATGATAAATGATTGGCCATTATATAGCCAGTAAGGAGACCTAAACAAATAAACAAAAATATGTATATAGAAGCGACACACCTACTCTTTATTTTATAAAGGACAATCACCACCTCATTACCAAATATTATCTAAACAAACTAAACACAGAGGTGGACTAACAAAGGAAATTTTGCATACAGATAAATTGTATCAACCTTGTCTTAAACGAAACCGCAATATAACAATACGAGCTTTTTGTAGAGAGGAGACTAATTCTTACATAATCTGTGGTTTCGCGATGTAGATAGTTGAAATTAACCACATCTCTGGTCTTGTAGCTTCTGTCATTGGTTTGCCAATGCCAACCGCAAGTCGGAGTCGTGTGGTAAGACCATCAGTTTTAGACCCTGATGTCGTGTTTCCAACATGTTGCGGTCGGTTTAGATAGTGGTAAGGCTTGTTCGTAGTTCACTTAGCTAGGTACTGCTACTTTGTTTAAATCTGTTGCCATGATAATATTTAAATTCACATTACCATAAACCATCGCACTAGCCCGGTTTTAAAGAGTGCCATCTAACAATAGCACCTGGTTCAACTAACCAACAACAACAGTCCAAGAAACATGATAACTCTGAAGCACAAAGGAGCCCGAGATCATCATCATCATCATCAGCTCATTTTATGACTCCACTGCTGGGGCACGAGCCTTCCCTATGGATGGATAGGGAGAACGGGCCATAAACTACCACGCGGGCCCAGTGCGGATTGGTGGTTGTTAACGACTGCTAATGCAGCCAGGACCAACGGCATTACGTGCCTTCCGAAGCACGGAGGAGCTCGAGATGATAAAGTTTTGGTCACCCATCCGATGATCGGCCTTTGCGAAAGTTGCTTAACCTCACCACTCGCAGACCGGGCGCGTTAACCACTACGCCATCGATCTCTTCTAGAGCCCGATATACCTATATGTATATTATATTAAATTGAAAGTCAGAGATCCGTTCGTGATAAGGTGAATCCACAATAAGTAGCATGTTCTGCATAACTTCTGTTAAACAGAACATGCTATGTATAATGTATAAGGTTGCATGTATAAGGTTGTTTTCTTGACACTTATCGTCCGTCCACACTAATAAAACATGCTACATAACTATGCTATATAACATGATTAAATTTGTCATAAGGTTTGGACTCACCTTTAGACGACAATATCTGTAAGGTGTCCTGCAAGATGGAACGGGTATTCAAGAAAACCCCATAAATTGTACGAAAAATTGTGAAAATTTGTGGAGCTTGCCTATGTATTCTATATGATTAATAAAGATGCAAAAGTTACAATCACAATCACCGCACGGAACACTGAATACAATAGGTATATTAAACCTTCAAAATATGTGGGTATTAAGTTTACCCACTCCGGCCGCATGTGAAGGGAACTAGCTCTGCTAAGTTTATTGGTTGAACGGAGAAATGGCGAAAGCCTCCGCATATTTTGAGATTTAGCTCACACGGGGCTTTATGATCCAACCGCATATAAATTTACATTTTGTGTGACCGTGTATTGTTTCATTTAATAAATCACTTGCCATTTCACAAATAGTTTTATTTTTATTTATTAACGGTTAACGACAACCAACCAAACCATTTACTTAAGGCGACGCATCGCAAAACAATTATTCTAATACGGAGCGTTTACGCCCCGTACCATAAGAAAAACTGTTTTTTTTCTTTCCAATTAATTCTACAATTATGTTTAAAAAAATGAACTAGCATAATAAAGTGTGTGTTCTAATCTACTAAGAAAATTTAGATGCTTAGATCGGTCTGGTTTGCCTGTAAAATGCAAATCTATGTTTTAAAAGAGGTTACTTTTGTATTTTTTTCTCTGTTATAAAAGTTGACAATAAAAAATCATGTCATCATATCACTTTCATATGTTTTGTAATTGTTGGGAAAAATCAAGATCCCCGCCACGTAAATTTCCAATGCGTCGTCATAAGTAACAACTTTGTTAGTCACATTTATAAAGAGACAGTTCTTAGAGAAGTCTTTGTTATAGGTTGTCATAACATGCGTTATAAGTATGCAACGTAAATGATATCCAATCTTTAATACCGTTGTGATCTAGGGGTAAAACCATCGTCCTCAGACCCTGGCCGGGTTTGATTTCTAGCGTAGGTGCATGGTTATTGTAGTCGATTTGTTTGCTGACATTTCTTATTGTTAGTTCGCTTGGCAGTCACCTATCCGTTTGTGTTAGATGTTTAAGTGCCAAATATATCATCTCATTACATACGTAGCCATAACACCTGTATGTGTGAATGTAGACGTCGATTACGAAATGGGAGTCTGGTTTTGAGCATGAAGAGCTTCAACATCAAAACGATGAGGCCGCACAGAAAGTGTCGAGTTTCAAGTGCGTTTGTACCATATAGGCGGAATTACTGAATTGAGTATTTATTAAGTTCAATGAATTTCATTTGATCAAAAAACATTTCAGTTTATCCTGAGATAAGTATAGCGCTACGTACTAAATCTTGAATAGATTCGGCGTTCATTTCAATTTAGTTCGCATTAAATTCTACAAAGCAATTATGATGAATTAGTACAGAAGAGTTGTTTGATGCATATATCCAGAGTGAAATGCGTAGTCAGCCAAAGTTATGCATGAACAAAATGAGGAGCTCGATGGCGCAGTGGTTAACGCGCCCGGTCTGCGAGTGCTGAGGTTAAGCAACTTTCTCTAAGGCCGGTCATCGGATGGGTGACCAAAAATGTATCTTCTCGAGCTCCTCCATGCTTCGTGAGGCACGTAAAACCGTTGGTCCCGGCTGCATTAGTAGTCGTTAACAACCACCAATCCGCCCTGGGCCCGCGTGGTGGTTTATGGCCCGTTCTCCCTATCCATTCATAGGGAAGGGTCTTGCTCCAGCAGTGAACACATAAATGAGCTGATGATGATGTTGCATGAAAATGTTGTCTAGTAAAGTGGGTTTGTCTCTCTTGTCACTTTAGGTTGTATACGTGACATTATTTATTTATGACTTTCCTAGCTTTGTTACAAATAAGGCGCTTATCCACTGCTGTGTACGGCTAGGTACGTTTCTATGCAAACGGGCCACACATCTGATATAGATAGGTTTATAAGGAAACAGCAATTAGTGTTCATGGTTTAACACCTTTATTGCAAACACAAACACTGCGCGATGAGACGTAGTATACTTAAATGTGTATGAACTTGACACTCTCTTTGCAATAACGATATCATCAAGACAAACATAAAGTTTGAAAATCGAATACTTATTCATAGTCAATTGAGTCAATCACAATTAAGAATTCAAAACGAACTGTCGCCTTAAAATCTGGAACAACCCCATCCTAACCGTTTAAATGTGTTTTACATTTCACAACAATCTTCTCACCAATTGCGACGAGCGAATTTCCCCCCCAGATCCACTTCATCCCGAGTTCCTCCCAACTTTTCCATTAGGACTTTGGGCAGAACTTTCCACTTAAAATTCTACTTAATCGCGAGCAAAATATTCCTTCCCCGAAGTCCGCCGTGTATTATTTTATTATGCTGAAATTATTAACTTCTTTCCTCTTTATACCCTTGTATTATCCGCACTTCTCTTCGGCTCTTTATATAATATTATGAGGATGCCAGGATAGTTTGGAATAGACAGTGCTCAAACTCCAAGTTTCAACGATAAACATTGCTATGCCATAAACATTAAATCTTCAAATCGTTTATTTTAATTAGTCTCATTAATTTGAGCTTTAACACTATATACTTATTGAAACATTTAAAAATATTACCAACTTTATAAATATTTATTGATCTCCCTTTCTTAGATATCTGTTTAATATATTTTTAGCATAATTTTATTAAGTCTCATTAACTTGAGCTTTACGTCTATTATATTAATGAAACATATATAAAACAAAACCAACCTTAATAACATTTATTGACTTACCTTCTTATTAGGTAATATGCTTAATATAATTTTAGCATAATTGTACTTAATACAGAACAGAGTACAAGCGCCTAACTTGAATATTAGCTTAGCAACACGAGACACAATACTCGTACAAAATTATAATTCAAACCATTAAACATAAAACTAGGAAATGCACAAGGGACTGGAAGTGATTATCTTCATGTTAATTATCGCGCAGGATTTAATGTCGAAGTATATCACTATTACGACATAGTGGTATACACGCAACATTTAATTAACCTACTTAATTTTAATGAACTAGCGATATTACGCATGCGTATAGCTACGGATTGTAGTTAAGCTAAATCTATTAACGACAAATTGGTTTGATCCCTAAACAATTTAGATTTGATGTTGTAGGTCATAATCATATGAAAGGGATTATATTGAATGTAGTAAGATTTTTTAATCGGCTCATTAAGTAGGTAAGTAATCTAGTTCCATTGCCATTAAATTAAAAATACATATTTTTTGTGCTTCGGAGTGCAATTCTATATCCAGTAAAGCACGGCAGGAGATTCCATAAAAACTCATTATAAAAAAAACCGACTTCAAAAACAGAAAACTTAAAAAAGTAAAAACCTCACGAAAAATCTAAAAAGCAATAAATAATTACCTAGATACGCATGTCAGTTTTAAAAAATGTCTATTGAAGTCGGGTGGTTGGTGGTCGGCTGGGGGACAATTTTGTTTCATTTAAACTTTTATAGTTGTTCCATTATTTCCACTTTTTTATTACCCCACCCGACTTCAGTGGACATTTTTTAAGACTGACATGCGTATCTAGGTAATTAATAATATGATTTCAATATTATTTATTGCTTTTTAGAGCTGTTTTTACTTTTTTAAGTTTCCTGTTTTTGAAGTCGGTTGTTTTTGGAAAAAATATTTTATTTTACGATTTTTAGTGATGGGTAGACGTAGACCTAACAAAGATGCTTCTCGGATGAGGAAACGATGACCTAGTAGGTAGTGGTATTCCTATGTAAAACTTCAATCTTAATTAGGTATTATTTTTGTACGAACTAAACATTTTGGCATATTGAACCGTATGAAGTAAGCCCAACAAAAGATAATTGCTGTAAATCGTTGAGGAATTCCCTCAACTGAGTCGAATTCCTTATCATGGTACCACCCTTAGGATATCTCCTTTCCAACAAAAAAAGAATCATCAAAATCGGTTCATAAACGACGAAGTTATCCGCGAACACACATAAAAAAATAAAAATAAAATATATATATATATACAAGTCGAATTGAGTAACCTCCTCCTTTTTTGAAGTCGGTTAAAAAAGCGTAGTACGCTTCATTCCTATTTATATATAAAGGAATTAGAGGAATGTCGATAAAATTATTAATTTCCATGATAAAAAATCATGGAAATTAGTAACAATAAAAAACAATAAAAACTCATCCTGCCACTGTAGACATTAGTGTATGTAGTGTATGTACAATAGTTTATTTGGATAGACAATAACGATTTAAGATTTTCATATAACATGTGTATAAATTTCTAACCGAAAACGAAATATATTTCACTTACCGATAAAAGTTTGCTATGTATCAAGCGAGCTCAATGCAGCTTTTGTGCTTTGGTGCTTGTGAATGGTGAAGCAATAAACGTGGGACTGTTTATTTCAATCGAAACAAGGCTCATTGGCAATATTGTAAACTAATTTAAAACAATTTGGGCATTGACCCTCAATCATTATAGGCAAATACGGAAATACGGAAAAACAGCATATAATAAAAACTTTTTGTTACAGTTTGCAATAACAAAAAAATACAACGAAAAGAGCAACCAAGGACATTTTATTGTTTCTGAGGCACGTCACACTCCGTAACAATCAACAAATAGAATCAATCTGTTTATAAATAAATATAGTTTTGTTCTTAAATAGTATTTACATTAAATATAATGAATATTGAATAGAAAACATTTATTAGTGGCACAAGACAAATGACATTCCTAAATTAATATTTTACATTATGTAAGTACCAAAAGGTGCCCGCCCGATAACATGATGTCAGGCCACCTAGATTATAGCAAAAACTGACGCTGGTCTTAATCAACGCCTTAGCGCAACCATACACAAAAATACAAAGCATGAACAATACAGAGTGTGGCCTAGAACCGGGGATAATATTGAAAACAGAGATTCTATAAGTCACTAGTAATTGAATCATTATGGTCTCAACCTCAACTAATTAAAATCAAAACTTCACTTTTGATTTTTTCTAACAAACTTAATCGTAAATTCAATGTAATGCGAACAATGTAATAGTTCCGCTCAACTCGATCGATTGAGTTCATTCTGACAACGTCTCTTTGACAATTTATGTCAATCTCCTGTACCACGACATTGACAACGTTAGCGATAATATCTTTTTTTGCAATAATGCACTGATTATGAATCGTAACTTTAAATTCTTGTTGTATGTAATGCATGGGTTTTGGTCAACTGGAATCTTATCAGAAAAAATACTAATACTCTAGAGAGTCTCTGTTTTCAATATAACCCCGGTTCTAGACCACACACTGTATACAACATTACATTTTACACGAGATTAAGCTTATTTATTTAGCTTTGCGCGTAGCATCATCGTATTCATGACAATGGTGATTCGAACCCAGTAATGCCAAGTTCAATCCGAGTTACCAATTCAGCAGTACCACAACCGTATTGTAATGCAATCACACTTGGGAGCTGTTTGATAATCGTACGAGTCTTGCCCGGTACAAAATGTCTGCCTCTTGTTATTTACAGAAGATATTTTTCACTGCTCGCTCTCACTGTTACTGAAAGTGTATACAGAATCTGCCGGTGGAAATGGTTCCTCACATTGCGAACAGGAGAAAAATAAACAACTCAGCAGTGTTTTGAACGATCCACAAACACCGACACCGAACTCAAACCTCGAGAACGAAAAACAAACTGCAACTTTAAAAATCTCACAATACGAGCATCCTCTATCTATTGTCGAAACGAAGTGGCAAATAAATCTCATGATTCGCCTTTGTTTATTTCTCGAAATGGAGTGGGAATTTATGAATCGCACAATGCTCCTTTACTTATCTGTTTCTCAAAATAAAGTGTAAATTTATAAATCTCGCAATTTCTTTTTATCTGTTGCTCAGCTACTCGTGACCCAGCGCCGCTCGCCGCCCATATATCAACCGGTCCGCTTTTAATCTCGCAAGCCCTATTTATTCACATTTATTCCAAAGATATTCTCCCACCGGAATTTCCCCCTTGAAATTGGTAACGTTTCCCGCGTTTAGCTGATTTGTACCGCTCTGTTATTGTGGTTTATTCCAAAAGAACAAAGGGATGTAAAATATTTGCAGTGACAAAAGACGGCGTTGACAAATTGTGGTCTTAGTCGAAACAACATCTTATACGAAAAGAATAAGGTGCCGTTGATTCTTAAGTAAATTCCAAGTGTCATAAAAATCATGGTTTTACAACAACACTGCTTTTATTATTAGGTATTTTGGCATGACCACAAATACAACGAAAGTCCCTGAAATCTGAAGCTAATAGTAAGTTATTGTTGTATATCGGCATTGATGATTTAAGCCTTTAAAAACTAAATTAAACCTTCTTCCTTGCGGCACCTTACGCTGTTTGTGGTAAGCATCTAATTTGCAATTACTCTCACACGTACACTTTGACCAAAATTGTCAAGTCATTGACTATCCTGTTACTTTGTAAGTTCAAACCAATCAACGTCTGAATTTCTAAAAAGAAAATATAATCATTATATCGCTACTAGCACCTTGGTGGTGGGTGATGCATAGAAAAGAACTCAACTACGTCTAAAGAATACGTAATTCTACCAAGCAAAGGGTAACTAGCGACAGAGACGCGATTATTATTCCATAGGAGTCAAGTACCTACATAAAAACAAAACAAAAAAGTTCCAATACAGTTTGACGAAACTCAATTTTCATTCAAACTGAATCCATACAGGACGAAGGAGCGTTCGTGAGCTGATTTTATAATTTATTCTCATAACAGTCAGGGTAACGATTCGTCAAGCCCACCTAACAATAGTAAAAGGAAGCCAATTTTTCCAACATGAGCATGAACAAAGCGGAGATTTATCACAGTAGAAGCCAGAACAGAAAAGATACCAGTAACAACGTCACGAACAACTGTTCCGATACCTATAATATGCGTCGGCTTTGAACATAATCAAATTCAAATTCGAATTATTTATTTCCTTCACAAATTAGGTACTAAATGCTAAAGCAAAGTAAGTCAATACAACAATTGAAGTCTAAATGTGAGGGACTGGTGCCTGAAATAGGTTTCAGAAGTGAAACCCGTTGCTACAGATCACCAGGCCTCACCCTCAGACAGCAAAAACAAAATCTGACCAACTTATCTGACTTATAGCGTAATAATACAAAAAGTAAATAAATAAAACGATAAATAGTGAGCATGCGCAAAGTATGAGTTGACTGACTTGACTGATCATTGATCTTGGCACCCATTTAGATCTCACTTTTTTTGTCGTTGAAGTCAACAACCAAGGCATATATCGTAATATTGAACTTGGCTCTTATTTCACATTTACATTTTTGAGGGGTTGGGTTTTGTATACTCGGTTGCTTGGTGGTAGTGCTTGTTTTTCCGCCTGGCTAGCTACCACCATCTTATCTAAATATGTCGTTAGAACAAGACCGTACCTGTGTCTTGTACAAAAGGCACAACTGGTCCGGCGTAAAGAATCGCCGCACTCTGTTCAGAATTTCGAGTTTTCGTGAGGCTGTTTTGATCACGGCTTCGATTTAGTCCCTTTGGCTGAACCAAATCGCAGCGTATCGTCATACCAAGCATGTTGATACTGCTTTGCAGTGTTATGAAGCAACTTTTTAAATTGAAAGAGAGAAAATAAATGAAATTTAATAATAACAAAATATTTACAAAATCTATACAAAACAATTTATATACAAAAATCTAACAGTTAATATGGGGAGGCCTATATCCAGCAGTGGATTAATATAGGCCGATGATGATTATGATGAGGAATCTATCAGCGCCAGATGGCGCTTCCTCAGCAGTATGTAGCGAAGGACTGGCTCAGCAACACTTCACAGGATCTCGGGGTCAGACTGGCTCAGCAGCACCGCACAGGATCTTGCAGCACTTCACAGGATCTCGGGGTCAGACTGTTTCAGCAGCAGAGGTCAGACTGGTAGAGGTCAGACTGGTAGAAGTCAGACCGGTAGAGGTCAGACCGGCAGAGGTCAAACCGGTAGAGGTCAGACCGGCAGAGGTCAGACCGGTAGAGGTCAAACCGGTAGAGGTCAGACCGGCAGAGGTCAGACCGGTAGAGGTCAGACCGGCAGAGGTCAGACCGGTAGAGGTCAGACCAGGTAGAGGTTCCGCAGTCAAACAGTGGTTCCGCAGTCAGTCAGTGGTTCCGAAGTCAGCCAGAGGTTCTGCAGACAGCCAGAAGGTTCTATAGACAGCCAGAGGTTCTATAGTTAGGTTCTCCTTGGTCAGAACTCGTAATTAGACTGGCCTTTGACCGCAGGACAGGACGCTTATATACCCTTACCGTAGAACACAATTTAATTTAAATTTATACAAATTTAGAATTACATAAAAAGTTTACATTGCACTTTTAAAAGAAAATATTGTCTTTGCCATCAAAACTTTTGACATGATTGTCAAGGCTTTGTTTATAAATTTTCATTGAATGGAAGTAATTTTATAATATCTAAAGAAGTATTGTAAGAAAATAAAGACAACATGTAATAATTTTGATAGAAAGATAAAAGGAAACAACTGGACCTAAAAATGTGACTACAAGAGATAAAAATATATAAAAAACATGCTTAGCAACAATAAAAATCGTAAGTATTTTCTTATTTACACAAACCTTTCCCTATCCTCTATCTTATTAACATGTTATAAAAAGTGAATACTACAGCAGGCGTAAAGATGTACCCTGAAGAGTTGGAAAGGGAAGGAATGGTGAATTTCTTGTCGTCAACGCGCATACCTGTGTTTCTTTGGCATTGAACTCAACCAGATTATTGGTGCCCCAATTAGATATGAGGTCCCGAATACCCGATTGAGCTCAATGACAAGATGCACTCGATTCACTTCGGTTTCGACCCGCCCTGCCGCTGGGTGACCGTTATATCCCCCATGGACCGTATGTTTGTAGAATTGTTGTGTTCCGGGAGCAAAAGATAAGATAGCCAGTGCCTCAGCAATTGAGGATTCCGGGTGAAGTGCACTTCCACCTTCGGCCTTATCATCACTTAACATCAGGTGAGATGGAGGCCAAGAGTTTACCTGTAAGATATTTTAAAAGAATGCTAATCATGCTACATTTAAGCCCTTGACTGGTATAGCACTGTATATTTTTCATTGGTTTTCGATGGTATTGCAACAACATAAGGTTGAAATTATGATGGCATCTATATTATCACTACCAGTGAGAGAGTCAAAAAGTTGCAATGAGTAGCAATACAATTAGTAAGCACTTACGCATACCTTTGTTAAGGCCACAGTGACGACAATATTGGTACAGACGTCAATAGACGTAACCTGTACGCTTTTGTTAGCTGATTCAGTCGAATAAAAACACAATGGCGTTTTAATTGGTATTTGTGCGCTGATATTATGGTAGGTAGTAAATAGTATTAAAGTTCTATGTAAGACTAATTTCAGACCGTCTCTTTGTCTCATCCGAGAGATACACTACATAGTAAATAGGAAAATAAATCTAAAAGAAATTCGTAGTACCTACCTCAAGGTAGTATTTTAGGACGTATCGTCTTTCTTTTATACATATGTTTATGACATCACTCTATGCTATTAATAAAGAGGTAACGTTTGTAATAATGTTTGTTTGTGTTTGTTTGTTTGTTTGTCGGGGCTAACCTCTTGAACTAAGTACTGGTCCAATTCCAAAAATTATTTTGCTGATTATATAATGCTACATACCGGGGGGTGCTACATAGCGGGTAATATAGGCTATGTTTTATTTTGATAAAGATTCGTCTTCAGCTCGAAATCTCTAAATTAGCGCTGCTTAGCTGCTTCATCGGCGTACGCTGAAAATTATGTACTACAAAAATATTATTTATCAGTTGATGAAAAAAGCACGATTTAACTAGCTTTAATAGTAAAGCCACAAAAACGTTATTTATCTATAGTAATGTTAGGAAAAGGTAAAGTATGTAAAGGATTTAGAAGGTCTCCGAAACTACTAATCCAATTTTAAAAGTTCTTTTACCAATATTTAGAACGAAATTTCAGGGTGGATATTGGCTATAACTTATTTAGATAAACGATAGTGAACACTTCCAAATCTTAAAATTTGTAAAAAAAAAGTCGGAAAAAAGATTCGCAGTTGGCTGCTTAGGCGTGCGCTGACTAAACGGTTGAGTTTACATGATAATGACGTACTACAAAATTTGTCGTCATTAGTAGATCTAAAAAAAGTCAGGGACACGATATACCTAGCTTTTATATTTAGTTGTGTGTACTTATGAGGCATATTTAATAAATCTTTACTAAAATAAATAGATTCATATCCTGAGGAATTTTATGACAACACGATTTGGTTTTACAGCATCTAATTTGGTCGCTTAGTTTTGAAAATATTGCAAAAACGAAAATAATTCACTGATAAATTCGTGTAGATATTATTAATATTTTTTTTTACCGTCTACTTTAAGATAAGATAATTTTTTTTTTTTTTATTTATTTTGGCACGTAACAGTCATTACAAAAAAAATACTAACACTAAAAATTTACAAGGTTAATAGACAATGAGTGCCCAAACATAACTTTAACTTACTAATACAATGTACAAAAAGAACAAGTAAGTATAGTTATTATGCAGTTGCAAAACAATGCGTTGAAAGCAAAAAAGAACAGAATACATTAATCATGTACGTACACACACACACCCTTACACACACACACACACACATATCCTCACACCCTCATAAGGCTATTTAGAGAGTTACAAAATAAGTCTGTGTTTGAAAATTGGCAGCGGTTGAGGTAATTATTCCTTTCTTTGAACTCTTTCAATTCTATCTAAGTCTTGTTTATAGTGAGGATTCCAGACAACACAGCCGAAGTCCAAAATAGACCGAACAAAGCTGAAGTAGAGAATTTTAAAAGTAATAGGTTTTTTAAATGGTTTGGTTATTCTGTTGATGAAACCTAAATTACGAAAGGACTTCTTGACAATTGAGTCAAAATGTAACTTGAATGAGAGCTTACTGTCCATTATTATACCCAAATCGCGAATACTGTCCACTCTATTTAAAATCATGTCGTTTAGTTTATAATAAAATTAAATAGGGGCAGATTTTCTTGTATAAGTTATCACCTGACATTTATCTGTGTTAAGAAACAATTGATTTTCAATGCAGTATCTACTTAAAGAGTCTAAGTCAGATTGCAATTTAAGACAATCATCCATATTAGTCACAACTCTGAAAATTTTTGTGTCGTCTGCATATTGAAGGTGATTGCAGTTAAGTAGGACGTCTTTGATGTCATTGATATATATAGAGAACAATACCGGCCCAAGGTGAGAACCCTGTGGGACTCCAGATGGTATTGGTAAATAACTTGAGCAATAACCTTTAAGACAGACAGCCTGACTTCGATTTCGAATATAAGATTCCAGCCATCTGAGCAAGCTGCCGTGCACACCGAGCCTCCAAAGCTTGTTGATAATAAAATTGTGGCTCATTTTGTCAAAAGCCTTGGAAAAGTCGGTGTACACAACATCAACTTGAGTGTCTTTATCCATAGCTCTTAGAAGAAAATCGGTGAAAGTTACCATGTTGGTGTCAACACTGCGGGATTTGATAAATCCATGTTGTTTATCGGAGATATGATTACGAAAAGCGTAGGAAAGCTGGGATGTTACTATCTTTTCCAGTATTTTACCAAGTACACATAGTTTCGATATTGGTCGGTATTGTGTGACTAATTCTTTTTTATTATTTTTGGGTATAGGCGTGATCAGAGCTCTTTTCCAAAGACTAGGGAACACACCTAAGAATGGACATTCGAAAAATAATAGTAACTGGGTTTAATAATTGCTCAGCACATTTGGATATTATTATAGGGTGTATTTCATCAGGCCGGCTCCTTTGTGTATGTTGACATATTTTAAGTGTTTAAGTAGATTACTTTCTTGTAAGTTTAAGTGACCGATATCTACGAGTGTATTACTTTTTGATGAGGTGTTTGGGACGACATTTATATGATCATTTATAGACTTGATGAAAACGGATTGGAAAAAATCATTGAATGCATTACAAATGTCGTCTCCTGACAAAATTATTCTATTATCACAAAACATTTTTTGAGGAAGTTCTCCCGCTTGGTTTTTTGGCTTAACATATGTCCAAAAATAGTTAGGGCTATCCTTAATTTTATTTTCTGAGAAAACTAAATATTTGTTATGTGTATATGTTTCTAATTTGCGTAACCTTGCTCTGAGTAATGAGAAAATCCTATAATCCGCTTGATTACCATATTTTTTCCATTTTTTATGGTATTTTCTTTTCTCATTACTCAATTTTATGGGCGTGAGTACCATGGCGGAAACTTTTGGGTATTGATCTGTGAACGAACAGGTACATATTTTTCTATGAGATTATTATAGTAGTTTATGCAACTGTCATATAATGAAGGGTATTAAAACACGAGTGTGAGTTTATGAAACGAGCGCAGCGAGTTTCATAATAGTAACGAGTGTTTTAATACCCGTGTTATATGCAGTTGCATACACTACTTTATCTTCACTAATGCAATTAGTCAAACAACAAGAGTAAAAGCTGACATTAGTTTATTTATAATAATTGTTCAAATTTTGGATGGTACAATTTTGAAAGTTAATGTTAATTATTGATCCAGCAGCTGTAGCGGTCGCGGGGCAAGCAGTAGAGCTCGTAGACGGAGTTGGAATATTTATCATTACTTCATTCGTCTTGTTTTCTATACTGTTCAAAATCGTATTTGAGACTTGAATTTTATTCATTAAAGACTCATCAATGTAGCTTTCAGCCACAGTAGAAGACTTCCACCCCCCGTGTCGTTTCAGTGCGGTCAAATCACCACCGCTATCTATGAGAAGGGTCGCCGAGGTGCGCCGGAAGCAATGCCCCGTGTACAACGCTGGGTTAGGCAGATTCAAAAAACTTGCGATAGTTTTTCCCAGAGCACCAAATTTATTAATACCAGTTCTTTGATCGACGCACTTCCCCGATCTATAGCTCAAGAAAAAGGCAGGCAGGCAGTCACAACGAAAGAACGATCTATTTTCGTTTTTGTTTTCGAAACTTTCACCATGATTGTACTGTCGTCTATGTTAGAGACTTCATCGAACTGGATGTTGTATAGCTCTTGCCTTCGGCATGCCCCCATTATGCCGAAGATTAGTGCAACCTGTAACAATAAACGATATAATAAACTCGAGGTACATAGCCAAGGCAAAAACTATGATTTATGAAGTAGTAAAGTGTATGTACCTACTACCTAATTTATACACAAAGCGCTTAAACGGAGTGTCTAGATAACTTGCGTGTGTAGTACGTAAGTACTAGGTAGATTAAATAACAGAACTAAAATACACTTACCTTTTCAAAAAGATACAAAATATCTGGTGAATCTTTCAGGAACATCTTTATTTGACCTGATGTAAACGTCAAGGACTTTTTTTCCTTGTGTCCTTCTGAACTGCGTTTCGGGAACGCTATGACTTTTGAATACTTCGTGATATCAATATTGTTGTAGATACTCAGTGTGGACTTGAGCATAGAATATTTAGCCCACATAGAAGATGGCTTGAATTTGTCGGAGAGGTCTTTGAGATACACAAGAATGACATTTCAGAAAATGATGTAGTTTTCTTTTCGATCTTCCATGCCAAAAAGTTATTATATTCTTTTTCATATAAGTAATTTTTTAGATTTTTCTGGCAAAAGATTGTAAGTTACTTTTGTTGCCAATTCTAGAATATCCGGAGGCGTACAAATATCATCGTCGCTGTCCATTTTTAACTTTTAATGGTTATATTGCCATACTGCATTAGATACATTAAAGTCTCCTACTACAAGAAAATTTTATTACCACAACATTACAAAAATACGTACTGTATGAAGTAAAATAAATTTGCAAACTCAAACTCTAAATTTGCGCATTACTCAAGAACCAATTTAAGTAAAAATTACCATGACGATTACCCATCACAACTTTTTTTTTATCTCCAGCGGACATTTGACACTTGGTCTTTTATCTCACCTTAATAAAGCTGGTTTAAGTGTAGTTCGTCAGGCATCCTTAACTACTGACGAACTGGTTGTCCTATCTGTAACTGTTGCAATGCCATTTTTATTGATGTCATGACATATTTAGATAAGATGATTGTAATTCTACTAATAAACTAACTATGAGCTCGATGGCGCAGTGGTTAACGTGCCCGGTCTGCGATTGCTGCAGTTAAGCAACTTTCGCAAAGGCCAGTCATCGGATGGGTGACATAAAAATTATTATCGATATAATAAATTTTTCTTTTTAATTTTTGCTCCTACGTGCTTCGAAAGTCACGGAAACGTTGGGCCCGGCTGCAATAGCAGTGATTAATAACCACCAATCCGCACTGGGCCCGCGTGGTGGTTTATGGCCCGTTCTCTCTATCCGTCCATAGGGGAGGTTCGTGCCCTAAGACATAAAATGAACTGATGATGATTGTAACTTGCCAAGCCATACCGACTTAAATAAGCCCAACCTCAAATCAAACCCGAAACCTTTAAGTCTGTGACCAGTAACGGTGTCTAACCAGTAGACCACAGAGGCGGATGCTGTTCTTACTTGGAGAAATAAATATCTTCTCCAGCAGTAATGGCAGTGACGCTGAATTCAAACTGGACAATAGATAGGTTCGCACAGTACATAGTATGTAACATCTTATTTACACAACATATCCCAACCAAACCTACTCTCCATACCTACGAGTATTATCCTCGGGTGCCAAGTACTTACCATGGCGAACGGCCCGACATCCGAAGGTCTTAGGTTAAGTTCCCAGGTTGGGCAATGAGTGTTTTTAATTTTCCGAAGCTTTGTTTGGTTTCTGACCACCAACCAGCATTTTGGAAGCTTGGTGATAAGAGGCCAACTTCGGCGTTCTTGTTCAGAGAAACTGAAACCCTTAGACAATTTTGACTTGTTGTATGGTGGAGAATATAGTATAATTCGTAGCGGCCTCGCTTTTTGCAATTTTCCCTTATCTATTTATATAAAGCCAAAATTCCGAAGCTAGTTTTCAATTAAATACGCTGACGGCAATTTTCAAGCTCATGGCTTGAATCGTTTTGTACGTGGCTAAAACACTATCCGAAAAAACCAAAAAAAAAAAAAAGAGCCCTCATCCTTTTAGTCTAGGTCATAGGAAAACTGATTAATTTTTCCCGCCATTGCGAAAAATTTTTCACAACTGGTTTTCACTGTTGAAATTATAGTTATTTATTAATTGAAATGTCTACAAGTACTAGTTATGAAGATAATGATTTATGTTGTACACCGCCCGATATAAGATGTGAAGCCCTTAAAGTTATGGAAAGTTTACTACCTGAAAACTCCAAGCACAAATATCTATTGGCGTACCAAAATTTCATACAATGATAATAACTTAGTGGGGGAGGCCTTTGACCCGCAGTGGGACAAACTTGGCTAATAGAAAAAAATCCTTACCATCGTAGTTATGTCATTCCTAAGATCTCGTCTGCTAGGTTTTCAGTAGGTATGGTTAATGATACTAATTTGGATGCTTGTATTATTTTCTTATCTTAATTGGAAGATGTTATATTACTTATTATGTCAGAGATCGAAGTGCAATGACATGGGTGCCACTCACTTTTAGATATTTTTTATTTTTATTTAGATATTTGAAAATAATTTAAGGCTCATAAGTTGTTATTTCTATTTTCTTACGGTTTTCGGTAAAATCGCTATCGGCTACACGTTTTTCTAGAAATAGTTCAACGGCACCGAGTTCACGTACCGCTCGTTATATTTTTTCGAGATGATCCTTAATTTGTTCAAAATAAAATAGCTTTAATCTATTTTTACATTTATAAATAAACGTTTCATTTCATTTCAATTAAAAATATATCATTTAGGCTGAGGAAAATCTGCATGAAATTAGGCAGAATCTCCAAAGTTTCCGTCCGTCGCATAATTAACGCTTTGTTTAACATTTTACCGCGACACGACATCTTTGGAAAAGCACCGTGAACAATTCATAGGGTTGACAAAACTTTATTTAGTACTTTCGATAAATAAACTGATTATATATTGGTATACTAGCGGCCCGGTGGCGACTTCGTCCACTTCAGTGACGCACTCGCATCCAGTGATGATTTGAAAAAAAAACTTTGAAACACCTTTGACTAAAACCTTTTTTATATACATACCTTCAATAAAAAATAAATCAGCCAAATCGGTCGAACCATTCTCAAGTGATGCTCTAACATACATATGGCAATTGTATTATATTATATAGATTTATCCACAATATTTCAGTAGAATAATCAATACGTAGTAACTAAAACAATTAAAATACTTCGACTTTCAATTACAGTGTCACAGCAGTCCACTTTTCAGGAAAACTTTTCATGAAATGTCGATCGACGCGCACCAGAGTACCGATAGCGGTGGTAACAAATGAACTGAAACCCAAAGAGTATTGAACCATAACGTTATCCTAAACCAAGATTGCTTCGTGAGTTTTGCACTGCACTTCGATAGCGTATAGTGGGGCTCAGTTACGTTTAATATTGACATTATCTATTAATACGGTCGAACCGATTATAATATGAACAAAATAATTTTGCATTTCTGAAAAGACTAAAAGTAAGATACAAGAATGTGTATGATCATTAAACAATAATTGTCTTGACTTGCCATATTCATTACCGTAACAGTTATTCAATTCAAAGAAGTTGAAAGTTGACGCACGTTTGAAAAGCATATTTTTGTTTTGTTTTGTAAATTAGTTGTCCTTGACACACAGTCAACATAGCCCTAACTCCTACAAACAATTGCCCGATGACAGGCACGATGGGAACGTGAGCAGTTTCATATTAAGCCATTATGAGTCATTATGTACATTCTCCAGGTTTAAAAGTTTTATACGGTTCCCAGACTTGGAAAGCGATCTCGAGGCAGACAACCAACCCGACGATGGCCAGACGATATCGTCGGGTTGGTGAGGGGCAGTGGATGAGGCTCGCGCGGGACCAGCTAAGTTGGTGTGTCAAAGGGGAGGCTTATTCAGCAGTGGGTGCTTACGGGCTGACATGATGATGATGATGATGATGATGATAATGAACTAGGAATGATACAGTTTTCGTAGTATCTAATACTCCAAAAAGTTGAACGCTTTCTTTTGAAATTCGGAACCAGAATAATATTTATTTACAGCATTCGATGTCACAAAACGTCATTAAGTTTAAAAAATGTTGTACGAGTATATAACCTCATTAGAAGAATACATTTACAAGGAAAACAGTTCAGTAACAATTTGATTAAGTCCAGAACGTTCGTGCGCGGTTAGATGACGAATGACCACTTACGACTGTGCATTTTTCAAAACCACCTCACCTTGTGACGTGCTCTCAACTCAGTCGTTACTTCACTTTAGTCTGATCCTTATAAACTAACCCATAAGACCGAGTTTAGCTACGCTGCGGTACTGTTAGAAAAAACTGTGAACGCATAGCTATATGAATGTCCCCATACGGGCACTCGTCCATATATGTCAAGTGATATGCTCACTAAAACATGCGTGCTTTGTCGCAACTCGCTGACACAATGTGTAATAGAACACACTTTGCTGACATGATAGGGGATGCATGTTCCATTAAAACCTCTAACGTATACCGAAAGTACTTACTCGAATACTCACTCACTCACAGCATATAATTTTGTAAATGTCATTACATATTATATTAAAGCTGTGGAGTTTCTTGCGCCCATTCTTCTCCACAGCTAAAAAACAGACGTCCTGAATGGGTAGTAGGCAAAAAAAATTTTGGACGATTCAAAAGCACTTTTCTAAAGTTTATTGGAATAAAAATATTTGACTTTGACTTTGAAAAAGTATAGTAACGATTGAACCCTTGCTGAGTTTGTTGCCGGTTTTTCTCAGTACAAGGTCTCCCACCCTGTGTAGACTTACGAACCGATGGCATAGCATCATTCATAAGAGCTATTTTAGCCTAAACTGATTAAATAGTTTTGTATTTTGGCATTTTAATTTGAATTTTGAATTTGGAAAACTCAGAAAATAAAAAATGAAAGTAGGCAATGTACGCTTTTTCATAATGAGTGTAACAAATATCTATAGCAAGACCGGGAACTGAGTCCTCGCCTACGGTAGGTACGCGGGGCGGGGAGGTACGTAGTGGCAGAGCCACGAACACGAGCGACTTGCGACGCGGCGAACGGATTTCTAGTTTATTGCGCGCTATACAATGGCAGTCATAGTCAACGGTTATAGAAATAACGCAATGAACTACACATCGCTCGCCTCAGCAAGACGTCAGTGGTTTTGGCCGGGCGATAAAGTGGTACACACGTGATAATTTTAATAAGATTCATCTGAAGATAAGCAATTATAAATATAGGTGCTACTTTTAAACCGTCCGAACATTTTTTACCTACTACCCATTCAGCACGTCTATATTTTAGCTGAGGAGAAAAATGGGGGCAAGAAACTGCACAGCTTTTATATAAGTAACGACATTTACAAAAAAATTTACCTATATCGTTACCAAATCATGCGAAATCACAATACATCTTATTACATACATTTCATTACATTACTCGCGCCCTTCGATTCGATCGATTCGATTATCAGAGTCACTGAGTCCTCGCCTGCACAAGGGGTACAAGGACGCGGAAGTAGGAATAGTATAGTATTATATTCCCAAGATGAGTCGAAATGTCTTCGGACATAAAATTAATAGTCAGTGTAAGCAAATGGCTTTTAACGTATATGAATATTTTAGAAAAAAGAAATTGGTTCCAAATTTTGCTGAATATGAACCAGATATTCCTTTAAACAAAACCGTAGCAAAAGTTACAGGACTATCGGAAAAGTCTGTATCTAATAAAAAATTAACGAAAAATTTCAATCACCGAGTAGACCAAAACAGATTCGCAAAAAAAAGAATGGGAATAGACGATTTCACAAAAGGTGTGGTGAGAATATAAGTCACTCAGTTTTACACAATTGATAATTAATACAGGATATTGTTGATTTTATTATTAACGTGCAGGACGATTCAGATGATTCTGATGATGGCTGCTTCGAAAGTAAAGAATCAAGTTCCAGTGGTATTGATATGGATACAAGTGATTGATTTATTGTTTTGATATTGCTAAATAAATAGTACACAAGTTCAATACCATTGTATTTATCAAATCTTCTATAATAAATAACGGCTGCAAAGTAAAAAACAGATATTTTTTTTTACTTTTCTCAAAACAGTTGACTAACTAGGTAGGCAGGCACCTCTATTTATAATTGCATTGCAGATGAATCTTGTTAAAATTATTACGTGTGTACCACCTTACCGCTTGACCACGACTACTGACGTATTGCGACGCGGCAAACGGATTTCTAGTTCATTGCATTTTTTCTATGACGGCTGACTATGTCTGCCGTAGTATAACGCGCAATGAACTAGAAATCCGTTCGCCACGTCGCAAAACGCTCGGTACTCATGGCAGAGCTCTACGTACCTCCCGCCCCGCGTACCTACCGCAGGCGAGGACTCAGTTAAGCGGTCTAGCTATAGAGGAGTTGAAAGTAGTAGTGCGTTCGAACGAATGAGAAAGTTATGCGGCTCTCGCAATGGTTAGTATAAAGATAGCTGACTAAACGTCTCTCCGTTTTGGAAAATACGGTCCTGATTTTTGTTAGATGATAGTGATACGCATCGGACCGCGTTTTGGCTATATTTGTAGTGTTTTTTAATCGAAATAAAAAGGATTCAAACGTACAAAATTTTAAGTCTTTGAATTCTTATTAAATTGCTTTTGATTTTGCTATCGATAAAGTTTGAGTTGTGGTTTCCCTACGTGTTTGCTCAGGTTGAAAGTCAATACCACTAAAGAAAATCAGTGGATTTTCTTTAGTGGTATTAACCTAACATAACTAATATATACTAATATGTATATACTAATATATAAGGCTTATGGAGTGGTTAGGTTACACTAAGTACTATTTTGAGGGTTCCGTACCTCAAAAGGAAAAAACGGAAACCTTATAAGATTACTTTGTTGTCCGTCTGTCTGTCTGTCTGTCTGTATGTCTGTCTGTCAGGACCCTTTCTCTCGGGAACGCGTGGAGGTATCGAGTTCAAATTAAAACCACATACTCAAGTCTGCGATCTCTTGAAGCTGTGGAAAAATCAAACTTCTAAGTTAACGAAAAAATAAGATACGGCTGTTTATGTCGCAAAAAACGTATATTTCGACACCCAAAATTCATAGGGTACTTGCCGTTGACCTAGAACTATGAAGTTTGGCAAATAATATCGTCTTATACTACAAGTACAGGGAAAAGTCTGAAAACTATACATATTTAATCAAAGCAGGGTCTTTTTCCAAGGAACGGGGGTCCAAATTTTGAATTAAGTTAACCGTGTCATGTGGGGTGTTGTATGAAAGGGCTTCATTTGCACAAGCTTAAACCGATTTTTAATTATTTTTACGATGTACAGTTTTCGATTTATGATGAACAATGAAAAAAGAAATACCTTTTCCCTCTTTTATAAGTATAGGTAGTAGGTACCTAATTACTTTGGTGTATAGTACCTAACGGACGTCTCGGTTGGCGACTCCGACTCGCAATGTCCGGTTTTTATAATATGTGAACACGACTATAGTAAAAATCTTTAAAACAATCCTTGCAAATCTAATACTAATCAATTAAAACCTTCCTTATTCTTATTTCCTTATGCTCATAGGAACAATAGTATAAAGATAAAACAACAATCCGTTGTATGAGGACAATGGACAAACACCATTAGAATTACAGAGAAATGTTAGTGAGAATATGAGGAAACATAAAAATCCCATTAAGATCGGCTTTCCATGGATCCGTGTATCAAATGATGAGTGTGTTTGCGGGAACGCACGAGCCCACAATTTTTCCGCGCAATTAATTTTTACGAAGCATTTGATAATACCCGTGGTATGCGTGCTAAAGTAGTATTTATATTCGTGTCGAAGTCGTTTTTCTTGTTTCTTTATGTTTGCTCCGTTGCTTGAAACGTTTATTTTGTTACAACCATATTTGGTTTCAACAAATTCAGTCTAGAGTCAGTAAGTATCATTGTATTATTATAAAGTGATACTGACTTTAAACTGAATTTAGCAGAGATATGAAAACGTATAAAAATAATATACATATTTTTTTTTAATAAAATCTAAAAATAACTTATAACAACCCAGCCGATATGTCAATATGGATAAAAGCGACATTTCGCGCGACTTCAAAGGCGACGGTCCACTGTAAGTACGTACATTGTGATACGCTGAATACTATGGCTGAATATTAGTGATTCTGAGACACTAGACATTACGGGACTGGACGACTTAAAACACTGGTAATTTTTGGACACTTGTTATTCTGAGACACTAGACTTGACGGGACTGGCTGGACTAAAACACTAGACATGTTTGGACACTTGACATTTTGAGAGACTAGACATTGTCAGTCAGAGCGAACTTAATGTCTTTCTCTCTGTTTGCTCCGGTTGAACGTTTAAACGTTTACTGTATTTAGTTGTGAGATTGTAAGATATGGAAGAAATATTTTTAAAAAAAACCTACAATATAGGCTTAATAGAAATAATTAACTTCAGTAAAGACATGAAAAAAAACCGACTTCAAAAAACAGGAAACCTAAAAAAGTAAAAACAGCTCTAAAAAGCAAGAAATAATATTGAAACCATATTATTTAATTACCTAGATATACATATCAGTTTTAAAGAAGGTCTATTGAAGTCGGGTGGTAGGTGGTCGGCTGGGGGACAATTTTGTTTCATTTAAACTTTTATAGTTGTTCCATTATCTCCACTTTTTTATTATAAAAGCTCCACCCGACTTCAATAGACATTTTTTAAAACTGATATGCGTAAATAGATAATTAATAATATGATTTCAATATTATTTCTTGCTTTTTAGAGCTGTTTTAACTTTTTAAGTTTCCTGTTTTTTGAAGTCGGTTTCTTTTGTTAAAAATATTTAATTTTACGATTTTTAGTGATGAGTAGACGTAGACCCAACAAGGATGCTTCTCGGATGAGGAAACGACGGCCTAGTAGGTGACGGCCTACAAAAATAATACCTAATTAAGATTTAAGTTTTACATAGGAATACCACTATTCCTATGTAAAACTTAAATCTTAATTAGGTATTATTTTTGTACGAACTAAACATTTTGGCATATTGAACCGTATGAAGTAAGCCCAACAAAAGGTACCTACCTACTGTAAATCGTTAAGGAATTCCCTCGACTGTCTATGGTCTCCATTATCAGACATGTAATGGCACTTATAACCCATATGGGAGCAAAGTTCTTATCAATAGAAATGAATTACGACCAAACACAAGGTAGCTACTGTAAAACGTTGAGGAGTTCCCTTGACTGTCCTCTGTCTTCATCATCAGACCCCTAATGTCAGTCACAACCCATCTAGGTGTAAAGTTCTCATCTGAAGTTCGGCTCAATCATTAGATCGACTCCAGACCATAAATAGTACTGCTTTAAAATACTTAATGAAAACATTAACAAACGCACTAGTCACCACTACGATTTCGAAAACGAAGGTTCCCCTCAATTCCTCTAGGGTGCCATCATCAGATCCTGGTTTCCTTATCACGGTACCACTCTTGGGATATCTCCTTTCCAACAAAAAAAAAAAAATCAACAAAATCGGTTCATAAACAACAAAGTTATCCGCGAACACACGTAAAAAAAATACGAGTCGAATTGAGTAACCTTCTCCTTATTTGAAGTCGGTTAAAAATATTTACCCAAATGGAAATAAGATCTCAAAGGAACATAAACATTACAACGTATTGTAAAAATGGCAAAGTATCAAAACAATTAATTTGATTATTCACTAAGTTTAAGTATTCTTTTGCTCTGTGTACAGGGAAATCAACTTTGTTGTCGTTTCCAAGCAATAACCTTTGAAAACTTCTGTGGCGACGAGGAAATACCCACTCACTCGTCATTTCCGGTCTACGAGAAGCCAAAGGGGTGCTGTATATTTCTCTCCTTTTATTTATTGTTTTCACTGATTATTACAACAAGCAGCGGTACGACAGACTTCAAAAGCCATTTTGTTTTTTTTATTTTACAATTATGTGATATTAAAATAAGCGTCCGATTTTGGAATACTGATTCTCCCCCGCAATTATAAAGAGAGAGTACGAAAACAATTAAGTAGGTAGGTATTTCACGCTTCAATCAACTTCATTCATTTTTCAATAACATTTGTCCCAAAAAACACGCATTTACCCCTTTTAAAACAGCGTCCATTGTTTCAACCAAGTCACTGAAACAATATTTCAGTGAATACAGATAAAGAATACCCTTAAAATTTTCAGAATAAATACGCTTTTGTGCTGACCTCCGTCTATTTAATGAATAAATAAGTTATGCCAAGAAAAATTAAAAATAAGGTTTCGCAAATTATGCTTTATTGTTTCAAATTTTGAAGCTGTGAAGCTTAGAGCATTAAACCAACCTGTGAAGAGTTGAAACTGAAGTAGGTAAATACTCATTTCTAAGAAAAACTTACCTACGCAATTTCGTACTTCTTATATTAAATGGTCAAAGAAATTTATACTGAACCAGTGGTATACGTATCAGTTATTAGTTTTTAAGTCTGCTATAACTTAAGTAATTAAATGACATGGATTCACACACATAAAAAACCGGCCAAGTGCGAGTCGGACTCGCGCACGAAGGGTCCCGTATCATTATCTATAAAAACGAGCAAAAACGATCAAAAAAATCACGTTTGTTACACAACAAACTCCCCTATGGGAGCCCCCTTAAATATTTATTTCATTCTATTTTTTAGTATTTGTTGTTATAGCGGCAACAGAAATACATCATCTGTGAAAATTTCAACTGTCTAACTATCACGGTTCATGAGATACAGCCTGGTGACAGACGGACGGACAGCGGAGTCTTAGTAATAGGGTCCCGTTTTACCCTTTGGGTACGGAACCCTAAAATGACCATGGCGTTACATATTTATGAGTCACGGGAATGCTACGTTCTTGAAGAAAATATTTCAGAAAATACTGCCCACCCTCACACCTTAAAGGATATGACTAAGTGAGTTTAAAAGCGCTTTTATAACTATACTTATTAGTAACAAAAATTGTTAGGTACATTAATATAATACCTTAGTTTGTTTGTGGGTTTGTATCATCATCATCATCAGTCAAAGGACGTCTGGACAAAGGCCAAGGATCTCCACAACGACCGGTAATGTGCTACTCGCATCTAGCTGCTTTCCGCGACCTTACCAGATCGCGATCTTTGTTTGTATGTCGGGGGTAATCTTTGGAACTACTTGATCAATTCCAAAAAATATTTTACTGATAGAGTGCTATATAACTTGCGGGTAACATACGCTTTATTATTATTATTTGACTATAAAATTTAGTTTTAAAGCCTTAAATCTACGCGGACGAAGACGCGCTTTAAGTGCTAGTATTAGTATACAATTATCCACCATCATTGTAAGTTCTTGTATTGATAGGATTTAAAAACTGTGAAAACGTTCAATCGGCTTAGTTTCGATTGCGGTTTCCAATCACGACTAAAGGCAATTACGAAACTTGCACATAACTTTTGGTGTGTGTCCAAATGGAAGCACTATGCATAGGCATAGCATAGCATACATTCATATTAAATAACTTAAATTAAATAATAAATGAAACAACTTTTACGGATCTACTGGCGTTTTTAATACATTAGTTTTAATGTTTTTGAAGACACAAATAATAGGTAAAATCAAAAGGTGCCATCTCGCACATTTGTGCGAGTTTAAAGTGTGCGAGTTGACGAATAACTCTTATCCTGACCATTCGAACCCTTTGCAGGGTCCGTGATCACAGGGAGACCGGAGATAAGGTTGTTTCATTTCAATGTGTAGCGTTCGCGTAAACTTTAGAAAACAATATAAAATAATAAAGTTAATATTATAGTAACTATAAACGTGTTCACAGTTCACACACTTCACGTTCCGATATCTATTGAGTCTGTAGTGTGTCGTGGGCAAGTTCGAGTGAATAGTGACTTTGGAAACAGTGGTACGAGTGTCGAGCGCAATAACCACTACAAGTGGGGGTAGACCGTTTCGTCTGCTCATAAATATCCACCCGCAGTAACTTTAGTACATCTGCGATCATGGCACGGGCAACTGTGCCGAAATATCGCATACTACCGCAAACAAAAACATATATACTTGTAGTTATAATTCCGATAACATTCAAAAAATTCTAAATTCAAAATTCAGAGTTATATTTCATTTTATCTACACTAATGTTGTAACATTCTACTTATGTTTTCAATACTTTACTTATAATTACTACTGTTATAGCGCAGACAACAAAACACTCAATTTAAGCAATTTCACATGATGGTATAATATCCACATCGATATCGTAAAATCTCATTATAACATCAATAAAACGCGACCAATTAACCTGGCGAGCCTTATGTCAAAATCCTCATACAAGTTGTATAAAATTTTGATATTAGGCTGGCTTTTGAAAACAGTTGGGTTATACGTGAAAACTTCGTCGAAACTACTAAACTTACATACACAAAACTCTTTGGTAAGATCTTGTGCCAATTAAATAAAAAAAGAACAGCGCGCGCTCGCTCCTGATTGGCCCTGCGCGCGCAGCTGCGCTCTCATTGGTTAGATTTTAATGGCGGCAAGTTCACTGTGACAATACACGTACGCGTGAATTTAATGTTTCGCAATGTGTTTTGTTTTTAAAATACAAATTAAAAGTTAAAAATGGACAGCGACGATGATATTTGTACGCCTCCGGATATTCTAGAATTGGCAACAAAAGTAACTCACAATCTTTTGCCAGAAAAATCTAGAAAATTATATGAAAAAGAATATAATAACTTTTTGGCATGGAAGATCGAAAAGAAAACTACATCATTTTCTGAAAATGTCATTCTTGTGTATCTCAAAGACCTCTCCGACAAATTCAAGCCATCTTCTATGTGGGCTAAATATTCTATGCTCAAGTCCACACTGAGTATCTACAACAATATTGATATCACGAAGTATTCAAAAGTCATAGCGTTCCTGAAACGCAGTTCAGAAGGACACAAGGAAAAAAAGTCCTTGACGTTTACATCAGGTCAAATAAAGATGTTCCTGAAAGATTCACCAGATATTTTGTATCTTTTTGAAAAGGTAAGTGTATTTTAGTTCTGTTATTTAATCTACCTAGTACTTACGTACTACACACGCAAGTTATCTAGACACTCCGTTTAAGCGCTTTGTGTATAAATTAGGTAGTAGGTACCTACACTTTACTACTTCATAAATCATAGTTTTTGCCTTGGCTATGTACCTCAAGCTTATTATGTCGTTTATTGTTACAGGTTGCACTAATCTTCGGCATAATGGGGGCATGCCGAAGGCAAGAGCTATACAACATCCAGTTCGATGAAGTCTCTAACATAGACGACAGTACAATCATGGTGAAAGTTTCGAAAACAAAAACGAAAATAGATCGTTCTTTCGTTGTGACGGGCAACGTCTATGCCGTATGTAAAAAATACATGGAACTTCGACCCACCCCCTGTCGAAACCCTGCCTTTTTCTTGAGCTATAGATCGGGGAAGTGCGTCGATCAAAGAACTGGTATTAATAAATTTGGTGCTCTGGGAAAAACTATCGCAAGTTTTTTGAATCTGCCTAACCCAGCGTTGTACACGGGGCATTGCTTCCGGCGCACCTCGGCGACCCTTCTCATAGATAGCGGTGGTGATTTGACCGCACTGAAACGACACGGGGGGTGGAAGTCTTCTACTGTGGCTGAAAGCTACATTGATGAGTCTTTAATGAATAAAATTCAAGTCTCAAATACGATCTTGAACAGTATAGAAAACAAGAGGAATGAAGTAATTATAAATATTCCAACTCCGTCTACGAGCTCTACTGCTTGCCCTGCGACCGCTACAGCTGCTGGATTAATAATTAACATTAACTTTCAAAATTGTACCATCCAAAATTTGAACAATTATTATAAATAAACTATTGTCAGCTTTTACTCTTGTTGTTTGACTAATTGCATTAGTGAAGATAAAGTAGTGTATGCAACTGCATATAACACGGGTATTAAAACACTCGTTACTATTATGAAACTCGCTGCGCTCGTTTCATAAACTCACACTCGTGTTTTAATACCCTTCATTATATGACAGTTGCATAAACTACTATTGTTTAAGCTACAAATAGCTCTTATGAACGTCATTATGCCATCGGAAGTCTACTCTGGGCGGGAGACCTTGTACTGAGAAGAACCGGCAAAAAACTCAGCAAGTGTCAAGCTCTTTTCTCCCTTACAGCGTCAAAAATATTGGAAAATGCCTTATCATGAAAGGACACTTTCCATCACAAATAAAAACAAAAAATATAAAGCTTCCACAGGCGGCACCCGTTCTCGAGTATGACATATGAATCAGCCATCGCTTCGCTCAACCATATTTTAGGGAATGTAACGACCCGGTGCACATGCCACCACCGCAAAGACAATAAAGAGAGCATGACACACCCAAGCTACTCTAAATCAAAACTAATTGAAATGTTCAACGCAACGCTATTTGTTATCTGTAGGACACTGTTTATAAAGGCTATCATATCAGTATATTTTTTTATTATAAAAAGTAGTAAAGTATGGGTTAGCCATGTTGTTTTATCATCTAAATATTCTTTGACTGTATGATAACCTTTTTTAAGTAAAGAAAACTTGACATGTTTTTTAAAACTTAGCTAAAGGTAAATCTTGTACAGTATTTGGTATTTTATTGTAATACGAGTAGTGTATTACCTTGCCCCAAGAAAGAACCAAGCACCTTCTGTAACCTGAACAGTGGCATTACAAGTTTTGTCTTACTTCTAGTAAATGTTTATATAATTTTTAACGCAAATTTTGTTGCGAACAAATTACAAAAACACAAATGTTGAAAAAATTTCCACGAGCAGGGTTTGAACCTGCACCCTTCTGACATACCGGGTCAGGTGCTCTTCCAATTGAGCTATCGTGGTTCTAACCAGCCCGCCGAAATTATTCAACACTATTTACTTTTTACTTTGAAAGCCAAAGGCGCCCATTCAATGTTAACAACTACCGTCATTAACATCCGATCATAATATTTTTACAAATACTAAAGATCAGTTACTTTAGTTTTTTTTACTTCTAGTATTAAAATTGTGTACGTTACCGTGTTTAGTAAAATTAGTAATTACTCTGTGGTTAATGACCAAAGTTGTTAAAATTGTAATTAGAGAGATGACCAACACCTCAGTCTCCTTGTGACCACAAGGCTAGTAAATTCTTGAAAAGTGTTTTATTTTAAGTTAAAATCCTTTTCCTCCGTAGTAAGACAAGTAGCAAAGCAAATTTCCAACCATGCACTTGGTTGAAATTCATAACTTAGAACCATACGTTTATTTTTTTATGCGCACTGCCAATGTGTAGATTGCTTTGGCAGCGTCAGCATTACCAAAAGCCTATCAATCCCTCGTCGTTGAAAATAAAACTGGCATCTTCTGGGCAAGCTTTTTTCTTTTTTCTTCTTTATTTGTGATTAAAGTCGATACCAATCAATTGTAGCAATGACTAGATTTCAATTATGGAGGCTTTTGATCAGCAGTGGGACAATATTTATGTATATATGTCGTGGGATAATATATATACTCGTATACAGAAATGATAAGAATCCCCTTCTTAACAATATATAAGTTTATAACTTGATTTTGTTTTTTTTTATATTGCACACTTTTCATGCAAAGAGACGATATTTTTAACTACTTTACTTTTTGGTGTTTTTCAGTACTTTTTAGTGCTCTTACTTTAGTTTATTTTTTGTTTACTCCCGCTATCTCGTACAATGCAACCCCACCCTGCGTGTAAGGCGTTGTCGGTAGTGAAGTGTGACGGGCGCGGCGCTCCATCAATCTTTGGTAATTAGCCAGTGACGCTTCTCGGCTAGCGCTAATGACGCCGAAGTCGGTGCGATCACCGCTCCTCACTACATAAATTATAACCTGTACCCAAGGTTTTTGAGTCGCGAGTTACGGCCACGTAATTGCGAACTGAGACTGGGTTTTTAAACGATAAACAATCTGAAAGAAATTAAAGGAAAATATTAGTGAATAATTTATAAATATATACTATTTTATCGCAGCACCAAAGCGAATCATCATCATCAGCCTTTCCAGCAGTGGGAAGTTGCTACTGCTTGGCTTAGGCTATCCCACATTGGGGTTTGTGTTGGCTGATCTCCTCGTGGTAAACCCTGGGCAACGGGCAGCATCAACATCCTCCTCCTTGAGAGGAGCTTGCTGTGATATTGACCGGCTAACAACCCGACACAGGCGGAAGCCCCTTCTGGGCCCTGCACCTCCACGTGCTTGCCCACTCTGGACCACACACTCGCTACTCCTTCTGAGCAGCGTTGAGAGAAATTTTGATGGCGCGCCTTCTGGGCGTGGCAAAAGCTGGCATCGACCTGGTACGTTTGCTAGCATTGCTAATGGGAAAAGGGACATTGCGGGAGTGACTGAAGAGGAGTGTCTTACTTATGTGGGCATGGATGATGGGTTGCTGTTAGACATCATGGCCAATAAAGAACCGGGTACCAAGAGGACCAACAAACGAGATGCAAAGAAGAAGGATAAGGAGTATGCAAATTCCGGATCACTCTCCGACCGAGCTGCGGATGAAAAAAGTAACTTCCGAATGAGCCGAACAATTCGGAGGGGCTCTGATAATTCTGATGTAACAATAGCCGCCATCTGAAAGAAAAAAGGGAAGAGTCTCCAAACTCTTGCTGATGATGAAGACGCAACCAAGTCGAATTTACTGGATGAGGCAGAGGTTGCGATCATGGGGATCTTCAACGCTGCCAGAAAATCCGGGAACCTAAAAGGGGAGATACATAGCAAAATTAATTGTGCCACCGTGATCCTGGCCAGGATGGTCAATGTTTTTAGAAACATTTCGCGTGATGATAAGATCCGCCGCCTGAACGCCCAAAACTCCATGATAGCAAAACAAATGCCCATAAAAGCGCTCAAAGTTGGCTATGACGACTCAAACAGGGCTAACAATCAGCTCAAGACTCCGGCTGCTCCTATTGTAGTGGATGGGCCGGACGCCGATTACCAGATCAAAACCCTGGGAGCCGAAATTATGGAAAAGATCACCAGCCCGGCCGCCCCTAGCGGGCGATAAAGAGAGAGCCGCTGCCACTGTCGCCGCCACTGGTGCCGCGTCCTATGCTGCCGCCACCGGATCCCACGCCGCTGCTGTTGCCTCTGCTAACGCTAGTGCTGCTGACAATGGTGCCGTTGCTGAACCCCTTATGGGCCCCTCATGTAGTACCTGAAAACGAAAAAGAAAGGATTAGTGATTTGGAAGTGTCTCTCGCGCAAACTATTCAGTTTAGAAAAAAATGATATTAGAAACCTCAATATCATTTTTGAAGACCTATCCATAAATACCCCACACGTATGGGTTTATTGTTTTTTTTTCCCCAAAATTTATTGGTTTTTTTTCTATTTTTGTATGAAAATCTTAATGCGGTTCACAGAATACATCTATTTACCAAGTTTCAACAGTATAGTTTTTATAGTTTCGGAAAAAAGTGGCTGTGACTTACGGACCGTCAGACAGACAGATATGACGAATCCATAAGGGTTCCGTTTTTTGCTATTTGGCTACGGAACCCTAAAAAGGGCTATCCCACATTAACAATATTACAACAAGAGATATTGATGATTATATGATCCAAAGCACGGAAAAGCTCGAGACACTTTAATTTGGTTACCCATCCGGTGACGCAACATTGCAAATGTTACTTAACTTGCAAGATAGTAACTCAAACGGTGCAAGAAAACAAGCTGCAGGTATTAAAAATAACAACTTACACAATGTAAACGCCAGAATGGTAGGTACTAGGTACTTTAGAAGCATTCAAGGAAAGTTGAAAATACGCCCCGTACACGAATGTATTTCAGTTCTAACTAAATTAATATTTAACTAAGTTTACGGATAAACTTTGGAGTACGTCTGTATGTAGTGAAAACTACTAGACGAACTGAATTTGACGCAACAAAAACCATCCCAAAGTACTGGAACAGACGTAGACGTGCTCGTGTGCTACCCACCACATCAAACGTTCTTAATCTTGACTTTGTAAAGTTTACAAGATACATTTGGTATACATCATATCTACTTGCTATTTAATAATCCGTTTTAACATTTAGAGTTCTCATAAGCTAAAGTAAGAACTTTCATTAAATATGGCGAATCTCTGTTTACATATATTCCTTCATAGACAAATACAAGTATAGATTTATATGTTAGACACTTTATAAATATTGTAACTCGTATTGCAAAAAGTCAGTCTTTAATATTATGTAACACTTAACTAGTGTAGCATATACCTTTCAATAGCGATACTTTCTAAATTTGATTAACAAAAAGAAAATACACTGGCCTGCAAAAATAAGTACTACACTTTCAATATTTATTTATTTTCTAAACTATAGAAGTTAGAGATTTTTAAATAAAAAACGTTTTGCAGCAATTTTTATCAGCTTTCTTTGAAACTAAAGTAAATTATACATTAGTAACATTTTTCCTTTTTGTTTCGAAAGTATATCTTGTGTACTTAAAAAGTTATTGCAATTTTAAAAGTGTCATACTTAATTTTGCAGGCCAGTATATTAATTAATCGAATCAAATACATTCCAAGCGTTAATATATCTGATAAGATTGGAATTGGATATAAGAAATCATAGTTCGTTGTACAATGATCGTTTTGGGGAATAACGACCGAATTATCACTTAGGGTGCGACCTTATCAAAACGAAACCATCCATCTTCATTAATCAGGGTGTCCCTATTAATGACTAGTATAATTAGATTAAACCTCTAGACGCACCTACTTGTATCAGTTCTCAAAGTCATTATGTCTTTTCATTAAATTTGAAACTCTTTTTATGGCGTTCTTAAGATGTTAATCCCATTTGGAGAAAGAACGTTTTTTAAAAATTTACTTCAGAAAATGTAACATAATTTACTTTACAAATTACATTTCACGTAAAATTAAAGTATGTTTATTTTATGACGATTTCTGTACTTAAATCGACATGGTTTATCGTTCTCTTTCACTTTATTTACTGACTTTCTTTAAACGGTTCAACTTCTGACCACGATTATTTAGTACAAATGAATTAAGTAACCATTACCATTAATAGAAAAATTAAACCCTTCATCTTTCTTGGCGGTTTTATTTTAGTAGCATCCACAAATATCAATTCAATTTTATTTAATAATTTATTGCTCTCCATAAGTATACTCGTACATTAGTTGTTACAATATTGGTTAGATAGAACGTTATGGGCCCGGATTGGGCAAGACAATATTTTGAGAGGAAATAAATATCTAATCATATTCTACTGCATTCAAAATATGTATTTTTTTATTTATTTTTTATACAATAATTATACTGTTAATTAATTAAATAATTTATTAAAATTTATTTTTAAAAATATATATATATTCAATTTTACTTTTTGTTTTTAAGTGCTAATTGCTGCACTAGAGCTGAATTAAATATTTATCAAATACAGTGAATTATGCCATTATGCTACCGGGAAGACCTAGGTTCGATTCCTGGCCGGGTCGGGTCGCATTTAATTTTTTCACTGTATTTTATAAATATTATATTCAAATTACAGTAACAATAATAAAAAAAAGAGTAGATGATATGTTTTTCTAAAATGTATCACTTAAATACTCCGTAATTGTATAATATGCTTTTCTAATTAGTAATAGTTTAAGTTTGTTATTGAATTATATCTCCCCGTCTATATTTTTTATATGTTCTGGTAGTTTATTGTATGTCTTTACAGCCATGGCTTGTGTGCTTGATGAATGTAGTTTAAGTCGAGAGGTATTAGGTATAATTAGTTATTTTTTATTTCGTAATGTGTATTTAGGGTTACTATCTATACGCTTTTTTAAAAAGTCTGGATATTTTCTTACAAGTGTGCAAACTGTAGATACTAGATAATGTGAGTAGGTATTTTATGTTTAACTAACCACTGGGTTATTTACTAGGACGTTATCAAACCCTGTAAACAAACTAACCCCTGGGTTCATGATGAGAAATGAATGAGAGATGATCCTTATAATCTCTCATTCATTTGTCGTTGCGCGAAAAGTAGTTCGACTCAAGAGTAAACTCCCAAATGTCCTCTTTGGTAGCGGTATTAGAAAAGTTTATTCAGCAAAGTTCACCACAGACTGCTTGGGTTGGCTTGTAGGCAAATAAGCCCTAAACTCTAGACTCCGCTGAATAACTCAACTGCTGATATTTGGATGGTTTTACTTTACTTTCCTTTTCTAATGAGTGTGGGTTGCGTGCGACATTAGGTGATATCATCATCTCACATTAATCAATCCAATGCAAATACAGAGCATCATGATATCTGTCTGCCCATTAATTGGAAATCTATTTTGAGTCGCAATTTTATGTTTTCCTTATCCTTTTTAGCCAGTCAGACGTCATTTAGTCAAAGATTATGTTCTCAACCATATAATTTATGACACCTTCCATTTTTGGTTTGTGTTTGATTTATCTATCGAAATTATCATTTTCTAATTATCTATAACTTCCAGTCAAATATACTTTTTTTCTCGTCATTAAGGTTAATCTTTATATCGAATAATGTTTATTGTAGGACAATTACATGTAATGTGTATACAGGGTAACTCATTTAAATCGGTCAGTATGGGAAAGTCTGAAACTATAAGACATACGAAGATCTGCTCTTAGGAACCATAGTATTGATTTTAATTAGAAGAAAAACTGCATTCATACATTTTTTTAAAAACCTGTACTCACCTCGGGAATCGAACCCGGTTGTTTTGAAAAAAATAAACTTACACAATTTCTATTTAGATATCGATTGTACACAATCGTTGTTTTAATTGTGTTGTTTCAAATTGTTTATTTTAATTGTGTAAGTTTATTTATAGAGTCATTTACTGCGATATTTTCACAAACTTTAATTTATTTTAGTAGGTGTTTGAAGTGACCTACGTTGTTTTCAATACAATATTCAAACAAATTAAGAACTTAAAAAAATAGGCATTTTTTCACCTATTTCGTCATTATTTATTTTTAATTATGGCGCAAACAAAATTATGCTTTACCTTAGTTGTTATACATCACTGACACGGGTAAATCCTAAGGAACATGTTGATATATTACACTATAACCTTTAAGTAACGTTAAAAGAGTAATTACGACATAATTGCGGAGTAACGCAAAACTGACAGATGAAAAACGCACTGACTAAAGTCAAACTGAGGTAGAGATGCAGTTTACAAAAATTAATATACGTTTGGTATTGTAACGCCATCTACATTTTACGCTCTAAACTAAATAAGAACGGCAAAGGAGCCACGGTGCTTTTTGGAACTACTTGGAACGTTTTTTCATCACTGCCCGTTATGAGACACTCAAGTGTCTCCTGACGTATGTGGCAAAAAAGTTTTTGGACACTCAAGTGTCTCCTGACGTGTGAGTGGAAGACCTTCACAATCGATATCTAAATAGAAATAGTGTAAGTTTTTTTTTTTAATAACTAGGTTCGATTTCCGAGCTGAGTACAGGTTTTTTTAAATGCATGAATGCAGTTTTTCTTCTCGTTAAAATCGATGACATGGTTCCTAACAACAGATCTTCTTTTTGCTTAACCAATTCTGTTCTAGAGACCTCACTGCTGTGAAGATTCTAACGGATAAACAAACTGTCCTAGTGCTAGCCTCAGTGTACATGCCGAGCGACGGTGAAGTTCCTCCGAGAGAGCTAGCCGAGCTGGTGCAACCTTGCGAAGCACAACAATGGGACCTGATCATCTCTGCAGACTGCAATGCACATCACTCTCTGTGGGGAAGTAAGGATACCAATAAAAGGGGTGAGTTACTAACCGAATATATTTTCCAAACAAACTTGAACATTATGAATATAGGCACGGAACCTACTTTTGTTAGTTCAAGGTATCAAACCATCATAGACATTACTTTAGCAACACATGCGGCGGCGAACCTCATTGAGGGATGGCATGTTTCAAACGAACCATCCTTTGCGGATCACCGCCGGGTATGCTTTAAAATACAATATAAACTAACAGACCCTGTTCCATATCGTAACCCCCGCAAAACAGATATAACAAGGTATAAAAACTTAACAAACAAAGTACTAGGTAACACACAAGTAAATAACGTAATTCTAAGTACCGACAAAATAGAAGCAAACGTACAGCTCCTGACTTCTACACTCGTAAGAAGTTATGAGCTGGCATGTCCTGCTGTAACACCGAAACGCCTAGAGAAAAGCCGCTGGTGGGGGCCAGAACTTGACCGTCTTCGTCAAGAACTCAGGACACTTTTCAACAGGGCCAAAAATACCAGAGCCAATGAGGACTGGGACAAATATAAAACAGCACAACAGCACTACAAAAAACGGATCAGATTCCGGAGAACGGAAGGCTGGCGAAATTTCTGTAGTAGCATTAACTCATTAAACCAAGCCGCAAGATTAAAGAAAATCCTGGCTAAGGACAACTCTAATCTTTTGGGCTCCTTAAAAAAGGAGGATGGCTCCTACACTAATAAAGACGAGGAAACCAGTGCCGTACTGCTAGAAACACACTTTCCAGGATGCCAAATAACGCCAGCCCCTGGTTGGGTAGATGAGCAATACGGCACACCAACAGCACAGGATTGGGAAGTCGCAAATAAGATAGTAACCGCGGACAGGATAGAATGGGCCCTGAGCAGCTTCAAACCGTTCAAGTCCGCGGGGCTGGATGGGATATTCCCAGCATTACTACAGTGGCAGCCCAATCATGTTATTAAGCACTTACTACCAATCTACAGGGCCTGCATAGCCTTTAAATATATTCCCCAACCTTGGAGAGAGGCAAAAGTAATTTTCCTACCGAAGCCGGGTAAGGAGGATTACACACATGCCAAATCTTTCAGGCCAATTAGTCTAACATCATTCCTGCTAAAAACTCTGGAAAGATTAGTAGACCGACACCTTAGGGATGGAACACTGAAAAGTAAACCGTTTCACCCTCAACAACATGCCTATAGGAAAGGCAGATCAACAGAGTCGGCACTACATATGGTAGTGCACAAAATAGAATCGGCTATCACAAATAAAGCGTCAACACTGGCTGCTTTTATAGACATAGAAGGAGCTTTTGACAAAACCATGCACAACAGCATTAACCACGCCCTACGAAAACGGAACGTAGAACCAGCCTTGAGAGAGTGGATCACTGCGCTGGTTAGCAAAAGGGCGGTTCAGATAGTGGTGAACACTACTACGAGGGCTAAAGTAGTTAGAGGGTGCCCTCAAGGAGGGGTGTTATCACCACTTCTATGGAACATAGTAGTAGACAGCCTCATTAAAAAACTCAATGATAGAGGATACACTACTATTGGTTATGCGGATGACTTAGCAATACTGATAAATGGGAGCGCTGAAAATGTGTTATGCAAAGTGATGCGCTCAGCCCTTCAGATTGTGGAAGACTGGTGTGACGAACACAAATTGTCAGTAAACCCGAAAAAAACAGAACTTATCCTTTTCACCAACAAAAGGAAGTTACCAGAACTCCAACCACCAAAACTCTTTAACACCAACCTCTCCCTATCAACTCAAGTAAAATATCTGGGAGTCATCCTGGATAATAAACTGAATTGGGCGAGGCACATTGATGCAAAAATAAAGAAGGCCTGTATAGCGTTTGGGCAGTGTAGAAGACTTGTTGGGAAAAAATGGGGTCTAAATCCAAAAATCACACTTTGGTTATACACATCAGTTATCAGACCTTCCTTAACCTACGGATCAGTTGTCTGGTGGCCCAGAACCCAACTGGTCACGGTAAAAGCAAAACTCCAGAGTCTGCAACGCCTAGCAAGCGTAGCAGCCACGGGGTGCATGAGAACAACTTCATCAGCCGCTCTGGAGTATATATTGAACTTAAGACCTCTAGATCTGGTCATTCAAGAGGAAGCCAAGGGCGCAGCCTTAAGACTAAGATCTAACGGGTTATGGAAACAAAGCATAACTACACACTCAAAGATTCTGCAGGCAAGCCTGAAAGAAATACCGTTTCTTGAAGCGCCCATGGACAGAATACCATGTCACCACGTCTTCGATAGAAGATACAATATCCAACTTACTGCGGAACCAGTTGATAGCTCTGGCATCAATGAAGTTAGGATATACACAGACGGGTCCAAAACCGCACACGGCACTGGAGCGGGTGTCTTCTCGAATGACTTAAATATAAAAATTTCAACAACTTTAGACAAGTTAAATACAATCTTTCAAGCAGAATGTATTGGCATCACCAAGGCGGCACAGGCGGTTGCAGCCAGAGCTGTCAGAGACCTAAATATAAAAATTGTCTCAGATAGTGCATCCGTACTTCAAGCTTTAAAAAACAACACCATAACCTCTGTCCTTGTACTGGAATGTCATAACACTCTCCAATCCATAGCAGAGGCAAACAAAGTAACTTTGCAATGGATCAAAGGACACAGCAACTCACAGGGTAATGACGCCGCTGACGAACTAGCCAAAAGAGGATCGATGGCAGCAGTTTATGGACCGGAACCACTGCTGCCCATACCTCAGGCCCAGATAAAAACGTGGCTGCGCAAATTAACCGAAGATGAACATCTAACAGAATGGAGAAACAGTGTAGGTAGCAGGCAAACCAAGAATGCAGTTCCGGTGGCATCAAAAAAGCTTGCCCGCAACCTCCTTAGATTAAACAGGGACAGGATCCGTAAAATCATCGGTATTATTACTGGTCATTGTCCCTTAAACAAGCACCTATTTACGATAGGTGTGACCGACAGCCCTCTATGCAGAGGATGCATGGAGGCGGAAGAAACGCCACAACACGTGCTCATGGAGTGCAGGAGTGTGGCAGACGAACGGGCACGGTTTCTCCAAACACCCAGAACGCTTGCGGAAGCCTGCAGCAGCCTGAAAAGGCTGCAAGCCTTCTGGGATAATCTGGGTTGGTTGGAGTAGGCAGAAGGTACAATACGTACAATGGCCAAATCGAATGGCTAAGTGCGGATACAGTCCAGTATAACTAAACAACAGATCTTCGTATGTCTTATAGTTTTAGACTTTCCCATACTGACCGATTTAAATGAGACACCCTGTATACATGTAATGTTTATGCGAAATAACATTAAAAGGAACGGAATACATTAATTATGTGATTAATTTCTTAGTTACTTTAGGTTACTTTAGGTTAGGTTACCATATAGTTATACATATGTAGGTATAGCTATATGGGATCGCAGACAATTTTGTATACTGATCTCAAAACTTTAGTATGAAGATGGCTGAAGATTAAATTAGGTTTTCTCATATAGCTTTTAGGCAAATAAGGACTATGAAATCCCCCAATTTGAGGATGAGAGTGAAGCGAAGAGCTTTGCGCTAGCGAGTCTTCTGACAGAGCTCACGCAGAAATATGCAAACTTACGCACATTCTTGCGCATATTATTTCTTTCATACGCTTGCACACATGCACGTATGCACGCTCACATGCTCGTGCATATGCTTGCATGCTTGCTTGCAAAAAATATAAGAATATAACCTAACTTATGCTAATCCATTCAAGGTTTAGCAATCTAGTTAAATTAAAATGAATATACAATTTTCATTTCATTTTCAAAAACTTGACATCTATGAAATAACGTAATCTTACATAGCTTTAAAATTCAAAAGCCCTAATTAAATAAGAACTTAATATGAAGCTTTAGATCTCCACTTGGCATTACCATTGTAAATATTAATGTAACATCGCGTGAAATGTTGAATTCATTACTTTTAATAAACGCCACAGTGCTGATGTCACATGTCGTCAACGAAACTCATATTTATTGTACGAGTAACGCTGACAGATAAATCCATTGTTCATTAATGAAACATAATGTGCTTTGTTAAGTATAACCACATTGAATTACATTTCGCAGTTGTCGTAAAGTTATTTAATCACTAAATAATAAGGGGTACTTGTGTTCATATGGAGCATTTTCATGTTTACGAGTAGTTTATACTGGCTGGTTTATAGAGAGTTATGTAGAATTAGAGCTAAATATTTAAAACATCGTCGTATTTTGAATGAGATATTAATCTTGTTTTTTTTAATAGTACGCTGCCGAAACATTTTTCATAAGATTATAGGTTGATATTTTATTTATTTTTATTTTATTTATTTATAACAACAAATCAGTGACAATATTTTACTTTCAAATAACTTTAACAATAAATACGTCTGTGTCTGAACTAGATAATATAATTATCTGTTTTCCAGACAAACAGCG
Source organism: Eudonia lacustrata (assembly GCA_947562085.1). Taxonomy (NCBI): domain Eukaryota; kingdom Metazoa; phylum Arthropoda; class Insecta; order Lepidoptera; family Crambidae; genus Eudonia; species Eudonia lacustrata. The sequence goes on along the minus strand of OX387339.1, from coordinate 50,766,680 downwards.
CTCTTCCAGTTATTAACAGTTTATATAAAATATCCAACATTAATACACTCTCCTGTAAGGTAGGCTTAAGCACTCTTATCAAAATTATAATTTATGTGTGGCATGACCGCCCTGTGTGTAGAATGAAAATATTATATGAGTGTGTGTGTGGTAGGATGTGTGGATAAAACTATTGAATTATATTTAATAAGTTCTCGGTTTCATCGTATGTCAGTTTATGAATGTATTCTACTACTTTTTGTTTACACTGTCTCTTGTTTAATGTCTAGATATTGATAATTTTATTAATCACACTAATATTATAAATGCTAAAGTTTGTGTGTATGTCTGTATATTTGTTCCTTACGCTGCAACGGATGGATGGATTTGGATGAAATTTGGCATACAGATAGTTTATAACCTGGATTAACACATAGAATAGTTTTTATCCTAATATTCCCACGGGAATCACACTATAAATATACTAAAAACGACAATTTAATTTTCCAATACAAAATGATTTGTTTGTTTTGTTGTCATGGAAACCAAAGAGAATTTAATCACTTGATGGAAACTGTCAAAGGTCAAGGTACGAAGTCCGCTGGGTCCACTAGTTTTATTATAAAGATGGGGACCTAGAAAGCAAAAATGCTTATGTACTATAATGTTTAAACTTTGGTGTGTCAATGTAACTAATAGCTCTGCGACGTCTGGTGTTTTTAGGAATATTTACAAATTTTATGATAGTGTTGTTTATTGATAGTGAGCAATATGAATAATTTACGGACTGAGAGGACTTCGCAAGTCTAATACAGTAGGTGAGTGGGGAACAAAAAGGGGCGGAAAGAGCACTTTCTGCCCCTAGCATCCTCCAAGTAAGCATACTTTGAGGATGGCTCGTTGTGCTATTTCTAGGAATTTCATAGAGGTCTTTGGAGCACCTCCCCAGACAGTAATGCAATATCCCAATACTGACTGACAGAGTGCCAAGTGCACTTGTTTAATTATTTTAGAAGCTGCAACATGCCTTCATTTTTTTTAAATATTAATTAATTTTCTTAATCTTGATGTTAGTAGCTCTACGAGTATATGCGGTCTAAAAGAGAGGTTGTGGTCAATAACTATGCCAAGATATTTTAGCGATTCTATTTCAGCTTTATGGGGACAGTTACATAACATGGGGTTACATTTGGGGGTTAAAGTTACTCGCATCCGTAGGTTTACCCTTGAGACCCTACACGTGACCCCTGGGTGGTGCTAAATGAGTAACACTGCCTGAGTGGTAGAGCCACGCTGCGTCGCAGCACGAAATGGGCCGGTTCGCCCGGCGTTACACCACCCTCTCACAGAATATCGGCGTGAAACAACGGCACTCGTTGCTGTTGTGTTTCGCCCGGTGAGTGAAAGTACCGGAGGCCCATCTCTCACCTCTCCCCCCTCCCAATTCCTACTCCCTCCTCAAGATCCAACTCCTTTCCAAGGTTGGCAACGCATCTGCGATAACTTTGGTTTAGCGGGTGTCCATGGGCGGCGGTGATTACTTTCCATCAGGTGACCCGCCTGCTCGTTTGCCTCCTTCCAATATAAATAAAAAAAAATTAAAAAAAAACATATTACTACAGCAGTCGTGTGCAATCAAGTTGCTAGACACGGGTGGCGGACTGGTATTGCGCATTGAGAAAATCATGTAGTGCGTTTTATCTGCGTTTAGCGTAAGAATATTTTTCTTTAACCAGTGGCTGACTTTGTTAAAACCACACTGAGCGTTTCTATAAACTTCTTCCCACGTTTCAGCTGTGAACAAAAGCACAGTATCATCAGCATAGGAAATTATTTTTCCGCCGTTTAAGTCTAAGTCACAGACATTGTTTAAATATGCGAGAAATAGACTCGGGCCTAGGATAGTGCCTTGCGGCACGCCATATGTAATCGGTAGGTCATTACTAATATTATTGTCTATTTTGACTCATTGAAAGCGATTTGAAAGGTAATCCTCAAAGAGTTTCAATGGTTTTCCTCTAACACCAAATCTTTCAAGTTTATTGAGAAGCAGGTGCACCGACACCGTATCAAAAGCTTTGGCTAAGTCTAAAAATATGCCAATTGTTTTTTTCCCTTTGTCGATACTCCTTACTACATTAGTCAACAAGCTCATTTACAGGTTGATTTCCCGCTTCTAAAACCAAACTGGTTGGACGAAAAAAGTTTATTGTTTTCCATATATTTTACCAATCTATTATTTATGATGCGTTCCAAGAGCTTAGAGATCGAAGGGAGTATGGATAGCGATCTGTAATTAGCGACACTGTCCCGGTCACCCTGCTTATGAATAGGTAGATATGAATCAGGATTAGCCCTTACAATTAGGATTAACTCTAGATTCAAGATAGCAGTACAAAGCTCAATGTATAGAGCTCTTGAGTTTGTGCTGTCCATGCTTCAAAAGGCTTGCTAAGCCTAATTTGAATCCTTAGATATCAGGTAACGCAAAGTAGGCCCTTTTATTGTTTTGTTTTTTTTAGTTATTAGAACGGGGGTAGTTTTGAATCAATCACAGCTTATGTTAGCAGCAGAGCAGTGGTCTTCTACACCTACCTTGTGGGTAAAGAGATGTCTCTTTCAAACGCTAGGGACATCATTTTAGCAGCTACTTAAGGTTCTCGAACCGATCCGAACCCCTCGGAGAATCTAGTAAGGAACGAACACACAAGTGCGTGATGCAATTCTCTCTAGGAAACCTTTGACGGTAATTAGTTTCACACGGCATAAGGAACCCTTTAAGTTTCTTGCCGCCACCTATAAAGTCTGGTGACGCTGCCGCCTGTGGCAATCAGCAAACTCTCTCTAAAAAAAGCTACTGAGGATACACAGTCAACGCTATAATTGATGGGTATTGCCCTAATCACCACGCTTGGTGACGGGTTGGCGATCGCAAACTTTGCCTGACCCGATATTGAACCCTGGACCTCCAGAAATCGGGCCGGACGCTTTACCACATGTCATACACAATTCCCATCCTGTCTGTCTGTGCAAATCTGGGGCGTGAAAATAATCTATCAGCTGCTTAACTTCCCGTGCATGTCGTGAGAGCCGACTAAGGGACAAGGGTTCCAAGATACTCGCACATCAGGCGATCAGCTAGCAAAGTTATATATTCCACCTCGGAACTCTACTTTGTTTAGGACGACACCTCGATTTGTGAACATTCAAGAAGGCTGATCTTTACTGACGCAGGCATAAGGTCGATAATACGTAGCGCCTACGACAATATAGACCGCAAATTAACAGTAAACCTAAAAAATATTTATTGGTTTTAGTTATCAAAATATGCAACTAAATTACGAATATTGATGTTATCAATACATTTGAGTGGTTTCCAAGCACATAAATTAAGTAATATTTTTTGTAATTTCAACAATAGTGATTTTTTTGTGGTGTTTTCGAAAATTATTATGGTCGAGTCAAAATTATACAATCATGTAATTGAGCAAGCAAATTCAAGATAAAGACATGAATTTACCTATATCAATCTTTTCAGATTCGTAAGTCATATTATAGTCTTAAGGCGACGCACCACTAAACAATAAATCTGATACGTTTTGATACGAGCGTTTGCGCCCCGTACCATAAGAAAAACTGTTTTTTTTCATTCAAATTAAAACTACAAATTATTTTTAAAAAATGAACTACAATTTTGAAGTGTGTTAATTTTTAACGCAAATTTTGTTGCGAACAAATTACAAAAACACAAATTTTGAAAAAGTTTGCGTTAAAAATTATATAAACATTTATAAATAGCTTGCCTACTTCTTAACTGATCTTTAGTATTTGTAAAAATATTATGATCGGATGTTAATGACGGTAGTTGTTAACATTGAATAGGCGCCTTTGGCTTTCAAAGTACAAAGTAAATAGTGTTGAATAATTTCGGCGGGCTGGTTAGAACCACGATAGCTCAATTGGAAGAGCACCTGACCCGGTATGTCAGAAGGGTGCAGGTTCAAACCCTGCTCGTGAAAAATTTTTCAACATTTGTGTTTTTTTAAAATAAAGTCAATTAAATAAAAAATCATGTCGTCAAATATCACTTTCATATGTTTTGTAATTGTTGGGAAAAATCAAGATCCCCGCCACGTAAATTACCAGGGCGTCGTCTTAAACTATTCGACGAAAGTTGGTGCTTTTTTCAGTGTGTCGCCTTAAGTGGTGTCGGGTCACTAATGGCGAGTATAATCAAAATTGGTGTTTTCGATGCTCTGTCTACCCCTCCATGGGAAAGAAACGTCAGAGTATGTATGATTGTACAATCATGCATACGTATGTATACAAAATTTGCCGTTAAAATAGTTGACTACATTCACACACAGTGGGGATTAACGGGCGTCGATATTTTTTGTTTGTTAAGCGTTTCAGCCACAGCTGATACGGCGTGTATTCGCGTGTTCGCTGACAGATAGCAATCAGGGCAGCGCGTTTCTCTAATTAATGGCACAAAATCGCGTGGAAACGACCCATTTGTCTCGGGCCCCCGTCGGATGTTCACAGAAGAATTGTAAGCGATACAAATACCTTGAATGTCTTCAAACACTTACGTGGCCGTTGTTGCTTCCACTCGCGATCTGCAATTATAATAAACGAAATCTAGATTGTAAGTACGCTGTAATACTGTTTTATTTCGGTTGAGTTATGGGCCCCGGAACGCTCCGCGCGATGCCGGCCAGATAACTTTAAAGAAAACTCAGTGCAGGGTTTCTTGACGTCTCTCTGGTCTAGCGGTTAGATCACCGGTTTTTAATCTAAAGTTCGGGTTTCGATTTCCAGTGGAGATTCAGATATTATTTATCTGTGCTCGGTTTTATTAGTGTTAGGGATTGTTTAAAGTCCGACTGGGTATATAGCTACCACTATTTTATCTAAGCCTGTCGCCATAAGAAGTTAGTGACAATTGTTGAATTCTGACAAGAGGTAAGAAAGCCAGTTCCTCAGTAATTGAGGATAGGTAATGATTTTAGTTCGTGGTGTAGTTTAGGATTAGTGAAGTGTGCTACTTACTTGAGCCTTATCGGTCCCTTACCATCTCAGGTGAGATGAAAGACAAACTCTTCAAAGTAGTGGAATGAAAAAATTGACTTCGTTCTATTAATAGTCATTGTCAGCGATGTGCATACAAAAGTCTAAAGATTCTTACTTTAAAAAAAGGTACGTAGTACGTAGGTTGTCATAATAATTCAGAATCTGAAGCTCAAAAACAGAAAGATTGGATAATCTTCGTGAAAGGAGGCTAGTAGAATAATCTATGCAATTCCTGCGCATGCATACTCTCCGAACTATTATAAAACTATAAATCACATTCAATAACATTTTACTCGTAGAGGTAGATATGTAGTCTATGGGTAGATACGTTACCAGATACGTATACAAAACAATCCCAAAAAAATATTCGAAGTTATTCGTTTGAATTTCGAACGCAAATCTTTTGTTCAACATTTTATGTGAAACAAAAGATTACTATTGAACAGCAAATCTGTTAAAGTAAGAGTACCTAATCAATAAAATGATAGTAGAAGCCCCACAGCCTATGTAGGCACTAGTAAAAATAATAAAACTCTTTTTGTGAAAGCAATAAATATTTTTTATTATCATATAAAAATAGATAACCTCGTATCCATTTAGTAATAAAGCAGTCATTTTACGATCGTTTAACTTTGTGTTTTGGGACGGAGAGGTTCGTAATTTAGCAATTTTTATGAAGAAATAAACATTGGGAATGTACGCGTAGGTGGCATAGTAGGAATTTTTGACTTAGGCTTAACTTAGGGTGATATGCAGTTACATAGGGTGCCTAGTGCAAGTTTTATTTTATATTTTAACAAGCTTTAAAATATAAAATTTTGTATGGCAAAGATTTAACTTTCATCGGTTTTTATTTTCGAAAGGTGTTGAAAAAATTTCTTCTAGCTGGAATCAAACCCGCACGTTTTGACAATTATCAAGAACTCGTTGCTTGCATGCCTAAGCTTAAGGATATTTTTCATTGTATATGTTACGCATACACAATTTTTTACAGGTGTTTAAAATATATTTTTCCCTGCATTCCGTAAAGCACCCATATTGTTATTTTTTGTAGATTTAACTAACAAAAATCGAGTATATTGATGGAGCAAGCCAGCATAGTTAACCAAAAGAATTAGTCTATCAACCGTTACACAAAAAAACTGTACTTTTTATATATTTTTATACACATAGTATGTATAAAAAAATTCTACCCATTGTCACTGATTATTTCTGTTCTGTGCAACTGGGTTTTGGCAGCAGCGGCGATTGCGAAGCTGCTGTCCACGCGACCCGCACTTTCCTCGATCAAAATGGAGGCGAAGTGTTATTAAAAGTTGACGTTAAAAATGCTTTCAATGCTGTAGACAGGGGCGATTTGTTGACTCAAATAAAACAAGTAAACCCTCATGTATAGTATATGCAATGCTATAGCAGTCCTTCAAAATTACTCTTTCGTTACCACCCTATAAATTCTGCAGTAGGCTGTCAGCAAGGTTATCCTCTTGGACCAGCCATTTTTAGTCTCGCAATCCATCCTAATATTTCATCCCTCTTTTCTAAACTAAACCAAATAAAATGATGGCACTCTTGGTGGGGATGTGAATTCTGTCCTGGAGGATCTCCGTTCCCTCATCGCTAAGTTCAGTACCTAGGTTTAGATCTAAATTTCAGTAAATGCGATTAATATGCCTCTAACTTAAAATCGGAAGTGGAAAAACAAATATTATTTCTAAATTTAATTCTTTGGCCCCAAACATCAAGATTCAGAAGCGAAGAAGATTACTAGGCACTCCCATTTTCTCAGAATCCATTCCGTCTTTCATCGATACAATCTCCCTTAAATTCAACAGCATCGTAGAACGCCTTTTAAATATCCATCCTCATATATCTTTCACCATCATCCGTTTTTGTTTGTTTGCTCCAAGGGCTATCTATCTGCTCCGATGTAGTCCATTGTGGAAGCATCCCAATCTTCTTCTAACACTCGACGCGTCCATTCAGTGTACTTTATCATCAGTTTTAAATTGTCATTTCGATACCTGGACCATGGACCCAGGCCTCCCTTCCCATCAGGTTTGGGGGCTTGGGTATTTGCAGTATTAAAAACCTATCACTACCGGCTTTTCTGTCTTCTGTACACAGCACGCTCAATTTAACAACTAAAATTATTCTTCGGTCTCTGGGCGGCATTGAAGTGTCGTGCTTGTTGGAAGCCAGAAGCGTCTGCGCGCGTCTGATATCTGTCCAAACTGCGACCTACCTAACCAACCTTCCCTAACTCCCAAAGATACTGGGACGAGCCGCTCTGTAAAATGACTTTCTCCGCGCTTATAGAGAGTGCTGTTAATGATACAGAACGAGCTCGTCTTCTTGCCGTTTCGGAGAGGGAGGCGGGCTTTTGGCTACAAGCCATACCTTCACCCAACACCGGCACCCTTCTCACCGGCCCTAATCTCACTTTGTCAGTTTGCTTACACCTGGGCATTGCACATTGGCACAAATGAACCTCATCGTTGCCTTTGCGGGACTGGAGTAGATATTTTTGGGCACCACGGTCTTTCTTGCCTGTGAAGCGCTGTTCGTCTGTCACGACTCGCGAATCTAAACGACTTTATTCGCCGAGCCCTTTCTACCGTCAATGTGCCAGCTGTATTGGTACCCAATGGGCTGGCGCGTGGCGATGGAAAGAGGCCCGATGGAATGACGCTCGTTGCCTAGTCGCAAGGTCGATCCCTGGTGTGGGATGCGACGTGCGTGGACACCCTGACTCCATCCCACATTAGGGCAACCTCGGTTAGTGCTGGCGCGGCAGCTTCAACGGCTGAGGACCTCAAACGGCGCAAATATAGTTCTCTAAGCCTTGTGCACATATTTGCGCCGTTTGGGGTTGAAACTTTGAGACCATGGGGACCGGCAGCTCGAAAACTTTTTCAAGAAATTTCCGCTCGCCTTATAGAGACCACTGGTGATCCTCGAGCTGGCGCGTATTTTGGCCAACGCCTAAGTTTGGAATAGAGGCAACGCCATTAATCCAAAGAGGCAACGCCGCCAGCGTCCTGGGCACTCTCCCGCTTGGCAGCGATTTGGAGTCCCTTTTTTATTTGTAAAAATTATGTGTATATTTCTATTTCCTTTTTAAATTTCTCTTAATTATAATATTTATATTAATAAATTACACAATGTTATTTAAGTTAAAATAAATATTGAATAAATAAATAAATATATATATAAATTGATATTATTTTTATGTAATTTAATCTTCTTCTTCTCCCTATCCATCCATAGGGAAGGCTCGTGCTCCAGCTTGCAGTGGGGACATAAAAATGAGTTGTTGATGAACTTAATCTTAGATAGCGTGTAACTTAAAGCTTATTATTTAGATATTCATGTATATTGTAATAACATTTTTATCTAATAATATTCCTTTTAATTTACTTAAAAAAGTTTTTTCTTCTTGTATATTTTTTATTGTAAAAAGCTCAAGAACGTGGGACTGCAATAAAATAGGCCATGTTAATAAGTGGTATTTTACCACAGTGACAATGATAACATTTTGCTATTGTTTTTTTTTTGTTAGCTCACGTATTTCATTTTGTGCCCAGCCACGAGCGGTGATTATGCAAATGCGCCGCCCGCAAATATTTTATCACTTTTTTACATAATATATTTGTGTAAGCCGACAATCTGTCAGCTCACGTCAGCGGTAACGGCACGTTCAATTGTAAAGGTTTTAGACAGAATATTAACTCATATGCCTTCACTAACGTAGTTTGATCGTTTTTTCTTACAAAAACAACGCCGAAGCCTGAATCTAGATCTTACCAGAAGGTTAGTCTCTCTCGAACCCAATTCGAAGACCTCACAGAATCTAGTAGGGACGGAGACAGTCATCCGCTCTAGAAACCTTCTAATGATGATTGAAATTGAAATGAAAAAAATGTTAGCATACCGAAACGTTTAAAAAAGGTTCTTATTAAATTTTTTTGGTAACGTACATACAGTGACATATTTATGTACGTAAAGACCTCAGAATAAGCTTTAGTTATTGATCTGAGGTAAAGACAAACCAATATTATCCTGGCCTGACCTGCGGCTTCCGTATTTTTAAAAAGAAAAATAAAATAAAAGACGAAACAAATTGCGACCTGCGACACATTCCAAAATAAAAAGTTAACCCGACGACCGACGTATTGAAAAGGTTATATATACCTACCTGCGTTTATTATGTACGAGAAGTGACGATTGAAGGGTCAACTAAGTGACGTTCCGATGGAATTGACAATGAGGTCAATTAGATCCGCTTAAAGCCGCCCCACTGAGCTGGTACCAAAACTGTTTTATAAAAGCAACCTTTAAAAATGTACGGTATTTTTCTGGTTTTAGCTTTTGTCGCAGTTGATAGAGGTTTAGCGATTGTAGGTGTGCGATTAGCACATTTAGCGCGTGTCAAAGTAATTTTTCTTACAAGTAATAGGGGAGACCAGGTCAAAGCCGTATAGCTAAGAACAAACCTATAAAAAATCGAAATAAATGAAAATTACATATTCATAATCAACTTGTTTATTTTTTTATTTTTTATTTTTTTATACTTAGCTCGGCAAATGACTCCATCCCACCTGATGTTAAGTGGAAATGAAGTCCAGACGCGAAGACAACTGGTGCAGCGTGGAAACAAACGTAGCATCAGTCAACTTCACTCTGCCGGCCCACAAGGTGCTTCTTCACGCCTCTCTTGAAGTACCCCATATCATAGGAAGGAGGGAAAACGTGTGCTGGTAGACTATTCCATCTTTTGGAGGTGCGACAAAGAAACAAGTCACCAAATTTCTTTGTGCGCGATGGGATATTTGAGACAGTGAATCGGTGACTCCGAAGAGCAGCACATGTACTCCTATGAAGAAAGGGAGAAGGTGGGATGAGGTCAAAGAGCTCTTCAGAGCACTCGCCATGGTATAAGCGGTAAAACACGCTGAGTGACGCAACATCTCTACGCAATTGCAGAGATTCAAGAGTATTTGCCACTTCTGCATTGCCGATAATGCGTTCAGCGCGACGCTGCAATCTGTCCAAGGCATCGAGAAGGTACTTAGCGGAACCGTCCCAGATGTGCGAGCAATACTCCACGCAAGACCGTACCTGTGTCTTGTACAAAAGGCACAACTGGTCCGGCGTAAAGAATCGCCGCACTCTGTTCAGAATTCCGAGTTTTCGTGAGGCTGTTTTGATCACGGCTTCGATGTAGTCCCTTTGGTTCAAATCGCAGCGTATCGTCATACCGAGCATGTTGATACTGCTCTGCAGGCGTAGAGATGTACCCTGAAGAGTTGGAAGGGGAAGGAATGGTGACTTTTTTGCCGTGAACGCGCACACCTGTGTTTTCTTGGCATTGAACTCAACCAGATTATTGGTGCCCCAATTAGATATGAGGTCGAATGCCCGATTGAGCTCAATGACAAGATTCACTCGATTCACTTCGGTTTCGACCCGCCCTGCCGCTGGGAGACCGTTATATCCTCCATGGACCGTACTATCATCTGCATAGCAATGAATATTTCCAAGTGGAAGCATATCATTGATATGCAGAATGAACAGCGTGGGGGATAGAACGGACCCCTGAGGGACACCAGCGTTCACTGACATGAGCCGCGAAGCGCATCCATCAGACAGGACACGAATTCTACGCTCATGCAGGAAGCCAGCGACCCAGTTGCAGAACTGAGCAGGCAGACCGTATGCCGGGAGCTTGGAGAGAAGAGCTTTGTGCCAGACCCGATCAAAAGCCTTGGCTATGTCAAGGCTAACAGCCACCGACTCACCACGCTTGTCGATAGCCTCACCCCAAAGATGTGCAACGTACGCTAGAAGATCACCCGTTGACCGTTTCGGCCGAAACCCGTATTGGCGATCGTGAATTATGGAGTGTTCTTCTAGGTAGTGGAAAAGTTGTTTATTTAAAATGCGGTCCATTACTTTGCACAAAACTGAAGTTACGGCTATGGGGCGTTAGTTCGATGGATCTGACCGATCTCCTTTTTTGGGGACCGGTTGCACATTAGCTTCTCTCCAAGATTCCGGCACACAACCTGAAGAGAGCGAGAGATGGTAAAGGCGCGTTAACACGGGGGACAACTCCGCTGCACACATTTTTAGGACTATTGGAGGGATGCCATCAGGACCATTAGCTTTCCGGACATCAATTGACTGCAGCTCCGCACGGACGTCACGCTGCCTGATTTTAAAATCGGGCATCGTGTGGCGACAGTGAGAAATTGTAGGTGGCTGTGCATTGCAGTCATCGACTCGGGAGTTAGCCGCAAAAAGTTTGGCCAGGAGATCGAGATTATTATGGACTCTCATTGGCTACAGTAATTAACAAAAAGTTATATTTTATTCTTATTATTAAAAAATATTTAGGAACATAAACTAAACCTCTGTGAATTACGATTTTCCCGGAGGGTGGGCAAAACCGTATACTATATACGATATTGCCCCATAGGATACGAACGTGAAGCTACGTAACCGAAACAGTCGAAATTATACAACTTTTCTTCATCCCAGCCAGTACAGCGTTCGTGTGCCCATCCTTTACTAGTGATGCACTGCACCCAACACTCATTTGCTCGATTTGAGCCATATTCTTCGTGTCAATATAAACAAATATTATGTATAAATAAATATTCAGAGTCCCAGCTTTGTCGGTTACTACATCTTTAATAATTTCATGGTATTTTAAAGAAAACCTATGAACAAAGATATAATTAAATAATTACCAACCACAAATTGTTTGCGGGTCAATATCGTGTACTGGTCGGTTTCACCCCTTACGGTTTTGCCCCACTGACCATAAACAACATATTAATCATCCACTTTTCAAAGAAATGGGATCCGGCACCAAAACATTGTAGACAATTAAAAAATTATATACAGTACACATAAATAACATTGCACTTACCTATTTGTCATAGTATGTTCACTAATAAAACTTTTGATAACATAAAAATTAGATAAGAACACCTGAAAACAATACGGGAATCCCGCTTCGAAGGCGAATGAAGAAACCTTGTTACACCATCAATTCCGTTCGTCAAAGTGTCAATTTGTTTTGTTTTCACGCCATCGCTCGGCATTATCTCGGCTGTGTTGAAGAAAATATAAGTGAGCACTTCTTACATCATCTGACTCTTATTCAATTCAATTCATTACTTAACACAAATGTGATTTTTGTATCTAATTAAGTTGATAAGTCACAACAAAAATATTTGACGGGGTTTAACGCAAACTAAAATTAGTTTATCATTAGCATACATTATTTATTATTTGCTGACGGCGATATTCTGTGTTTAAAATGGAATGCGAATGTTTAATATTGTGTGCATGGGATTAGTTAAGCATACGATTTACTTACACATTAGAATAAGATGAAACGACAAAGCCTCAAAACATCATTAGATACACTGTTAACATCAAGGAATCCATTGCTATGCATCGTAAAATGGTAAAAAGAAATACAAAACAAACATTGTTGCCAACCTAAAATCACAAAACGTGTTACCAAAATATTCATAAGTATACATATTAAAAATATTTATGTAAGTAAAGTAATAAAACACATTACCTACATTTGTTTTCGTTTCCATTTCGCTATTTGGCCACGCAAACAGCCGCGCCGTGTTATATTTGCCCGGCCGGCGTTGCCAAGTATTTGCGATCTTGGTGCGACTCGACCAAACCACACATCTTGCTCAAGGGTTTGTATTGGTGCTTGCCTAGTACTGTCTCGGCCTAGGTTGACAGGTTAAACACACTCATGAATACACGCTCTGGAATACATACAAACCGTTTATGAAACTGGTAACTATCATCCATCACAAATGCTGAGTATTTATCAGTTATATTCAATATATTTTTTGAAGTTAGTTAATTAAAACTTCATTAAAAGTTTCGTCTGTATATTTTTTTGTATAAGATATCTTTATCTTCTGTGCGTTTGTATGTTACTGAACTCCTTTTAAACGGCTGGACCGATTTGGATGACATTTTCTGTGTGTGTTCAAGTGGATTCGAGAATGATTTAGATTTACAATTGGACCCGATAGGTAGCTTTGCTAAAGGGGTCCATCATGGGATACGGTGTTCATAAGCGGACGAATGATTTGTTTGTTTTGTTGTCATGGAAATTGTCAAAGCGGTACGGAGTCCGCCGGTCAGCTAGTAGTATTAGTAATATAAATATAATTATGTACCTATATATAGATATCTTTATATATATGAATACAGTCATCCGACCATCCGATGAGTACCGACGTTGTATTATTATTTTTTGACCGAAAGAATTTTAGTATATTACAATCCTGCGTAAATAAAGTCAATAGGCTAGTAAGTAGCTTAGTTTATATAAACGTTATTTCCACAACAATAATGATGATAATCACCTAGCTAGAGCGAAATTTCATTTTTTTTGGAGAGAAGTTGCTGAATGTTTCAGACGGCATTTTCAGCTTCAGCGGGCTTGAGTTTCACCAGGCTTGGTGTTAACGCGTGAACGCAGCCAGTGCTGCTGTTGGCATCACTGCGTTGACACGCCGAGCCAATGAGAACCAATGATGGTGGAGAAGAAACGTCAGAGGAGGAAGCGCGGCTACGCGTACGCGCCATTACTTATCGAGACCTTGCCCTTCACTGACAACTATGTTTGTACCAAAAAGTGTGTATCTTTAAACATTAAGATTAAAGTTTATTTATTCCTCAATACTTCTTTACTTATTTACTTGTTTTATGTTCCTGCGGTAACATAAAAGTGGCGACCGTGACAGGACACTGCAATCACAATGAAGCATTAGAAAAAGGACGCCATCAGCGCCAGCGAAGCGCCCGCCATTTTGGCGCCTTTTGGGGACGACACGCCGACGCCTGCGCTGCATACAATTCGATTGACGATGGAGCCGAAAAATCAAGCAGAAACGGTGATGGTGTTGGTAGTGGCGACGATGCAATAACACGCTGCAAGAGAAGAGGTCGTTCCCGAGGGAAGTGTCACTTTAATTTCTTCTAACTAAACCTTTTTTGCAACTATTGTAATAAAGGAGTTGTCGAACCTATAGATTCGATTTTTTAGAGATCTATTTAGCAACTAACTGCGTGTATGCTTATAAACCTAGCCTAATTTTAATGCACACGCCTATTGTTTTAAGTTGCAAGTTTATTTCATCTCATTTTCACGAATGCTATTTTGAGGATTTAAGCTATTTTATCGCATAACACGATGCCTGTTCATTACTATTAATGCCTATCATGTGTCTATAAACGCAGTGTATTGTTTGTAAATTGAGGGCGCGTGCTATTGCACGCATTTGCACTTGGCCTGCCATTTTGAATTATTCGGGGAGTGCTCTTTGAACGTGTCTTGGGTTTTGTTTATTTAGCGCTGATTGTGCCCTCGTTACTAGCGAACTATTATAAATTTTTTTGCTGACAGTTTCAGCGTCAGCAACGTTGAAAGCGCATCGTATGCGTGAGTAAAGTTCGATTGACCAACATAACGTGCTGCGCCTGGTGCCGACTCTTGCTGCTACAGCGGCCGGTGTCAGGGCAGTCTATTCGTGCTCAGGGCTGAGCAACCAACGGGGCTCCGGCTGACCGCGTGCTGCATCAATCCAGAAGTATTTGGTTAGATCTGCACATTTTATTTGCTTAGTTCGTTGTTGGTCATTTTTTCTATTCTATTCTATTACAATGGCTACGGCTAGTGATAGTGACAATTCTATTGATAAAAAAGATGTTTCCCGCCTTATTCGGCAACGCGTTTCTATAAAGGGGCGTCTAACGAAAATGAAAGAACATATAGAATCTATGTATTCAACTGAATCCTTTCAATTGAGTGCTATTCAAACGAATGAGTTAACTATTCGATTAGAGAAATGTCAAACATTATTTTCCTCATTTGATAATATTCAATCTAAGATAGAAAATTATTGTGATGATTTAGATCATCAGCACAACGAAAGAGATTTGATTGAAAACAATTTTATATCATTAATTTCTAAAATTCAACATCTTATATCTTCTAATCAAAAACAAGACGTTGATAATTTTAGTGAAGCTAAAAGTAATATCTCAGCTGGTCATCGCGACAATATTAAATTGCCAACAATTAAACTCCCATTATTTGATGGTAACTATACTAAGTGGCTCGAGTTTAGAGACACTTTTGACTCTTTAATCAATTCCAACGATGCTATTCCAGCCATTAGTAAATTTCACTATTTAAGGTCATCGTTGGAGGGCAGTGCTCTTGTTGTTATTAAGTCAATTGAATTTACATCCAAAAATTACTCAATGGCTTGGGACTTGTTATGCGAGAGATATAATAATAAAAATATTTTAATTAATAACCACTTGAAGGCATTATTTTCATTGGAGACGTTGAATAAAGAGTCATATAAAGCTTTGCGATTTGTTATTGATGTTGTGACAAAGAATTTGAGATCTTTGGACACATTAGGATTACCCACCGATAAGTGGGACGCCTTGGTTATATTTTTGGTTTCTAATTGTAAGTGGGAAGAGCATAAGGGAAACCTTTCAAGCTTGCCTACATTGGAAGAGTTCTTTCAGTTCTTGAGAAATAGGGCTAGTATTTTAGAAACTACTCAAAGTAGTAATAATGATAACTCCTACTATAGTCAAAGGAGAAGTGCACATAAGGGCAACTCGTCTAAGTCTTTTAAAGTATCATTTGGAGATGCTAATAATTCTTTTAATACAACCACTACTAATGGCCATTCTTGCGCTATATGTGATCAAGAACATTTTGTCTATAAATGCCCTAAATTCAAACAAATGTCTATAGAAAATAGGCAAAAGGAGGTATCTCGATTAAGGTTGTGCTCTGTGTGTCTAAGGAAAGGACATGGTTCCTTTAAATGTCATCTTAAAGGTTCTTGTCGCATATGTAATTCTAAACACAATACTTTACTACATTTGGATAAACAGAACCCTGGTTCAATTGATGTAGAAAATATACCAGTACCTTCATTACCTATCTCACTCTCAGTAGTTTCTGAATGTCAAGTGCTTTTATGCACAGCTAGTGTTGAGATTGTTTCTAACAATAAAGTTTATAAGGCGAGAGCCTTACTTGATACTGGTAGTCAGTCTTCATTTGTGACTGAAGACTTAAAACAAAAAATAGATTTGCCTAGTAAAGACATAAATTCTATTAGAGTGTCAGGAATTAATAACGTAGCTTTCAATATAAAGGAACGTTGTAGATTAAATATTAAGTCTTGTTTAAGTTCATTTAATATCAATGTGGAATGCCTAGTTGTTCCGAAGATAACTAGCTCATTGCCGTCTAAATATTTTAATATCAAATCTCTTAATTTGCCTGACAATATTGAACTTGCAGATCCTCATTTTAATTGTCCCTCCAATATTGATATTCTTTTAGGAGCTGACGTCTTTTGGGATATTGTAGGTTCAAGGCAAATTAGGTTAGGAAAATGTAAACCTATCTTGCAGCATTCTTATTTAGGATGGCTTATTTCTGGCCCTATAGGTCAGGTACAGTTAGATTATAAACAAAATATTAATTGTAATTTTAGTAAAGAAGTTCACGAGACATTAAAATTATTTTGGGAAATAGATGAATTCCATAATGATAAAGTTTCAAAGTGTAGTGAAGAAAATTTATGTGAAACTCATTTCATTAAAAATGTTCAAAGATTACCTACTGGTAGATTTTCTGTTAAAATTCCTTTTAAGGAAGAGCCCGAGAAGACACTCGGTGACTCATTTGTTCAGGCGAAGATGCGATTTTTTAATTTAGAAAAAAGATTAAATAAGTTACCTATAGTTAAAGAACAATATAAGAATTTTATTAAAGAGTATCATGATTTAGGTCATTTGACTGAAGTACCTAAACCTAGTTTTGGTTATTATTTACCGCATCACGCTGTTATTAGAGAAAGGAGCGAAACTACTAAATTAAGAGTAGTTTTCGATGCATCTGCAAAAACAACTACCGGTAAATACCATAATGATATTCAATTAATTGGACCTGTTGTTCAAGATGATTTGTTGTCGATATTAATGCGTTTTCGTTGTCATAAATTTGTGTTAATTGCAGATATACAAAAACATTATAGGCAGATTGAGATTGATCCGTCCCAGCGCCACCTACAAATGATTGTTTGGAGAGATGACGAATTTCAACCATTAAAGGTCTTGCAGCTAAATACGGTAACTTACGGTACCGCCTCTGCGCCTTTCCTAAGTACTAGGTGTCTTCTACAATTATCCCAAGAATGTTCAGATCCGACTATAGCTTCTATTATTCAGCACGATATATACGTGGATAATTTAGCGACGGGTTCTTCTACAGAAGAAGGCATTAAGTATATTTTTGATAATGTTACTAGTGTTTTGAAATCTGCCTGTTTCCCTTTACATAAAATATTAACGAACGCCAATAATATTGATCAATGTGAAGAAGCGTGTGATACGCCTTTACTAAATAAGGAATGTAGTGTTTTAGGGTTGAGTTGGTTTCCCAAGTTAGATACATTACATTTTGAAATAGATATTAATACTGATTCTCAAATTACAAAGAGGGATATATTATGCATGACATGTAAAATATTTGATCCGCTGGGTCTAATAAGTCCTTGTGTTATAAAGGCAAAAATTATTCTACAGAAGTTATGGAGTCTAAAATTGGGCTGGGATGATCCAGTGCCGCCTAACTTATCCAAACAGTGGTCAAGTATTGCAAGCAATTTAAATTTATTATCTCAATTGCAAATACCTCGTAATGTACTATGTGATACACCTATATTTATTGAGCTACATTGCTTTGTCGATGCATCCCAAGATGCCTATGGTACTTGTGTATATGTACGTTCCCTTTGTGAGAATAATGTAATTTCAGTCAAGTTGTTGTGTGCTAAGACGAGAGTCGCGCCTATCAAATCTTTGACTATCCCGCGGCTGGAGCTCTGTGCTGCACTGCTAGGAGCTCGATTATGTTCTAAGTTATTAAAGGTACTACATTTTAATATTAATAAAGTAATATTTTGGTCAGATTCTACGATTGTTTTATGTTGGATTAAAACTCCACAAAAATTATTAAAGGCTTTTGTACACAATAGAGTACAAGAAATAAACGAGCTCTCTAGTGGTCACACTTGGAGACATGTCCCCACCGACCAAAACCCAGCCGATTTGGTTTCAAGGGGAGTCGAACCCCAGGACCTAATGCAAGCGACTGACCTGTGGTGGGCAGGTCCTCCTTTCCTTCAGAAGGAGCCTAAGGATTGGCCACAACTTGGTAACTTAAAATCAGTAGATGTGCCTGAACTCAAAGTTCACCTATACGTCGAAAATTCAAACTTGATTGACTTTAATAGGTATTCCAATTTCAATCGTTTAAAAAGAGTATTTGCCTACATTTTACGTTTCATTAATAATATCAATAAAAACAATATTGCAAGAAAAGATTCCCTACAAGTTGATGAGCTGAACAGGGCCCAACTAATATTAATTAAATTTTGCCAAATAGAATCTTTTAAATTGGATATTAAAGCAATTACTAAAAGGGAAAAATTACATAATAAGTCTAAATTGTTACCATTAAATCCATTTATTGATGCCGATGGCGTATTAAGGGTTGGTGGTCGCCTAAAGTCCTCTAGCTATGATTTTAATAAAAAGCATCCTATACTATTAGATGGAAAGCATCATTTTACTAAATTACTGGTAAGACATGAACACCAACGATTGTTTCACGCAGGACCGCAACAATTGTTAGCGACGATTAGAGAAAACTTCTGGCCTGTGAGTGGCAGGACGCTAACCCGTAGCGTCTGTCGGTCGTGTACTATATGCACACGTTTTCGAGGCAAGACATTGCAACCAATAATGGGAAACTTGCCTCCTCCAAGAACTGAAATAACTTTTCCATTTTATACCTGCGGTACCGACTTTGCTGGACCTTTCACGATTGCAAGCAAAAAGGGGCGTGGCAGCCGTAGTACAAAATGTTATTTATGTATTTTCGTGTGTTTTCTAGCCAAGGCGGTCCACCTCGAGGTCGTCAGTGATTTAAGTACCGAAGCCTTTATTCTTTGTCTGCGTCGTTTTGTGTCACGGCGTGGCAAGCCCCACACTATATATTGCGACAACGGCACTAATTTTGTAGGGGCCAATAACGAACTAGGTAGAATACTTCGGTCAAGCCGTAGGCTCGTTGACGATTTCGCTAGTAACGAGGGCATAGTTATGAAATTTATTCCGGCATATTCACCTAATTTTGGGGGTATTTGGGAAGCGGGCGTGAAATCCTCAAAATATCTTTTAAAAAGAATAGCAGGCAATACCGCGTTAACGTTCGAGGAGCTTACAACTCTTTTCTCGCAAATAGAGGCTATCCTCAACTCACGGCCTCTGTCCCCCCTTTCTACTGATCCTCTGGACCTTACCCCCCTTACTCCCGGTCACTTCCTCATCGGGAGACCTCTCACGTCGGTGCCATCAGACACCACAGATATGGCAAGACCTAACCGCTACCAACTCATCGAAAGGCTCCGACAACAATTTTGGAACCGATGGAGGAAGGAATACATCGCCGAACTGCAAGTCCGCACCAAATGGCGGCAAATGCAGCGAAACATAAGCATCGGAGAACTGGTGCTGCTTAAGGAAGACAACGTTCCACCTTTGAAATGGCGACTCGGTCGGGTCGCCCAACTTTATCCAGGCGCCGATGGCGTCACTAGAGTCGTCGACGTCTCCACAACAAGAGGGATTGTTCGCCGTGCTCTCAGCAAGCTGGTGCCTCTACCCAATTCTTTTGAAAGCAGCAGCTTTCAAGGGGGCCAGGATGTTAACGCGTGAACGCAGCCAGTGCTGCTGTTGGCATCACTGCGTTGACACGCCGAGCCAATGAGAACCAATGATGGTGGAGAAGAAACGTCAGAGGAGGAAGCGCGGCTACGCGTACGCGCCATTACTTATCGAGACCTTGCCCTTCACTGACAACTATGTTTGTACCAAAAAGTGTGTATCTTTAAACATTAAGATTAAAGTTTATTTATTCCTCAATACTTCTTTACTTATTTACTTGTTTTATGTTCCTGCGGTAACACTTGGCGAAGTTTCATACTTTGACAATATGAAACTATCTTATAACTTTAAACGAGCAATTCTTATAGGTATACATAGGTACTAGTGGTCGCCCAATGGTCGAAATTCGACCGTAATTTTATTAAGGCTGCACGGATTGTATCCTAAGCAATGAAAAATTAAAAAAGATAGAATGTGAGTTTAGATTGGCATTGACAGATTTGGGCCGCTCCCTTCCATTTTTGAAAACAAACACAATCAAAATAACGGAAGTTCATGAAAACTAACAATTACCTTTTAATTTTGTTTTCACCCGTCACGTGAAATGCACCGCAACTACTTTAATTATTGGAAATAGCAAATTGTACTCAATGGAGACTTACTTTTATTTTAGAGAATAATAAATACTGCAATTATGGATTTTTGAAAAATTGTCATCGTCGTTAAAAATAAAGGAAAGTCGCCCTTACACAGAATGTGCTATTTCCAATATTTAAGGTAGTTGCCATCCATGTGGCATACGATCTTTCCACCCTGTATAATCTATCTATCCAGCTAGGTTTCATTTTTAGAAAACATTATAAAACAAAATAACGAGCAAAGCTCGGTCATCCAGGTACTTTTAATAAAGGCGCAAGACCAAAGCTTATAACTCTCCATGATATTAAAACGCGAAAGTTTCAAATACCTATTGTGTTTAATTATCTTCTGTGAATTCAGAAGCAATGAAACACATTCACAGTGGTGATGGTCTAAAAAATATACCTTCACTCAAATTTATAAGTATGTAATTAAGTAAGCCTATATACGGTTTAAGACGACGCATTGGTAATTTACGTGGCGGGGATCTTGATTTTTCCCAACAATTACAAAACATATGAAAGTGATATATGATGACATGATTTTTCATTTAATTGACTTCATTTTGTTAGTTGCAGAAACACGATTTTTCAACTTTTATAACAGAGAAAAAAATATCAAATAACCTCTTTTAAAACATAGTTTCACATTTTACAGGCTAACCAGACCGATTTAAGCATCTTAATTTTCTTAGTAGATTAGTCTTAACACACACACTTCAAAATTGTAGATCATTTTTAAAAATAATTTGTAGTTTTAATTTGAAGGAAAAAAAACAGTTTTTCGTATGGTACGGGGCGCAAACGCTCGTATCAAAACATGTGAGATTTATTGTTTAGCGGTGCGTCGCCTTAGGAGTAGGATAGTATATACGGCTAGGTAAAAGCTTCCTTTAGTGAAATTAAGTCATCGCTACAGTTGATGGGTATTAGGTTAATCACCATGCATGCGAAATGCGGGTTGGTGACCACAGAATCCGAGCTAAGCGAAAATTCTGAAAAACTTTGTCTATCCTGGGAATTGAGCTCAAGACCTACGAATCTGACACAGAGACGTTAACAAACTGACGCCGTACTTTAGGACAATAAAGTCAATCAAAAATATTTTATTTTTTCTAGCAACCTATTCAATAAAACATTAAGTTCAAATATACGCGACTTCGTCCGCTTGAGAAAACCCGTACCCCATGATGGACGCCTATAACAGCGCCACCTACCGAGTCCAATTATAATCTAAACCATTCTCAAATTCACTTGAAAACACACAAAAAATTTCATCCAAATCGGTCTAGCCGTTTAGAAGGAGTTCAATTACAAAGACACGCACAGAAGATTTATCTATACTACTATATAAATCTGTAGGCTCTGTGTGTACTTGCAATTTTTCTGACAAATTTTGGGATAAATATTCATTTGTCTGTCTGTCTGTATGTCCACTTTTAACTCAAGAACGGCTTGACCGATCTTGATGAAAGTTTGTATGTAATAAGAACATGCGATTGTGCAAATGATAGGCTATATAATAATATGATGTTGATAAACCTAATAATTATTTTGATTAGCATTCATTGACCCATTATTTTTGCACAGCGAAGCGGGCGGGTGACGGCTAGTATACCTATATACAGATATATTATATTCACGTTTTACTTTTATCTACTGTAGTACAACGACTTGAAATGTCAATTTATTTTACACTTGGTATACGAATTCAATATTGAAATCTTTATTTTTCATTTTCTGTGCCACACCGAACATAAAAGACATTTGTAATAATATGAATCATTTACGTTTATTTTCTTGATATTGACAAGAAATTCTCAAAGAAGAGCTCGAGCTCTTCTTAAAACATCGATGTTTTAAGCTTTAAAATAAAATCAACAATATGTCGGACTGTTTTAACAAATTTAACACGTTATAACACCCTTAGTTTACCTTTTGAAATAGCTGATGTTTCTGTTGAGATGCACCCAAGCCGTGGTAGACTTATCATCATCATCATCATCATCTCAGCCAAAAAGACGTCCACTACTGGAAAAAGGCCTCCCTCAAAGATAAATCATTTTGAGGGGAATTTGCCATAATCGCCACGCTTGGCAGGCGGGTTAACGACCGCAGTAAGGTAAAAATAATCACAGAGAGACGCTGCTGCCCATCCTCTGGATTGGTCCCATAGTCGCCTTCTACGACACCCACGGGAAGAGATGGGGTGGTGCAATTCTTATCCCCGGCACCACATGGGGATAAGAACTGGTAGAGATGGATGGGATGGGATGGTGGGAGATGGTAGACTTATGTTAATAATGTATTTTGAATAATTTCACCTATTGTACCTATTCACCTTAAACGCTCGGCCACGAGTCGGGGCAACCGGCGCCGACGACGCGACTACCGAATTCTCTCTTTATTGCGCGGTCAATATGTTCACCGCACTGCAGTTAATTGGCATCACACGCCATGTATTATGAATTCCTCGTCGCCCGTGAATGAGCGGTAACAGATACAAAGTATCCAGGTGGACGCTGTTCAAGCCCTACCACCAATCAAACCGAGCAGTATGTGTAATCCTGCCACTTTTGACCACTGCTGGACTACGAGTACATTGGAACACGAAAGTTTAATAAACCCATATCATCGAAAAAGAACTTGTAGTAATAAAACTTACCTCATGAGGTAACCTTTTACTACTATTAAAATTTGGGCGACACTTCTTCCAACCGAGCTATCGAGACATTGGCTCGTTTAATACAATAACACGGCTACGGCCTCGGCTACGAGCAGTAGCGTTTTGCGAGGCGGAAAGTCACGTTATAGTTCTTTGCGCGTTACACTGCAGAAGCCGTTAGAAATAACGCAATGAACAGAGAAATCGCGCGCCGCGACGCAAACAGCCAGTGGTCGTGGCGGTAGCGGTAATGTATATAAAAAATAGGGCATTGGGTATGAAAGTTTTTTTTAAATTCCGTTACAACTTTGCCTTTCGAAGCTTTTTGAGCCCTCACCCATCCAGTGTCTAATATTTGCAGAAATCTCTCAGTTTTTGTAACGGTTATTTCTATCTACTTTCTAACAAGAGTTTCAAAATTTACTTAATAGGTAAGTATTATACCAATTTGTTTCGCCCATCAGAATATTGCTGTTCCAGAGCCACTTAAAAGTGAAACACAATAATCAACTTAAGTCTTTATTAATACTAGTGGTCGCCCAGTGGTCATTTTATTAAGGCTGCACGGATTGTATCATAAGCAATGAAAAATTAAAAAAGATAGAATGTGAGTTGGGAGTGGCATTGACAGATTTCGGCCGCTCCTTTTCCATTTTTGAAATTTTTAAAAGAGTATATATACGTGTGTGTCAAATAATATGCGTATGTGTCAAATACATGGTATTGTGTGTAATGTTTGTTTTATTGATTTAATGTATTTTATGCATAATTTTTTTTAAATATTAACATTCGGATAACCTTCTCTATATAAACTATGTGTGCAAAATTTCATACTCCTTCCGTCCGCGCAATTTTCGTAAAAAAGGGGTACAAAGTTTTTGCTTCACGTATCAATACATAGATATCGGCGCCAGGGGATACCTTGTACTAGGAAAATTACGATTGTTTAAAGGCTCTTTGGAAATATAATTATCCATAACTAAGAGAGCCTTGCCATGCCATAATTACATTGGCGACGTAATTATTATAATTGTTTTCGGCGACATAATAAATAAGCTCGGTTTAAAGGGCATACAAACAAATATTTTCCATGTGGATTGGCTATAGTTTTTCTGCATTTTCGACGGGTACACTAAAGTTTTTCAACATTTTCATCTCTCTTTAACTTCTGTTAAAGAGAGATGAAAATGTTGAAAAACTTACAAAGCTTACTTCTGTAAGCTTTGGCAATTCAATATAAATATAATGTACTACTACGACCTGTGCAACTCCACCGAACAGATTTCATATGTATAATACTTACCGAAGACGATTTTGGTAAATACTGGTAAAATATAATTAACTCTTTAGTATTTGCATTGCTATTGCAAAAAGTAAGTTATAAAGGCCGAGTTCACAAAGATTCGTTTAATAGAGTCGTCATTAATAATATATTTTAATATTATTATTCGTCTTACCTATATCTAGCAGCACAACTATTTGTGCTAGAAATGTAAAAGGCCGACTTGCACCAGATGTGACTCAAACCCATGACCTTACACAATCAATTCGACTGTCATTCATTACAATTGATTCGACCTTTTAAAATGCTAATTTCATTCCCAAACAAAGCAAAAAACAAATTTAAATACTAACTTAAAGTTGTGAAGTGAATACATAACAAACAAAACACATAACTAAGATCTAATCGCTGCAAAAAAATTAGGACCTATGTACCTAGATATTATATTAGGATTAAAATGTGTAGTAAAATGCTTACGATTTCATTTTTAATCTGAGAGACTTTTCTGCAATAGGTATCTTTTCCCTTACTCCCAAATTACAAATATTGGAAAAATAAAAGATTGTATAACGCTGAGACATTTTCTGTCAAACAAATTTAGCGCCTTCAAAAAGCACACTAAATCAAACCTTTAGCTATTTTAATAAAAATTTGGATCACACGCCAGTTGGCAAAGCTCGCAATTTCGTCCAGAGGATTTACGTTTCCATTTCGAATTGGTTGAAAACTCAATGTCGAACACGCTCAACCTTGCGTAAATACATTTATGTTATAAGTTTGCCGACAAATGAACTGCTTAATGAGATGAGCGATGATTATATTCTGCGTCGGTGCATGCAAGAGCGCGCCCCCTTAACAATGAAGCTTCAGAAATTATATATAATAACCACTTAACGTCGCTTCCCTGCTTTTGCACAAAGTGGCACATGATGACTATTAAGAGCCATTCTTCAATTACACGTAAAAGGCTCCACACCTCTCCAACCAAAGGGAAATATGAAAATTCTAATGGGTAATATAAAAAAGAGGCTTGCTATTTTTCAGCCTGTCTTACCCTACGGTGTGCTTGAATCGTGGGATGATTTAAACCCGAGGCTGTACCACGCTGTGCATATATACTGGTTGAAATTTTACGGATTGTGGTATCTCAATTTCTCTGCGACGAGCATACTATGTTGGATACAAGTCATATATGGTTTCATCGTGTTATGGCTAGTATGTTTTCTACCCGCCATCGGAGAAGTCGTATATTTGCTCAAGCGGGGGGGAAATATCGGAGACATCGCTGAAGGGTAGTTGTATTTCTACGTTTACTCCCTTGATCTTGTTTGTTGTGATCAGGCAGCTAACATATTATAATAGAAATGTGATACGCTCTCATGACAGTAACGTGCTTGTATAGTCGGCGGCAGATCAACCTACCCAAATCTGTCAAATTTCTCCAATGAATATTGAATATCTTATATCTAAACTATAAAGTTCAAAATTGATTGTAGAAATTTGACAGTTTTGGGTAGGTTGATCTGCCGCCGTGTGTACGTTCTTGTGCCTCGTTTTTTTTTGCTATTTGTGTGCTTTTATAGTGTGGCACAAACTTTTTTGATAACATTGTTAGAGGAAACACGCTGTTTACGAACCTAAAGGCGTTTGTTTATATTATTTAAGTTTAAAGTTTAAACCATTTGCAAGGTTCGTGGTCACAGAAAGACTGACAAAATAACGGACCACAAACACGAAATGTCAGATCCACAGTTAGCATTTCGTATCAATGTGTTCGCGTTATACTATAGCAAACAAAATATTGGTACCTACTATTTTATAACTCTAATTTAAAAACATGGATACACTAAAAACATGTTAAACAAAACACGTATCTATATTATTCATATTTTAAAGGCAGAGTAAAAAAGATTATGGATTACACTTTTTTTCTTCCGTTACGCTTCGTGATAATCTCTTGCTTAATGTTATTTTAGGTTATTTTTTATAAACAACCTTTATACCGACGGACGTATTATAAACCAACAGTGTTAAATTTCAAATTTAAAATACGAATTCCTTTTCAGCTTGTACTTATTTCTCAGCGAGATATACACCTACTTCAAAATAGCCGTGTTCTGGCTGAATAAGGATAAAGTTATAAATCTCCTGAAATATCTGTCGCGTGAAGAGTTTAAGCCGGTGGAAGCGGAGCACAAGGAGATAATACGGAAGAGTATCGTATCAGCGCGATTCATAATGACGTATTATTCGACGATGTGCGTCGGGGCCGTGTCAGGTATGAGAGCTTGCTTTTTACCCGACTGCGTCAGAAGGAGGGTTATGTGTGTATGTATGTATGTATAATGTACGCATGTATGTATGTATGTATGTATGTATGTATGTATGTATGTATGTATGTATGTATGTATGTATGTATGTATGTATGTATGTATGTATGTATGTATGTATGTATGTATGTATGTATGTATGTATGTATGTATGTATGTATGTATGTATGTATGTATGTATGTATGTATGAGGTGTCGTTAGTTTTGTTTTGACTGTGGGAGTGACATAGGCTATAAAAAATAAAATAAAAAAAAACAAAAAAAATAGTAAAAACATTGGCCGGGTTAGCTAATTCGCAGATTTTATTCCCATGTTTAAAAAAAACTCTGTCAGTCAATAGTACTAGACGTCAAAGAGTTTCGTTTTTACGCCAATTGGTGTATGCGCTATGACTTTGCTATTTAAAAGAGTTAGGCGTTTTAATATAATTATTTTATGTAGGTTTTGAAATGCTTGGTTATTTACTTTAAAAAACTAAAAAGTTTGAAATAAACCAAATTATTAAAATAAAACAAAAAACCCGAATGCTAAAAATAGTTATCAACCAAGCGGCCGAGGCTAGCTCAATTAAATCCGCACTCTCTTTGGTTGGTGATTGTCCCCGCCTGCAACAACTATCAATATTCAATGTATTTAAAAATATTTCATTCAACAATCAACAATGCTCAAATTGAATTCTGGGATCTTAGAGCTTGTTTTTTTTCTTTTCAGTTTTTCTCTTTGCAGTTATTTTTGACATAGTTGTTTTAGCAGCCGGGTTTTTTGTTTTATTTTAATAATTTGGTTTATTTTATATATTTTCTTCAAAACATATTAAAGAACTAAGAATATGCATAACATATTATATATTTTTTTAATTACCTAAGTTAAAGGACCAACAGCAATAGATTTTTTTTTAGCTTAAATATGTTTCCAGATTAAAGTTAAATTTACACCTACTTAACAAAATACCTACTAAATATACCTACTTAATACAAACATTAGCTATACACGGTAAAGCGTGGCTACTTTTCAATCATGTGTAATATTGATCACAGCTTCTGTTCTCTTAAGTGGTCTTCTACTATAGGTCTACGGTATGATTCTGGAGGAAGCACACTAGAGACGCCTAATAGAATTATTTATTTCAGGCAACAAACAGTCTACAAGATGGTAAAATACAAAGAGGCACATACAATATAGGTATACCTACAGACTGATACCTTAGGTATACTCATTTTAGGATCTATAGCTGCGATCAATGTTACACTTAATTCAAACCCCATTCGACACAGCAGCAGCAGCAGCAAATAAAAATTAAAAGTCAAAAATTTTTATTCATCAAAACCTATGAAAAGTACTTTTGGGTCATACCTTTTTTACCTACTACCCATTCAGGACGTCTATTATTTAGCTGTGGAGAAGAACGGGCGCAAGAAACTCCACAGCTTTAATAGAAGTAACGATTACAAAAATAAAAAAGTGTGTCGTTCGTTACCAAATCATACAATATTTTATTTAACACATTTACAAATAAAAACTTTCAAGGGCCACAGGCTAGGGGATCCTGTTGGACGAAACGAATCACACAAATAGTGCTTACCTACAAATATATCGACGCGGCGCGGCGGACGCCCCATGATCACGGGTGTACCAAAGTTACTGTGGGTCGATGTCTAGGAGTAGTTCTGATAGTCATTCGACCGGTTTCAAATGTAGCCTACATTATTCAGGGGTACTGTAGCTTCTTATTAGTAAAAAGAATCGGATTAAGATTCGGTCGGTTCAGTTAATGCTACTAGAAAATTTTATTTGTACAGACGCCTGCACGTCAACCTATCCTAAACTGACAAATTTCTTCAATAAATAATCAACCACTAGTGGGTCGTCCGCAAAACTTCGCGTTTATTCAACAGATTTCTTAGGAATTTCGAAACATATGACAAGTTTCTTTATTTTTTTGCACATCTACGGCTGGAGCTCTTCAAAATGAGACCATAACCGATTTTATGTGCAGCTATCGTTCTATAATCACTGGGACAAAAATCGGCTTACGCTATCAATACATATATAAACTAGTTGGTCGCCCGCAAAACTTCGCGTTAATTCAACAGATTTTTTAGGAATTTCGAAACTTATAACAGGTTTCTTTATTTTTCTGCACATCTACGGCTGGAGCTCTTCAAAAAGAGACCATAACCGATTTTTTATGTGCAGCTATTAATATATAGATCGATCGATAGAATAGAAATATGACAGTTTGTGGTAGTTAGATGTGCAGGCGTGTGTACATGGGTACTGTGGTGACTGGGTAAATAAGACCCCAAAATAACCCAAGTTGTGTATTTTATCAAGAAGCAAATTACAATTACTTCTTCGCGGGCTGTCACTGAAACAATAAAATCTTCACTTGTTTCCTTCTGGACATTTCCTCATTTAAACTCAGGTCACGTCGTGTGCCATAGAGCTGCCCGAAGCAAGGAGTCCCAATCACTACAGTACAAAAAATTAGTGTAGATACAGTTTGAGTTCTAAAGAGAACTACCGACGAAACCATCACGTTAAAGAAGTATGTGAACGTTAAAGCATTAATCAGGGTGACTTCAAACCTAAATCAAATATTATAAATAAAATAAATAATAATAAAATTATTAAAACGACAGTTATCAATTAAGTAGGTATTACAAATTTTGACTTTTGTTTTAATGTTAAATTTAGTATGTCCACTTTAAAACTTTCGTGTTCGATTAATGAATAAAATGTGTTAAAGGTATGGCATAGCTTACCTTTTACCTAGGCATACCTTTTACACATTTTTTATACTAATACTTAGTATCCTAATACAAATACAAAGGAGTCTGCGTTAAAACCTGTTTAACATTTTATTTACTAGGTTTCGAGTTCGATTATGATATTATTATAACAGTACATGATAAGAAACGCTGACTCATCAACATCATCATCATCATCATCATCATCATCATCATCATCATCATCATCATCATCATCATCATCATCATCATCATCATCATCATCATCATCATCATCATCATCATCATCATCATCATCATTATCATTATCATTATCATTATCATTATCATTATCATTATCATTATCATCATCATTATCATTATCATCAGCCCATACTAGTCCAATGTTAGACATAGGCCTCTCAAAGTGCACGCCACTGTTGAGAATAATTTCTAAATTTGAAAAAGCATTTCCGATTTTTCTTTAAGTGTCCTTTCATGAGGCAGAGTTTGAAAAATGAAATAAATGGGAATTTTCCATCTGTTACTTAGACCGGTAATAACGAACTTACCTTGATAATATGGGCTAAATTCAGGCCTTATCTCCAGATTTGAATCAAATAAACCGAGTTTACCAAGCCGCTGATAACCTCAACTTAAATTGTGATCGATCGTGAAATGGTTTAAAGCAATCACATTCACACCCCCCATTTGCATTTTTATTGGACTCCTACTTTATAGGCGGTCAGACCGATTTCACTTCGGCGGCGTTAGCCAATGACGAGTGTCGTTAACCTGATCAAATATTTTCCTTCACATAGGTACTTGATATAAAGTTGCTCTTCATTATGAAAATTTTAAAAATCTACCTGGTTTTATAACATTAACTCAAAACTTTGGATTACAATAGTAATGTATTGTGAACAACGTTTTGTTCACAATACCTACATTACTTTTCTAACAATATCATAGATCATAGATAATCATGTCAGAGTTTATATACTTTTTACTGGCAAGCAATTTGAAAATGGAACACTTTTGCCCTTTTGCCACTGCAAGTAATATTAAAACTCTATTGTTTCTTTCTTACCATAACATAAATAATCGAGACTTCTTGGCGGGAAAGTGAAAAGTCATGTCTGCGGTTTTGCTTTATTTTCTAAAATTTGTGTTATGTCGAATATTAATGTGAAATAATGGTGGATTATTAACCGTTAAGTGTTCGTAAGTGCGCATGAGTGTTGGCAAATGAAACAAAACAGTGCAACTTCACTTTTCAAATTCTCTCAAGAAGTCCGCCCGAGAACTTAGTAAAGCCCCACATCTTTACTGAGATACTCAAGGGGCTGGAGAGTATATCATTTCTCACTTCTCATTTCTATTATCATTCATCATCATCTATACAAGAAGGAAATATTGTTTATTCATATACTTGTAAGAAAAATTACTTTGACACTAGCTAAATGTGCTAATCGCACGAAGCCATCAACTAGAGGGAAAAAAAACATAAATAGTCAAGTCAAAAGAATTATAAATACTCTTTCTTTATCCTTCGCTTGTCACTGGCAGGCTTAATCGTAAAGTTTCGTTATTTACTAGCCAATTTGAAAATGGAACACTGTTACAACTGCTGTCGAGCGGTCAAATTTCGACCACTGGGCGGCCACTAGTTATTAAAAACATGCGTTGATAAAAATAGAAAAAAGAGAATTTAATGAGAGCACCAAATAATAAATCCAAGATAAATCGGGCCATAATCACGATACAGACTATGTTGAAAAAGGTCACAATAAAATTAAGAAGCAAACGAAATGTTTCATATATTCTCTAAGAAAAAGTCATTAATACTAAACAAACAACTAAAATAACAACAAAAAATGCCATACTTATAAAGAATTTACGAAGAAGTACATCGATACATCAGACTGCTTGTTGTTCACAAAATTGTAGTTTGTATAACATAACGCGGCCACTAAAATAAAGTTCAATAGAGCCCAAAGAAATACTCTAACTAAGGTATACTGTACCTACATAGGTAGTCGTACCTCACGTACGCACCCAAAGGAGTAACCGAAGTTCAAGGGACGTCAATCATCATTAAGGAGTTTGACAAGCTATTCAACAAAGTTCGCCCCGAAGATTGATATTCAGTGTACATATAACGGCACCATTTATATTCTCATTGCCAAAAAATCGCTTCAACCGTACCGTTGTAATGACGTCGGTCGATGCGATAATTTGATACGAAAATGAAGTATTGCATTTCAGTTGCAATCGTTATGCCGTGGACGGAAAATTTTAACGTATTACCGACCAACGTTGAATATCCCTTCTTCGATGTTTACGAGTCTCCAGCATACGAATTACTTTACATCCATCAAGTAAGTATCATCATCATCATCATCCGTTATCGTCTCACTGATAGACTCAGGCCTTCCATAACACTCCGGCGATTGTTTATAAGTCTCGCTGACGTTTCGGACACATTATATTCGGACACAGTGTCCGAATTGACACTTTTTAATTTTATTATTTTTTTCACTGACGATTCGGACATTATTAAATTATTGGAGCTGTGAACACTGAAGTACAGTCAGATAAATAAGCTTCAAAATATAATATTATGTAAAAAAAAACGTTACTAATGATCCCGGATCAGTCGGTGGCATGTGAAGGGAAGTGCATGAGTTTTTAGTCTCTCCTTCCCTCTTGAACGAGACCGGGGGAAAGTCCATATAACCGTCTGCTTCCTCCGGGCGCTGTGATATGCCTAATGAATTTACTCCTGTTTAAAAAGCGCCTTTTCTAATCTTGAGCATCATGCTGCCTTGATGTGGATTGGTGGGTAATAACGATTGCTGCCCTACGTCAAAACTGAGGCCAATGGTTTAACGTGTCTTCCTAAGTAAAGAGGAGCTCGATATATGTTATTTAGTCACTAGCTCTGTGACCTCTGTAACGTGACGTGTGTAAGTTAATATTGTCCATGGACAAGCTCGTTTTTATATAGCCGTATAAAGTTTTATTTTGTTAAAATAGTCATCAATATCCAACAGTAACCAAAATATACATAGAACGGTTGTAGACAAATAATTTGCCCGAGACTACACCTTTTGTTATATTTGTTTTGAGTCGGGTAGGGTCGGTAATGATGAATATGACTTTATTAGCAAATAATAATAATAACATGGCTCATGAGGGTGCTGGAGTTGTACAAAATAAATGCTCTGCGTACCTTCCTGATGTATGGGGCAATGGAAGACGGTCCTTCGCTATCCCGGATGTCGACAAATTCAAGGTAACGACGATCCTATAAGGCTTGGGCGGGGAATATTTCAGGGCGATAGTTTGAGTCCACTATGGTTTTGTTTAGCCCTGAACCCTCTCAGCACATTGCTGGAGGGTTCGGGACTTGGCTATTCATTGCGAAGAGGAGGTCAGGTAATGTCCCACCTGCTTCATATGGATGACCTGAAACTGTTTGCCCCCAACAGATTGCGACTGATGGAGTTACTGAAGGTAACTGAAACTTTCATTAATTCCATCAGGATGGAATTTGGTGTGGACAATGTGCAGTTATGCATGTAAAGCGAGGCGGGATTATAGAATCTGAGGGATTACAATTCTCAGATTCTATAAACCTGAACTCGCTCTCCGCAAATGATACATGTAAATACCTGGGTATGTCAGAGAGGTTAGGAATAAGTGTGGCTGACATGAAGCAATCGTTACTGGAGCGTTTCTTTGGTCGCCTGAAAAAGGCGCTCACAAGCTCCTTATCAGGCGGCAATAAGGTGCGCGCCTTCAACGGTTGGATTATGCCAGTCCTAATGTACTCTTTTTGCATACCTACTCAAGTGGACTCAAACAGAACTGGATGCCCTGGATTGGCGAGTCCGTATATTGATCCCACGATCCCATCCACGATCGTCGGTAATGAGGTTGTACATTCCGCGGAAGTGCGGGGTCGAGGTTTTTTAAATGCTAAGACCCTCCACAACCGTGAGGTGTGCAGTCTCAGGGAATATTTCCTAAAAGCCGATGTGGGTATGCACCGAGATGTGGTAGCAGTGGACAAGGGACTCACCCCGCTGTTCTTGGCTAAAGAGAACTGGCACAAACCCGTAGTACTTAGTGCCAATGACCGCAGGGAGGTATGGCAAGGCAAGGAGTTTCACGGGTGCTTTTATCGGGCCCTCCACGGACCCGATGTAGACTTTTTAGCGTCCGTATCGAGCGTTTCTTTGGTCGCCTGAAAAAGGCGCTCACAAGCTCCTTATCAGGCGGCAATAAGGTGCGCGCCTTCAACGGTTGGGTTATGCCAGTCCTGATGTACTCTTTTGGCATACTCAAGTGGACTCAGACAGAACTGGATGCCCTGGATTAGCGAGTTCGTATATTGATCCCACGATCCCATCCACGATCGTCGGTAATGAGGTTGTACATCCCGCGGAAGTGCGGGGGTCGAGGTTTTTTAAATGCTAAGACCCTCCACAACTGTGAGGTGTGCAGTCTCAGGGAATATTTCCTAAAAGCCGATGTGGGTATTCACCGAGATGAGGTAGCAGTGGACAAGGGACTCACCCCGCTGTCCTTGGCTAAAGACAACTGGCACAAACCCGTAGTACTTAGTGCCAATGACCGCAGGGAGGTATGGCAAGGCAAGGAGTTTCACGGGCGCTTTTATCGGGCCCTCCACGGACCCGATGTAGACTTTTTAGCGTCCGTATCCTGGCTGCGTTTCGGTGACCTTTTCGGGGAAACTGAAGGTTTTGTCTGTGCAAGTTATGCTAACGAATAACTACCGGAAATATATTATGAAAGACGGCACGGTTGACATATGTCGGGCATGCCACTGTCCGGGTGAGTTTATCAGTCATATTATTTCTGGCTATTCTCACCTGGCTAACGGCGAGTACTTACACAGGCATAACCAAGTGGTCATGATTATCCACCAGCAATTTGCTTTGAAATACAAACTTGTGGATTCTTAGGTACCGTACTACAAGTATGTGACCGACCATAACCGTACTACAAGTATATACCGACCCAATTCTCGAAAATGACCATGCCAAGTTGTACTAGGATCGATCTATCATCACCGACAGGACTCTTTTAGCCAATAAGCCAGACATTGTGGTGATAGATCAATTAGCGCGCCGCACGATGATTGTCGATATCACCATTCCCCATGACGAGAACCTCGTGAAAGCTGAGAAAGAGAAACAAATCAAATATCTCGACTAAGCACATGAGGTTGTCGACATGTGGAATGTGGACTCGGCTGTCATCGGTGCCAATTGTTGTAATGGCCATCGGCCTGATGGCCAAGAGCCTCGATCAACATCTCATGGGGCTCTCGTTAGGCGGCTGGCCTGATTCAGAAGGCAGGCTAACCTATTCTTAAGGCAACACTTAGCTTAGGAAATGTTAAATGTAAGTTACTAACATGTTTACTATTTGATCTTGTTGGTTGTTCAAATAAATAAATAAATAAACTAGATAGTTTAGTTAGTTCAGTGGTTTTCATTAGACAATGAAAACCATTTTTCGTCATTTAAATAATTATATTTATTTTTATTTAACAGTTTTATTACAAACCAGCCACCTGTATCATTGACGGCGTTATGGACACCATTCTAGCTGCTTTCGTTGCTTCTGCAAGTAAGAAATGGAATTTTGAAAAATTTATTAAAGCTTATATACAATAAATAAAGTGATGTTTTGTTATAATGGAGTTAAGCATTATTACTAATGGGTCTGAAAATATTATATTATAACTATTGCAAGTAACGAATGATTTTTAAGCAATTTCAACAGAAAATTCTTAAGAGTACTTACGTTTAGTTTTATGCATACTTAAATCAGATTATTCCCATTGAAACAAAACATTATACAAATGGCTTTCTTTCTGTAACAAGTATTCGGGGAATCTCTCGGAGTTCGGATCGCAGAAAAGTGCCCGCGTTCGCCACGAAAATTGGGTAATGGAGAAGAAATTTAATATTTTCGCGTTACAGTCGGCCAAATAGAAATATTGGCTTTCAACCTGCGTAATTTCGACGTGCTTACGACGCGGCGGCGGCAGCGAGCCTTCGATGAGAGCAAGCCGGAAGCCGCGTGGAGTGAGGAGCGACACACGCGGGCAGTACTCAAGGATTGTATCATACACCATAGGAGTATCATTAAGTAAGTTAATATACTCGGCCGCATCATCACTTACCATCAGACATATCGCGGTCATATGCTTGCCTATATGCATAGAATAAAAAAAAACAATTTAACGACTATGGCAGGTCAGGATGAACATTTATTATTATAATAGATGATATATGATGAATGATGATTTAATATTATTATAATAATCATCATCATCATCAGCTCATTTAATGTCCCCATTGCTGGGGCACAAGCCTTCCCTATGGATGGTTAGGGAGAACGGGCCATAAACCACCACGCGGGCCCAGTGCGGATTGGTGGTTGTTAGCGACTGCTAATACAGCCGGGACCAACGGCTTTACGTGCCTTCCGAAGCACGTAGGAGCTCGAGATGATACATTTTTGTTTACCCATTCAATGACCGGCCTTTGCGAAAATTGCTTAACCTCAGCACTCGCAGACCGGGCGCGTTAACCACTGCGCCATCGAGCTCCTCATTATAATAGTACTTCCACTTAAATACTGTCAGTTAAGCCTCAATGAAATCAAGCCGAAAGCCGACTGTAGCTAGTAGCGGCACATTATGGTCATTACTGAAGGATTTTACTATACACTATCAAAGTATCAATAAGTAAGTTAAAGTCAAATTTAACAACTATGGTAATATGTGACACAATATTATTATAATGCTATCACTTAATACTGTCAGTTTAGCCTCAACGAGAGCAAGCCGCAAGCCGATTAAAGCGAGTAGCAGCACACGCGGGCAGTATTAAAGGATTATTCTCGTTACATACATCACAAATGTATCATTAAATATGGTAAAATCAAATATAAACATAATATTTAAAAAATCAAATATCGTAATGATTTATATAAATTGTTATTGTACTTCTACTTAAATATCTAAGTTAAGCGTCGTTGAGAACAAGCCGGAAGCCGCCTGTAATAAGGAGGGAGCTGTACACGCGGGTAGTTTTGAAGGATTGTAGTGTACACCAATAAGCATATCATTAAGTAATGAAATGGAATTTTGAAAAAAATAATTTAATTATTTTTTTATTTAATTTCTTTTTTTAACTTTTTATTTTTACACGAGATTTTATTACGACTGTGATGTGGTGAGACCTTGTGAGACTAAGGTTTACAACCTGCACTTCGATCGCCCGACACCACTAACCCTGTAAAAGGTTCAAAAGGATCAAAAAATTCTATATATAACGCAAATGAATGTGTAAAAAATTTTAAATTAATGATTACCTATATTTTTATTATAGTTATATCTATGTCTATGTATATACTACTATATAAATCTGTAGGCTCTGTGTGTACTTGCAATTTTTCTGACTTTTAGGATAAATATTCATAATAATAAAATTTATAAAATACAGTGAAAAAAAATTAAACGCCTACCCGACCCAGCCAGGAATCGAACCTGGGTCTTCCGCAATCCGGGCGGCTGCACTGACCGCACTGATTCCTGGCTGGGTCGGGTTTATTTTAAGTTAATTTTTTTTCACTGTATTTTATAAATTTTATGAATATTTAATTTAGCATCAGTGCAGCAATTAGCATTTGAAAATAAAAAGTAAAATAAATATTCATTTTATGACTCATTGACACCAATTCTACGATTTTAGAAATTTTTGTCTGTCTGTGTGTACTTGCAATTTTTCTGTTAAATTTTGGGATAAATATTCGTTTTATGACACACTGACACCAAATATACGATTTTTGAAATTTTTGTCTGTCTGTCTGTCTGTTTGTCTGTATGTCCTCTTATAACTTGATGAAAATTTGTATGTAGTAAGAACATGTAAACCTAATAATTATTTTGATTAGCATTCATTGATCCATATATTCGCACAGCGAAGCGGGCGGGTGACGGCTAGTTAATATATAGGTATACCCCGCACGTAAGACCTCGCTTTGCGTTAATAAACATTCTTTGAGAAACAACTATTCTTAGGTATATTATTATTTTTATTCTTATTTATTGTTAAGCGAGCTTTGTAGTGACTTATATCTACGGAATACCTTTACAGAATGTTAAAACGATTTTCTCAGTTAAAGTTAACTTAAATGTAATAATTAAATAATTAATTATTAACGGTTACTTTGTCAACGAGTTTATATTTTATATGAAAAATAATACTGAAGCCAGCATTTGATGAAAGTAAATACTTAATAATACGCCAATTTAGATACAATTCAGATTTATCTTATCCTCTTTATCCTTGGCCATTGTTATTAGTACAAATGTTATGTGCGCTAAAATCATATTGAATTTCCATCTGACAATGATGATAGTCGTGGTAGAGCATTCAGAACTGATACACACAAATACGCAAATACACTGCGTTCACAAAGATTAAAACAAATCGTATAATTTGACATCCAAGTCTGGTGGAGCTGTCGGTTATTTTTCCATTAGTCTTAATGAAGTTAAGACATGTTAATATATTCAGTATTTCTCGACCAAAGAACAAAGAAAGCGACTTTGCATTTCTACCGTTCACGTTTTCATTATTTTGTACCTACTGCTTTGTATTTACAACAGTATCGTTTCGAAGTAACAGTGTTACTTCTAATTACCGAATGAATTGACTCGTATTAGATGTAACTGTTAAGATAATTTGTATGTATTGCTGCGTACTGCGTAGAATGTAATTTATATACGTACATAAGTATTGTTGTACAAGATAGTCCCGCGGTATCGATAACGCTTCGATCGCAGTTTAGATCCTAGCTAAACAAACATGTTGTATTCAGTTTGCTCAATAATATTGGTCTACTGGTGTGAATCTGTCATTGGTTTTCTGATGTATAACAGCATAGCTACTCTTGTTTTGTTACTGCCGTCGTAGTGGGGTCGCGGGGGTGGGTGCTGTGGTGATCGGGTCTCCTTGCTCGGGCAGCTCTATGGCACACGACGTGGCCTGAATTCAAATAAGGAGCTATAAGAAAAGTATCTAGAAGGAAACAGATGAAGATGTATTCGGGGTCAGCCTGGTGCGAAGCTTAGGGCTTTATTATATTCATTGCTTATGAAAATATATAAATAATAGTAATTTTCGCCTATTATTATAAGTATAGCGTTAAAGCTCTACAAGTGGTGGAGGCGCCGGGTATACAAAATGCGTCGGGTACGCCAACGTATCGCGTAAAGAAAATACGTAAAGAAAATACGTACAAGGCGAAGTATTAGAAAAAATACGTATAATAAAAGGCCGGGGTACGCCAACGTATCCTAATACGTGAAAAAGATTTCCGTGCGTGAAGTGCCGTATAGAGATTACGAGCGTGAAGTGCCGTACGTTACGGAAGATCAGTATAGCTAGGGCCAGTAACGGAAAGTTCCGTGTAGCATAGGTTTTGGCGTGCAAGAAAAAGGCGTTTCAAGATTCGACGGGTTTGGCGATATTCTGCATATGTTCTTGCGTTGAAATATACGTAGGAAGCGAAACGAAGCTGCGATTTAAAAAACAACGTGAACGAAATGCGATATTGAATGACTTGATTTTCTAGAAATGATGCGCTAGACAAAAACTTACCGACATTTTGTCAATAGACCTAATACAATTACAATTATCGAAATGAAACAACTTTTATGGATCTACTCACGTTTAATTTACACATTACTTTAATTAATGTTTATCCTGACGTTTCGAACCCTTTGCAGGGTCACAGGGAGACTCGATAATATTACAATTATCGTTAGGTTTTTTGTATCTCCTAAGACAGGTGAATAAAGTCTACCTTGGGTTTATTGAAAGCTAGTCACTAAGTCTACCGTGCGTAGCACTTAATACACCCAGGTGATTTGCTCCAGGTGAATTAAGTCTAGTCATCTAGAAAAAAAAGTGTTGCCTTTATTTTTGTGAGCAATGAATGAATTCACTCTCTATTCACTTAAACTAACCTAGTCACGGCACACGATAGTGGGTAGACCGATTATGTCTACTCCTAATCTACCCGCAGTACACTTACACCTATCTACTTATATCATAGCGCATGCAACTGTGCCAAAACATCGGATACTCGAAGACTAAAAATGTATTAATTTTTTGCTTTTTATATTTTCAGTTACGTGTCAATGATAGAGAGCGCCTTCAGTCTAGCCTCCGCGTTGCAGTTGATGTTGAGTGTTATGGTTTTATGTCTAGTGGGTCTTCAATTCCTCGCGGTAAGTTAAAATATATTTATTTTCCATCATATTAAATTACATTTAAAGACTTGATGGTCACGGGAAGTGGCCTGTACCTAATTCTGACTTAATTTCCATACTTCAACTTTTAAAATCAAGCCGCTGAGACACAGTTGTGCACATAGACGTGATTTTTTTGAATTGGCAGAATCGATACAAATACATCTCGCATATCGGCGAAATATATACCTCATAATTTTGTTTGTTTTTATTAAACTTTATGGGTCTTACACATAAACAAAGAATAAGCCTCGAATAGTTATTCCGCGTTTTGTCTCTTTACCCTAACTAGTGGTCTCACAGTGGTCGAACGCTCGAAGCGTAATTTTTAAGCAATGAAAAATTAAAAAAGATACAATGTGAGTTGGGATTGGCATTGACCTTAGAGCATTAAACCAAAATGCTCTAAGGCATTGACAAATTTCAGCAGCTCCTCTTCCATTTTTGAAAATTTTAAAAAGAGTATAATGTGCGTGTGTGTCGAATATATGGTAGTGTGTGTAATGTTTGTTTTATTGATTTAATGTATTTTTATGCATAATTTAAAAAAAATATTAACATTCTGTACTTCTTCTCTATATAAACTTTATGTGTGCGAAATTTCATACACCTCCGTCCGCGCAATTTTCGTAAAAGGGGTACAAAGTTTTTGCTTCACGTAATATATAGATTTAAAAATGACGTTTACATTACAGAAACAAAACGCGGAATAACTATTCGGACCCTTTGTTTATTTGTAAGGCACTAAAAATATTTATCCTCCTTAGGGCTTTGCCCTGCTGGTCTTACATATTAAAAAATCCTCTAATCTAGACACGCGGTAGCGTGTCAAGCCAAGTTTAAGCAAACAGAACTGGCAAGCAGCACCGTGTGTAATAAATATTACACGAACGATTTGGAGCCACTCTTGACCCCCTCATAACTCAAAAACTATTTCACATAAACATGTCATCATCAACATCGCCATCAAACATCAAAAACATAAATGTAAAATAAGAGCCAAGTTCAATTTTATGATAAAAATATGCCTTCGTTGTTGACTTCAACGACAAAAGAAGTGAGATCTAAATGGGTGCCAAGTTCAATGGTCAGTCCTGAAATTTACTTATAACAACATAAAATATTTTATAACAACTTAAAATATAATTTCTTCTTATAATTCAGGATAATATATTGAAGCCTAAGGTCTGACTTGGCTAGTTTTCATATACGAATTATATTATAGCCTTCGCAATTTCTAAAGCTGTAAGTTCTTATTTTATTCTTCCGGAATTTTGGCTGGCTGGTAGAAACTAGTCATAGAACATAGCGCTCTTCCATGACTGTTTTAGTAGGTAATTAATAATAATTCATAGGTATATGAGAGCTAGCCAAGTCAGACCTTAGGCTTCAATATATTATCCTAAGTTATATGAAGAAATTATAATTTAAGTTGTTATAAAATATTTTATGTTGTTATAAATAAATTTCAGGACTGACCATTGAACTTGGCACTCATTTAGATCTCACTTCTTTTGTCGTTGAAGTCAACAACCAAGGCATATATCATTATATTGAACTTGGCTCTCATTTCCCATTTATGTTTTTGATGGGATCCACCCTACATCAAAACTGGGAAATTAATAACTCTCTCTCCCTTTCTCTTATTCTACTGGCAAGAGGACTCTAATGCCACGCAGACTAATTCTTTTTCCAAAACAGTGAATTGCTACATTTCATACCCGTATCGTAAAAGAGGGTACTTTCAAATATGAAAGCTTATGAACGTTCCTATGCTGAGCTTAGGTCTTTCAATATGAACAATAGCCATAACAAAGGGGTAAATGTGCCTGCCCAAGCACGGAGGAGCTAGATATATCTTAAATATCAGTCACCCATCCGGTGAACAGACATTGTGAAAATTGCTTAACTTGCTAGATCGCTTAAAAGCCGCTGTGCCATCAGGCTCCTAAAAAGTTGTGTGACAATGATTTCATTAAAAGTAAAATTTTCTTAAACTGCTATAATGAAACAAAATTTAATTTAAATCTGAGTAGGTACTTTCATAAATTTTAAATTGAACACTGAAATATCAGATTGAAATAACATGAATCTTTGAGCTAAAGAACGTTAACCTTCGCTAAATATTAGACTTTATAACTATAAAAAATGAAGTTGTAACCAAGTAAAATTTAATACTTCTTTTCATTTTACAATAATGTTAATGCGTCGTTTGAGGCACAAAGGTTATTGAAATATAAGATATTTATATTACGTTCTCTTTTAAATTTTATTTTTAGATAGAAAACCCAGCCAGCCATCCAATGCAAATAATGTGGATGGCGATCTACTTAACTTGTATGTTGATTGAGGTGTTCATACTATGTTGGTTCGGCGACGAGTTGATTTGGAAGGTCAGTGGTATACGTATATTATGGAACTGATAACGTGCAAATGTAGGTATATAACCGATGGGTACATAAGGCCAATAACACATTCAAATCTTACGCATTACTTGAGACTAATAAATTAAAGTGTCATTCATCACAAGCTTACTTCAATGAACTGACTGCTAAGTCATTAGCCTTTCCTATAGATAGAAACACCATGGACCACTGGCGGTAGTTAATGACTGCTAATACAG
This sequence comes from Eudonia lacustrata, assembly GCA_947562085.1. Lineage (NCBI taxonomy): Eukaryota > Metazoa > Arthropoda > Insecta > Lepidoptera > Crambidae > Eudonia > Eudonia lacustrata. The sequence continues at coordinate 50,724,171 of OX387339.1, read as the reverse complement.
GACCGACGGGACCAACGGATTGACTTGCCCACCGAAACATGGAGGAGCTAAGATGATACGTTTAGGTCATCCATCCGATGGCCGACCCTTGCGAAAGTTACTTAACTAGCAATCACAGAGCAGCTTTGCCTTCGAGCTCCTCAAGTGTCAGTATGGCAATATAATAAATATATCTGTTTAGTTCGTTTTTAAGTAGTTTTAATGATATTGTTTTCTAAAGTTTACGCAAACACTACACATTGAAATGAAACAACTTTTACGGATCTACTCTACTATTGAAGTGAAAACTTCTTTAGCGGCGTTGTACACTTTTTTTGTAATGGGTAAAAAATGTTAAATTCGCGTCAGGACACGTGACACGCGTCAAGCATCAGGACACGTGGCCTGATCGAAAATTCGTAAGACGGATGGAGAGTAGACAGCCGGCGCGGCGTAGGAGAGGAAGTATCCCCCTCTCTTTCTATGGCGCGACTAAAATGTATGCCTGCTGTTTCGTTTAGGCGGCGCAGGGCGCTTGCGCGAATGTTCGAGTGCTTTTTAATGTAATATAAATTGTCATGTTTGTGTACGATAGCGCAATAAATAAATATTGTATTCTACCACATAAATGATAGTACTTTTATACTGATAATTGAAGCAATTCGTGCAAAATTATTCCCTAACCATTCCAAAATATCAAAAATGCACAACGTTAATATTCAAGTTTTCACTTCTGCCGGCACTCCCGGAGTGCAACCCGTCGTTTTTTTTTTACACATTACTTCTTTAATGTTTATCCTGACGTTTCGAACCCTTTGCCACCAATCTACCACCAGCCTGGGATCCCATCATACAAAATATTAAATCCCAGCCCCATCACCATACTGCCAGACCAAAAGATACTGTAAGCTCTTTATACGTAAAACGGAACGCACCTGATTAAATTTAAATGAGGGTATACAAGCTACCAACTAATTATGAGACGACCTACACCTCAGTCTCCCTGTTACCACGGACCCTGCAAAGAAACGTCAGGATAAACATTAAATAAGTAATGTGTAAAATAAACGCGAGTACATCCGTAAAAGTTGTTTCATTTCAATAGGTTTAATGAATTAGGCTTATAAAAATAAACAGATTTTTATGACACAGACCCGATATTCTGCTTTTTTTATACAACTGCTACCAGCTACTATGCGTATATCGTCACTCCACTACACACACACCAGAGAGCGTCCAATACTACAGTCTCCAATCCAGAACTCCAGTTTTCCCCAGCAGTTATCCGTCCTCCGACTAATATGACCAGCCCACTGCCACTGCAGCTCGCCAATCGTTCGAGCTCTCATTTACTTTATGCTGCACTTAAACCTTTTTACAGAGTACGGACTTAAGCCAAGCAGCTTTTGACGGACCTTGGATGAATCTCAACCAAAAGGATAAAGTTTTCATTATACTCTTTCTAGAGAGATGCAAATTTCCACTCAGAATAACAGCTGGGAAAATTTTCACCCTTTCGCTGAACACTTACACTATAGTAAGTAATCCTCGTTTCTTATGCGGATCTGTAAAATGGCTACCTTCAGATGTGTTTAAAGAAGCGTGTAAATAGGACTTTCAAAGTTGGTAACGCATAAGCAGCTCCCAGCCTCCTGACTATAAACTCTTATAGCAGTATTATTGCAGTTGTGGAAAAGAGACGCCAGTATATTCGCCGCTACATGCGTCTCGTTTTCACAACTGCAATAATACTGCTATAAGAGCTCGTGGTTACCCCCCAGGACACTGCAGATACCTATGAGCGGCAATGAGCACTTCCCGTTAGGTAGCTCGGCTGCACATTTACCGACTTTTTCCATTAAAAAAAATACAATTTAACATATTGTTTTCTTAAGTCTACGGTAGCACTACAGGAATGGAACTTTATACAGATACCTAATGGGGACACAGTTAAGTCCACCCTGTGACCACAGCCCCTGCAAAGGGTTCGAAGCTTCTACTACATAAAGTACTAATAAAGTTAAACGCGAGTGGTTCCGTTTAAATTGTTTCAAGGCAGTGTTACTAAATACTTATTATTTTTAATATTCCAGGATAATTTATTTAATATATTATTCTTTAAGTAAATAAGGACCATATTTTTTCGATAATTTTTTCAGTTAATAAACTGGGCTTACAAGGCGTTTGCAGTTTTCAGCAACATGAAGAAGTAATGGAAACGGATACACAAATGTTGTACTATGCACGTTTGTAGTACCTACTTTAAATCCTGTTGTAATACGTATAGACAACTATTCACCAGTATGAAGTAAAATCCGTAGAAATAAATTAAATCGCTGTGTTTAATTTTTACCCCTGTGTTTTATACGTACCTTTAAATCATTAAAAAATAAGTTCTTTTGTCGGACTCCATGACAAATCAGTATGACTCTCGAACATATGGATGTTATATTTTAAGTAATGAAGCATGTAGGTCCATAAAAATGCAAAAGTCTTTATTCATTATACGCTAAATTTTGAAGTTTTATTACGCCTACTCTGTCTGCACCATCGCCCTGTTAAACAAACTGACCACAGAGCGGTAATGTCGGAGTTCCCAATCGTCATGCATTCGTCAAATGACGCGCCGTGGACAGTGACCCTACACTTTTCCCGCGATTCGGGGCGGGAATAATTAGAAGAACCGGCAAGAAACTCAGCAAGGGCGTATCTTTTCTCCCTTTCATTTAAAGCGTCAGAATATTGGAAAATACTCTCCTCGTCATAGAAAGACACTGTCTACCACCAAACAACATACAAATAAATCTAAAAGTGCCTAATTTTGCAACATTATACAATATCGTAAATACAGTACTAACGATTTACAAAACCATTGACTTAATAAAAAATGTACAATAATAACCGTTCCAATAAAAAACCTAAGTATTTCTTACGCTGCTCATTAGAATAGATAATTAATGTGATTTAAAATAAATAAATAACAAACTCTTAATCCGGTGCAATGAAAGTTTTTATTACTTACGAGTAAGCATTTCTTCATCTTTCATCTCAGCTGCTGTTAAGTGCATAGCCAAAGGTGTAAGCGTTCTTCCCCGAAATCCTCAACTACTGAGACACTGGCTATCCTATCTCTAGCTGCCGCAACACAATAATGCTACTAACATTGATGTTATGTCAATATATTTAGATCAGATCGTGGTAGGTACCCAGACAAGTTTACAAATTCATTAATAAACACAGCAGTCGAGGGCTGCGCGCAATTATTAGCGCCCGACCTCGAACAAATTTCAAATAAAAAGGTAAGCCACAAATAAAAAGAGACTGTTTCCTTGTTAAAATATCCGGGACCCCCATAAATAAAAGCATTGTTAATTGATTTCATTTCCATGCTAATAGACGCACCCCCGTGGCAATGACATAGGTCGGAGCACCCAATAAATTTCATCGAGCTTTTTATAGGAAATTCTTCCAGTTTAAACGAGAACCCACTGTTAAAATGATCGCTGTCATCCCAGAATGGAAAAGATCGTATTAGTATGCAAATTTCAATGGCACAAAGCGTTTTCAATAAATATGTAAGTTTCTTTTGTTATTAACGGGTAATTAAAATGTTGTGTAGGCACGTTAAAAGGTCGACAGTGAATTCATGCCTTTTTTAAATAATATTTAAATATTAAGATGATTTCTAGTTCAAAAGAAATGCCTAAAGCATCTACATATAAAGAGTTGTAAAATAAGTTGTAAGGCTTTCCATGTAGTACACACATGTACTCTGTGGTACACACTATACACAAGTTACTTACAACATTCAGTTGAAAGACTCTTTTGCGAAATTTGTGAAATGTAAAATTGTTACTATAAATATATAAAAAACCATTCATCGTCTACCTACCAGCCTCCTTTGTAGTCTCAACCCTTTTGGGCTATTCATTGGCATCTTTTAGCTACTTCAACTTGACGACTGCCGTCTGAATAGCCAGTCCACCCCCACAGGACCTTATAAAGACACGAGCTGACATGACGTCTTGACGTGCATTCAAGCAAACGCTCGTGACAATAAATATAGTATCGATGAGAGTTTAGTAGCGATTGTAGTAGCGAATAACGCAACATACTCGTTCATTCATTACTTGCAGCTGAGCACACAGCGGCAACGCTGTGACGTGCCATCATCCATAGGGAAAGTGTAAGCGAGGATAAAGGATATGGGGGCGGAACTTTTCGCATAACGTCGATTGTCTTAAGTCGTTTGTCAAACATCATTGGCATAATCATCAAATAGCATAACACTAATGTCACATAATTTTTCCTTCGCATAACTTTTAAGTGGCATTACTGTCTAAAGGCATATTATTATTAAGCATAATAAATTAAATCCCTAATTTCATATGGCATAATATTAGATAGTCCTAAAACTTTTGAGCATATTCGCTTTGCAGTTGAGATCGAACTTAATACAGAAATCCTTACTGTTGGTTAATTTTTTTTTTCCCGAGCGAAGCGCTGCGAAGCGATGGCCAGTCACGGAAGGGGAGAGCGCAGTCACGGATAGAGAGGGAATATTAAAATTATGGAACATGATATTATGACAATAAACGTTATGCTTAAAATTGCGGAGTCAAAGGATATACCTAACATAATATATTATGTTACCGCTCGGCCACGACCACTGGCGTCTTGCGACGCGGCAAGCGGATTTCCAGTTCATTGCGTTCTTTATATCACCGTTTGTTATGAAGCAACTTTTTTAATTAAAAGAAAAAAATAAATGAAATTTAATAATTAAAAATATTTACAAAATATCTATACAAAACAATATATATACAATAATCTATCAGCGCCAGATGGCGCTACCTCAGCAATACGTAGCGAAGGACTGGCTCAGCAGCACCGCACAGGATCACGGGGTCAGACTGGCTCAGCAGCACCGCACAGGATCTTGGGGTCAGACCGTTAGAGGTCAGGCCGGCAGAGGTCAGGCCAGCAGAGGTCAGACCGGCAGAGGTCAGGCCGGCAAGGGTCAGACCGGCAGAGGTTAGGCCAGCAGAGGTCAGGCCGGTAGAGGTCAGACCGGCAGAGGTCAGGCCAGGTAGAGGTTCCGCAGTCAGACAGAGGTTCCGCAGTCAGCCAGAGGTTCCGTAATCAGCCAGAGGTTCCGTAATTAGATACTCCTTGTTCAGAACTCGTAAATAGAATGGCTTTTGAGCGCAGGACAGGACGCTTATATACCCTTCCCGTAGAACACGATTTAATTTAAATTTATACAAATTAAGAATAACATAAAAAGTTTACATTGCATTTTTAAAAGAAAATATTGTCTTTGCCATCAAAACATTTGACATGGTTGTCAAGGCTTTGTTTATAAATTTTCATTGAATGGAAGTTATTTTATAATATCTAAAGAAGTATTGTAAGAAAATAAGGACAACCATGTATAATTTGTTAGAAAGATACAAGGAAACAACTGGACCTAAAATAATGTGAATACAAGAGGTTCTTATAAAAACATGCTTAGCAACGATAAAAACCGTAAGTATTTTCGTATTTACACAAACCTTTCTCTATCCTCTATCTTATTTACATGTTATAAAAAGTGAATACTACATTTCCCCCACAACACCAGAAAATTTTTACACTATGTGAAAATTTTGAAGGTTAATAGGTTACTTCCAACTCTATCATACTAATCCTACCATACGAAATCTAACATACAATAAACCTTTCATACAAATATCTATCAAACTTAAAGGTGGGGCTCACAATCAATGGCTCCTACTCTAAGGAGAGTACCTAGCTATGCTTCATAACATTGGCTTTTTTTAGAAGTTGTTATCCGCTCACGCTGAAATCCCAGTGATGATGAATGATATGACTGTAGGCTTATTTAATGAGTAGTCAGCCGCTCATTAGAAATAAAATGATGTAACAAATGAAGAAAGAAAATATATACAAATGAAAATGTAAGTATTAAAATGTATGTATGACAAGGGCTTATTTTACGAGTTGTCAACCGCTCAAATAAAGAAAAGATGCTATCCCAAGTAAGTACGCAACGCAGGGGTAGGGCCTGGTGCAAAGTACCTACAGAGAGTAGCGCATCTCAATTTAAGTACGCAACGCAGGGGTAGAGCCTGGTGCAAAGTACGTAAAATAATGCACAAAGTTGAGAAGCAACACAAGATTGTGTAAAAGAACAAATGTAGTTCTATAATGGCTTAAGAGCCGATGATAAGCATGAAAATGAAAAGGAATGAGAAAGCCAAAAAGTAACTAGAGAATGAAGCTGAAAGCAAAATATATATATAAATACATTAGTTACCTAAAATTAAAATAAATTCTAAGTTTTAATTTAGTTTTAACCTGCTTCTTTAATTGAGGGAGCTTATCAGCTGGTTCCTCCAGTCTAACCTTGACCTCATATTCCAATTCTGCTTTATTAAGCAGACTGTAACAAATTGAACGAGACATTTCTAAAACCTAAGAGTATAAAGAGATAACAATCTAATCGTGACAAATAAATAACTATTTACTAGATATAAATATCATAAATGATTTCAAAGTGAGCAGACTAATATGTAGTAAAATGAAAAGTGTCGAGAATCTAAGCCAAAAGTAAAAGAACGTGCAAGTGTATTTTTTAGAATTTAGAGAGCAGTCAGACAGAGGTTCCGTAATTAGATACTCCTTGTTCGGAACTCGTAATTAGAATGGCTTTTGAGCGCAGGACAGGACGCTTATATACCCTTCCCGTAGAACACGGTTTAATTTAAATTTATACAAATTAAGAATAACATAAAAAGTTTACATTGCATTTTTAAAAGAAAATGTTCTTTGCCATCAAAACATTTGACATGGTTGTCAAGGCTTTGCTTATAAATTTTCATTGAATGGAAGTTATTTTATAATATCTAAAGAAGTATTGTAAGAAAATAAGGACAACCATGTATAATTTGTTAGAAAGATAGAAGGAAACAACTGGACCTAAAAATAATGTGAATACAAGAGGTTCTTATAAAAACATGCTTAGCAACGATAAAAACCGTAAGTATTTTCGTATTTACACAAACCTTTCTCTATCCTCTATCTTATTTACATGTTATAAAAAGTGAATACTACACGTTGACTATGGCTGCCGTAGTATAACACGCAATGAACTAGAATCCGCTTTATGTCTCGCAATAGTCTGCACTCGGCTGATGCATAGAGATATGCTGAGGCCAAAGGGCTGGGTAAGGGTATACTGTCGTACGCGCCGCACTACGCCCCGCGTCTTCATGTAAACCTGCCCCCCGACCGCCTAACCGATCGCTTTGACTATGCGTATAGTTTATGACGTCATCTTGCCACCTCGCGCCGCCTATGAAAGCAATATCAAAAGCTAAAGGCTATCGCTTTCGATATTGCTTTCATAGGCGGCACGAAATGACGAGATGACGTCATAAACCACACACGAAGTCAAAGCGATCGGTTAGGCGGTCGGGCCCCTGATTAGGAACTATAAAGATAACTAATGATTAAGTTGAACAATTAAAATAAGTATGATAAGGATACTAACTAACTACCTACCTACTAAACTAATAGTGAGACAGTGCCGGCGAAAGGGTGAGGAACCCTTTTGCATTGCACATCCTCAAGGGAGTCTGGGGAACGCCCGAACTTTCCCAGGTGTCTCCCCGTCTGGCTGGCTGTTGCGAAGGACATCTTGGGGCACGGAATCTCGCAGTAGCTGCACACTGTTCCGAGCTGTTCCGAGATCCGAGTCCGTGCAAGGGACTGCGAAAGGGACTCTATGTGTGAGTTGCTCAGGCGCGGTATTTATTAAACTACCCATCTGGGTCCTTCTTATTTTACAGAAACAGTAGTTTACACAGAAAAAAGATACCTAAGCAAAGTCGTTTGCGGTACTTATGTTTGTTGCCAATCTGTCTCATGATTACTTACTCGATTAATAAGCCGTGGCCGTCTGTCGGTCCCATGAACTTTCGACTTATTTATCCTACTCGTACAATACGCAATTTTCTTGCAAAAAGATAAATCACGACAGGGCCAAAAGGTACTTAAAACATCAAATCATAATACATTTGTACGCTTAACCGCTATCTTTAATTAAAACGAAATATCAGCTTGGAAATTAAACAATATTTTGAAGCGCCTTCTGCACAATTAACATGTTATTTTAGGTCGAGAACCGAACTATTATTGAAACGATGAAGAGATAACATTCATTTTGGAAACATTTCAGATTCTAATTTATTCGCTGGGAGGTAGTGAAACAGTCGATTCAGCGCAATAACTCTCGGTAAATGGAGATAGGTACGTTAGACAAATGTGGTCGGGCGTCTATTATATATAAGGCTCGGCTAAACTGTCCGCTGCAGTATCAGATTTATAATAGGAGAGAAGCTGAAACAGATTATTACTTTTCTATTTTTATGAATAAACCCTCTTTATAATATTATTTGGTGATGTTCGAAATAACCAGCAGCTTTTAGCGAAGTCGTAATCATTATTAGCTTATAAACACCTACTGCTGTGCTCGGGCCTTTTCACATGAACCAACATCACGTGATGTATCACCATGCTGACCATAGACTAATAATGATGATGAAGGAGCTCAAGCTATTTTATTTTGGTCACCTATCCAGTAACCTTTCAAAATTGCAACAAAAAACGCGCAAGCCGCTGCCATCACACGTAACATGTGATAATTGGCTATTATTTTAAACTAGTGGCCACTCGCGGTTCCACCCGGGTGGTTCCCGGTTTCACCCGCGTGATTCCCGTTCCCGTGAGAATATCGGGATAAAAAGTATCCTATGTGTTAATCCAGGTTGTAAACTATCTGTATGCCGAATTTCATCCAAATCCATTTAAAAGTTTTTACGTGAAAGAATAACAAACATCCAAACAAACTTTCGCGTTTATAATATTAATAGGATATCTGAATATAAATAAAGTTACCAAATATGATCCTACGTCATTGATCGTCAACTTTTTTTCAAAGACTGTCCGAATATTCGTATAACATTATCATTAACGTACCTAAAACATGATAATGTTTCCCTAAAAATTATCGATTCTGCATTGCAATCCCCAAAGTGCTCGCATCATCCAGGCATTACTATGCCAAGTTTTTAAATTACATTCCGCCAACTCGTCAGAGCGTGTCTGCGAACACTATGGAGACATAACTTCACACTAATAAATGAGAAGTTAACGCTTGCCTCAGTCAGCTACAGAGCTCTTTGCATCTAATGAAATTGCTACACGAGGAATCCGAAGGCGAAGTGGATTACAGACCAATTTGGGATGCTTTCCGCTGAAATTATCGAGTAATTACTACACATGTTACGAGTTATGTCGACAAGGTAGTTCCCATGTGAGTAGGGGTGAAGCGCAGTGTTGTTTTCTACGTTCCATGCAGTCGTGACCAGCGAGAAGAATGGAATTTATTTTATTCTACTATCCTAAGCTTAAAAGCCAAGACAAGCCAGAGTAAAGTAAAAACACAAGAAAAAAAAGCTACTCTCAGGAGCATATTTAAATATTTGTTATTTACCATCGTTATTTACCACTAGTTCGCAACGTAGTCATCTATCGAGAAGAACTCAAATAATATATTAAAAAATTATATAAAAAAATTCTTACATCAAAACTGTACAACTTGGGCTTTCATCTCCGTAAAATTATTACATACCTACTCTCCATTCCTCACATGACGCATAACCGCACTGCAGTTTATTATAACTTTGAACGCACACATTCTGTATAGAATAATATTTATGCGAATGAGTATGGCATATACAAAACAATGAACAATGTACCGTACAAACTTAAAAACCATTATGCGGATGAGATTTCTGCCGCCAACTGCGCGCCGCTGTCATAAATAATCTCGGAGAATGGCATTTCTGAGGCAAAAACGTACTTTACAACTTATTTTTATGTGCTGAGATGTATAATGTAATGCAAAGTACGTATAATATGGTGAATTATCAGAATGTTTGGAGACGTAACACAAAAACTTTGTATTGACAAATATGATGGCCATGTAATAGATATTTGAAAAAATATGATTCGCTTCGTTTAAATAACCTTTTATATAAAGAAAAAAAAATAGCCTCGATAGCATAGTTGGTAGTGCACCTGATCCGGCTAATAGTTAAAATTTATCGAAAAATCGGTTTACGGTTTAAAATGTCAGTAAGAGTAAATAAAAGTTACATTCATGAAAATTTCATTTACCACCGCTTGTTACAACGAAAATTCGTTTCCCAATTCCAATGATAAAAATAAAAATTGGGCTTTAAATTTGCATGCAGCACGTCGATAGTAAATTATCGGGGTGTTTGGCGGACAGCCAGCCGACATTTACCCGCCGTATTAAGGACACAAGTGCTTTGCAGCTAAAGAGCCGGCGCGTGACTCTAATCTGAATTTTATAAAACGGTAATAAAGTCGATAGATCCACTGATATTAGTTTCCCTCAGAACAGCGTGCGAAATTTTCACATTGAAAACGAGTTTGTATAGGTACCCACTTAAGTCCCGAAAACGGGAGGTGGAATTGTGCGTCTATTGCCTTCCCAAATGTCGTCGGCCGCGACCCATGCAAATGGCACAGAAAGTTTGGCTGAGACCTCGTAAGTTTGTACGTAATAGGCACTCATTCGGCGTCCACGCCACTTTGCACGTCTTTACTTTTAAGGAGCGTAAATTTATCTACTTGAAATAATCGTGGCCAAACAGCCAAGTCAGGCCATTATGTCTGGCCGGCAGCCAGCCGTCGGCCGCCAGACAACCAGCCGCGATGTATTTATTAAACAAGAGAATTAAAAACGCCAAGTATAAAGAATTACCGCGCACTTTAGAATGCAGGTCGTGCCACATGGAACTTGTAATGTTGCCTCTTTTTATTTTACACAGCGTGTACGATTATGTACGTGAGTTGTGAACTTTTTGCAAGCTTGCTGCATGTTTAAATAACTTTCTTTGTTGTTTTACTAAAGTTTTTTTTGTTAAACACAGTCCGCAGCAAGTGAAATTTTATAGCAAGATTATATTGTTTCGGGTAATGTTAAGTCTGATTATATACTTGAAGAAGCGACTGCCATATGGTACTTTTTAGATACTAAAGACATGTTCTGAGATTCCCAACGGAAGGTACATTATGTTATGCTCGGTTTGAGGGTAAGTGGTTCTAAGTCCGCCTAGCTTCCTGGATTCCTAGTAAGTGGGCTCATTTATTCTTTTTTTTTTTTTTTTTTTTTTGAGAGAGACTGCTGGTTGCCGAGGGGCATTTCCAGCTTCACCGGGCTTGTTTTAGGGGCGGCGAGGTACGTAAAGGGTACCTCAAGCCGTGTTGAAACGAAACACCTTCAGAGGATTTCTAGAGGGGTACGGCATCGCACACTTAAAAGTGCGCGTCCCCGTGCCCTTCCAGAATCTCCGAAGGGTTCGGATCGGATCGGGCATATATTCGGCCTTATCGTCACTAAGCCAGTTAACATGAAGGTAGTGTTTTCCCTAGTCGTAAAATTAAAATGAAAACTTCTCTTGAGGGTCAAGAAAAGTATTCATTATACATACTATATGTATGTATATTCTAATACACATATTCTAATATGTGGGTTCAAATCCCTCTCGTGGAAATTCTTTCAACAACTTAAAATAATAATAAAACTTGCGTAACGTATATGGGTACGTATTTGAATGTCTAAAATTATAAAACCTAACATAAAATAACCTACGTTTAAAATCACTAAAATCTAAATACCCAATGTTTTAAGATACCTTAGCAACTAATACCTACCAACGAAATATCTAAGATAAAAATACCGATAGGACTAATTACCTAATGCTTAAAATGTTTATAGTTATAACACCAAAGTTTATATACCAACAATTTAAATACCGAATGGTCAAAATACCTAAAATAATGCACCACTTGCGAGCTATTTCCATAAATGATCACCAAATTTTTACACTATTATTCAAATGATTGAGGATACTAGCTGCCTAAGTCCTGTAAGTCACGTGATAGGCTAGAAATTTAAGACAAGCGATTGTCTTGAATTTCGAGGTTATCATTTTTTATTAGACAACAGAAAGCAAAAATTGAAAATTGATGCATAAAATATTGGTATTATCTATTTGGTGACAACAACTCAGTGGATCAAGCCCGCCTATTGGCGGTATCTGAAGAGGAGTCAGGTTTGTGGTTGCATGCTTACCCTTCCATTAATATCGGTACGCTGCTAGACAAGTGCACCCTCACTCTATCGGTAGCTCTTCGTTTGGGCATCAAAACTAACGACCCACATCGGTGTCGGTGAATGGGTAAACGAGCTGGGTCATCACGGTCTCTCGTGTCAGAGGAGTGCAGGGCGCATGAGCAGACATGCTCCATTAATGATACCATTCGCAGAGCTTTAATGACTGCTAGTGTGCCCGCAATTTTGGAGCAGAGTGGCTTGTTGCGATTCGATGGTAGGAGGCCTGACGGAATGTCTCTTGTGCCTTGGAGCATGGGGAGGAGTGTAGTTTGGGATGCGACGTGTGTGGACACTTTGGCCCCGTGACACATTTACGCGACAACATCCCAGCCATGTGCGGCTCCAATCACAGCAGAATTGAATAAAGTACGGAAATACCGGGATTTGGGTGAGACTTACTTTTTCCTCCCCTTTGCTGTGGAGACGATGGGCCCATGGGGACCTAATGCAAAAATGTTTTTAAAAGACTTAACTGCTCGCCTGTACGAGGCAACGGGTGACCGGAGATCAGGTAATTTTTTCGCACAGCGCATTAGCTTGGCCATTCAAAGGGGCAATGCCGACAGCATTTTGGGCACCTTGCCTCGGACAGGTGAGTTAGTTGAAGTTTTTTATTTATGAATTTAATATAATGTTAAAATTGCTTATTAAATAAGGTGACAATTAAACATGAATTTAAATATTTGGTAAAGATAAAGATATTAAAGATATTCTTATATTTTTAAGGCATTTAATAAAAATATAAATTGTATCTTTTTTATAATATTTTAGGAAACACAATTTGGTGATAATTTATCCGTTTTGAAAAACGTTTCGAATTTTATTTATTGGTAGTAAAATTGATACATTTTTGGTAGGCGTTTAAACACAAGCCGTTTTTATTTCGCTTTTTAAACTTTACGTCGGTATTTGTCATTTTGGTCAATTAATTGTAAGGTAAATCAATTTTAGGGACTTTGTACATAGGTTATTACAAGTTTTATCATTATGAACTTCAGTAATAATCCATTTGACATTTTAAGGTTTTGGTATTTTAAATATTAGTCAAACAACTATTAGGTATTTAGATTTTAGTGATTTTAAACGTAGGTTATTTTATGTTAGATTTTTTTTAATTTTAGACATTAAAATACGTACCCAACATATATACATGTATTTCTCGAATATAAGCACCGAGAAATGTTCTCTAACACAGAAAATTAATTCCGTTAGCTAATTGTAACATCTCTATAATAATTCGGTACTTATCCCAGTCGAGGGGCAGATATTGCCGCATAGCGTACGCTCCCAAGAAAGACATTATGCCAGTGTTGTGGCACAATGTTTGCCGTGCCTACTTCAAACGTATATATCGGTCAGCGGAGAATATGAAACGATGCACCGCTATTATAACGCGTTAAGGTTCACATATTACGTAGAAAGTTTTTGAAATTTTCAATTGTTTGAAATAAAATGTTTACGTTGGTTGGTAAGCGATATATTTTCAAACCACTAAGGTTGGAAATCAGATTTAAGTGTAGATATATTTCATCTCAGTCTTGTAGGATTCCAGAATTGCTTAAAAGTTTCCTTAAAACCTTTCTCTACAACTTAGTTTTTATATAATAAACTGTTTTGTTTGTTTAAATTATAACTTAAAGCATATCGTTATAGTCTAGATATTTAAGTCATATGTGCACACAATATTGAATTGTAGTTTAACAAAATACTTTATATACTAATACGTACCCTATTCATCTTTTAGCTATAATCTGTGTTGTGCACCTTATATAAATAAATAAATAAGTAGTTACAGAGATTAGCCCCGACAAACAAACAAACAAACAAACAAAAGACAAAAATTATCACAAACGTTTCCTCTTTATTAATAGTATAGATATAGTTATAGATGACTTGAGTGACCTGAATGACTGATTCATCATCGCCGAGCCTAAACCGCTGAAGCTAATTAGATGATATTTGGACTGTAGTAAAGTCCGTCAGTTTTGATGTTAAATACAAGAAAATGGGTATTAAGCTTTTTGAAATAAAGAATGACATGTCTCAGGAATTTTGTTTATTTTCCTTTAAAGGAGTAAAAATAGGGAAGAAGGTTTATTTTAGGGAAATCGTTATTTTTCAAGTGAGAACTATAAAAATGAATAATTTAATCGATCTTTAGATTTTTTTAATAAAAATAAAGTATGACGTGTTTTAACATTTTTTTTTAAACTTGAAATAGGGGTGGAAAGTTTGTATGGTTATTCTTACAGATAGTTAACTTCAATAAGTTTGGCTTTTATTAAAAACAATTACAAGTCGTTTAGCCCATGTGAGCAAGGCCGCGATTAAAAGCTAGTCGTGTATACAATCAAAGTTAATGAATTAAATATCTCGGTAACATTTTGACGTATTAAATAATCAATTTTTTTATTTTTGTTATTAGTATATTGTTAGCAAAAGAACAAAGTATCTTGTTCTATCTAACCAATATTGTAACAACGTATACTTATGGAAAGCAAAAAAATGATTGAATTGAATTTACACTGCAATTATGGCTTGTATCAATTTCTCGTGAACTGAGTGTGACGTCCCACGCAGCCGCCACACTTAGTAAGTTAATTAAATTCTTGCATTATTTTTGACGGATCCACACATTTTTATTTGTTTTAATTGAAAATATGGTAAGATAAGGAGCAAAATGTCATAATATTTTTCAATTACATTTCACATATAAAATATCTTCTCTCTTTTAAGGCACTGTGCATCGTCCTAGCGTAACTGTTTTAAGAATAATTATTATGTGAGTAATTTGTATTACGGATGTTTTCGCCACGCCAAACGCCAGAAAAAATGGGATGAAGTATTATTATGTCTTGATTAGACGTCATAACATAAAAGAGCTAGATATAGATATACACATAAATTAACGCCTTCAGAATTAGCCATAGCCATCGCCCAGTTTTCCTATTTTTGACATACTCCTGCGCACTCTCATTTTAGCTAGACATTTCAATAATAATAACCAATTCAACGAGAAATCCATCCCACACCTTTAATAACTTAAGCCAATACAGTATAGACACCTTATTTTAAACCGGCTATAGTTCAATTTGCGTCAACACCGATTGCGATTGAGTCGCCTTAGCTCCCGTTCCCGTTGTTGTACCGTTGGACCAGAGCCAGCCGGCATTACTTATTCCGACAAATGCCAGATTAGGTACGATTTTGCCACCACCTGACGTTGAATTAATTTTGGGTAACGAATACAATATAGCCTGATACTAATTATTTATACTAGTTTTCCAAGAATATACCGACTGAGGATATTATTATAACTGTAACGCTTGAACGACATATGGATTGATATGGATTATTGGCCAAACTAGCAACTACTTGCGACTCTGCGCACACACCCGTGACTCGAGATAATTTCGAAAAATCTTGTTTCATCCCTTCCTTATATTATGAAAGGGACTACATTCCTGAAAATTTTCAGCGTCCGGACTTCTCTTAAATAAATATAGATAGATAGATAATACTTTTATTGCAACACTATAAAACATAATCATAAACAAACAAAAAAATGAATAATTTACAAAGTTACAATTTGGCGGTCTTATCGCTTTTAAGCGATTTCTTCCAGACAACCAGTCGGATGGAGAGAAAGCTATTAAACTGTAAGATCAGAGGTGAAGAAACTATTGAAACATACTAGAATAATATGTATTTTATAAATGAAGCAAAATAATAATAATAATAATAAGGATCATTCACCAGCAACTTGCTCTTCAACACGGCCTTGTTGAGTCTGAAGTGCCGTACTAAAAGCACGGTACGCACCGGTGCCCGTTCTTGAAAATGGTCGTGCATTGCTCTATTGGGACCGGTCAATCATCACGGACAGGACTATTATTGCCAATAAACCTGATATCGTGGTGGTAGACCAGTCTCAACGTCGGGCGGGGCTCGTTGACATCACCATCCCGCATGACGAGAACCTCGTGAAAGCTGAGAAGGACAAACTCAGCAAGTACCTTGACTTGGCTCACGAGGTGACCGCCATGTGGAATGTTGATTCGACGATCATTGCCCCGATAGTCGTTTCAGCAAACGGTCTGATAGCGAAGAGCCTCGACCAACACCTTAAGATGATCTCGCTTGATAGTTGGATCAAGGGTCAGATTAAGAAAGATAAAATAATCAATATTTTATATTGTAAATATGTTTTTATATAAAATATTGTAAAAAATATTCTTAAGAGGTATATTTAATAAAGAGAATAATAATAATAATATAGTTAGATAACAAAGTCTATGTGTTTTAATATTTTAATTCACAACAATTAAACCAAAAATATTATCAGTTATCCTTACGCTAGCTTTTATTTCGGCTGACTTAATTTATGCCTGAGTGATGAATGGTTTACATAAGATCTTACACCAATTTGTCAGAAACAATATTGGCCGTATATCAATAAGGAGCATTAACATTAATTAGATTTGCGTCTATGGTATTCTATCTATTAGACTCGTGATGTTGTTATACTCGTAGTTATCTGAGATCAATAGACATTTAATCTATGCTTACAATACTGTCGGCTTTAATTTTAAAACAGAGTCTGCTGGTTCCTTTGATAAGAATATATCTTGTAATCTTGACTATAAGAATATAATTTAGTTAAGGAAAAAATTCGAAATGCGGAAGATCAATATTTGCTTCAAGGCAATACTGGTAATATTTTGTATGTATTTGGCAAGAATGGTGATTAAGGTTATATAGTAATTAACAGTGTACCTATGTGTTGTTACTCAACAATTCAAAACAACTCGGATTTCAACTATTCCGGGCATATCCCAGAAAATATAACATATAACTGTAAGTTTTGATAGTGCTGGGTTAAGGTTTTCTACATGTATGGTATCACTTGGGGAAATAAGGGCATCATAACCCTCCACGCAGACCTAATGCGGGCTAGTGGGTCTAGCGACTATGTCATCATGTTGTAACAACCGGAACTACACAATGTTGTGTAACATGCCTTCATAAAGTAAAGTAAAAGTAAAGAGTTATCTATCTAATAGAGTAATTATTAATGGGATTCTTACCATGTTTATTATTTATGAGTATATTTATATATATAGTGTAGTGTGTCGTGAGCAATTTCAAGTGAATAGTGACTTAGAAACCGGTGGTAAGGGCATCGAGCGCAAAAAACGACTAAGGAAGAGGGTAGATCGTTTTGTCTGCTCATAAAAAACCCACCCGCGTTAACTTCAGTAATTCCGTGATCATGGCGCATGCAACTGTGCCGAAATATCGGATACTCATAAATAATAAACATGGTAAGAATCCCGTTAATAATTACTCTATTGCAAGTGACCATGATAGTTTAAATAGTTATATATTCAAATTCAAATTCAAATTCAAATTATTTATTCGTGATTCACAGGTAAGTCATTAGGTCTAATTGTATTGATTATAAGGTTTCACTGCGATCTGCCTTATCGGCATACGAAAAATATTAAATAATTATAAGAGCATTATAAATCATTATACATTACTAATCTTATCGACATACGAAAAATATAAAATAATTATAAGAACAATAGAAATCATTATACATTAAAAAGGTAAATAAAATAATAATAAATATAATTACAATAATTAATTAGGTCATGGTACATTTGATAGAAAAAAAACATTCAAATTAAAATCATAAAAAGTAGATATTACGAAATTAAATTAATACCTACATGTCATTTATAGCAACATCTAACTGGTACGGAGACGGCTGAATGCATTAATACGCGGACGTACTTTTTTTTTTGACACTTAAATCCATTTACGCGTAACCTAGGACACTCAAGCAGACATTAGGTGAGCTTTGCTGAGCTTAAAACCTATTTTAATTCTAAGAACTCATTAACTGAGTAAAAGGCATTATTAATTAAATATTCACAAAGTTTTTGCTTGAAAGTGACATAATGATCATATTCTCTAATAAAATTTGGAATTTTATTATATATTTTTGGCGCCATTACGAACACACTTTTTTCATACAGTGTCGTTTTATATGGAATATGATTCACAGAGCACAACAAAGTACGATTTCGTTTTCTAGGAACAATTTTAAATAAGTTTGAGTGTTGCCTGATAAAGAGAGCCAATTCCAATATGTACAAGGAAGGCATAGTCAATACATTCAAATTTTTGAAGTATGTTCTACAGGAATCAGTCTTTCTAAGTTTGCACATAGCACGAATGCATCTCTTTTGACATTTAAAAACTTTGTCCCAATTAGTTGCATTACCCCAAAATATAATTGCATACCGTAACCTAGAAGCCACAAAGCCATGATAGGACGCGAGTAACGTTGAGAGACCAACTTTTCGCAACAGAAGAGTTAGTAAGTTATCTATCTATCTATACTATTGATGAAGAGGTAAAGTTTGTGGCTTTTTTGTTTTCATTATTTTGATTTTTCCATTCACAATGCTATAATGTAGTCACATGATAAAATTTTACTAGAAAAAAGTAAACAGGTTTGAACAGGGTATCTCTGGATCCACTGATCCAATAAAAAAAATCACTGATAGAAAGGAGGAGCTCGATGGCGCAGCGGTTAACGCGCCCGGTCTGCGAGTGCTGAGGTTAAGCAACTTTCGCAGAGGCCGTTCATCGGATGGGTGACCAAAAATGTATCATCAAGAGCTTCCGCCGTGCTTCGGAAGGCACGTAAAGCCGTTGGTCCCGGCTGCAATAGCAGTCGTTAACAACCACCAATTCGCACTGGGCCCGAAGGTGGTTTATGGCCCGTTCTCCCTATCCATCCATAGGGAAGGCTCGTGCCCGAGCAGTGGGGACATAAAAATGAGCTGATGATGATGACTGATAGAATGCTACATTCCTTCATAGGCAATATTTTATTTGATAAAAAAAGGCCTCCAACAAGGTGGACCGACGATCTGATGAAGGTCGCGGGAAGCCGCTGGATGCGAGCAGCACAAAACCGGTCGTTATGGAGATCCTTGGGGGAGGCCTTTGTCCAGCAGTGGACGTCTTTTGGCTGAGATGATTACTTTTTGTTTTGGACTGTGTCATTGTGTTAATAGTCGCTTGATTATACCACTGGTTCACTTTTTGTTTTGGACAGTTTCATTGTGTTAATAGTCGGTTGATTATAACACCGGTTCACTTTTTGTTTTGGACTGTGTCATTGTGTTAATAGTCGCTTGATTATACCACCGATTCACTTTTTGTTTTGGACTGTGTCATTGTGTTAATAGTCGCTTGATTATACCACCGGTTTACTTTTTGTTTTGGACAGTGTCATTGTGTAAATAGTCGCTTGATTATACCACCGGTTCACTTTTTGTTTTGGACAGTGTCATTGTGTAAATAGTCGCTTGATTAAACCACCGGTTCACTTTTTGTTTTGGACAGTGTCATTGTGTTAATAGTCGCTTCATTATACCACCGGTTCACTTTTTGTTTGGGACAGTATCATTGTGTAAATAGCCGCTTGATTATCCCACCGGTTTACTTTTTGTTTTGGACAGTGTTTGCTGTTTTCCACTCCGCATTTCCAGCGACACCGGTCTTTTTTAAGGCGGCGAGAAACTTTAAAGGTTCCTAGTGAAACGAAACCGTCAAAGGTTTTCTAGAGGGAATGGCATCACCCACTAGTGCGTGTCCCCGATCTCTACTAGATTCTCCGAGGAGCTCGGAACGGATCGGGAGCGAAATAACCCGAGGACGAGCCGGGGCTAGGACCTCGGCTCGGGTTGACCGGGCCGTGGGGGTGGAGAGATATGCCCAGGTACCTGGTATAGAGCGCGTGTGAACCGGGTCGTCGTACCCTTGTCCTACGGGTACGGTGTCTTGAGCCTAAACGTGTGAGTATTTTAAGTGTATTTTGTAAATGTGTGGCATTTAAAGGATCAGGTGGGATACCGGTTCTCGGTTTTAGCAAGTCATTAGCACGGTTCTCCGTGCCCAACATATTTTATTTAGTCACTTTTATTTGCACCCTGATTGCTAAATTTACAACGTATTACCAAATAATTAAAAAAGCATACAAGAGATAACACATATGACATGTGAGGAGTTCGATGGTGTAGTGGTTAACGCGCCCGGTCTGCGAGTGCTAAGGTTAAGTAACTTTCGCAAAGGCCGGTCATCGGATGGGTGATCAAATACTTATCAACTCGAGCTCCTCCGTGCTTCGGAAGGCACGTAAAGCCGTTGGTCCCGGCTGCATTAGCAGTCGTTAACAACTAATCCGCACTGGGCCCACGTGGTGGTTTATGGCCCGTTCTCCCTATTCATCCGTAGGGAAGGCTCGTGCCCCAGCAGTGGAGACATAAAAATGAGCTGATGATGATGATGATGACAAGGGATAACAGAGTTTGGCCGATGATTAAAGGTGTACCTGTAAAAGAATTCATGTTTTTATAGTTGAAAGGAATTTTTAGATATTTAATGTGGTAGTGTTAAACGAAAATGTGTGCATTTATAAATAACTAGCGCCCGTCCCGGCTTCGCACGGGTGGACATTTCTTTTTTAATATAGCCTATGGTGAAAGATTTTTTTAAATCGGTCCAGTAGTTTTTGAGTTTAAACTATATAAGGTCAAATTGAGAAACCTCCTCCTTTTTTGAAGTCGGTTAAAAAATACAAAGCTTTCCTTTATATAATATTAGTATGATAATAACAAATATAGTTATTAAGTATAGATTTAATATTATATAAAAGTTGTGTTAATATTGGAATGACAAGGCCCATTTGTGGACGTTATACCTGGTTTTAATATCATGTAAACCAAATGGATCAATTAAGATTTATGATTATAACGTTAATACTGAAGTTTACGATCGACAACACAAGGACCTCCATACTCCACTTAGCCTAACCACGGTAGATTATAGACATGCCCAAGTATGTTAGAGATGCCTTACATCATTGTTTGTCTGTTACAATCTTGCAGCTCTCAACTAGGAGTGGCCACCTCCACACGTCCACCTACACAGTCATCAACGGGACGTTACTACTCAAGCGCGAGAATTGAACTCTAAACAACATCTTTTATTATCGTGAAGGCTCGCTACCAAGAGATTTTACAACATCTCGTCTATTTTGGTACGTAGCTCTGACGTAAATATCAGGTACCTTGAGTACTATTATAAGATACACTCCATTGGGCACAATGTATCCGTTTGGAACTACGGACCTACTTTGAATAAAATCGTATTAGAATATGGACGAATAATAAAATCTTGTAAGTACATACGTACGCCTGACGTGCTTTCAATTATTACCGAGAACTTTTTATTCTTGTGCACTCGGTCCTCTCAAAATACATCTATTTCTTATGTAATAGAATGTTATAGCTCTTTTTTCTTATGCTAGTTAATGAAAGCTTTTTTTTTTCAATTAAAGTTAAAGTTAAGATACCATTCACAGATGCGGTTGCTACTGCGGATGCGGTGGATTGGTTAGCAAACATATATTCTAGATTATCCTTAATGCTTTGAAAGGGATTTTGTGCCTTAGGTAGGCAGCTGTTTGATTGATTCTTATTAACAACTAGCGACCCGTCCCTGCTTCGCACGGATGGACATTTTTTTATTTTTTTAATATAGCCTATGTTACTCAGCACTAATGTAGCATTCTAATGGTGAAATATTTTTTTAATCGGTCCAGTAGAGAGTGGTTTGTATGGAAAAAGAAAATGGTTGTTTTTATTATTTTTCTCGTATTTTTTACGTTTTTTCTCTCCATAAGAACCTTTCTCAGACTTCATCAAACACAACAAAAAAGAAATCAGCCAAATCAGTTTAGCCGTTCTCGAGTTTTCCGATTAGCAACACATTTAGCGATTCATTTTTACTCCTTCCACGATGGATATTTTTTTATTTTTTTATTATTATTATTAATACATTTATTTCTCTCACATGGTAATTCTTAAACTAGTCTAACAATTTTAGTATGTTTTGTGAGACTGGTACCTGAGATAGGTTTTAAAAAAACCCGTATTACAGTGCACAGTGCAGTGTGGATGTCTTTGTAGCTTGAACAAAACGAATGAAAAGAAAACGAAAATGTGTCAGCGTACCATTTTATCTCAGCATTGATTGTAAGTGTACTCATACTACAACACAAAAGTGCACACTAAATAAACAAGTTTAGTTTTACAAGCTTTTAAGAGACAAAGTTTAGTTGTCTTTCGTACCAAAGTTGCGGAGATTCAAGTAGGTAAGTTTCGAATACTGACCGCCGCCGCCTGTTCCGCTGATATGTTGCTCAATAAAGGTCTCAGCTCGCTCGAATGCAACGGCACTGCAACAAATCTCTAGTTACATTGCCCACTGTGTTTTATTACTTTTAACACTTCGTTCTTATACGTTAACTTTAACGTAACTATAACTTCACGTACTGTTACAGAGAAATGTACATGCATGTTATGATGCAGTGCAATTAAATTACATAAAGATGAAATTTGTAATAACGATCAGACGAATAGTAAATAGAATAGAAACTTTAAGCGACTCAAAATAAGATCAAAACATATATCCCAAATAATGTTTATGCCTATCTAAACAGTATGTCAAAACCATTATGCTAAAGTATTACCTTTGAAAGTAATATTTATTTATTTATTTATTTAATCTTTATTGCACAATATAAGAATAAGTACTTAATGCCAAATGGCATTCTCTGCCAGTCGACCCTAGGTCTAAGCCTAAGCCTAATATATATCTCGTTATAACAAAAACGATTAGGAATTCAAAATATGCGAATAAAAAGGGATCCCTTTTTATACACGCACGTCGCTGCATTATGACCATGCTATTTTTCAAGAAGCAAGAGAAACATCATCGTTATCAATCATCAAGAGAAATTGTGCTGAAGAATCCAAATACAAATAAATACTTGGAAATGCAATTACAGACAAACTGCATTCCAACGATCGCTTTAGAGTCGCATTACCTAGAATTTATTATAAGCTTTTCAATAGTAAACAACGTTGAAAGCGAAGAAGCTTCTGTACAAGTGAGAGGAATTCCAGGTATTGGTTAAATTAATTTTCTACAGTTTCAATAGCTATTGAAGTTACTTCAGGGAAAAGATTTATACACTGTCGTAGAGTCATATCATCGAAGCGAAACTATACTAAAACAATTATTGGCTGTTTTTTTGGAGAGATTTTGCTGATTTCCACAGACGGCATTTTTCAGCTTCACCAGGCTTTTTTAAAATAATAAATAAATAAAATAAAAATATTTTATTTCAGACTTTACATCCATATTTTATTAGTATGTTAATAACAATTTTTCTTATAAAGTATATTAGTTGGTTAGTGTGGATAAATATTATTTTTGGGGTCGGCGAGAAACTTAAAGGGTTCCTCAAGCCGTGTAAAACGAATCACCTTCGGAGGTTTTCTAAAGGGAGCGGCATCACGCACTAGTGCGTGTCCTCGATTTTCCAAAGGGTTTGAATCGGATCGGTACTGGCTATTTTCATAATTATAATTTTTGATTAATCTGAAAAATATACCTTTGGATTGCAAAAATGTTATTCACGATTAGTAAATAACGATTTACATACTAGATGATGTAGCGCGTAGCACACTACTACGAGTAAAGTGCCTGATTCCATGGCACATAGCATGTTCTCGTATCACAGTCTACGAAACTAAACCGAATCAATGAATGGCTATTTTTATCGTCGTAATTCTTGTTTTTGCTGACTGAGAACTGACTGACTGAGAAATATATCTTTGCATTGCAAAAAGGTTCTGAAGAAAAAAAAAGGAATTCCAAGTTTTGGTACGTAACGATTTAAACACTAGTCGACGTAGCACGTAGCACTCTACCATAGTGTCTGATTCCGTAGCAGACCGCATGTTCTCGTAGCATAGTATACGAAAGTAATCCAAATTAACGAATGGCTATTTTTATCATCGTAATTCTTGTTTTTGCTGAGAAATATATCCTTGGATTTAAAAAAGGTTCTAAACGCATAAAAAGAATTACAAGTATTGGTAAATAACTATTTACGCACTATATGATGTAGCGCGTAGCAAACTACCATAGTGTCTGATTCTGTAGCACATTGCATTGTGTCGGACTTTAGGAGGACGTACACCTCCTCCTTACACACTACTACACATACTACTACACGTACTACAGTATATGCATTTATCAACACTTGCACTGTGACTACACGTTACGCGCTGCGACATAGTGACGCACATTGGTTGACCCGTATTTACTTATAATAAGATAAATTGTATTAGCATAGAGCGAAGCATTCATTATTTAGCACTTAAGGTGTGACATTAAACTTGTGAAACCAATATGACTTTTGTCTAACTCTCCACAACAACATCCCTCAAGACTCTATACATAATATATGGCAACCTTGCAACCAAACTATGGAACCCTGAAGAATTAACGTAATGTTTTAATTAGCAATACCAAGACAAAAGAACAATAACTATTTTGAGGAGAGAAGCATTTCCTTAAAGAAGAATGATCATAGCTACTATAGAAAATTCTGCGGCGAAAAAGAAAGAAGCGTACGGGTCAATGATGGTGTCCAAAGTATAGTCGGGTCCAGTTGGCGGTGTCCAGGGATTTCCCGCCCCGATCAACAAGCGGTTCCAGTTTGCTGCAACCAGCTTCGTGTCATGCGGCCACTACATCGCTACAATAGGATGAGCAGTACGAAGACCACGTCCGCCGAAGCATCCTCTACGCGACGCGCCACACGCTCAGGTCATTTCACGGTTGTTGACCTCATTTCATCGCGTGCAGTAAATGAGAACATTAATTAGAATATAATTTTGAATATATTTTGTATTATGTCGCAAGCGTTAATAGAATTACGGGATAAGTTAAAATATATAAGAGATTATCTTGTTAAAATCAAACACGAAAGAAGGCAAAAAGAAAATGCTCACGCTAAGTTAGAAGAAGCCAAGTCTTTGTACATTAATTTGGAGTATATTGTGTCTCAAGTAAATAGTGAAATAAAGCTTTCTAAGAAAGGTTCCGAAACGGTAGATTTATTAAATAATTTAGTAGAAGAAATACATAGTTATTATCGCAAAATTACTGAATTGGTAACTAAGTGTAGCACTAATATTTCTGTAAAAATGGCTAACAATTTCGATTTGAAAACCGCGATTTCCCTGTTACCTGTTATGACAGGCCAGGAACAAATTATTTCAGCCGACACTCAAGGTCAATTAATACAATTTGTATTAAACTTTAAGATTTCTGCTAGTGCCAAGCTAAGGTTAAAGGCAAACTACACCGATGTAGAGACCTTAGTGTGCGACATTAAAAAATATTTACTTCCCAAAAGGTCAGCTGATGCTATTCAATATCAGTTGTATAATGCTAAGCAAGGGCGTAGGTCAATAGACAATTTTGGTTCTGAGTTAGGAGCTGTTTGTTAATCTAACTTTAGCTCAAGCTGATGAGGACGATTCCAAATTTCAGGTTCTGCGTCCAATTAACGAGAAGTCTTCCATTAAACGCTTTGCCGACGGCTTGACGAACACAAGGCTAAGTACTATTATAGCCTCACGACGGTTCACATCACTGCCTGAAGCAATCAGGACAGCATTAGACGAACAGGTGTCAGCATCCCAGTCTCAGGAGTAAGCGATGCATCTAAGGCCAACAGGTAGGTAAAAAAACAATAAAAATATCAATTTTCAAAAATCTAATTATTTTAAATTAACTTTAACCGATCACATCAAAATAGATATCATTATAATGTACAAAATAACGTAAATAAAGGCCAGCGAACTTCAATGGTTTATTCTGCACATAGAAATAATGTGCATTTTCAGCAACCGAGTGCCCCGACGCACTCATACGCACCAGCACGCACTGCGCGTTCAGCATGCCGTTGGCTCCGATCCGATCCGAACCCTTCGGAGACTCTGGGAGGGCACGGGGACGCGCACTTTTAAGTGTGCGATGCCGTACCCCTCTAGAAACCCTCCGAAGGTGATTCGTTTCAACACGGCTTGAGGTACCCTTTACGTACCTCGCCGCCCCTAAAACAAGCCCGGTGAAGCTGAAAATGCCCAGTGGCAATCGGCAGTCTCTCCAAAAAAAAAATGCCGTTGGCGCCGATCGCGGTGACTCAAGTTCACGTACAATGTCCACTTCACGTAGTCACTTCAATGAGAATCAGTTTTTTCGATCCTAAATTGCGTCATTCTATTTATAGTTATAATAATTACTGAGTTAACTACACAGTAATTATTATAACTATAAATAGTAGTAACTATTGTAAAGTAGATAATAATAGAGAAATTAGATTATTAGTAGATAGTGGAGCTAGTTTATGTGTGGTAAAATACGACTGGTTAGTTAAAAATAGCGAATTATTGAATAACATTCATAAGCACGTTATAACTATCAAAGGTGTTAGCGGAATGTTAGAATCTGAGGGATACATTTATTTAAGTTTATTTCTGAGTGGAGTAGTATTTAATCAGAAGTTTTATATATTTAAAAATTTGTCTTGTACCGCTGAAGGCATATTAGGCCAAAAAAATTTTAATAGGTACAAAGCGATCATCAACTATAAAAACGCTACTTTAAGTTTAGAATTCCAAGGTAAATCGGTAGTAATAGATATACAGGGAGTAGATAAATATTGTTTTACTATTCCACCACGGTGCGAAGTTATCACACACATTTCCACTACGCTCTGTGCATAATACAGTATAATCTCGTAGCGCAGACTACGAAACTAAACCAAATCAATGAATGGCTATTTTTATCATAGTGATTTTTGTATTGGCCAAGAAATATACCTTTAGATTGTAAAAAGGTTATGAACAAATAAAAGAAACACCGAGTATTGGTAAATAACGATTACACACTAGGTAGTGTAGCGCGTAGCACACTACTATAGTGTCTGATATCGTAGCACATCGCATGTTCTCGTAGCACAGTCTTCGAAACTAAACCAAATCAATGAATGGCTATTTTTATCATAGTGATTTTTTCATTGGCCAAGAAATATACCCTTGGATTGTAAAAAGGTTATGAACAAATAAAAGGAACTCCGAGTATTGGTAAATAACGATTACACACTAGGTAGTGTAGCGCGTAGCACACTACTATAGCGTCTGATATAGCAGCACATCGCATGTTCTCGTAGCACAGTCTTCGAAACTAAATCAAATCAATAAATGGCTATTTTTATCATAGTGATTTTTTCATTGGCCAAGAAATATACCTTTGGATTGTAAAAAGGTTATGAACAAATAAAAGGAACTCCGAGTATTGGTAAATAACGATTACACACTAGGTAGTTTAGCGCGTAGCACACTACTATATATAGCGTCTGATAGCGTAGCACATCGCATGTTCTCGTAGCACAGTCTTCGAAACTAAACCAAATCAATGAATGGCTATTTTTATCATCGTGATTTTTGTATTGGCTAAGAAACGTATCTTGGGATTGAAAAAAGTTGTAAACAAATAACAGGAATTCCAGATGTTGGAAGAATGGCCGCAAAGATTTCACCCTCAAGAAAGAAAGAGCCCTAATATTGCTATTAATAATTCATTAATTTAATTATTAACCATTTTTTATTGTTCATTTTTTTTAAATATTTAAGAATAATAATAAAGCTTTACTTATTGCAATTACGACACAACCAGCGCAATTGTCGAAAATAAGATTTATTCGTCCACCGGTTCCGTACTCAAATAAGCTGAAATGGCGTCTTTAAAACCGTAACAGTATCTTGACACGTCGCG
Source organism: Eudonia lacustrata (assembly GCA_947562085.1). Taxonomy (NCBI): domain Eukaryota; kingdom Metazoa; phylum Arthropoda; class Insecta; order Lepidoptera; family Crambidae; genus Eudonia; species Eudonia lacustrata. The sequence continues at coordinate 50,696,135 of OX387339.1, read as the reverse complement.
GGCCGCTGAAACTCCTCAGATGATAAATGTGGGACGGGCGGCTACGTGATTCAGGGCCGCTGTATCTACCGGTGGGCAGCCCGCGGGGCCTGAATTATTTTTATGCATTGAAAGAAAAGGTCGACTTTGAGTTATTGAGTGGAAACAAACGTATTTCTCTCACCCGTATAGATTATGTTAGGGGAGCGGTAAAGATGGATATTATTGGGTGTATTTTGGTAAATTATGGCCTCAACTTTTCGTGGTGGGCAAGATCACGATTTCGATCTCTGTAGAATATCGTATAATTTTGTGTAGATAGTCACGCCACGTCACGTCACGGCTCACTCTTGAGCTCAGGTCTTCATAAATGAACAAAAGCACAGCAGATATGTTGCAGATTAGTCGCAGGTCGCTGATCAGGTCATAACGTTAGCCTAATACTGGTCAATAGAATAGGTCGGAGAACATTGAGATTGACCAGTCGCGTTCAGGTCTACGGGCTGTGATCACCGACCTTTCTCTCGGGCCAAAATCAAGGCTATGGTCTTCAACACGAGGTCGTGAAACGCTTTCGCCTCCTTCTGTGATACAGCCATCTCTCGCAGGGAGGAGGCGGAGAGACAGGGAGAATGACTCCCTGCCAAATGCCAATAGGCGCTGACAGACGAGTCGACAGAGACGGCTGTTTGGGCAGTTGCACTCATCCTAACCAGCGCGGGGTGAGGGTCACCATCTTCCTTACACTCCCCATAACATTTTTCAAGACGTAGAGGCTACCCTTCCACATCCAGGGAATTAGCGCTTTGATAAGGAGTATCCTCAAGGTACCGCAGCAGACCGTGAAAGACTTTTCTAGTGCCGCTAGACCGCTCGGAGGTTGACTGGTGTCGAGCAGTTTCGAGAATCGATTACATCCCACCCTGTGAACAACCCCACATACCTCCCAGGACCTAGCAACAACCTGGTCGAGAGGGTGCGGAGGTTCGGAGTTCAAAGTTTTAAAAGATGTGCTTGTCGACAATCGGGTGACCCGACATTAAGATGTTGCTTAACTTGCAAGGTCACCCACCCAGTCACAATCTGTTACGCTATCGAACTGTTTACGGCAGTTAAGTTTATAGAAACAATATTATTTTGAATGTATCTTATTTGCTTTTAACTATTCTTTGGCCGTGTAGTAGGATAAAAATAAATCTCAAAGTGGCGACAATCTCGCTACCTGACAGGCTCAGTGCAATTAGGGTTGACATAGAGTTTTGGTGGAATCTGCACGGAGCTGGTGCTGTTTACACAATATTTGGCACGGAACATTGCCTTTCTCACAAAACGGGGCTAACCGATCCAAAATTCAGAAGAAACAAATAGAAGTTCCAGTTGAAGTGTTAATAAATATATTTTTTTTATATTAACACATGTACCTTCCGTTAGGAATCGAAACACCGAAAATTTCTGAATTCGTTTTCAGAAATTTCTCGCGAATTCCTTATGAAGTCATTATATTAAGTTCCAGTTATACATCATGCACATTTTCAAGACTTCACTTAGCAATATGAATATTTTTATCGTAATTGTTCAAGGAAACGTGCTGTTATCGTTCAAGTTAATGAACGAATTCGAGTCGCAGTTAATTAAGATTCCAGATCTGCATGAACACAAAGTATTGTGAAAGCATTCAAGACAATTAAATGACATTCAAGTTACATTTCTTGGCAGAAGCTCGTTGAGGTCGGTATTATTATTATCATTACTATTACTTATTATTTTTTGATATGATTATTTTTTTGTAATAACACATAATTGTAAGAAGCTCGATGGTGCAGTAGTTAACGCGCCCGGTGCGTGTGCTGAGGTTAAGCAACTTTCGCAAAGGCCAGTCATCGGATGGGTGACCAAAAATTTATTATCTCATCTAATTTATCATTCATCTCATCATCTAATTTATTATCTTCGGAGGACCGTGCTTCGAAAGCACGTGAAGCCGTTGGTCCCCGCTGCACTAGCAGTCGTTAACAACCACCAATTCGCACTGAGCCCACTGAGGTGGTTTAAGGCGACGCACCGCTAAACAATAAATCTCATACGGAGCGTTTGCGCCCCGTACCATAAGAAAAACTGTTTTTTCCTTCAAATTAAAACTACAAATTATTTAAAAAAAATGAACTACAACATTGAAGTGTGTGTTAAGACTAATCTACTAAGAAAATTTAGATGCTTAAATCGGTCTGGTTAGCCTGTAAAATGCAAATCTATATTTTAAAAGAGGTTACTCTGATATTTTTTCTCTGTTATAAAAGTTGACAAATCGTGTTTCTGCAACTAGCAAAATGAAGTCAATTAAATGAAAAAATCATGCCATCAAATATCACTTTCATATGTTTTGTAATTGTTGGGAAAAATCAAGATCCCCGCCACGTAAATTTCCAATGCGTCGCCATAAGGCCTATTCTCCCTATCCATCCATAGGGAAGACCCGTGCCCCAGCAGTAGGGACAAAAAAAGAGCTGATAATGATAATGACATAACTGTGATATTACAAAAATAATTAAGAATTTTAAACGGGGATTAACGCAAACCAATTAGTAAAAGGTATCATACCTTCTTTATACCCGACATTTACTAATTAGCTTGCGTTAATCCCCGTTTAAAATTATTTGTAAACTAGAACATGAAAGTTTAAATGTGTATTTACAAAAATAATAGTCCTGTCAACCCCTTCAAGGAAACTAATTAGCTTTGTTTAGGGGTGGGTTTAAGTCAGGTGTTTAAAAGAAGCTATGTGGATTATACTACGAGTATAGGACCGTTTTCACTTTGGTGATTAGTAATTGCGAGTGTTTAGTGCAGGTGTGTAGTGCAAGAAGTGTCCAATTTTGTCAAGTGGCTGTGGTTGTGGCTGAAATTACTAAACACAGCCACTTGACAAAATTGGACACTTCTTGCACTACACACCTGCACTAAACACTCGCAATTACTAATCACCTGCACTCGCACTAATCAAAGTGAAAACGGGCCTTATCTCATAGTAGTTGAATCCACATGTTATTGTCATGTGTAGTATATTATGTATACTCGATTTGATATGGATTACTATCGACTTGGCGACAGATGGTTATGTTTAATCAGTTTATGCTATATATGCCAAAAGTAAATGCAGATGTCGGCTTCTTGTTTGGAAACCTCTGCAAAGGTTATTATTATTACGAGTATATCTTAATTAACAATTTTAATTAATGGCTTAATCTTTATCGTAGTGAATGTCTTCGCGTTTAGCATTAAGCCAATTCAACTAGTTTAATTAGTAGTGAGGGTACTGTGGTAATCGGGTGTCCTTGTTCGGGCAGCTCTATGGCACACGACGCGCGACGTGGTATGAGTTTGGCCTGAGTCGAATAAGGAACGCGACGCTAAAAATCGATAGAAGGAAACAAAAGAGGAGGTTTCGGTGTCAGCCAGCCTAGACGCGTAGGGCTAAATATTGTGTGAATTCCTTGATTAAATATAGCACAGTTCTATTATTGCCGCCTTTTATTATAAGTAGAGCTCTAAGGCGCGGGACATACAGAAAAGACGTAAGACGCGGGCGGGGCGCAGACAGGGCGCAGAAGTGCCGTATAAAGAGAACGAGTGTGAAGAACCGTACGGTACGGAAGATCCGCATAGCTAGGGCCAGTTACGGAAAGTTCAGAGTAGGTTGGACAGGATTGAAGCTACAAAAAAGGCGTTTAAAATTCGACGAGTTTGGCGATTTCCTGGAAGTTTCCTGCAGATGATTGTGTGTTGAGATATTAGCACACACAAAAGACGAAACGAAGCTGTTCTCGCGATACAGGCAATATATAATTTTGTTTAATATTTTGCTCTCCCACGGTGTCGAGTGTGGAATATTTCTCCGGAGTCGTTAGTGCTTCCGTTGGAGATTTTGCACGCGATTTAAAATGCGTCATAGCCAGCAATTACTGGCACGAAAAGGACTCACCGATCATTCTCGCCGACTACCTGAAGGGTGATAGTAATGCTCCTCTATCCCCCAGTACCTACTACATCACAACGAAGCGGCTACAGCCGTCTTGACGTCCTGATGGACGATATCAAAGAGGCGCATAGATGAACCGCGGAGATACGCACCGCGTCCCGAACGCAGTCTCCACTGCGCACTCATTTACAATAGGGAATAAACGTAAACGGTCAGACGTTCCCTAACCTATTATAATGTAATCTAGTGTAATGTAGTGTATAAAAAGGCGATAGCTTAGCTCCAAATTGTCATTTGATCATAACAATGAGTGTCTTATGAAAGGAAAGAGTATTAATTGCTTTTCCTTTGTGACTTGTGTAAAATATACGGCATTGTAAATGGCTGTATGGAAAGAGAATCTATGGCTTTTCCTTTGGGACTTGAAAAAATGTATGCGTCATTGCAAATGTCAATATGACTATTATATTCTCTAATTGTTGGTTTTATAATCTATTTTATATTGTAATATTGTTTTCAACCCATGTGTGTATAAAAGTGTATGTGTTAAAATTGTATTATGAGTTTTAGCAAAATAAACCTTTTTGTAGAATAGTTACTTGTCGCTGATATAGCCGACAGAAATATATAAGCTTTGGTTCATTTACTGAAACTCACAAGTGGACATGGTCCGGTCACGGACCGATGGGTCTGGTGAGGTGATCGATGCGATCACGCTCAGGAAACTGCTAAACGTTTGTAATTGTTTGCGGCTATGTTTACGATTTTAAGTAGTGTATGGGGTTAAGTATAGGCGTCTCATAATTGTTACGTTGCGTTTTACCAATAAATAATCTTGATTGATATATCTAGGTGATAAGTAAGTAAAAGGGTATAATGATAAGGGAATAAAGATTACTGTTTCCATTGATGATTTAATTTATGTGATTTTAGTTTATTGTGGATAAAAGGATGGAATAGGTTTTTGGAGAGAAGATTTTTTCGTTCCTAGCCCACACCACGAGTCTATTTCAAGTACCTTCCCCAGGTACTCCTACTTCAATGACTAGGTGTTGCCTAGCAGACAAGTGCTGCATCCTTATTCTTCCTTCTCTAAAGGCAGGCGCTTTCTCAGCTGTTATTTGTCATTGTTACAGGTCACGCTGTCTGCCGAAGGGGCGTAGTGTAGAGCTCTAAAGCTCTACAGTACATTTGTAAGGTAGATTGAATTTAAAATGGAATTTCACAATACAAGTTGTTACAAGAAAAGTCGAGTGAAACTCCTCTCTGCAAAGGTCCACATTATTGTTACATCTATGTATATACAGACAGGAGTTTAAGGACAAATTAAATGTTTTTAAACTTCATTTAAAAATCACATAAGACCCTCGTCAAACCCCGTCTGCTCATTTCAGCTTATAAAGAGATTAAGTGACAGTCATGAGTAATTTATATGTGTCGGGGAAAGTAAAAAAGTGCTTAAAGCATCCCATTTGTACGCACATACAAACTTAATTACTTGTACGTTGATACAAAGCTACGCTTATTAGCGGCAAGGGATAAATGTTAATAAAAATTCTAACATAATTACGAAATGTTTCGCCTTGTTGTTTGGAGGTTGCCTTTGTATGCGCGCTTTAGAGATCTTTTGTTAAATTTTTGCTAATGCTACTTGGTTTTGTTTTCATAAGATAAGTTATTTCTACGCAGCAGGTTTTTAAATCGAGTTTACAATAGACGTTATTGGTAATATTATAAGCATCATCCCCCACCAACGACAAAAATACCCTCGTTATGCTTATAAAACGAGCCCCGAGCCGGCGCGGTTTCACTTTGTCACGAGCGTTCCAGGCGTAAACATCGGTTGTGTTGCGTTACGTAATATTCGAGGTCTATTTATCGGTAATGTTATTAGTGTTGAGTGTAATTAGGTTTGACTATAGTTAAATACGAGTATTTTGTTCCTCTGATTGTTATAAGTAGTTTTGTAATTTTGATTGTGAATAATAAATAAATAACGGTCGTTTGAATTGATTTTGTTTTTTTTTAAAGACTTTCTATTTGTGTTTCCAAAATCAGAAGTGGGATTAGTAACTGTTTAGCCCAGAAAGAGGAACAGAGTCTCGTCTACGTTATTTTTGTGTTTTTGTTACCATGACTGGCGGCTCTAGTTCTAGGTCACGTATCGATAACTCGCGACGTCGTTCTCGCAGTAATACTAGTGATAGATCGCGGTATCGTTCACGTAGCAGGTCTAGTGTGTCAACGCGGAATCGCCGGACAAGGCGTCGTTCTCGTAGCAGATCGCAAGGTAAGGGCAGGGCGCGATCTCGTGACAGGCTGCGACAGGATCGGTCGCATCATCGTTTTCGCCGTGTTCGATCGCGATCCTCCAGTAGGCAAAATGCTACTGACACGTCAATTCATAGCACGCTGAACTCGATTATGAATCGTTTAACCTCGATCGAAAATAGTTGTGTTGCGAATCCTTCGAATAAGACGATAGTGCGTTGCGATCCTGATAACACGCGCGCTACCATTGATATCACGTCTCAATCAAACGTGTCCCGATGCTGTACCCCGGAACCCCAGGCAAGTACCCGTGATACACGAGTAACTGATAATTTATTAACTACAAACATTTCAACTCCTCAAGTAAATTATTTAGACTCAAGTATGTCTGACCCAGCAAAAGTGCTTGTCGATGCTCTTAGATCATTGCAACCAGTCAGGTCCCAAAATTACTTTGTTTCAAACTTTGATCCCTCTATTCATAATATCGATGCGTGGTGCGAGGAAGTTGATCGTGCCAGGGACGCGAATGGTTGGAGTGACTACGAGTGTTTTTCGCGAATCGGGTCGTGCCTCAAGGGTGACGCAAAAATTTGGTTGAACGAATGGGTTACAGCTGAACGTACTTGGACAAATTTTAAACGCGAGTTTAAACCGCTATGCCCCCGCAAATTAGATTATGCCAATATACTGTTCGAGGCCATGATTACAACGTCCGATAAGTACGGTACTTACGCAGAATATGCGCGTCGTACCATCTTACGTTTACGAATAGTCAAGGGATTAAGCGATGATTTGATGACGTTAATAGTGATTCGTGGTATCGACAACCCCCAAATTAGAGCTGCAGCAGCTAACGCTCACTTGGACCCAGATACCATTGTCCCGTTCTTGTCTATTTATACCAAGCCTGCCCGCGCAAAATTAGAGACGCATGCTTTAGCACCAAAGAAGCGCCCCTTTCAACCTCCTACAAATCGAAATGAACAGAAGTGTTTTACGTGTGGTCAGAAGGGGCATATTAGCCGTCACTGTCGTCATAACAAGCCAAATTCCAAAACCGTACCTACTCCGAATAGCAGGAGCAATATCGTTTGCCATTTTTGTAAGAAGTCAGGTCACGTTGAAGACCAGTGTTTCGCTAAAAACCGCTCTCAACCACGAAATGAACGGAATGTCAATCTTTGTGCGGGAAATAGTTCAAAGACTGGTGACAACGATATTATAGTGGCTGTAGTTGATGGTATTCCTATGGATGCTATCATCGATAGTGGCGCACTTAATGTGTCTCTGATTTCTTCAGACGTACTAAAATACCTTTCTTGCCAACCAAAGCCCACCCGTTGCGTTTTAAAAGGCATTAGTGATAAGGAGATAGTAGCTTCTTCATACGTGACAGTTACTCTTGAGTTCAGCCAGGTTTCAATTGAAGCGGATTTAATTGTAGTGCCTTCCTCATGTATGAATGCTCCGATCATTGTAGGTACCGACATACTTAACCGAGACGGCATCGTGTATGTTCGCACTAAAGATAGACAGTATTTAACTAGATCTGATGATTCTGTTGTCCAAGTTAACGCGATTCAAAGTCAATTATCTATTGACATAAACACTCCTCTTATGGGAAACGATTATGAATTGTTGATAAAAGTAATTAAAGAATACTCAGAGTTCTTTATCGCTGATACGGCCACCACTACTGTCAATACGGGTGAGATGGAAATAAAACTAACCAGTTCAACCCCGGTTGTTTACCGCCCTTATAAACTTTCATATGATGAAAAACTTCGGGTCCGCAAAATAATAGATGATCTTTTGGACAAAAGAATCATTAGAGAATCAGAATCGGAGTATGCGAGTCCGATTATACTCGTAAAGAAAAAAGACGGTTCGGACCGTCTTTGCGTTGACTTTAGGGCACTAAATCGATTGACTGTTAAGGATCGGTATCCGTTACCATTAATCGACGATCACATTGATCGTCTAGGTAACTATAAATACTTCACCAGCCTTGACATGGCTACTGGTTTCCACCAGATACCGATAAAGGAGCAGTCAATTCACCTCACAGGGTTCGTTACACCGGAAGGGCATTATGAGTATATCAAAATGCCTTACGGTTTAACGAACTCTCCGATTGTATATCAGCGCATCATCAACAATACGTTGCGGCGCTTTGTTAAGGCAGGCCAGGTCCTGGTGTACGTGGACGACGTCCTGATCATGAGTACCTGGGTTCCCGAGGGCATTTCACTCTTAAAAGAAGTCCTACAAACGCTCACTTCTGCTGGATTTTCTATAAATCTCCGGAAGTGTTCTTTCCTGGCAACAGAGGTGGAATATCTTGGGCGAGTCGTGAGTCAGGGTCAGGTTAGGCCGAGTCATAAAATTGAAGCTCTTGTAAATTCGCCTGTCCCCGAAAACGTACGCCAAGTGCGCCAGTTTTTAGGGCTCGCAGGATATTTCCGGCGTTACGTTAAGAACTACGCAACACTCACTGCTTGCATTGCTCAATTGCTTAGGAAAGATGTCGAGTTTTACTGGGGTTCAGAGCAAGAAAAAGTTCGCCACACACTGATTAAACTACTTACTAGTCAACCAGTCCTTGCTGTCTTTGATTCTCAGCTTCAAACAGAAGTCCATACCGACGCAAGCAGTGCCGGATATGGTGCGGTTCTTTTACAAGCGCACAGCGATGGTAAAAAACACGTGGTAGCTTATTTTAGCAAGGCGACACAAGGCGCTGAGAGTAAATACCACTCCTACGAGTTAGAGACGCTGGCGGTTGTCAGGGCATTGCAGCACTTTCGACACTACCTTGTGGGATTAGAGTTTAAGGTCGTAACTGACTGTAATGCCCTGAAAGCCACCGAGCGCAAGAAAGACTTGCTGCCGCGTGTGGCGCGTTGGTGGATTTACCTCCAAGACTTCCATTTTTCTATAGAATACCGAAAGGGGGTAATGATGCCACACGCTGATTACTTTAGTCGCAACCCTTCGGTTGTTGTGGCAAACCAGGTTTCAAGGCCACGTAATTGGGCTCAAGTAGCACAATCCGCGGACAACGAGACACAGGAGTTGCTGCAGCAATTGAGGGAAGGTCAACTAGATCCATCTCGTTATGTCGCTCAAAACGACCTCCTGTATTATAAATACTCGTTCGTTGGTGAGGATGCCCGACTGTTGTGCTATATCCCTAAAGGGCATAGACTTAGCTTATTAAGAATATTTCATGACGAACATGAACACATTAACGCTGACAAGACCCTTGATTTGATATTAAGACACTTTTGGTTCCCGGGGCTTCGCCAATTTGTTAACAAATATTTAGCGCACTGTTTAGTCTGTATCTCAAAAAAAAGGTTACCGCGATCGCCCCATCAAAGCATAACATCTTGGGAAAAACCCAGTTCCCCGTTTAATACCATTCATATGGACGTTTTGGGTCCTCTCCCCATGTCCAACGGGTACAAATTTATATTGGTTGTTGTGGATGCGGCAACAAAATTTTGCCTCCTATATCCAATCTACCGACAAGACGTTGGCGAGTTAAAACGCGCCTCTATGCAAGCGGTTTCGTTATTTGGGGTTCCAAAATTAATAGTCACCGATAGAGGACGGATGTTTGAGTCTGGGGAATTTGTAACCTGGATAACGGAAATGGGTAGTGACTTACACTACATCACCCCTGAAATGCACCACGCGAACGGCCAAGCGGAGAGATACATCCGCACCATTCTCAATATGTTGCGGATCGAGGTAAACCACAAAGCCTCCTCCTGGTCAGAAGTTTTGTGGAAACTACAGTTGGTCCTCAATATCACCAAGCAGAAGACAACTCAGGCCTCACCTCTTAATTTGATGATTGGCACGGATGCAACTACACCAATAATTCAAGCGCTTGTTCGTGATGTCGCTGCCAGCGATACCAGTCCAAATAGGGAAGCTTGGCGTGAAATTTGCCGAAGTCGAGCAAATGAGCTGATGGGAACGAATAAGCAAAAGCAAGACGATTATGCTAACCGATCTAGACGGCCACCCCGTCAGTTCAAACTTAATGATTTGGTATTTGTAATTAAGTACTCGCAGTCCACGGGTAAACTAGATTCGGGGATGCGAGGTCCCTATAAGGTGGTGAAAGTACTGCCGAGTGGACGGTACGAGCTCAAGTTGCTCAGTGGAAGCTATGGGAAGACCACCCAAGCAGCAGCCCAGTATATGGTGCCTTGGCGAGGCGAGTGGTGTCCAGAGACGTGCGCTGTTTTTTTTGAGGGTATGTATAAGCCTTCATTATTTGAACTACAGGCTTACTTAGCCTTGGCGTTCGTTATCCGAACTTCAGACAAAGTCTTGGCGTTCTATAGTAGAACTTCGGGCAAATTGCCCTGGCGTTCGTTGAACTGCAGGCATGTTGCCTTGGCGTTCGTTGAACTGCAGGCATGTTGCCTTGGCGTTCGTTGAACTGCAGGCATGTTGCCTTGGCGTTCGTTAAACTACAGGCACACAGCCTTGGCGTTTACCGAAAGAACTACAGGTGTTAAACCTTGGCGTTCTCTAAAGTAAACTTCAGGCTCCCGCTGCCTTGGCATTCTTGCTGTCTTTTTCGAGCAGATGGTGATCAAGGAGCCCGGTGAGCGGTCCTGAAGCTTTCAAGATAAACGCGTAGAATTGGTTTGTCGTTTTAAGAGACGTCTCTGTTATAATAACTCAAAGCGTGAAGTATGTGAGCATACCAAGATGTGCGAAAGTTGAACTATGAATTGATTGAAAGATGATTGAGTAAAAGGTTTGTAAGGTTGAATGCATTACATTGAGTTTAACAGCTTGTTTGCAACTAATTGTTATTTTCAGATGAAAATGTAGATGAGTGTGAACTACCAGGGACTGCCCCAGCCCCTGATGTTGGACTACCAATACCTCCTCTGGATGCAGACGCCGACGCAGACATAGGAGCAGCAGATGTTGCTCGTCCCAGTGGCTTTAAAACATCCCCAGAAGTTGGACTATCAATGCCCTTGCTGGACACAGAATCGGAAGATGGAGCAGCGGATGTTGCTGGAGACAGCAGCATCACACATGGTATCAGCGTCGAGGACGACTCGATGTCAGGAGAGGCCGTATAAGCATCATCCCCCACCAACGACAAAAATACCCTCGTTATGCTTATAAAACGAGCCCCGAGCCGGCGCGGTTTCACTTTGTCACGAGCGTTCCAGGCGTAAACATCGGTTGTGTTGCGTTACGTAATATTCGAGGTCTATTTATCGGTAATGTTATTAGTGTTGAGTGTAATTAGGTTTGACTATAGTTAAATACGAGTATTTTGTTCCTCTGATTGTTATAAGTAGTTTTGTAATTTTGATTGTGAATAATAAATAACGGTCGTTTGAATTGATTTTGTTTTTTTTTAAAGACTTTCTATTTGTGTTTCCAAAAATATATATAAAAATACGTTTGTCCTATATATCGATATAAAATAATACCTAGATTAATAAAATTATTCATATGAACAATCTACAAGAAGAAGTTACTAGATGTATTACTAAGATTTTATCTTAAAACGATGCCGTAAACCGTTGTAAAAAAGTAGGTAAATAAAAAATTGTATGATGTTTATAAATTTGTTAAATTAAAGTGCTTTAGCATTATTTTATCCGCAATAAATACATAAATCATCTTACTAGCACGAGATGAGATTCGGGGACATCCTGCTACACACTACTTTAAAGTTTATACTGATACCCCCCACCAACCTTACGGTTATAAAGTTAGGTGTCAGACATCCTTACGCAAGCACATGGAACCATCTACGTCAGGTCATAACGCCAGATCAGAACACGCCGGTATGCGTACCGGCGTGTTCGCAAGAACCGGTGTGTGCGTAAGAAGGATGCGTCCTTCTTCCGGTATTTTTAAGACTAGTGTCTCGAGCTAGTTGCCCCGTGGACACGTATAGTTCACTACCTAATATCCAGATAGGTTACCGAAGCTGTAAGCTCGCTCACTTCTCGTTGCACTAAGAGTACAACTCGCAGATACCACTGCTCGGGTCGTCAACTCATAAGTCGACTACCAAATGTTCTCTTTGGTGGCGGAGTTGTAAGCACACTCACTTCTCGGTACCCATCCAGGCACCTGATCAATTCCAAAGTCCTACGCGGCTGATTCAACCGGAGGCTTTTGCATCTAGCGGGCGCCTCTACTAGTTCTCCAGACTATTGCCGGAGATTTTGGAGAACTACTCAATGAAAACCACCGAGCAGAACAACCAACTATGGACAACACGTGCCTCGCAGATCTTTTCGCTTCAGGCCCCATCCAAACCGCTACTAGGACCCGCTTGCTGTGCACGAAATGAAAGCCTGGCCAGACCTCAACCAGGCAGACGAACATTCCCACTTCTACAGCTAACCACATGCCACCACGAGTCCAACCCACGTCCGGGACCTGCCGGAGACGCCCGCGAAGGCATAACCGGCAGGGGGCCTAGGATCCGGAACTCCCGTGGTACCCTTGGAAAGACAGCCGGACCCGTAGTTGAGATTCGGGAAATATTGAATGCATTTTTTAAAACTAACGTTAGAGGTCAATGTGAGTTCTTTTGATTTTCAATAGAAATATTGATCCATATTTATATGTAACCTCGCCTATGTATATGTAACCTAATAAATACGATTTTAAGGCGACGCTCCGCTAAACAATAAATCTCATACGTTTTGATACGAGCGTTTGCACCCCGTACCATAAGAAAAACTGTTTTTTTTTTCCTTCAAATTAAAACTACAAATTATTTTTAAAAAATGAACTACAACATTGAAGTGTGTGTTAAGACTAATCTACTAAGAAAATTTGGATGCTTAAACCGGTCTGGTTAGCCTGTAAAATGCGAATCTATGTTTTAAAAGAGGTTACTTTGATATTTTTTTCTCTATTATAAAAGTTGAAAAATCGTGTTACTGCAACTAACAAAATGAAGTCAATTTAATGAAAAATCATGTCATCAAATATCAATTTCATATGTTTTGTAATTGTTGGGAAAAATCAAGATCCCCGCCACGTAAATTACCAATGTCGTCGTCGCCGTCGTCTTAACGATGTTTCGTGATCTCAAAAACATAATTTTGTAAAAAATTCATTCGAGTAAAACTTTGAACTTTTTAAATCTGTTTTATTAAATTACAATGACACCTCGAATATATGCATTATTATTATAATGATATCAAAGTGTATCGGATATCAAGAATTATTTCTAATAACTGAATTTCGATTACATACCGCTCATAAGGACAAGAAGAGAATTACAATAAATATTTATGTGTAAAAATCACTATACGGATCTCACTTCCATTTGACATATAGCTGAAAAACATTTATAGAAAATCCTGAAACTTTTAGGGAGTATTGGCATACATGTATTTTTATCTCTTGTGAGATCTATGTATTCATAGTAACACGCAAAATATTTTCCCCTTCGGCATTGCAACTCTAAATAGTTGTATCCATTCCAATGATTATTATTATAAGTAAATAAGGTAATTGCGTTACTAGCACCCAAAGACGCTCCAACCAAAACATGGCAACCGTATTCTTTTGACCTCACCTCAGTAGCTCTCGAAGAAGGAGACAGACATGAGACTATTTCGTTACAAAAACCCCAAACATACATTTAGTTTAAAAATGCCATATAACAAAAACTAGCTGTTTTTTATCTTATTGGTTTAATTACGCTTTCCCTTTTATATCATTATTTAGACAATATAGAAAAATATAGATAAGTTGAAATTAAAAATATGTAATTATCGTTTGAAGTTCGAACGAAACGTTCGTTCCGATTTACTTTGCGTTTTTCATATATCAACGTTATTAATAAATGCGTGCGATTTTATGGGTAATAAATTGTAGAGGGATCCTTTTTCGTAGGACTAAATTGTGCTGCTTGTTACTTCTATCGTGCCCACTCAAATAACCCGTATACCCTTACTGCCTACGCAGTGGCACTGTTCCATAATTCATTTGCTTAGGTCAAATAAATTGTTTTATTATTAATTTTTTTTATTTATTTAAAATTGACATACATATATTTATCAATTTATTTTTCTGTAAACGTGTAACTAAATTATTGAACAGTTTTAGTATAACTGTAAAATATTTATACCTACCTGATAAATAATAATTAGTTATTGCAAGATCTTTTTTTTTACTACTCGTCATAAGCAACACCACGCCTCGTGGGCAGTGACAAAACGCTCAGCTTGTATCCGAAAGTCCTAAGCTCAATTGGTTATCAAAATAATACAAAACCGATAAATCATAACGGTGACTTGATGATAATGATAAAGGATTAAGGTAGAATTGGTTCCTATCACTGATTTTATTTGTACTGACACAACAAACCCTAACCCCCTTACAAATAAACAAAGAATAAGGTCCGAATAGTTATTCCGTGTTTTGTTCATGTCATGTAAACGTCATTTCAAATTAGAGTAAAAGAGACAAAACACGGAATAACAATTCGGACCTTATTCATTGTTTATTTGTAAGGGGGTGAGTGAGGGTATACGAAAAGGTGATAGATGTCTCTGCGCAAATAAAATTCGCACAAGGGACCATCTACGTCAGGTCATAACGCCAGATTAGAATACGCTGAAACTCATCCAGTACTCATAAGACTAGTGTCTCAAGACGCATTTGGGGACCCGTATTTAGGCTATTTACTAACTACTACTACTACATAAGCGACAACATCAAACGGTCATAACTCATAAACTAATTTGTGAAGTGTTCGCCGCACTAAACGGCAGGAGACGAAGGCATTCATTGTCTGTGGGACAATGGTGGCTAAGACCCCATTCAAGCGATAACGGCGCACCGCTCACGGATGATAAATCGCAATAGGATTAGAGACTTTTGCGGAACTAAAAAAATAT
This sequence comes from Eudonia lacustrata, assembly GCA_947562085.1. NCBI lineage: Eukaryota > Metazoa > Arthropoda > Insecta > Lepidoptera > Crambidae > Eudonia > Eudonia lacustrata. The sequence goes on along the minus strand of OX387339.1, from coordinate 50,680,982 downwards.
GTCTTTTTTGGATAGACTTTGCTGATGGCCCCAGGACATTTTCTGCGACAACGGACTTCTTGGGGGCGGCAAGAAACTTAAAGGGTTCCTCAAACCGTGTAAAACAAAACACATACAGAGGTTTATAGGGGGAATGGCATCACATACCAGTGCGTAACCCTGTTCCCTACTAGATTTTCGATCGCGTCGGAAAAATGTGGCACATTTTGACCTGTTCTAACAGTACTATTAATTAAATACAACCATCGCGTCCAGGGAGACGAAAATGGTTAATGGGGCTGTCCTCCCAGAAAGAGAACGAGAGCAAATCCACTAAACTAAACCCTAGCACATCCCCTTCACTTTCCGCCAGGGTACACTTCCTCAACATACCCCAAGCGGCAGTAACAAAACAAATAGTTCCACCTAGTTTTAGACTTGAATATATTAAAGGTATATTGATGGTGAAGTGGAGAGCTTATAAGTTCCAGCTTCTGAAGGCGATCCTTATCTAAAACAATGGCAAAGAGCTTATACGCTATTTAGCCGATATCGAACACCGCGAACAACCGACTTGACGCGCTCGGAGCCTTGAATTGCTATTGAACAATCCATTCAGCTTTATTGGTGAGTGGAGGGAGTCTGGGAGACTGGAGGTACTTGTTAATTAGTTCTGCATATACGTACCTGGGTTATTTATTACTAGCACTTTCTTTGCGACTTCATTCACGTAGATTTGAGACTTTGAAAATAAACTTTTTTAATTAAATAATATATAGCCTAGGTATGTTACCCGCAAGGAATGTATCATTTTATCAGTGAAAGAATTTTGGAATGAAACCAGTAGTTCCTGAGATTACCCTCTTCAAACAAACAAACTTTCATCATCATCATCATCTCAGCCAAAAGACGTCCACTGCTGGACAAAGGCCTCCCCCAAGAATGAGGGGAATTTGCCATAATCGCCACGTTTGGCGGGTTAGCGATCGCAGTACGTGAAAGTAATCACAGAGAGATGCTGCTGCCCATCCTCTGGAATGGTCTCTTAGTCGCCTTCTACGACACCCACGGGGAGAGATGGGGTGGTGCAATTCTTTATGCCCGGCACCACACGGACAAACTGACAAACGGACAAACTTTACCTCTTTATAACTCGTATTTATTATAATTTTTTTTTTTATGTTAAATGGAGGCAAACGAGCAGGTGGGTCACCTGATGGAAAGTAATCACCGCCGCCCATGGACACCCGCAAAACCAAAGTTATCGCAGATGCGTTGCCAACCTTGGAAAGGAGTTGGATCTTGAGGAGGGAGTAGGAATTGGGAGGGAGGGGTGAGAGATGGGTCTCCGGTACATTCACGCCGATATTCTGTGAGAGGGTGGTATTAGGCCAGGCGAGCCGACCCATTTCGTGCTGCAACGCAGCGTGGCTCTACCACTCAGACAGTGTTACTCATTTAGCACCACCCAGGGGTCACGTGTAGGGTCTTAAGGGTAAACCTACGGACGCGAGTAACTTTAACCCCCCTATATAATTAGAATAATAATAAATTTCAAAAACCGAATTAATAATTAAAAATTAGTACTACATATTACTAGAGGTACTAGACGAATTTCAAACACCAAATGTTGATGACATTACAACAAAATTATAATTTTGAAACATAATTGTACTACTTACATGTTGTGCAAAAACGAACCTATTTAACGAGATAACTCGTGCTGAGCGTGTTTCAGCGCTTTTTTTTATGTACCGATAATTCACTAGATCCAGTTTATTAATCACCCTTCAATTTGGAATACATCAAAGCAAACCAAAGCTGTTTGACGGCAGTAATAGGTATGGCGGTCGCCATCTCATGGATTCTTAGTAGAATCCCACCACCAGGTTTCATGGTAAAAGCTGTTTTTTGTAATGTAGGAATATAAGCAAGCTACGCTAGATCATGTCGCTGTAGTGAGGAAGGCTGCGGCTGCTTGCCGCATGACAAATGGTCGCGTGTACGCCGGATGCGAGCAGCTCGGACAATGGCACTAACGATCGTATTAGGCGTGTTTACACCGCCCGCACAAACACTTGGCACCATCAGTCCTCTGTGCTACTCAATGCATGGCTGACTGAAGCAATTGCCCAATGACAACAGAGAAAAGACTTTGCTTCATGACGATGGGGAAAATGGACCCTGCTTAACTGTGGTTAGAATAAATGTTTAATGTTAAACTACTATGCTGTAATCAGCAGGAACAGGCTTTATTATTTCTGCTGCAGATCTTTTTTATGAGGACTTCAAAACTACCTTAATGCATTTTACTAGGAAATAACAAGCCAAGCTAGAGCATGTCGCTGTAGTGAGGAAGGCCGCGGCTGCTTGCCGTATGACAAATGGTCGCGTGTACGCCGGACGCGAGCCGCTCAGACAATGGCTGGCACTACCGATCGTATTAGGCGTGTTTACACCGCCCGCACAAACACTTGGCACCAATTCAGTCCTTTGTGCTACTCGAGGTATGGCTGATTGAAGACATTGCATTGACATTGTAATTATGACAATTGGGAAAACCTGTGATCAATATAAATTTTTAATACATGATAAACTCTATCAGTACTGCTGTTAGATGATGCAGCAAGCAAAACTGCACACATGCGACGAGTTTATGTTTTGTTCTGATATATTTGAAAATGTTACACCTTATACGCTTTTTATTAATTTATTTATTTATTTAGGTCCACTTACAGTTCATGTTTTACATTTTATCTTGTAAAACTATAGTTAATTATATATAATCTAAATACACAAACTACTTACAAGTAGACACATCTTGTTTTTATGGTGTCTTATAAGGTAACTATGTACTTGTTAACAAAAATAATAAGGTATGATATTTAAAACTTCTGTACAACTTTGTATATTTTATGTAACTATTGAAACTTTGTAATGTCTATTCGTCGGCCACAAAATAATCTTAAATCTCCTTATTTCAAAACGGACTGAAGTAAAGCCAGCCTCAAATCATGTTGTCTCATGTTGGTTAGTAAAGACAGAAAAGACAACATTGGTTATAAATGTTTTAACTTAAATCTAACGTTACAATACCTTAGCTACAACACTGCTAAGGGCGAGGCCCCATTAGTGCGTTGCGTCTAATGTCTAATAAAAAATGTATGTAAAATGCGTTGATCCGTTGCGACGCGACGACGACGCGACCCGACGACGACGCGACGCGACGACGACGCGACGCGACGACGACGCGACGCGACGCACAAAATCGGCCTCACCCTTAAACGAACTCATGGTAAGCCACATGTATACACTTTTGACTGATTTTGACTCTTATCCCATTGTAATAAGAGTTACATAATTAACATGTTATTGCTCGTAACTGTACCTTATACAAGACAACCCACCAAAACTGAAATAAAAATTAACCTAATCATGATTTCAGCCGAAAGTTTATTTTATTCAGATTACATTTTCCAAGAGATTGTTTTGGGCGTATGTTATTAAATAAATAACGAGCATAATGTTGTCGTTGAGCAAATTGAGGGAATCTTCAAAAATTGCTCGGAGACTTCGTTAGACTGCGTAAATTTATTTACCTTTAGGTTTATTTTATGTAAAGTACCATGCTGTAGGACGAATCGAGCATTTTCATTCGTGATTTTTTTTAATGTTTGTTTTTTCATAATTTGATTACGATTATTTACTTATAATTTTACGCAAATATTGTTACGAACAAATTACAATTTGAAAAAAGACAAAGTGCTGAAAAAACTCCACGACCCGGCATGTCATGGGGTGCGGGTTCGAATCCCGCTCATGGAATTTTTTTTCAACACTTTGTCTTTTAATTTGTTTACCTCATTAAGCCGCGGATGATCACCACCATCATTATCGTCAGTCTATAAACGTCCCACTGCTGGGCTCAAGCTTTCCCACATGAGCACATAGTCATTGGCAACAACCTCACCTTGACAGCCTTACTAAGGATGATGAGCTTTAACGACTACCGGACTGACTTACAGCAAAATCCTTGGGACAGGGTGCCAGTACGAAAACTAAAATTAGGATTAGTTAACATTTTGCCATACAAATTCTCGTTTTCGTTAACGTAATCGAATGGTGAAAGAAACTCGCATTAGATACTCTGATGACATAATGTGCTTTCCAAAGTATCATCATCATCATCATCTCAGCCAAAAGACGTCCACTGCTGGATAAAGGCCTCCTCCAAGAATCTCCACAAAGACCGGTTTTGTGCTGCTCGCATCCAGCGGCTTCCCGCGACCTTCACCAGATCGTCGGTCCACCTTGTTGAAGGCCTGCCCACACTGCGCTTTCCGGTACGCGGTCGCCACTCCAGGACTATCCCGCCCCAGCGGCCATCAGTCCTGCGAGCAATGTGCCCTGCCCACTGCCACTTAAGCTTTGCAACTCTTCTGGCTATGTCGGTTACCTTAGTTCTTCTGCGGATCTCCTCATTTCTGATTCGATCACGCAGAGAAACCCCGAGCATAGCCCTCTCCATTGCTCTTATTCCAAAGTATGGTGATACTTTATTTTAGTCACCCATTCGGTTGCCCGGCTTTTCGATTGATCGAATTCGCAACTCGAACGTGCTAGCCAATGCGCCCCTTAAAGCCACTCCTATCGTTATGTTAAGATTAGTTGTAATAAAAAAATGAAAAGGACGTTTAATTTCGTATTTAGGTTCTCTTTCTATGCTTTCATTTATATTATTAACTACCGGCCCGCTCGTGACTTCGTCCGCTTGATAGCAGCGCAGCGCCACCTACCGGCTCCAATTATATGCATGTTTTATACAGATAAACTTTCCTCTTGAATCACTCTATCTATTAAATAAAACCGCATCAAAATCCGTTGCGTAGTTTTAAAGATCTAAGCATATATACATAATTACATAGGGACTGACATTCAGCGGGAAGCGACTTTGTTTTATACTATGTAGTGAAGTAACAGCACTGCAGCTACCTATGTAATTTTACATTTTCTTAATATTAATATAACCATGTTTAATGTCAACTCAAACATATAAAGACAAAGGACTCTATTATGTAAGCAACACGTTCCACAATCGTGTGTCGAGATCGAGACGCAACGCGCCCGTGTCACAAAGTAAAGAGACTGCAAGAAGGTAAGCTTCATATAAACGCGCTCGACCGACGTACAATAATAATAGGTCCTTACCCTTTCGGTGAAACAATAAAACAAGAAAAGAAAAAAAACGTCAATTTCATAAAATTTATAATAGGTGTTAAGCATCGATTAGACCATCCGATAAACAGGACACTAAATCACGTAGGATCCTGAATTAGGATGGTGTAATCACTGTTAGTCAGTTAGTGTCCTGAGTAAGGACGATCGGAAGAGCCCGACCATCCTATCTCCTAACTAGGATAGTGTAATTGCAATAAGGAAGTAAGGACGCTCAGCCAGTGTTGCAAAAGTTCCCAATTTATCGGGAGATCTACTGATTTCGGCTCTTCTTTCCCGATATCCCGATTTCACTACCTAATCTCCCGAATTTCTATTTTGTTTTTTTTTACTACTAAGATGGCAAACAATTCTTAAGACGAAAACATTAAAATTAACCTGGTAAAACTAAAACAATGCAATGAGATATCGAAATGACTTTAAAATAAGGTTCATTATTGTTTGGTGAGTGTATGGGGGAAATTCCCTAAAAAATAGATGTTCAAGTACGAGTTGTTTGGCAAAAGTACTGAGATGTTTTATACTTTATTATCGTTTCGTTCGTTCACAAGTACACTAGTTTTGTTGTGAATGGTTGTGCTTTACCTAGGTACTTAATATTTACTAACAATGTCCGATTCCGATGATTCGGATGGGAACACCCCATGTACTAGTACTGGAGCTAAACGAAAAAAAAACTCCTAAAATTATAAAGAGGAATGGGAATCACGACCAGAATGCTCTAATTGGCTTAGAAAAGTCTGAAAGGAAAAAACTACGCAAATTGCAAAAGTTGTAATAAAGATATTAATATTTCTTCTAGTTTCAACGCTGTTAAAAGGCAGTAATTAGCGTAAAATATATTTTTTTAATCTCCCGACTTCTCCCGATTTTTGCTTGGAAAATTTACCGATTTTTAATTTTTGACTTTTGCAACACTGGCTCTGTCGCCGCGCGGTATTGCATACGAGAGAGTGTGTTTGTCGTCTGTCGCAGAGTACCTAAATATATTGGACCTTTTTAAGGACATGTCGCATTTATGGAACAAAAACCATACCGATTATAAAGACAAATCGCTGAGACATGAGGCGTATCGGGTGCTATTAGAAATATCCAAAAATTTTTACTCAACCTCAACAATAAAAACAATTTTTTTTTTAAATATATTAGTCAACATCACCTACATTGTTCTGATTCCAAGTTAAGTAGCTAAAGCACTCGTTTTATGGAAATCAGAAGCAACGACGACGGTACTACAACCACCGTTCGTTTTCGACATTGACCCAACCGGGAATCGAACCCATGACCTCAGAGTTAGCGCCGCCCAAAGTCCGGCGTGCAAGCCGCTTGGCTACTGAGGTCGTCAATTAAAAAAAATTGGACAATATGAGAACAATATGAGAAATATACGAAAGGGGTTTTTTCCATGACATATATTGATTTTATATATTATTATGAACATCGAACTTTTTTGGCATAATAATATGTAAGTAGGTAGTACAGTGTAGTACACTTGCACTACTGCACTACATTATAGTACTTTTTCAAGTTTACGCAGGTAGGTACAGACTCTGTATACCTACCTACCTACGTAAACTTGAAAAATTCGTGACACCTATAATAAAATATAGGTAATAATATTTTATAAAATCTTCCTCTAAAAGATCTAAAATGTTCATGTTAGATAGTATGTTTCTTAGTAATAGATAGGTACCTAGTTTTTAGCCCAACACTTTCTTTTTTTTTAATTTACGCCCGCTGTTACAGCAATCGCTATGCCAATTTTTTAAAGATAGCGCGGGTGCCATGTTCAACGTTCCGTATCCGACTGAGTTAGAGTTCCAATTTAGGACAGTGTAAACAGGACGCTTTTACTCAAATCAAATCAAATATCTTTATTTGCGAGAATACAGGTCACAGGTACAGTTGTTGGGTTATTTTACTTCGAGTCAATGCATTCTACCAGTTTACTGGTGTGCAAATATTAATTAAAATTTTGTTCATGACAATACTTATTATTATTACAAATCATCCCTCTAAGACATATACAAGGCAAAAATTATAAAAACACAACAAATAGCACATAAATATGAAAAAAATAAAAATAAAAAATCTATTTGACAATCTCAATAATATTTAAATAGTCATCAATTACACAATAATTTATTAATGTTCATTTAACCAATGTTATGTTTATAATTATTAAATTCACTCATGGTATAAAAACAGTTATCTAGGAGCCAATTGAATAATTTATTTTTAAAAGTGACAAGGGGTTAGTTTTTAAATGTATTTGGTATCTTATTATAAACATGAATAGCCATTAAGTAAGCATTTCTTTTATAAACTTCAGATTTACATACAGGTAAATAAAGTTTATCTACATGTCTTGTGTGCCTAGAAACGGCATCGGACTGTTTTTCAAAGTAATTTGGATGTAGCTTTACAAAAGTACACAATTCCTTTACATACATGCAGGTCAATGGAAGTATCCTAAGTCTCTTAAATAATGGCCTACAGCTATCCATGAACCATGCACCACATAAATGGCTCTAACGCATTTTTTTGAACCTTGAAAACTTTATCTGCTTGAATGCTGCTGAATTACTCCATAACAATAATCCATACGCAAGCACAGATGAGACATATCCATGATATGCGCTGAGCGCCACTTTCATGGAAACGGTAATACGTAAGCGCCTTATTGCATAAACTAATCTGTTAAATTTACCACAGGTAAGCTCAACATGCGCTTTCCAATCACAGTGTTCATCCATAACTATACCTAAGGATTTGTTAGTTTTTACTTGTTCAATTGTATTGTTGTTGTTTTTTATTAAGTAATTTTTTTTTTAAAGTTTTAATTTTTTAGCTCTATTGGTTTGAAATTTAATCATTTTTGTTTTACAAACATTAATTTTTAAATTATTATCATTTAGCCACTTCACAACACTAGCTAAAGCATCATTTATATAACTTTCATAATCATCTCTCAAGTTGCATTTTATAAGCAATGTTGTATCATCGGCAAACAATATAGTTTTAAGATGAGTGGCATTTGGAAGATCATTAATGTACATCAAAAACAAAAATGGTCCTAGTACGCTCCCCTGTGGTACACCAAATAAATTTTGTTTATTTAATGATTGGAATGTGGTTTTTTTACCATTGACATTTTTGTAAACTCCATACATTGTTTTCGATCTCTTAGATAGTTATAGAGCCACGTATTCGCGTTTCCTCTTATGCCGTATCTTTCCAATTTATATAATAGAAGCTTGTGGTCCACAAAATCGAATGCCTTGGTCATATCAAGGAACACAGCTGTTATTGGTAATTTTACATTAATTGCTTCCGTTATGACCCTTACTAAATTAAAGCAAGCAAGAGAGGTAGTGCTATTTTGACAAAAACCATACTGTTCATGTTGATGTAAATCGTGTTTATTTACGAAATTCCATAACCGTTTTAGAATTGCCTTTTCAAATATTTTTGCCATAACTGGGATAAGAGTTACAGGTCTATAGTTGTGGACATCAGTAGCGTCACCTTTTTTCAATAAGGTTTTAACGGTCGAGTTCTTTATTACACTTGGAAACATACCTTGTTCAAACGATAGATTAATACTATAACTTAATGGTTTGCATATGTGTTGTGCGGACAATTTGATAAATTTTGTACAAATGCCATCTGGCCCCTAGAATTTGTACTATTCAGAGATCTAATAATTCCCAAAATTTCATTTTCGTCAGTTGGTTGTAAGCATATAGTATGATTATTATTTATATTCAAAAATTTATTTATTGCATTCTGATCATATTGAAATGCATTTGTCAAATTAATAAAAAAGTCATTAAAAATGTTACATATATGTTGAGGATTGTCATATGTCTTATTATTAATAATGATTGAATCAATTTGATTAACTGATTTACTATTAATAACATTTTCTTGAATAACTTGCCAAGATGCCTTACATTTATTTCTGTTCTTATCAATAAATTTTTTAGTTTTGTATTTGTTGCGATTTATGTATGCATTTTTTTAACACACTATTATATGCTTTATAATGCTTAGCGTTACCAAATTTATTAGATCCTGACTGTTTATATTTTAAATAAAGGTACCTTTTACGTACACAAGACAATTTGAGACATTTAGTTATCCAATTAATTTTACGTTTACGATTTGATACTTTAATTCTTATCTCAGGAAAACATAGTTTATAAAATAATGAAAATAATTGGTGGAATGTTTCGAATGCCCCATTTAATGTTAAGTTTTCATATACATCCAAAAATGTAAGTGCTGATATACAATTAATAAACTTTCTGATATTGTCATCACTAAAATCTCTTCTCGTTTCAAACCATTGTAATAACTTGTATTTTTTATTAACTTTAATTGTTAGTACTTGTCCAGTTTCATGTACAAGCGAAAATCCAGCTCTTGTTATCTTCCCAGTGCTTAGCGAAGATGATTTAATAATCTATGCACTGGGAACATATCAATTAAAACTAGCTAGAAGTTATTACGGAGAGCATGTCAAAGAAACTGGACTTTATGTAATTGAGGTATGTTGAGATTTGGATTTAGAAAACTTAATTGAATTCAATATTTCGGTCACTAACCCATGGCCGCTTAGAGGGCGAATTCAATCTCGTCACCGGCAATCAAAGATTTATTATGTATACATTTTAATAGATTCAGACGAACATGGTAGGAATGCTATAATTGGGCATTATTGTAGTTGCGTTGTTGGTACCCGCACTTTAGGTTGTTGTGCTCACATAATGTCGATCATTTGGTATTTGGGCTGGGGTAGATATCAAGTTAATCTAAGTCCCCCAGCCACTTTTCTTGACTCAATAACTATACGACACGATATCGAGAATGAAATCCACGACCATGTTAACGATCAATAATACGGAGATGAATAATTATTCAATAATATTACCACAGTATTACCATTAAACTGTGATATTACTATGCCATTGGTGTAATATTCAATAATTTGTTTTTCTGTTTTAATGTTTGTGAAATAAAAGCAAATGAATTTCTACGATATTTTATATATATTATATCATAGAAATTCATTTGCTTTTATTATATAGCTGTATGTTTTATCTAAAAGATACATACTACTTTGTAATTACGTAATAGTATTTGTACAACTGTATTGCATTGTATAGTCCATTTTCTATTGTGTGTGAAATAAAAGCTGATTATTTTTAATTTAATATATCGTAAAAATTAATTTGCCTTCGCCCAGCTTTTCGCTTTCATTTTTATATGATACGTACTATTTTATAATTATGTAATAGATTAGATAATTAAATAAATAGTTAAAATTCTAAAGTTTTTGTTTTTTTATTATATCCTAGAAACTACTAGCAAAATACGTAACAATATATTCACTCTATTTTATTTTATTCAATAAATAGTGACGTTTTACTGCTGTAAACCGCAGATAAAACCGCAAAAAAGTAATTAACTCAGCTTCGATCACAAAAAAAACGATATCAATAGGTGCATTTATCTTGGAATGGATACGGTTTAGAGTTTGGCCGTCATAGTAACTATTGCTCGTATTAAAATACTCTATCCATCAAACATGGTCTGAATAGTGTGCAGCGATTTTCAAAAAGTCACCAAAATAAGGAATTTTGCATAATTACTAGTCACTTTAAAGTCCTCGGGCCCACCAAATATAATACAATAGTCGTTCATGGTGAAATTCGCTAGCTTCGTATGTAATCCTTCAAGCAACTGTTGTACACCTCCGTTAGGAATCAAGTAATGGCAAAGTTCATAGTTACTGTTTATGTCTAGAACATCTTCTACTATCAATCTCAAATTGCGTCCTGTGCTGGTACTCAGCAAGCATAATTTGTTCGGTTTTAGTTGTAATTTTTCTTTGATCTTTATGCTCAAATAGTAGATCGTACAACAAGAGCATAAAACGAGCCATTTTACACGAGTCGTGCATATAGCCACCCGAGCCGGTACGGCGAGGGTGGATAGTCACGTCGAGGGTAAAATGGGTTTTATACTCGAGTTTTACACTCTGCTTTTCACTTCGATTGCAAGGAAATAAAACAAACCGCAACACAACAAAAGGTAGTTTCTAGTTTTGTTTGACGAATAATTTGAATTTTTTTCTTTAGTTCCTGTATTTGTTCATCAATCTCACCCTGCAGTGGAAATATTTGGTAAACTATTTGCAGCTCAGAATAATAACTTATTGTTCTGAGATTTGCAGTCATGTCTTACGTTGTATCTCACTCATTTCATAATCGTCTTTTTTTCGCTGAAAGATTGTGTACGTGGTCTGCGAAACGTGATATTTTGTAGAAAACTCATTTTAGAGTGCATAAAGACAATTTTGCTGTGGCGGGATTTGAACCAGGATCCGCCGGTCGTCAAGCACCAATCTTAGCCGTTGCACCAAAGTTTCGATCACGTATTTGTGATTAAACTTATATACAGGTAGATAGGTACCTAGGTACCACGGAGACTTGCGGAGCTTTTATGTGGATATACCGTCTACACAATTTTAAAAACCACTGAACTACCGGCACTATCACTAATCGTTTATTTAAGGAAGAAAACAAGACAGAATTGTCTTTATTTAATGTTTGTTGATTGCCGAATATAGTGCCAATAGAGAATAAATATAGCACTTCGATTGAAATTAGTTTTAACCACTAATAATAATTTTCTTCTTTGACTAAAGTTGTAACACTACCGCTTCGTATCACTATCTCGGATGAACTCTACTGCCGTCCTGACTAGTCTCCTGACTTAGTGTCCTGTTTATCGGATGGTCTAATCGATGCTTTAGGGTTAGTTAGTTAGGGTTAGGTGTATTACTTCTAAAAGTCTATAGCGGTTGTTAATATTATTATACACCTTAAATTAGGATTACTTAGGCTTCAGGACTAACAATGATTATTTATTTTCTGTCTTTATCACCCATTTTTTTTTAATTGATTTTTGTTTGCGGAATTGGCCTTTTGTTTCATTGTAGCTTTGAAGGGTCTTGATTTTTTTTCTTTTTATTGTCTGCTATATTTAGCAAGTGAAACAAACACACTACTCTACAATTTTTATAGTGTTAACATAAATGGATGCTAAGAAAATTAATAAAACGTTAGTATGAAAAATATAATTTTAGAAAAAATCTTCATACAAAACGTCAATTTCATAGGTAAGGACCTAATAATAGACAACCTCTCACGGAATCTTGCAACAGCTGCGCTCAGACTGTTTGGAGATGGTCTGAGATTCCGTGGCCGTGTGAGGGTCTACGTGGGCCTTGCTTAAGCACGGTATGTATTAAGCTTATCTTATCTTATCTTATTGGGGCCTATTGTGGTTTCAATCTCGCAGTAGCACTTCAACCCATCGGGATCTTTTGTGCAACCCCATCCTTTCACTCTTCTTCCTCTGCCATAATAGACAGATAGATGCCATAAGTTTGGCAACGACTTTAAGGGTGAAGAGCCCTGGTCACAGATTAAAGAAGAGTTAACAGATACTTCACTCAGTAGAAAATTACCAATACCTACTGCTATAATAGCCTACTATTAAATATACTATAATAACCTACCGCGCGATCCCACAGCAATCGCAGGGCTGCCTCTTCGATAAAATTAAATTAACATAAATAACGATTTGTGTCTATTTTATTGAGAACTGTGAATATGTTCTGACTATAGGTGGTAGTTCAAAATTGTATCGTTTATAAAATATATTTTTTTATAAATTGGTGCTGACTGTGCAATACATCAAAAGTAAATAGAGGTCAGTGTGTAGGTAAAATAAAAAAAATCTTTAAAAGTTTCCCTTCTTTTACTTGATTTGCACCCATCTACTGCACATAAGGCACCAGACGGCATCGTAAGTACGCGTACAAACGAATGGAACAATTAAAATTGAACAACGTGCATACGCTTCGCTTGCGAAAACCGCACTGAATTTGGTCTGCAAACGGCCCGAGACCGCTCGGCCGGGCGGTAGGTTATTATAGCGCGCAAGTATATAGAGTGACGGAGGTCTGCCCTGGTTCAGTAGTCTAGAGGTCGGAGTCTGTAGTCTGGAGTCGGAGTACTATGGCTTAGGGATAAGCCGATCCCGGGAGTCCCATTATTTTCCTAGCCTAAGTGTCACAGCCACACAGTTGGTGCTGCATTGACTCCGTTTATTCTCCAAATGCTCTACACAAGCTATTCGCTGATAGACACATTATGTGAAGCATTTGTTTGTAGCATAGTGCCCTGTTAAGGCACCGATTGTTAATAATGTAGTAAGTTTACTTTCTGGGTCTCATTATTTTGTGCCCGTGTCAACAATTTGAGCACAGCGCCCGTCAACGACAACGTTTCCGGTTCCGCCACTGTTTCTCCCCAAACCGTTTTATTTTTAGTGTCGCCGCATAACTTCTTATAACCTTGTAACAATAATGTGCCGGGAGAAACGGCCGCCTCAGGTGAGTACTAAATGTCCAACAAATTATATATAAATATAGGTAGGGTGGTCGTGTAGTCGTCAACCAAATTGGCTGGTCGCTTTGCCTTTGTCATAGCAACAGTACATTATACAGCGTGAGTTTTTACTAGTCGTTGTTTTACCTTAATTTCTTTGGAGAGAGTGTGCTGATTGCCTCGGCATTTTCAGTGTCACCATGCTTTTTTTGGGGGAAGCTAGAAACTTACAGGATTCCTCAAGCCGTGTGAATGTTGCTAATAGGACGAGCTGCTCACAGGTCTTTTTGCTTTTAGGACATTGTGCTCATAGGACGTTTTACTCAAATGTCCTTCCGATACGAAAGGAATGGAACACCGTCAGAGGTTTTTTAAGGAGCGGAACAGTCAAAGGTGAGGACCTCGCGTCGGGTTGACCGGTTCGTGGGGGTCTTAAACAGGTATATATACATACAGGATAGTCTTTATAAATAGGTATAACTTTACGTAGGTAAAATTTGGATTAGTAAGTATTATCTATATATTAATACGTGGAGCAAAAACTTTGTACCCCTTTTTACGAAAATTGCGCGGACAGAGGAGTATGAAATTTCGCACACTATAGTTTGAATAGAAAAGATTATCCGAATGTTAATTTTTTTTTTAAATTTGCATAAAAATACATTAAATTAATAAAACAAACATTACACACACTACAATGTATTTGACAAACAAGCTTAATTACTCTTTTCAAAAATTTCAAAAATGGAAGAGGAGCGGCCGAAATCTGTCAATGCCAATCCAAACACACATTCTATCTTTTTTATTTTTTCATTGCTTTAAGGTATATAATCCGTGCAGCCTTAATAAAATTACGGTCGAATTTCGACCACTGGGCGACCACTAGTTATTATTAATAAAACAGCTGTTTTATTTAAAGATTTCAGAGTTGTATGACAGACATGAGTGACAGATGTTTTAAAGTGTCTATAAAAAAATATTAGTTGTTGTTTTAAGCTACGCAAGTTTAAGTGGCTACCATTGCTAGTCGTACCTAGTTGATATGCTAAAAGTATTTTATTATCCTATTTATAGCGGTACATCTTAAAGAGTCTATGAAATTGCAATAAGATATAGTCGTTATCTTCAATAACTTTTCGTCTTATAGATCGCTGGCGTCTGCTCCCGATGCATGCTATGTTTCTGAAGTTGTTTTGTTAATTCTAGATCAAATCAGTAAAGTTACGACAGCAACGAGTAGCTCGATGGTGCAGTGGTTAACGGGCCCGGTCTGCTATTGCTAAAATTAAACAATTTTCACAAAGGTCAGTCATCAGATGGGTGACCAAAAATGTATTATATCTCGAGCTCCTCCGTGCTCCCAGATATAACATTTTATAAAATTCAAAAACTAAAATACAACATACCTACTGCTTAATTTTAACAAAAACAATTAATTTTCACAGAATGCTTAAACTCAGGTAACCGCTGATCTCTGCTGGTCACTTCACGGAGAGACACAGGTGTAAGCAGGTTTTTAACAAAATGGTGTTTCATCACTATTTAGGTACTTTTGTTTAAAATTTATAAAACTTATTTTTTATCTCTACCCACCACAAAGTTAGAAAATGTTCTAAATGTAGTTTGAAAGGAATGCTTATCGACATTTTTTTTAATTAACGGGAGAGCCTGTCTGGAAGTTTTCTTTCGAAATCTTCCAGCTACAGCGTCTGAGTCGGCAAGTTGAATATTAAATGTTTCGTTTTGCGCCGCTGCTCATTTGTCATTCGGAATGGGTATTAACGCGTTGAATCTGAAATACCAGACAGCGAGAACTGTGTTTGCATCTCCAGGTCACGGCTACGCAAAGTTATGCAAATCACCAATTAAACAATAAGTTGGGCTACTTCTGTTGGGAGGCTTGAATTTCGGAAGCGCTTTACGTAAATCGTTTCATATTTGCAATGATTTAATGTGAATATTAAAACATCTTGTACTTGTAGGTCCTTAAGTTTTCTTATGTTTTAACAACTTTATGAAGTTTTCTAAAGTTTACACGAGAACTATAGATTGTTCAATCTGATGATTCAAATTAATAAGAAAATATTTTTTCCAACTTGAGAGTGCAGTGGTGGGTAAGTCCTAGCTCAATATGACCTATAATTATATGATATTATAATATGAAAATAAAAAGCAAGACATAAAACAAGTATTTCATTTCATTTAAATAATTACCTAGCCTAATTATTTGTAACGCAATGAACATGCAATTTCTCGTTTCGTACTTATCTTACTAACCTGAAGTAGCTCGTTATGTTTAGTCATGAAGCAATCCTACTAATAAAATTACTTGGATTGCTTATTCATGAGTAACAGGAAACTTCAGATACCTTTTTAAGAAGCCAAGACTGAATAAATAGGGGTTGCAACTCTATTAATTTTATTTTATTTAAATGTCAGTAGTGTTTCTACTGACATTCCAATCAATAATTTAAATTAAATCATAAGACAAAAGAGCAATTCTCTTGCAAAATGTTTGGTAATATTTTAAATAAATGTAAAATTAATTCTAAGAAAAGCCCGTCCCAACCTACAATTATTAAAAATGTTCACTCGATTAATATAGTTCACCAGAACATTCAAGGGATGACAGGCAAAGATCTGGAGATTGAATTGTTCATGAACGATAATAAAGTTGATATTTTATGTATTACTGAACACTGGCTTAAAGATCATCAGTTCATGTTCAATTTTAATAAACATTTGGTAGGTAGTTCGTTAAGTCGAGTCAATTCAATTCATGGTGGCTCCTTAATTATAGTTAATAAGAAATTAAAATTAAAGGAACGAAAAGACATAGTGAGCCTCTCGGTTGAGCGAACAATAGAAATAGCTTGTGTGGAACTGGAGCGACTTGTATTAAGTGTATACAGGCCTCCGTCAGCATTGTATGATTATTTTGAAAAAGTAATGGATGAAGCATTATATAAAATCCGCAATGTAGGTAAAAAGATAGTTATTTGCGGTGATTTTAATATTAATTTGTTAGAAAAGTCTACAGGGTCTATTAAAATTAAAAATTTATTTCAATCGTATAATTTAAATAATTTATTTATGGAGCCAACTAGAATAACTGCCACTTCGGCCACTTGTATTAATAACATATATACCGATCTAGTACCACTGTCTAAACTCATTATTAATAAACTGGACTCTGATCATTGTGGCCAAATGGTCAGCCTTCCACATCAGTGTAAGCAAGTGAAGAAACAGAATATCACTGTTGTACCAAAAACTGCAGGCCGTCTGGAACGGTTTAAAAACAATCTTTATGATAATATATGTTTTTTAAAGTATAATGATAACCCAAATGAATTTTATAATAATTTCTCTCATAAATATTGTACAGAATTTAATAAAACTTTTATTCCAAAAAGGATCTCGGTTAGTGGTACTGTTACTTTTAGTGAATGGGCTACAATTGGTATCCACAAAAGTAGAAAGCGACTTTATGAGCTATATGATGAACGCAACTATAACACCAGTGAAGATTTTAAATTGTATGTCAAAAATTATTCTAAGTTATTTAAAATAGTATGTCGATTAGCAAAGGCAAAGTTCCTGAGTTCAAAGATTAAGCTAAGTGAAAACAAAATAAAAATGACATGGAATATTATAAATAGTGAAACTGGAAATGTCAAAAGTCGTAACAATGAGTACAAATTGAGCTACGAAAATCAAACCTTAACTTCCGATGCTGATGTTGCTGCGGCATTTGAGAAGTTTTTTACTGATATTCCAGTTTCAACTACAAAGGCTTTAGACTCCTCCCCCACTGTAGCTGAAGCGGTTCTAAAGGAAAATGTCAAACCTAGTGAAAACTATTTTAGTTTTCAAAAAATTGATTTTAGAGATATAATTAAAACTTTTAATACTCTTAATAAAAAGAAGACTGCTGATCTGTGGGGTAATTCCGTCGACGTCACTAAATCCGTTATTGAGACAATAGCTCCAGTTTTAGCTTGCATATTTAATGAATACATTGACTGTGGTGTTTTTCCTGACCTAATGAAGTACAGTAAAGTAATCCCATTATTCAAATCAGGTAGCACATGTGACCCCTCTAACTTTAGACCAATTTCTGTGTTACCCACATTTAGTAAAATATTTGAAAAGATAATTCTAGACCAAATTCAAGTTCATTTTTATAGAAATAAACTTTTACATTCTAGACAATATGGTTTCACTAGGGGTCGCTCGACTACTGACGCTGGTGTTGAGCTTATACTTCAAATATTTAATGCCTGGGAGGATTCTCACGATGCCGTAGGGGTTTTTTGTGATTTATCCAAGGCCTTTGATTGTGTTTTACATGAAACCCTGGTTAGGAAGCTCTACCACTATGGAATTAGAGATGCATCACTGAATCTTCTTATCTCATATTTGAGTGATAGGGTTCAGAGGGTTGATGTTAACGGTAAAAGATCTCCGGGATCGGTGGTTACAATGGGTGTTCCACAGGGTTCAATTCTTGGTCCTTTCTTATTTTTAATTTATATTAACGACTTGCCTTACTTTGTAAAAGACAAACATGAGATAGTATTGTTTGCAGATGATACCTCACTTTTATTCAAAGTGAAACGACGACAGCCGATTGATGATGATGTGAACAATGCTGTCACAAAGATAGTTCATTGGTTTAGTGTTAACAATTTGCTATTAAATGAACAAAAAACCAAATGTATAAGATTTGTATTACCCAACGTTAAGGAGGTAAAAACCAGTGTAAAAATTAAAGATAAGAATGTGGACCTTGTGGACACCACAGTGTTTCTAGGCATTACGTTGGATGTAAAGCTACAGTGGGGCCCACATATAGATAAATTGTCGAGTAGACTGAGCCCTGCGGCTTATGCAGTAATGAAAATTCGTCAGATCACTGACATTGAAACAGCTAGACTTGTTTACTTTAGTTATTTCCATAGCGTAATGTCGTACGGCATTTTACTGTGGGGCAATGCTGCCGATATTCAAACTATCTTTGTGCTGCAGAAGCGGGCTATTCGAGCAATTTATAATCTAAAAGCTGGTAATTCTCTTAGGGAGAGATTTAAAGATATTAATATAATGACAGTTGCATCACAATATATTTACGAGAACCTAATGTATGTATATATAAATATTGAAACTTTTTCTAAAAACATTTATATTCACAATGTAAACACTAGAAAAAAAAAACTAGCAGTACCTAATACTAGGCTCCACAAAGTAAATAATTCATTTAGAGGCCTGTGTGTACGTTTTAACAATAAAGTTCCAAGTAATATCCAAAAACTAGATATTAATAAATTTAAAATCGCTATTAAAGAAAAGCTTTATAAAAAAGCTTATTATAAAGTGTCTGATTACATTGAAGACAAAACAGCATGGGTTTAAAATGCTCCAATCTATTTCTAATCCAATATATTGTTAAGGTTTTTTAAACTTGTATAACTTGGTAACGTAACGGCATATAATTTTGTAAATGTCGTTACATAATGAATTAAAGCTGTGGAGTTTCTTGCACCCATTCTTCTCCACAGCTAAAAAATAGACGTCCTGAATGGGTAGTAGGTAAAAAATTTATGGACGATTCAAAAGCACTTTTCTAAAGTTTATTTGAATAAAGAATATTTGACTTTCACTTTGACTTTGACTTATAAAGCTAGCGGCAGATGGCACCACTGACTGTAGAGTGTTCCTAACTTTACTGTATTTAAAGTTTAATTAAGCAAGCAAGTTAAAGTAAAAGGTATTATTTTTACTTATTCGACGTGGAGGTGTATAAACGACGTTAAATAATTAAATTGAGTTGTTTTAGAATTCTTTTTATTTAGCCTATTTCGTCCCAAAGCTGGGAAAAGGCCTCCCCTAAAACCTTCTCCACCTTTCTCGATTCCTGGCGACTTCCCACTATCCTTCCGCAACGGCATCGAGATCATCCCGCCAGTGACCCTTGCGCAGTCGACCACGATTATGTTTTGTTTATCTTGTAGAACTTCCTCTTAAAGAACGTCTAATAATTTTGTTATGTTATAGTTAAGGGTGGGCAGCCCAAAAAATGCCAAAAATGCAGTTACGGTTAAGTAAATTTAATTGAAAATACTATCGTATTAAATGAACAAAATATATATTTAGTATCATAGGGAACGTGTTTACAATTTGTCAGAACCATAAATTCATAACACGCTATAGTTTTTTCTACAATATCATTTAAAGTTGGGCAAAGATCATGTAAACGAGTGGCGGCGTTTAGTAGATTTCTTATAGTTTATCTAAATTATTGTACCTCTGATTTTGTCTAAACAATCATCAATGGATAAACTACAAATTGCTAGACTACATTTTTGATTCATCGAGTGGTTATTTAAATAATAATTTTTTATTAAGCATCTTAAATTCCCCATACAAAATTAGTATGGCCGCGCGGCATCAAATAAATATGGACGACGACATTTCAAATAAAACATATGACACTTGTCACTTACGGACGGCGCACCCTTAACAAGAAGCATATGACATGCTAGCACTTTACTCGCGATATCAACCGCGTGGATTTGAGAGTTTATAAAGATTTTTGAAATAAAATATAGCCTATGTTACCCGCAAGTAGTGATGGGTCGCGAGAAAATTCTCCAAGTGAGAATATTCCCCAATCGGGAATATTCTAGAATTTTCCTTTTAATCGAGAATATTCTCAGATCAAGGAAAATTTATGAGAATTTAAAATTGGATGAAGATTTTCGTATTTTTAGAAAAAACATGTATTCTTTTAGAGGTTTTGAACTACGATGGCAGTATTGTATAAAAAAAGTAGTTATCTCAATTTATTTAGCTAATAATTAGCACAGTACCATCGTTTTTGCCGACAACCTTGCGAGTAAAAATTGATTTTAAGTTTCCACCGCAATATTTTTATGTACAAACGTTTTGTTTAGTCGCGCTAGTAGCGTAGCATGTCTGCGCCCTCTCCCCGCGGCCCGGCCCGCCAGCCACGCACCGCTGCCATTTTGTTTACATTAGATAATTCCCTGCCGTCTATCAGCGAAAAAAATTTGTCTGATCTCTCATAATTGGAAAATATTTAATAAGTTACAAACTTTTGCCAAGAAAACCGAGGAACCTAATCCAGGTTTGGGTACCTCCGCCATAAGAGAGACAGAACAGCATTTAAATTCTTCGTAGTTTCGTTCACACTGTGTATCGTAAAGTAACCCACTTCGAGTAGAAGTTTTCGTATTTCAGATTACATGTTATTTAAATTTCTTGTCACGATTAGTCATTATCATTAAGATTTTTTCATGTTGATTTTGAAGAATTTGAATTATTTAGAGTTGTTAAATCTTGAGATCTTTATTTAAGGTGATTGTTTGAAAATACTGATGTGTCTATTTTATCGCCAAAATCAATTATTAAATTTTGCAGGAAATTTAAAAAGAACTTACGAGAATTTTCTTCGAAATATTCTCGAGAATATTCTCGCTTAGAAGAATTTCATCTCAGGAAAGACAATAATTTAAATTTTCCGTGTGAAATATTCGTAAATAAAGCAGAAATGCAATCGCAGTTCCATTAATTTAATCAGATTATTGAGATAGTCATCCAATTTAAAAATTCTCCTTAATTCTCTTCCAAAAGAATATTCTTGAGAACTTAACAGCAAAGTTCTCACTGAAAGAACATTCTCGGGAATTTCCCACCACTACCCGCAAGGTATGTAGCATTCTATCTGTGAAAGAATTTTTCCCTTCTTAGGGATCTTCTTTTGAAAGAAGATCCCTAAGTCGTAATGGTCCGGAAATACCGCCGCTGACAGTCGATTGCGTGAAGTGCGGTGAAGGAAATCAGAGGCAGGGATCAAACCGAACAATTCCCCGGAGCACTCCTCATGATAAAGGCGATAAAATATACAGAGAGACGCAAAGTCCTCTCCGAAGGGCCAGTGGATCGAGCCAGAGGTTACCACGTCGCCGACAACTCGAGCAGCTCTGCGTTGAATGCGGTGAAATGGTAGGAGTTGGTTATGGGGCGCTCCAACTCAAAGATGGGAACAGTATTCCATATGAGGCCTGACATGTACTTTGTAAAGCCGGCGATGGGTCGGCGTGAAATACTGTCCCACTCTATTGAGCACACCCAGCTTTTCGAAGCTAATTTAGCTTTACCATCCAAGTGACCGCGAAATGAACGTCACTCGAAATATCGACGCCAAGGATTCCAATGGTCGGTTTGATATCAAGTACCTATTATAGAAGATTATTTCTTGGAATCGATGATAACCTTGTCGATGAGATTCCTGTCCTTTGATTATTTTCATTCTTATATTGGACATGTTTAGACATGTAAATACTGCCACTAATCTTTCAGCGCCATCAAAAACACTATACGAGAATTTGTAAGGTGAGAACACTCAAATCAGATCTGCAAGTTACATAGGCATGAGTTGAATCAGTCTAAATAGAATTTATTTTGTGTTACAGATATCAAGTAACACTCAAAGGCAGACTTCTTTATGAAAGTTTTGAAGTTTTGTTAGCATTCGCGTTGCCTTTGATGAAACTTATACTTACTTTCATGCACAACGTAAAAGTGAAATGATAAGTCTTCTTTACATAGTATTATTAAAACTTGGTACAAATAGCATAAAAAATGACGATTAAAATTTTGAAATCGGTCGCATTTTTTGGGGATTGAAATAAGAGGGAGGGGGGAGGTATGTGCGAGTCACCCCCCACCAATTTCGTCTGCCGGAAATGCTTATTTTTTTTATAAAAAAAAATTATTTCTACCTAACCTCAAAATGTATTTTGCACTAAGAGAATTAAAAAACTTGAGAGTTCTGAGTGTCTCCGGCACTGCGGGAAGTGCAGCCCCTCCGCCCTTGCATGGCAAACCGCAAGCACTTCAAGGTCGCCTCCGCAGCTTCGGCTTGCTGGTCGCCTTCGGCGACCAGCCTCAGACGCTGCAGTTCGCTTGGTACCTGTAGTTTGTCACAGCAGGCGGGGGCTGCTCTCCCTCCGTGCCTTCGGCGATTAACAAAGTCGGTTCTGTCATTATTTGTCTTTAATAAAATAATAATCAGTGTCCAGAAAATGTAGCCAAGTCGTAGAAAATAAACAAAAAGAAACAGCAAGGCACATTCACATAAACTCGAAAGCAACGGAATGACGCAAGTTGACGCTGTCAAAAATGTCAAACTACGTTCAGAATGGCATATGGGGGTTTCGTTTCAAGCGTTTTAATACTTTAAAAGTTTCAAAAACATAGCTTAGAACATATTGGCTTAGACTATAAAAGTATCGAAAATACGTTTCATTTCGTACATTTCATAAGAATTTTAAAAATTAATTTAAAATATTCAAACGTAACTCCGGCAGCCGAAATTGTTTTAGGGGATCTTAGACGAGCTTCCCCCTACACATTCATTTTCCTCAAATTCAGGCGACTTATTTCTAAATCCAACCCAAAACGACGACCACTGTGAATAGGGTATGACAAAGAACCACTGTAATGGTACCAGCCAATTATCGAGCAAGTCACCATGGAAAAATATTTCACAAAATTTTATAAGTTTTATTTTTTTACAGATCTCAAATCTTGAGCTTACAGATAAGTGCAAGCCAATTACTGTCTAATAGTTGTATAATAATAATAATAGATAGCAATGGACAGGGGCCTAACCCCGCTCTCCTTGGCAAATGAGCACAGAGGACCGCAAGGCGGTATGGAGGAGCAAGGAGCTACACGGGCGGTTCTACAAGGTGCCTATGGGCCCCGATGTAGATTTGCTCGCGTCGGTGAACTGACTACGATTCGCGAACCTCTTCGGAGAAACCGAAGGTTTTGTCTGTACTATTGCGGACGAAGTTATCATGACGAATAACTACCGGAGATACATCCTGAAGAACGGGGAATCACTCAGGCACATTATCTCCGGTTGTTCTCATCTTGCTAACGGCGAGTATTTGCATAAACATAACCTGGTAGCTAGGATTATTCACCAGCAACTTGCTCTTCTATACGGTCTTGTGGACTTCGAAGTGCCGCACTACAGGTACACACCTGCGCCGGTTCCTGATAGGCCTGAGATCGTGCTGATAGATCGATCGCAACGCCGGGCAGTGCTTGTCGACGTCACCATCGCTCATGACGAGAACCTTGTTAAGGCCGAGAATGACAAGGCCAGCAAGTACCTTGACTTGGCTCACGAGGTAACCGCCATGTGGGATATTGACTCGACAATCATTGTGCCGATAGTCATGTCTTCAAACGGTCTGGTAGCGAAAAGTCTCGACCAACACCTTAAGAAACTCTTGCTCAATGGTTGGATCAAGGGTCAGATACAGAGGCGGTACTCTTGGACACGGCGCGGATAGTCCGAAGGTTCCTGTCTCTGCAGTCCTAACCACCGGCAGCTTGAGCCCTGCCCTGCCCTGTTGCCGGCGGCACCCTAGGCTAGGTTTTTTATAATATTTTTATGTTTTGTATGTGCTGTATTTTACTTTTATAATAATATTATAACAAACCTACGCTAAGAAAAAGATAAATAAAGAGAATAATAACAAAAAAATATTTTCTTCCACAAAACTTATTCTAATATCTAGTTTTACAATTAGGTGCTTACATATTTAAGGGTGCGCCGTTCTTAAGTGACAAGTGTCATATGTTTTATTTGAAATGTCGTCGTCCATATTTATTTGATGCCGCGCGGCCATACTAATTTTGTATGGGGAATTTAAGGTGCTTAATCAAAAAATATTATTTAAATAACTACTTGATGAATCAAAAATGTAGTCAAGCAATTTGTAGTTTATCCATTGATGATTGTTTAGACAAAATCAGAATCTTAAGTTATGTGGGAGACTGGAGCCTGAAACTAAGCCTAAAGTTAGGCTTGATATTTTCAGTCACCAGGTCTCCCCCCCAATCTCACATCACTGCGAAATACACGCATATATTTATTATAAAAGGTTTAATTACATTAAAACAAGGCAGGCATTATGGTCTGTGTATAGTTATTTAATTTATATCTGTTATATAGTTTCTTATATATTATATAATATTATGTATAATCGTATGTATAGTGTGTATATATTGTAGATTACTTCAGAAGTTCTTCAGTTTCGTCATAGTCCAGGGAGTTTAACCATTCAGTTACACGTCTCTTGCAATCGGTAGTATTTTTAGAGCTAATAGATATTATTTTATTTATTTTATTGTATAAACGTCCTCCTTGATAACAAAAGAAGCGTTTAACAAAATTAGTGTTAAAAAATCTTGTTTTACACACTGCATAATTGCTTACAGCTTCTAATGGCAGATATGTCTCTATCGCTAACAGTTATTAGCTTATGTTGCTTGAGAATAACTGACCAAACTGTAGGGTATAAAATAGGTTTGAATAGACTAGCCTTCAGAACAAACCGCTGAGCTCTTTCCAGTTCAATTAGGTACGTTTTGGCTGCACCGCCCCATGCAGATATACATTAGGTAAGAAGAGATTAACATAGGGATTGACAAATACTCAACTCCGATTACGAAAAACAAATGTTAATTTCCGTATTTTTGCAGCTAAGCTGGCAATGTGTTCTTTAAAGTTCAAGCTTTGGTCTATAATTACTCCTAGATATTTGACCGACCGCGCCTTATTTATGGAAAAACACGCACAAGCAGCTTTAATCGAGGAAAAGGAACAATTATGTGCTTTAATTTAGGGAACGTTTTTAATATTACTACATAATCTTGAACTGTATGTCATAAAATTGGTTTTAGTGGCATTTAGTGAAAGTGAGTTTGCAGCTAACCAGTGACAGTAACACACTTTATTAAATCCCTGCTGAGCCTTTGCAAAAACGTCATCCCAAGTTTTGCCATCCCATGAAACGTTAAAGAAGTATCGTCAGCATAAGAAATTATTCTACAGTCTTCCAAATTCATGTCACACAGTTCGTTTATGTAGCATATAAATAATGTAGGACCCAGAATACTTCCCTGTGGAATACCAAAACTGATGGGTGCCTCTTGACTTTCGTAACCACAAATTTTCACACACTGTGTTCGATCAGAAAGGTAACTTTTGAAAATGTTGAGCTGCGCACCTCTGACCCCCATTTTTGAGTTTTTTCAGTAAGAAAGGATGTGAGACGGTGTCGAAGGCCTTCGGTAGATCAATAAATATAGTTAAGCATTTTTCACCAGCATCTACTTTTCTTGCAACAAAATTAGTCAACTCATGCACAGCACTTGATGTAGATTTTCCTGCTCTAAAGCCAAACCGATTCGCAGATAACCTAGTTTTAGTTTCTAAATATTCTAATAATCTATTATTTATTTTATTTAATAGCATAATTTTTTAAATTAATGGTAGCAAAGAAATGAGACTGTAGTTTTCGACAACGTCTCTACGTCCTTCCATATGAATTGGTACAACGATAGCTTTTTTAAGCACAGTAGGGAATATACCGTTAGAAAAACAACCATTAAAAAGATGAACAAAAAGAGGCACCAATGACCTTGCATTTTTAAGTAATTTTGGTGAGATGCCATCATAACCAGCGGCGCTATCCGTTTTAAAGGTAGTCACAAGCCCATCCACTTTTTCAAGAGATGTTTCCATTAAAACAAACGAATCACTGGGTGTGTTTATCTTGAGAGGAAATTCTGGTACATTTTTTGGGATATTTTCTGAAAGTAAGTATTCTACATTTGAAAAATATAAGTTTACTTTATTAAGTAAGCATAAATGAGATTTTTTATTATTTATGAGATCTTTAGCGTTTTGCTTTTGTTTATTGTTGGAATTTGAGATACTTCTAATAATAGACCACAGTTTTTTACTGTTGTTCTTAGCTGTCAGTAATTGTTCCCTTTTTTTTAAGTATTTAAGCCTTATTTTCAAGAATAATTACATTGCGCATATCTTCGAGTTCGGGGAAACACGACGGTAATGTGGGACCTCCACTCCCCCAAGATAGTAAGGCAAGGGTTAACCCACTAAAACTCTAGGGGGGGGGGGGGGGGGGTGTCCTGCTGGCTGCAACGGGGAGCAAGTGCCGGCGCCGGGTACGCGATTGCGCTAACGCAACTTATCTCCGCGACTGTCCTTTCGACTCCGCCTACCAAGCATAAAAATTACCATAAGACTTCGCTCTTATAACACTACTAACGTAATTTTTTATTCAGTGATAAATAATTCTCAACACCAACTTTTCCAACGTGTAAATTGCAAAAAAATATTCTATTCACCATCGTGACTAAGCCATAAAAAACAACAAGGCTGGGCTACCATAAATGATGTGAAAATAATATCATGATTAGGCATAACACAGTGAAATATGACGATTGTTACAAGTGATTTCGTAAAAAAACAACCTTTCACGTCTGTGAGGTGAGCAGAAATCTATTAGTCTGTTAAATTTCCTTTTATTAAGTTCATCGTCATAAGAAGTGATATCTAAAAATGGATAATCCACCAACCTGCATCGAGCTAAAATGTGGTGGGTTACTTGCAATATACTTATTTTTTATTTATTTACGGAACAATTTAATATATACTATTTTCGAATAAAAAGTATATTAATCTCTCAGCACAATAACTAAAATTTAATCTATCCTTGTGCGTCGACCATCCAGCCAGTGATGCTAATACCTATTCAGAACGGTTATCGCAAACCTTTTTAATCTCTGATTTACGCGAGCGGCGTACTGCGGCAGAACAATAAAAAACAATTTATTTTTTCCCGTACACTTTTTTCATTAGCAAACAAGAATGACGTGTAAAACAAGCGTTCTCTGTGACGAGGGTCTCCGCAAATAACCGAAGGGAAGTAATTATCCGGCCGTGTATGTATGCTTCGGTTAAAAAACACTTCTACGAGTGTCCATTTTTACACTATTTATCTCTTTGCCACAATAAAACATCAATTGTTTTGAACATTGAATACGTTGCCCATTGTCAGTGGATTTGCCATAAAACAATGTCTATAACGGGTCAATAAGCGTCGGTAGCCGAACGGATAGATAATTGGGTAGAATGTGAAATATCATCATCATCATCATCAGCCTATACTAGACCACTGCTGGACATAGGCCTCTCCAAGTGCACGCCACCGAGCCCGATCCGCGGCTACTCTCATCCAGCTCTTGTCAACCACCTTGCGAAGATCGTCGCTCCACCTAGTCTGAGGGTGTCCTACACTACGTTTGCCGATACGCGGATACGATGTGAAATATAAGGCTACTGAATTAAATCCATATATAATACAAGCTTAATAGCTTTCTAGATGGGTTAACAGTCGTTAATGTGTTAAGGAATTAATAATAACCTTTGTTTTAAAAATCACACATCAAAAACTAACAGTAGCAATATTTTTACCAATTGATATAGACAGAGAAGCAATGCGTTAGAAACGAGTTTTAAGTAATAGTAAAATGGCAATTATACGTTTTACTACAATACATTTGTAGTTATGGATTGTTTACAATACATATAATGTATTACTCAGTTGCGTGCACTTGGAGAGGTCTATGTCCAGCAGTGGCGTGTATAGGCTGATGATGATGATGATTGTAGACAATCCATTATAGGGAATCTATTCTGAGGACTGATGATACTGATGATACTGACTGAGATGAAACAGATGATCGCAATATTATGAAGAAAGAAGAAAAGACAGAGATAACGATTACGATTATTCCAAAAAAAATTGAATAACTCTAAGTTATTAAAAAAGTGACTTTGTTAATTTATTGCTCACCCACAATGTTTTTATAAACAATATGAAATGAACTTGCTTTGTTTAATTAAATCTCGATTAAAGTCTTGCGAAGCAATATGAATATTATATTATATTATTACTCCGGGAATTCGCTGTATATCAGTATTTGGCAAATTAGAATAGATAGTAATATAGCATAAATATGTGAAATGTAATAAAATTGCTTATAACAGAAAAGCTCATAAAAAGAACCAATTGTTTTTTGCAAAATATAACACTTAGGAAAGAACTCATTAGTTTAATGGACTCTCTAGACATTTACGATACAAAACTCAAAGAAAGTAGACAGGTGTATGACAGGGGTACGAAACAACAGCTACAATTTGACATACAGAGATTACACCAGTCTCTTGATATTACTAACAATAAGTATTTGTCCTCACAAAGGGAAATTAAGGAGCACATTAAGTCTGCCACAGAGTTAGTAGATCTGTGCAGCTATAATTCAGATCGATATAACTCCTTGTTAACAACATGTGCCAAGAATAACATCATGATGAAACCCTGTGGAACATCTGTCTACAAGTCCAACAAGTCCAAAGACTCGGGGGTTGCAACATGCAACTTAACTTCCCACAAGACTTCGGATGTCGCGGGAGTGTCTAGAGAGACTATTGTCTTTTCTGATGAGCTAGGCCAGGACCTGGGTCTGCAACTTAGATATAAGCTGGGTCACGAGCTAATCAATTTTTGTACTCCAGGCCAATCATTTAGTAATCTAGCCAATAATTTAAGTCAACAAAAGTTGAATCGCACAACAAATGCTGTCATACTGTGCGGTGACAGCAACTCCATTGAAAAGAGAGACCTAATGAAGAGCATAGAACTTAAATTAAATATTATTATATTAAATTAAAATATTATTATTTTATGTGTAACTAGCACTGGCTTAAAGATTATCAGTTAATTTTCAATATAAAAAACTTTCAGCTCTCCAGTGCTTTTAGTAGGAAATATGCTATACGTGACGGATCTTTAATATTTGTTAATAACTGTAAACATAAGATTAAGAAACGAAAAGACGTAGTCGCCCTGTCTATTGAACGCATTATTGAATTGTCATGTGTCGAATTAGAGGAATTCCTAATTGTTTGTGTATATCGACCTCCTACTGGTAATTTTGGTGTTTTTGAGTCCATTAAGGAAGACGTCATTAAACAAAATTGCAAAAGTAAAAAAGTATAGTTACTTGTGGAGATTTTAATGTAAATTTATTAGAAAGTTGTCCAATTAGTGTAAGGTTAACCTCTCAACTAGAATTACAGCAGCCTCAGCAACCTGCTTAGACAATTTCTTTTGTAACTGTAATCCTCAATCTAAGTCAATATTAAGTAACTTACCAGACCACTGTGGGCAAAAAAATACTTTTATTCTAAATGAACATTCAAAGCCAGAAAAAATCTCTTGTAGGCCAGTGACAGACAAACGGGTCAAAATATTTAAACATAAGGTTACTGCTAATTTGGCATGCTTACCATTTACACAGGATGATCCAGATGCTCTTTACAAGCATTTGTTTGATCTTATTAAGTGTGAGTTTGACAAAAAGTTCACTGTAAAAACGTATAACAATAACGATTCAGTTAAGTTTGAGGACTGGGCTACAGCTGGTCTGCATAGAAGTAGAGTTGAGTTATATGATTTGTATGAGCAGAAAAAAGTTAATAATAATCCTAGTTTCCTTGAGTATATTAAAAAGTATTCAAAAACTTTCAGGAAGGCATGTGCGTTTGCTAAGTCATTATTTATTAGTAAGAAAATAAAAATAAAAGCGACATGGAACTGTATAAACCGCGAAACTGGTAAAGTAAAGCCGCGTGATACCAAATTTTCTTTAAAGTTAAGAGACAGCATTTTAAATTCGGATGTTAAAGTTTCTAATGCCTTTGAACATTTTTTTACAAATATTTCTATTGCTACAAACATGCTCCTAAACTCTCCGTCAAGTAGTGCAGAAGTCTTATTAAAAAATATGTGCCCATGTGTAATGATAATTGTCAATTCAGTTATATTAATTGTAAAGATCTTCTTAAACCACTTAAATCTTTAAAATTAAAAATACTTGTGACTTATGGGGCATTTCAACAAAAAATATTAGTAATATTATTGAGTACATTACGCCTTTTCTTGTATTTAATAGTTGTATTGAAAGAATTTTCCCCGATCTCATGAAGCATAGCAAAGCCCTTCCACTTTTCAAATCCGGTAGTAAAGATGACCCAAGTAACTTTCGACCTATTTCAATTTTACCCACGCTTAGTAAAATTTTTGAAAAACTAATTTTAGATTAATTAAGTTTCCACTTCGCAAAGAACCGCCTTTTTCATAGTGAACAATATTGTTGTATAAGAGGTAGGTCTACTACAGATGCAAGTGTAACTCTGCTTAAACATATTTTTGAGGCTTGGGAGGAATCGCAGAATGCTCTTGGAGTATTTTGCGATCTCTCAAAATCTTTCGACTGTGTTGAATATAACTCCCTTTTGTTGAAGCTTTAACACTATGGAGTGCAAGCTGATGCCTTGAAATTGATTCAATCATATCTCAGCTGCAGAATCCAAAAGGTTAACGTGAATGAATCCATATCATCTGGGTGTTCCGTACTAATGGGGGTTCCACAAGGGTCAAAACTAGTTCCTTTCCCAATTTAATTTATATAAACGACATTGAAATGCAACAAAATTATATAAACGATTAACCTTTCTTTGCAGAAAATTTCTGTAAAATTGTTTTGTTTGCTGACGAAACATCTCTTATTTTTAAAATGGATCGAAATAAAAATAGTTTTGATGACGTAAACAACGCTCTGAGCAATGTGCTTAAATGGTTTAACACAAACAATCTTCAATTATACGAATGCGAAGAAAACTAAATGTATAAATTTTACTCTTCCAAATGTTAAAAGCGTTGTTAGTACAATCAAATTAAACGATGAACTTTTGGATCTTGTAGAATCAATGGTGTTCTTAGGTATTACCTTAGATTCAAAAATACAGTGGAATCCTCATATTAGTACTCTTGCGGGGAGACCAGTTCCGCTGCTTACGCTATAAGAAAAATTAGACGCTTACGGATGAAAAACGGCTCGATTAGTTTATTTTAGTCACCTCTACAGTGTTATGTCTTATGGATTCCTTCTGTGGGGTGAAGCTGCTGACATAGAAACCATTTTAATTTTACAGAAAAGAGCAGTAAGGTTTATATATAACCTAGGAGCGCAAGTGTCTCTTAAGGAGTTTTTCAGTTCAGTTTAAGGAGTCACAGATTATTTATAACTGTATTCTTTATGTGTGCCAAAACATTTATTTTTACAGAAAACATTGCAATATACACAATCTTAATACTAGAAATAAAAATAAACTTGCAATCATTAATCTAAGCTTGCAATACCTAAACTTTGACTGCAGAAAGTTTATGGAACGTTCATGGGACAAGGTATCACTTATTATAATAAAATGAAAATGATCTTTTAACTTTGCCCTTTGAGAAATCTAAGACACACCTTTAGGAAACACTTTTAAAAAAGGACTATGACAATGTAAATGATTGTTCATGATAAGAATGCATGGAACTGACATTCCTTCAATTCTCGCACACTGTATAGGTATAAAGCGTCATTGTATAGTTTTGAATTAGTACATGTATATATAGGGCCTAATTACGTTTTTTTTTTAGAATAAAGTGTAATGTTAAGTAAATGTATAGGGGTAAGCATTATTTGTATAAGCGGGCTCTTGAAAGTTTTTAATTGTAAATATTGAATGATTTGGTAACGACGTACTTTTTTTTGTAAATGTCGTTACTTCTTTTAAAGTTGTGGAGTTTCTTGCGCCTATTCTTCTACACAGCTAAAAATAGACGTCCTGAATGGGTAGTAGTAGTAGTAGGTAAAAAATGTAGGGACGATTCAAAAGCACATTTCGTAAGTTTATTTGAATAAAACAATTTTCACTTTGACTTTAAGTTTGAATTTTTTTTTAAATCATTAAATATAGGTGTCACCAATTGATTTTAGTCTTTAGCAGAAATTAAATACCGACTACCTGCTTTCTAGTTGTCATCTAGTAAAATTTCAATGACGACCAACTTCTTGGCTATAAAAAATATGTCGAACAATAGTACCACACCTTATTTGTGGTTCCAAAAATAAGATATAAAAATGAATTAACCTAAGAAACCTTTTTCTTTTTTTTTATTCGTTGATGATTATTGTGAATGTGAATATGTTAATTTGTTTTTTTGATTTTTAATTTGGTTGGCTTATAAAATTTATAAGATTAATTAATCTATTAAGGCATTAAGTAGATATAGTAGAAAAAAATATATAATGTTGCCGTGCCCAACCAGGGCTCATGTTATGGTACACGTGAGAAATATAAAATGTACACATATTTTTACCACATGAAATAAATACTTTGACTTTGACTTTGAATGTATGTAGAATTTCAAAGCAATCTTTTTACAGTTAGTAGTTAAAGTGATCTCTTCCTGACAACCAAAACTAAATATTAAAAATAAATTTTAGGTACTCCACAATTCACCACACAAAAATACATATTACACTGTCAAACAAAATTTGCAAACGCGACAGTAGCTATTCAATATGCGAAATGCGAATATTTATTCCGGCGCAGTGATCTTGCCGGATGTAGTGCTGAAGTCGTCACGTACGAAGAATTGGCCTCGTAAAAACAAAGCGGTGGAGATGGCCGTTTAGAATTCTCAGCTTCACCCCGATTTCGGTCAGCGCACACCGACGAGAGCTGTTTCGTTTTACGTATCTTTACGTCTTCTTAAAAATTATCTTAAAGAAAAAGAAGAAAAAATTAACTGAGAAACACACAACGTAAAAATTATTGTATCAAATGGCAAAGCGCTTGTTCAAATAGCCAGAGGTCCTAACTTAGCACGAATAACTATGGAATTCGTGAGTATCTTGTCTAAGTGGGGCCTGCTAGATGGCAGGGAGGATTGAGACATCTCAACAGCACTCCCAACCCCATCTTCTTTCTCTGTGAAGATAACTGCTATAAGTCTAGCTGGCAACGTCTTGGAAAGCCTAAAGTTTTCTGGTTTCGGATAGGCCGATCCTAGGAGCCTCATTATTTTCACAGTAAATGGATAGACGAGCATTTGGTTTATATTAAAAAAAATATGTCCATAACAAGTTAGAAACAAAATTAACTACACAATATCAGCATCATTATAATGTTATCCCTATGTGAACAAAAATAGCTTTTATTTATTAAAAGACCCGACCTGGCATGGCTAAAAATGTAAAATGATTTCAATGTAACCACACTGAAGCGATCGAGTGAGTGTTGATGACACAAAATATAATAGAGGAGTTAATTGCCGACTGGTGCGGTTACCGTATACAGGGGTGAATAGATACATGTTCTATTTTTCATACTAGTTTTTATATTGTTCCGGAGTCGAAAGGCAACTTTCCAATTATAAATTTGTTGTGTCTTGGGTTAACCATCTTTAATTTATTTAATTCAATTCGATTAAGTTGTTAGATTTTTTTTAAACCTTAAATATATGTGTGATTTCTATTTACCTTCCATAAGGGGTCAATAGATACACCTGAGGGGTGATTGAACAATTTTCCTCTGATTTTAAGTACCTGGGTATTTAGTTTTATCTAAATATAAATAAATTAAACTCGATAATAAAAAGAAAAAAATGTTTTTATTGCAACCAAATTCTACATTTTTGAGAAACATAAAAATCGTAGTTTAAATTAGAGAAATCATCAATCATCTGAATACAAAAACATAAAATAATGTTTCACATGACAAAATATTACAACTATCTCTTGGTATAATATAACACTTTTTTGAATGTTTTGTTACTCTAACTAATTTGAAGAGAAGAGAATTGCGAAGTATGAGAAGTATGAGGTGAGAAGTGAGAAGTATGAAAATAAAAATAAAAAAAATATATATATTTTTATTTCAGACCATATGGTCCATATTCACAAATTACCAAAAAATTCAAAAACAATAAAATTAAAAATTATAAATTACATTATATTATTAAAATTACATTATAATTCCATTACATAAATAAAAATAAAATAAAGTAGAGTATGTTAGTAACAAACAGACTTACAACTATGTTAGTAACTAAAATAACAAACACAACGCAAAAAAAAAAAAAAATATATATATAAAAAATAGAATATGAGAAGTATAAAAAATAGGAGGAGTATGACAAGTATGAGAAGTATGACAAGTATGAGAAGTATGACAAGTATGAAATGAGAAGTGAAAAGTGAGAAGTTTATGTTATGTTATGTTATTATAATGTTTGTAACTCTAACTAATTTAATGTGTAAAAACGAAAATAGCCTGATGAACCATGACGCAATTGGTTTTTATTACAACTGACTAAAAAAAGAAAAGCAAATCATTTTTTACTATCATGACATAAATTGTTTAATTGAAAAATAAAATGAAACGTATGACGGCACTGTTGCGTGGGACCTATACATATAACAAAGTTAAAACATTATTCATATAAATAGATTTTTTTTGGTATTAATGTTTTCTGCTGCTGCATCGCAGTATAATTTGCACATACCCCATCTTTGAGAGGGCTATTAATTCTTTAAATATGTGGTCTGTTAATAGTAACAACTAACTAACGAACTAACTAGCTAACCAGACCGATTTAAGCATCTAAATTTTCTTAGTAGATTAGTCTTAACACATACTTCAAAATTGTAGTTCATTTTTTTTAATAATTTGTAGTTTTAATTTGAAGGATAAAAAAACAGTTTTTCTTAGGGTACGGGGCGCAAACGCTCGTGGCAAAACGTATGAGATTTATTGTTTAGCGGTGCGTCGCCTTAATTGGTTATGTGTTGTTAAAATGTTCCATTTGGTTTCCTTAATACCTACTATCTAGACTAGCTATTGTGCGCGACCCGCGCGAACTTGGAAAGCTCCTAACAATTACTTCTGGGAATATTCACGGATATAAAAATGTTCCCAGCCACCAACTTGTGTTTTTAGTGTAAACATTTCCATCCGTTAAGCTTTTGTGTCGTGTTAAAAAGAGATAAACCAGCACACTTTTACATATACAATTAAATTAAATCGTCTTCAAATACTATCCAAGTCAAACAAACACACGCTGCCATCATAATTGTGAAACTTCTTAGACATGGTCTATATATGTCTAGTTTTTTTTAATACAACAGTTTCACCATTGTGCAAACATATAAGTAAAGTATTTATCTACTATAAAGATTTTAGCCATAAGTCGTAGTTATTATGTAACGGTTATACTTTCATGTGAAATAGTAAATAAAGAAATAAAAGTATATTTCGAGGAATAATGCATGCAGTAACTAGATAAGAAATGATAATGGCATCTAAAAAAGCCTCTAACCATTTGAAAGCACAACTTTACCGCTAATTTCGCACAATCAACTGCATTCACACTATCTATAAATCCTCACTAATAGCGATGGTACACAGCTTCCTATTGCTGTAAAGCTAGCCATTGAATGAACGACACACTAAAACTTACTATAAAAGGTATAAGTTAATGTTCATGTTAATTTCTTAAAAGAAACAGTAATATTATACTACATTAAATTGTGCTTCACAAAATTTGAGAGTAATTATGTTAGTTTGTAAAAAATTACATAACAACACAAAACATTAAATACTCAATATTTACTAAAGAAAACTACACAGTAAGATAAAAGATAGGAAGACGCGTAAATTTTGAAAAATATATACCTATGTGTATTTTTAGCCTTTACACGTAACTTTTAACGAAAGGATATATTTGGAAACTCAGCAGGACAGGTTGCTGGTACCTACTCGAATGTAAATGGCAATAGATAATTGTAGTGCATAACACATTTTGGGAAGTATGACGAGTTGTTAAAAAAGGGAGCTGTTGGATGTAAAATGTAAAGTAAATGGTTTACATTTACAATATAAAATAAATTATCCGCTTCTTTCCTTACCTGATTATGTATACTATTATGTATAAGTAGGTTTATTTTATATTTATTATGGTATTTATATACATATTTAGGTATTATTATCATCATTATGATTATAGATTTATCATCATTATTATTATTATTATTATTTTGCTTCATTTATAAAATACACATTATTCTAGTATGTTTTAATAGTTTCACCTCTGATCTTACAGTTTATTAGCTCTCTCCATCTGACTGATTGTCTGGAAGTAATCGCTTAAAAGCGATAAGACTGCCAAATTGTAACTTTTTAAATTATTATTTTTTTTTTGTTCATGATAATGTTTTATAGTGTTGCAATAAAAGTATTATCTATATATCTAAATTGCATTGCAAGAATGCAAAATTTAAAATACAAAAAAATGGTTTACATTTATATTTGCCATTTACATTTAAAAAGCACATCGTCTTTCTACTGTGACCACGTCTCCCACGAGTCTTACGACAAATGCTGTGCGTAAATGTGCGGCCTTAGCGTTGTGCGTCGTTGCGTAGTGTGGCCCGCTGCATCAATCCAACTTGCTCGGTGTGAATGGTTTAATTAGATTGGTCACGTTGTTGCCAGGCTTTGATTTAATACTGAATCTAGCTTTACCAATTTTCTGGCCTAACAGTAGGTACGTTTAATTGCTATCATTGGATTTTCAATGCTATTTAAATGGAAAATTAACATATCGTCTTTTTCTTTAATTGGTCAATTATCTTATTCACAGCCTATCCATCTTTTCCTCGGTCTTCCGACGCCCCGCTAATGGAACTTAATATTTCATGCTCATTTTCTCGTTACATGCTGATCTTCTTTATTTGTGTTTGCATATCTTCGAGAATATCCTATATATCAATCGTCTATTCAAGATAGTAGAAATTTACTTTAGCTCCGTTTATCTTCGAAGGAAAAAGGGGTAGTCCACGTTCATCAACGGTTGTCTACATTGATAAAAGGCGGGCGTAGATGAAGATAGATTAGAAAACTGTATTGTTTGTACTAAGTCTCTGTCAAGCCCGTAAACAGTCGCGAGCTTATCAAGACTAATATTATAGAGAGGTAACCTTTTGTTTGTTTGTATTTAGTCAATGTTTTTGTTTGTATTAGTTATTGTTTTGACTACGGAACCAATTCTAAAAGTTCTTTTACTAATAAAAAAACTACACAATCTCTGAATAATACTGGCCACATTTTGTTGTAATTCATTTATCTAGGCCACATTGTTAGACCTTACCACCAACCAAACCAAGTACAATAATTTATACCTTCGCTGGAAATATACCAGGGACCTCGATGTTTAAGAGCGATAGCTAACCACTATACAGTTAGTAACAATCTGCCTATATTTATACTAGTCAATTATATTTATGTAAGCATTGTATATCACCCCAAAGTGACATGTTTTTGACTATAAATTATTTATTTATGAATTCATTTATAAAATAAGAATTGGTTGAAATGAAACAACTTTATGCGTAGTGTTCGCGTAAACTTAAGAAAACAATAAGAATTGGTGTCGATTTCAAGAGATAAAGTTTATATATTTTTATCATAATAATAAATTATTTTGCAAGCTTCGACGTTAATCTCAAGAGATATTCCAAGTCATACATAACATCACAGTTCAAATTAGAGGTTATGCGTCGCAACAAGCAAGACACGTCCTAATGTGTTTAATCACATTACACGTCATACTTCGGCATACATCTATTATAGGATGGCAGTGTCGCAGAGCATACAATATCGTTACATATTCCCTCAACTCGGACACAGGGGACTGTGTGAGCATTACGTCACGTACCGCACTCATTTATCATTCCAGAAATATCTTAGGGACGCGACGTAAGGGGACATGAGCCATCATCATTAATATTGCCATTACTCAGGTAGTGACAGGCTGTGTGCTTAATTTACTAATTAAACTTCCCTCCAGCTGGCTTGGCGCTGGGGAAAACCTTTTTGTTCAATGAATAGTTTCAAGAAACGTTAATCTGGAGCTTTTTGCTTTGTACACCCATTGTTCTGCAATGTTATGATTAAATGAATGGTCTGTAGGTACATCATTGATCTAATTGAATAACCAAACGCAAAATTAGTAAAATACATCAAAAAATAAAAATCAAATTCGGAAAATGTGCTTACAAATTTCCATAAGCGGGATTATAAAAATTTGCATTTTATATCCAAAATCTACTTTGATCGTTTACCCTTTTTTTCATTTATTAATTCATCCTTACGTTTGTCTAAACAATAAAGATTGGTAAAAAAGGTATTGAGGTTAAAAAACATCCAAACTTAATGCCGTTTTGAGAGGAACTAGAGCACTAGACTAACTAGATTTGCCCGATCCGATCCGAACCCTTCGGAGAATCTAGTAGGCCACGGGGACGTGAACTTTTAAGTGTGCGATGCCGTTCTTTCAAGAAAACCTCTGAAGGTAATTCGTTTAAACACGGCTTGAGGTACCTTTACGTACCTCGCCGCCCCCAAAAAAAACCGGTGACGTTGAAAATGCCGTTTGAGGCAATCAGCAATCTCTCTCAAAAAAAACTAGATTTGAGATTTTTTACTTTACAAAATATATTTACTTACATCTTGGTGTCTGTCTTAAAGCCTAACTAGGTTCTCCAAAATATCATATCAGTGGTAATTATGATAATGCGCATTGTTATCCATCTGAAAATCAATA
Organism: Eudonia lacustrata; assembly: GCA_947562085.1. Classification (NCBI taxonomy): domain Eukaryota; kingdom Metazoa; phylum Arthropoda; class Insecta; order Lepidoptera; family Crambidae; genus Eudonia; species Eudonia lacustrata. The sequence goes on along the minus strand of OX387339.1, from coordinate 50,641,822 downwards.
ATGCAAATAAAGAATATAACTATCTACGCTACATAAGCTGCTATCAATAGTCTCAGCTTTCATTCCTGTAGCGTTTAATGATGCTCCTCACACCGCCACTTCTTTGACAACTTGAAATTGCTGAAGTTTCGCGTAGTGTTTCTATCCTCCTCGCTTTACACCTGGAAGTTGTTTTATACGTTTTCATCACTAATTGGCTTATGGAACTTAAACAACTTTCCATTTATCTTTTTATTTTTTTAAAGACAAAAAGGATATCTTCCGTTTATTTTTTTTAATACCATGCTTCAGCAGAAACGTTAAACCTTTGGTCCGGTCTGTCACTTGTTATCGCTGTGGAGTAGTTATTGGTTTCTCAACATAGGTTTCGTTGGTACTTACGAGGGAGGCCCGAACAGATATTGCTGATTTGCTCAAGGAGAAGGCTAACTAGTAACTACAAAAGTCGTAAGATAGTTGTTAAAACTCACCAACCCGAATTGGGTTAACGTTATGGGTTAAGTCTTATCTCTCCATGTTCTATTGTATTTGGGGGAGGCCTGAGCTTAACAGCGGGACCTTTATACATTGTCGATGATGATGATGATGATGATTATTTATACATTGTCTAACCTTTTCTTAGTGCGCTTCGCTTTTGAAATAGTTTTTTGTCCCTAAAATAAATATTGCTACAATATCTAATCAAGAATGTAGTGGTTGCAAAGTCATAAAGATATGTGAGGCTTACTGTATTTTTAAAAAGCTACCGGGTGGCGAATTTACTCACGTTTTTCAGCGTTTTTTCGATGACGAATTAACTTTTATGGCGAGTTTACAATAACCCATCACAGAATAGGGAAGTATTTATGTAATACTTCCATAATCTGTGCTGTTACCTACTTACTTACTTCTTACTGCAATTTCGGAATAAAGTTATTGTTCGGAAATCGCATCGCAACGCAATGTTCATCTTTAGAAAAATCAATTGCTGTTCGTTTGTCTCGCTAAAAACTAAAGAATGACTGGACCGATTTGACTAATTTTGATTTTGAAATATTTGTTGAAGTTCAGGGAAGGTTTAAACGGTGACAAACATAAATAATAAGTAACGTAAAATATTAAAAACCACAATTTAATTTTTCAGTACAAAATGTTCCACGATTTGTTTGTTTAGTTGTCATAGAAACTGTCAAAGTGGTACGAAGTCCGCCGGGTCAGCTAGTAGCTGATAAAAATTCACAGCCAAAACACGACGTTTGCCGAGAGACATTAAGAATATGAATGCACAGTACGTTAATTTACAAAAATTACCGATTTTTCAAAGATTGTTTAGCAATACGACATCAGTGTAAATACTGTGATAAATAGACATAATACTTTTACTTTTTATCTCCTGTCCATTCCATTATTCAATTTACATTATTTAGTTTTCTTAAGCCGATTCCGATTGGAAAGTTATTTACAAAGTGCTTTTGATGAGACTACAAACAAAAGCACCTTGAATTTCATCACGAGCATGCAATTTTCCCGGCTTCAGCTGCTACAGCAAAGAGTCTTGTAAAATATAAGAGATTAAGAAGCTAAGAGCTATTTCATTAAATAACATTGGTAAATGTTTTGTTAAAATATTCATAAAAGTTACGTCCATAATTATTATTTTTCGTTTGCTTATTCTTCTATTGATGTGGTAATTATGTTATGATACCAACTGTTAAGTATCGACATTTTTATACCTAGTAATTTTTCCTTATGGTTTTTAGTCGCCAAAAGGGTAAAGGGTTAAATAAGTACACTTAAACAAAAATATCTTTTTATAAAAAAAATAGTCACATAGTAATTTTACTATCACCGTTTTTTCTATATGAGCTTATGCAAGTAATGAGGATTTGGCTGATTTATTTTTATTGTGTTCGTAATTATTATTGTCAGAATAATGTTTGTATTAAAAAAACCGACTTCAAAAAACACAACTAGAAACAGCTCTAAAGAGCAAGAAATAATACATATTGAAATCATATTATTAATTACCTAGATACGCATATCAGTTTTAAAGAAGGTCTCTTAGATAAAAGATAGGTCTATCATTCATCTAAGGAAGGTTTATTGAAGTCGGGTGGTTGGTGGTCGACTGGGGGACAATTTTGTTTCATTTAAACTCTTATAGTTTTTCCATTATCTCCACTTTTTTATTGTAAAGCCCCACCCGACTTCAATTGACCTTCTTTACAACTGATATGCGTATCTAGGTAATTAATAGTATTATTTCAATTTGTATTATTTCTTACTTTTTAGAGCTAAAAACAGCTCTTTCTTTAGTTTCCTGTTTTTTGAAGTCGGTTTTTTTTTGTTAAAAATATTTTATTTTACGATTTTTAGTGATGGGTAGACCTAACAAGGATGCTTCTCGGATGAGGAAACCACGGCCTAGTAGGTAGTGGTATTCCTATGTAAAACTTCAATAATGATTAGGTATTATTTTTGTACGTACTGAACATTTTGGCATATTGAACAGTATAAAGCAAGCCCAGCAAAAGGTAACTGCTGTAAATCGTTGAGGAATTCCCTCGAAAGTCTATGGTCTCCATCATCAAACCTGTAATGGCGCTTATAACCCGTAAGGGTGCAAAGTTCTCATCAATGGAAATGAATTTAGTCCAAACACAAGGTAGCTACTGTAAAACGTTGAGGAGTTCTCTTGACTGTCCTTCGTCTTCATCATCAGACCTCTAATTACAGTCACAACCCATCTAGATATAAAGTTCTCATCAATACAAACTAATCAAGTCCAAATATCAGGTAATTGCTGTAAATCGTTGAGGAGTTCCCTCGACAGTTTTTCGGCTCCATCATCAGATCGACTCCTGACCTTCATAAAATAGTAGTGCTTTAAAATACTTATGAAAAAAATTAACAAACGCACTAGTCGCTATTACGATTATCGAAGGTTCCCCTCGGTTTCTCTGGGATGCCATCATCAGATCCTAGTTTCCTTATCATGGTACCACCCCTGAGATATCTCCTTTCCAAGAAAAATGAATCATCAAAATCGGTTCATAAACGACGGAGTAATCCGCAAACAGACATAAAAAAATATATATACACGGTCGAAATTGAGAAACCTCCTATTTTGAAGTCGGTTAAAATGTAGTTTTCGACGGGATACGGGTGTTCACTGAAGCGGACGAAGTCGCGAACGGGCCGCTAGTTAACGAATAGTAATTCAGAGGTGAAGTGCAATTCGTTTTAACATATTAAACCGCTTTAGTGTATCGACATGGTGGGTATTGTGTATTTATGTACCTTTTTTTTAATTGTTACAGAGTTCAAATATAGTGTTGTTTATCTTTCGAACAATTGTTTTGATAAAAGTTCTACACTCAATTAAATATCACAAACCTAAAAAGGTTGTTATAAATTGACTAGGCGAAATAAAATGTTTATCAACCCTGTCTAATGAGGGCTATCGTTATTTGTCTCACCAGGGTGGCGCCACTGAAGAGTGAAGTCCTAAAGTACGGCTGTCAATGTTTGTTATTACGGGCGCCAAAACAAACATTTACAATTAAACCATATTTAATACAATAGAACCATAGACTAGAACTAGAACGTATTGGCGGACATAATTTTTTGAAAGATGTCTGTCTCAAAGCAGTGGTTAGTAGCGATTCGCAGGGTCAACATGTCCCTTCAAAACATTACGTGTTTGAAAAAAAATCACTAAATCTTAAAGAAAAGCCTGATGTAATACAATTTTACACTGGTTTTGACATTTCGGAAACCTCACGCTACACAAGCGTCCCTAGCGGCGAATTCATACGCGATAACCCTCATTGTTCATGCCATGACAACTTAACGCTGTGTGTGACACACCTGATTCTGTTTTTTTTTCTCTAACAAAAAGGTTTATATCGTATCGTAAAAGGCAATAGGGTATTACACCCTTTTCGAAAAATGTTTTAAACTCAGAATAATATGAGGTTTTAAATGAATCCTAGAGTGATAATAAACCACTAAGATTTTTATATCATTTTTTAAAACCGATTAATGCCATAAAAACTACTTTTAATTTATCATTTTGAATATTTTTTTAGCGGGAAAACGCTAGCCGCCATGCTGTTTCGGCTCGTGATGTCACTGCGTCAGACAACAAACATTAATTTACAAATAAAATACAATAGACTATTTTTCGAAATTAATAATGAGTTATTTTAACCCATATCATTATTGTATTGTGCCTGAATGCAAGAATACGAGCTTAAAAACGCCGGGAAAGTTGTGGATTCAAGTGCCAACTAATATAAATATGAGAAATACTTGGTTAAAATTGGCAAGAAGAGATCCAAAGTCATTATCCACAAATACTAGACTGTATTTCTGTGAAGATTACTTTGATGTAAGTAAGTTTTATTATAAATAGCTATCGTTTGACCAACAAAAGAAACTGATAGTGCAAAAGTCAAAATTTGTTATTTAGGTGTTTTAGCTCGTAAATGACATGGATAACTATACAAAATGTAAGATAATGGGCTCTGTTAAACGGATTCAAATGAAACCAAACTGCACACCATCCAGGTTTGTTGTTGTACTTATTGTTAAACAAAAGTTGGTACAATAGGTACTTACATTGAAGTTTTAACATTCCTCAACTCGGCAGAACAGAAATAGGGATTGCGTGCAAAAAATTCACCACCATCAAAGTATTTATTCTAGGCAGATTAGTACTTTGTGCTTTAACAAAACCTTCTTCCATGATACGATTTCAATAAAATTCTACATTCGTGTTAATAACTTGAAAAAAATAAAAATAACACGCAGAGGGACATAAATCTAGGTTGTTTACTATCGAAGTGACGTCACGTTGGAATCCAATATGGAGAATAGCGTTTTAGACAGAATAGATTAAAAGAAATATTTTCATTTTTATGAATAGAAATCAACATTTCTCGTTTGTTTTTTTACAAAATCTATCGTAAATACGTATTTTTAGATTTTTTTCTTACATGGTGCAAAATACCCCGTTGGCTTAATAACTCTTATATTTGTATGGTACACACGCCTGCACATCAGACAACCACAAACTGTCAAATTTCCTCAATAGACTATGAACTTTATTGATATGGCATACGGTTGAGCATTTATTTAACAAATTGTACAGCTTTGTATACCTGACGTTGCTGTGATGTGCAGGCGTCTGTACTCGTATGAGACGTGAGAGAGGTGTCGTCTTTTAGCAGAGTCTGATCACTGATACGATAGTTCAGAATTAACTTTAGTACGCAGTCAGCGTTTCATTTTCATTTCAGTTTAATCACGGTATAAGGAAGAAGATAAGTTATCCCCTCCTTACACTGTGGTTTAATACACTAAACGCGACGTTTACTTAACGTAACTCGCTGACGTTTCTCGTTAAACCAATAGCCGAGTGCTGCGAGAGAACCTCAACGATTTTTGATTTATGGCAGAGTTACATGGATTTTTCTTGATGGTAAACGACTGCTTGATAAGCCAGTTTTGCAAGTTTTATTATTCGGGTGAAATTAAAAGAATTGAACGCTAAGTTTTTTGCTGGAGTCTTCTTAGCAGAATCAACCTTCCGAACCTACATATATGTATTGTTTATTAAATTATATATTTTAAGTATTGTTGTGTGTACTTATAATATTTTTTAATATTTATTTTTAATTGTAACAACTTGACGTTCATCAGTGCAATTTATATGCCTAAAAATTGAATAAAAAAATATAAAAAACTTCAATTGAATAAAGGAATTTTCATTTGATTTCATTTCTCTCAAATAGTGCGATAATTAAATCAACATTGTTAGTTTAAATTTTTTTAATTTATTTGTTTAATCTATTTGTATACCTTACAAACAGTCATGACAATCAGTTCATGACATATTCCGAAAATAATGTACACCACTTTAGAAAAGCAACTTTTCGTGGCCTAGAAGTCAGATCACCGCCGGCGCCGGTCTCAGCCCCGCACGTCCTGGGTTCGAAACCTAGCGAAGGGCAGCATATTATTGTACTCGGTTTTGTTGGTGGTAAAGCTAGCTTTCAGCCCGCCATGCTAGCTTACTACTATCATTTATCTAACTCTGTCGCTGCAACAAAGTAAATATTAGTAGCATTGTTGTATTCCAACAGTTAGGAGAATATAGCTAGATTAGGGCTGCCATACGTCCTGGTACACCGGGACATGTACCGGTTTGAAGCGTTATGTCCCAGCCAGTAAGTCAGTGGTCCCGGTTTGGCCTAAGAAAATCAAGTTATCGTTTTTACTATAGATATTTTTTGTTGTTGTTGTTGATTTTTCTCATTTTATTTAGTTTTAATATTTTTAATAAATATCTATCAACAGCAGCAGACCGTGTGTAGGCTGATGATGATGATCTACCAAAAATGAAACCGTAAAAGTTCCTAACTTTAAAAGTGTTTTTATTTAAAATTGGTTTTTTTTAATTAGGTATCCATGGTTTACCCTATTTCTATTCCAAATGTCCCGGTCGGCATTTCAGCATTTATGACAGCCCTAAGCCAGATACTCATTTGTTTGCGATTCCGCATGAAAAGCAGTTCCACCTCCAGCCATATTCTCATTTAGGTAGGATTAGGCGAGATAAAGGCAACTTTTTTGCCAAAAAGTAAGGCCTAGATGCCTAATTGACTCCCCGCCCGTGGATTGATAAAAAGCTTCTCATGTCCGTGATTTGTCTCATAAGCCGGCAATTTATCTCGGGGGCCGTCAAAGTGGAGTACCATGCGTGTGACAACAATGGGCCCCACCTCTACCCACCTGCCTGCTTCACGTCAAACGCCCCAACCGACCGCTCGTAACAAACAACTATACTTCCCTCTTCATACGAGAGTTATGTTATAGAATGGCAAAAGGGAAAACAGAAAAAGTGCGCTTTCAAACTTTCGCGATCCGTTTTTGTAAAGTTTTCAACAGGGTTTAACGCAAAGCTAGTACTTAGGAAACGAATGTCAGTCAGCTTGTGAACACGGCCGGTGCAATTCGGTTGAAACGCTGATATAAAAAGATATGTTGACCCCGTTGAAAACTTTGTATTGTAAAGTATTGTCTCTTAAGTTTTTAATGTTAGCTCTATTATTATAGTTGTCTTCTCCCTTTTCATGTAAGAATGGCAAAGAAATCTAGCCTATACATGCAAATATTGTGTACACTTACTGTTTCGTGATAAATGGTGGTGGAATAAAATTTATTTTACTGAGACATCAAGTAGGGACTTCTTGTGAGAATTTTAAAATAACATTCCTTGGACAATAAAATTGCATTTAAACGAACACCTCAAAAATTAAGAAAAATTACAAACACAAATAATTGCAAACGTCCCTTTTCACGTTCCCACTAAAAAACTCTTTAATTTAAGCTTTGATCAATATTGATAGAAAAATTTCAGCTTTTTTGGCAGCGATGAAATGCAACAGATATTCTACTTCTGTTTTTAAAGTTTACACGAACACTGAAATTAAATAAACATTTAATTTTACAGAAGTATTAAAATTTTATCATAGACGCTTCGAACGTTACGAATATCATAAATAATGTGTTAAAATAACCACGTTTTGATTCGTAAAAGTAACGAAAGCATGCATTAAAAAAGGAAAACATCCTACTTTTTAAATATGGTGAGAAAATGGTTATTGCCAGAGAATCTACTATTGCAAATGCAATGGGTGAGTGCGAGTGCTGTAACAAAACACGACTGCTTTAAAATAGCAAATGAGAGCCCCTGGGTCTCTCAACAGGCGCTACATGATGCGGACACTAGAATATCCCAAGGGTTCTTGTACTGAAGACTCGTATGTTATGGACCAAAAATAATTGGAGAAGTGCTGCGCAACTACTCTCATTTGCAGAGTAGGAGCATTGTCTACGAAGTAGTGTACTATATTATTGTTAAGACTAGATGGCAACGTGGTAATAAATGCTCAGAGAAGAGCGAACTTTCATTTTACCTGTCATGCAGAGCACACTTCGCATTTCAATTTTATACTCGTAGTATAAATACAAGGTGAATTTCCTAAGTCAGCGTTCTTTTGTTTTCTAAATGAACAGGAATCAAATCTTGGCTAGGAAAATTAGTTTTTTATAAATCCAGTCACGTAGTTTTAGTTTTAAATAAAAATGCGAAGCGGTCCCCCTTAAGTATTTTTGTTATTTCGTAAAGTTTGTCACTCTTCCTCACATTCACAAATAATTGTAAATAAATTTTCCATAATTATGGAAATCATTTAATAAGTATAAGAAGAAAATAGCATGTCTCTATAATTATAAATTTTTGTTTTTGTTAGTATTACATGACTGTTATATAATTAACATTTGCAGAACAGACACTTGCCCTTCCAACATTCCTCGCCTAAATTAATGAGCTTCGCGATACACATCCAAAAAGGACAAAAATAAAACACAAAAACAAAAACTCAGAGGAATGTCGAGAACAAATCATCCGAGCGCAAGTCGCTCGTGCGGAAAATAAGAATAATTGACTTTAAACATAGACCCGGCTTTATTTAAAGTACTACCAAGCAAATCCACTTGTAAATACAAGTTCGCGAAACAAAAACAGGACACAACAGGAGCTTTGTTTAATGTGAATCATATTTCATTTCGTTGGGAGGGATTTCCGAGTACGGCGAGGACATTACGTTTTCAGAAGGTCCGCACTGCATTAAAACGAGTGACGTTAATGAAACCATTACAAATAGAAACTTGTGAGGCTTTGTTTTGGTATCCGCATGTCGTATTATCTAGGGCATAATAATAACTAAACAGTAAATATAGTAATTTAAATTAACCTAAAGTAAAGGAGCTGGATAGCGCAGTGTTTATCGCGCCCGGCGATTGCTGAAGCTAAAAGATTTATTTTAGTACCTGAATGGGATTAAGACTGGGTGCGTGCGACCGATTTTTAAAAAAGGCTCGAAAAGTTATTTATCTAATTACCCACCCATAATCCTTTTACTGGCTATTGATAAGATAGTGGAGAAATACATTTGCAAACAGATACATAACTTGATAACTTTTATAAACAAAATAATATCCTCGACGCGAACCAGCACGGCTTTCAGTCTGAAAAAAGTACCACAGAACTGCTAAGGAAATTTACAGATGAAATCAATAAGTACCTAAATGAAAAATTCTATTGTTAGAGATAGACCATCAGCCCGGAACAGTGTCCACCGGGCCCATAGAGTGGACAACCAAGCTGGCTATGTGGTATCTCCGTCTAGTCAGGCGATGCACCGAGCTAGACTTATTCAAGTAGACTGTTATCAGAATATGTTACTGGGACTTACCGATTGTCCCAGAAAAACCTATACCCTATTAAAAGGAACAAAAGGGGGCAGTGGCGAGGAAGGTCTGAAAACGACAGGTCACTTCTCGTGCTGCATCCGGCGACCACGGGGCTCGACCGGAGCCTCCTCTCCGCGTGTCGCGCCTGCTTGCGTTGGTGAGGCGCTGCTGCCGCGTGTATTGCCCGGCTCGTACCGCTTCACGCGCAAGCACGATATCCACCACACCAGGTCACCACACACCAATACGAATCACTCTCCCACGAGAGGTTATAACGCGGACACAAAACTCGCGTTTCCAAGCTGGGTTTCGATTCAACCACGCAGTCGGATTTGCCCTCGATAGGAAATTGCAAAATTAAGGCAAACTTTACAAAATTCTGTCTCGATAAAAGTTTTATCAAATTATATTAGCAACAAAAACCCGCGCCGCGACAATATTCAACGTGTCTCAATCTGACATTTTACGATAGTGAAGTGACTTCTAAATAGTGATGTTAGTTCAATCAGTATAAATATTTGGAGGCATAGGAACCACGGCCAATCAGCCGTACAGTCTGTTCCGAACATCTATATTCTAGTTGTTTTTATTGATTTTTCTCGTGCTTCGATACGCTTGATCATCAGAAACTTATCGCTAGGCTTGAAAGCACTGGAACCCGAGGTGGAATGCTCGACTGGTGCACGAATTATCACAAGGGCCGAACTTGTATGGTCAAAATAAATGAATGCTTAAGTGACCCTGTGTCTGTATCCTCAAGTACGGCTCAAGGTGCAGTTATTGGTCCTCTCCACTTTCTCGCTTACGTTAATGGAATGTCCTTCAACATTGTAAATCGTACCAATTCGCAGACGACACGTGTATTATATCTGCAGCAAAAGATCCATACGAAGCACTAAATAATTTACAATCGGACTTGAACAGCTTAAACATGTGGTGTCATGACTCAGGACTAGTGTTGAATGCATCCAAAACTAAGTTATAACACATAATCCTTTCAACACGAACTGATACAATCGTGCGATTTAACCACGATTGAATTTTACCCTTAACGCCGATTGTTGCGGCTTTTTCAGGCGATCGTGTTAGACCAGATTTTTTTAAATTCGCTTTCTAACTCGGCAGGATTTAAGATTATCACCATAATATATTTAAAAACATCATAGCTCATGAGCACAGTTGCCACCACATAAAGAGTTCCTTATCCTGTAACTGCCCACCAATCGAAATTATAAACTCCTTCGTGTACCTTGGATTAGTTATTGATAATACGCTTCATTGGGAACCACAGGTTAAAAGAGTATCATCAAAATTCGGATGACTTTTAAAACTATAATAGCATTATATAATGCGTTTGCTAATTCTATAGTAAGCTACGGTCTTTCCGCTTATGGCCTGACCTTTAAGTCATACCTAGATAAAATATATAATCTACAATTAGTATATTAAAACAACAAAAAAAAGCATAACATAAAGCAGCAGTTTGCATTAAACGATATTAAGCTATTCCAACATTGCAATATTATATTACCTGTTCACGACCAGTTTATATTCCAGCTCCTCAAGGAAGATTTTTTAAGATTTTTATTTTTTTAGATCAAATGATTTTGTTTTGTTTATATATTTTTTACGCAAATTTTGTTGCGAACAAATTACAAAAACACAAATGTTTAAAAAAATCAAATGTTGCCTTTGGCTTTCAAAGTAAAAAAGTAAATAGTGTTGAACCATTTCGGCGGGCTGGTTAGAACACGATAGCTCAATTGGGAGCACCTGACCCGGTATGTCAGAAGGGTGCAGGCACAAATCCTGCTCGTGGAACTTTTTTCAACATTTGTGTTTTTGTAACTCTATCAAAACTTTTGTGGTACATAATGAAGGAACGCGGGCGAACATTGTAGGCTTCGCTACAACTGATGGGTATTGGCTTATCAACACGCTTGTCAAGCGAACTGGTGATCATAAACTCGGGTTATGCATTGAAACAGAAATAATTCTTTGTCGCACCACCAAAAACGGAATTCCCTCCCAGCACCCGTGTTCCCTCCTTCCAACAACATGGGGTCATGAGGCGTGAAGAAGCAATTTGCGAGTCGGCAAGGTGAGAACGAATAGTGAGATATCCTCCCGCTTCACTAGCTGTGAAACATCCATCATTCTCTGCTTCTGCTTAGCATTAGGCATATTAGCAGAGTCATTTGCTTTACCTTCTATAAAAAACCGGCCAAGTGCGAGTCGGACTTGCGCGGGTTCCGTACCATTGTCTATAAAAACGGCAAAAAAGTCATGTCTGTTGTAGGTAGACTTGCCAACTTCAAAATACGAGTTTGCGGGAAATGTTGATTTCAAAATGCGGGACAAGGATTTAAAAAGCGGGTTCTAACGAATTTTGTTTAGAATACAAAAACCGTGAACTTTTCTTTGCAAATCAGGATGAGGAGTAAAATAAAACACATTGTTAGTTAAATAATAACTTTACTAAAAAAAAAAAACAATAATAAACTATAAGTATAGTGTAATTTACACTTTATTGTGAAAACTATAAGTTAAGTAAGTAAGTAAGATAAGTTAAATGAGTATTTTTCTTGAGATTTGGCACTTTTCAGGATTTTTTTATTTTTAAGTACAAAATTGTAAAAATCTTTGCATGAATGATGCAAAGATTTTGCTTTGCTCAATGGTTCCACAGCAGTACTCTCTGGTCCACTGTTTACATTTTCCATTTTCACTAGTCTTAAAAGTACCGGATGAAGGATTCGTACCAGCGCGTTCTGATTTGGCGTTATGACCTGACGTAGATGGTCCCTTGTGCTTGCGCAAGGATGTCTGACACCTAACTTTATAACCGTAAGGTTTTTGGGGGGTGTCAGTATAAACTTTAAAGTCGTGTGTAGCGAGGTGTGTGTGTTTTTGCAACATTAGCCGCTCCTCTGGTTCCGGTAGTGCAGCGCTGTTCCCGGAACACGACCTGCGACGAGCACAGATCACTTGGCGGGCATACACTGCCGCACGGTGGTCGATAACCAGGCGAGCTCGGCTCTACCACTAAATACTCACCCAGGGGTCACATGTAGGGTCACGCGGGTACACACCTATGGATGCGAGCATTGTTATATCCCAAAATTTTCATAATCATAATCATCTAGAAATACAATGTCTCCGCCTCTCCGTTATGAATTCGCCAGAGGAAAAAAATCATAATGTCGTAAATGGAATTTTCGAAGATACATTTGGCTTGAAGCAAAAGATCGTGGTTAGTCTTTGATTTCCAATTGCATTTAAACAGTCAATCGCCGAAGTTATCTTGAAAATAATTGGACAGCAACGGAGAACCTTGACCTCGTTTTACCAATATATACCTGGTTTACTTTTATATCGCAAAAAAACGAATTGGTATAGGATTTGAACCCGTAGCTTCTGGTATTCCGACGATTGTCTAATGGAGCAGCCTAGAATTGTAGGTGCGTGTTTGACCTTATTGTCTTATGGTTTTTTTATGCAAGACTAAATAAATGCAATGTTTACTGGTAACTGTTTCAATACTTTTTCGGTATTAAAAATATAATCATATGTTTTTATAAATACATAACAAATTGGACAGTCATTATGTTAGTAGTTCTATAATTAGGATCACTAACATAAAGATTTGTAGTAATCTAAATTTTACAAACAATTTGGTGTGACTTACCGTGGTACCAAAAGACAAAGTGAAGCGGCTCCTACCAATAACTTAATCATGTTATACAAAATAGGTACTTTTATCCTAAGAGTCATGGCTGTTCAAATTTGAAGTAGAGCTATACTTGTTCCCTGTGTGGTGCCGGGGTTAAAGAATTGCACCACCCCATCTCTTCCCGTGGGTGTCGTAAAAGCCGACTAAGGGACCATTCCAGAGGATGGGCAGCAGCATCTCTCTGAGGTTACCCTTAACCTACTGCGATCGCCAACCCGCCTGCCAAGCGTGGCAATTACGGCAAATACCCCTCATATCCTTGGGGGAGGCCTTTGTCCAGCAGTGGACGTCTTTGGCTGAGATGATGATGATGATACTTGTACAGGTTTAAATTACAGTAATACTGGCAATTGGAATCATTTTTAGAAGTAAACGAAAGCGCACCAGCTGCATAATTGGCTGTCGAAGGAGGTAGTAATGCGGAAAAGTTGGTGGCACCTGCTCACTGCTTACGACTCACTCTTCACGCCCCTGGACCACTACTATGGATTCTTGTTTTTTTTCGCCCCACGGGAATATGGACACTCGCCAGACACCGGTAGACGGATAAGGTGAATACTACATTTGTTCATCTCTCAGGCTGGGTCTGCTATGTCAGAATCCTTTCTTATTATTCTTTGCGAGAAAGCATTTAGCTCACATCTCACCTAATGTTATAAATCAAAGGCGCGCGGTCGCGCGGGGGAGTCCGCCTTGAGCCAGCAGAGTGGTTGGTCATTGACAGTGCGCGACGCGACGGTTTTGTGCTCCCGTTTTTATTACGTATTTTTTGAATATAATTGAAAGACCAGGTGGTTTTGGTAGCCCAGGTAGAGTCCCCTGTGTACCTAGTGTATCTAGTGGTAATAGTTTGGTGCGATTTAAAACAAGCCCCACTACCAACCAAACTTATATAAGTACCTATCTCGTATAAAAATGGCTATTATCTATCTATTTCTTTTTGAAAAAGTCAGTGTTGAAAAATTTCCTACACAACAATATTTGCTTAATATTATATAACCATAATCTATCTACAATATCAACCATAAATTCCATTTTTTTTGTAAAATCAAAAAGATGAAATCAACATGGTTCAGTGTATTTTAGATCGCAATAACAAATCTTAGTAGGGGCTTGTTCCCCCTCCAGAAACGAAAATAATCGGAACACTCGTCATATAAACACATTGATTTTGACCCTGAAATATTGGTTTTCCGTGCTCGTGTTTCCTAAACAACGTCCAATAATTTCGTTTCAATATGAAGCAAAAAAAATAGTTATACTTTGCTTCGTCTTCGAGATTAGAATAATTGTAGTACACGAACCGTGTGGCCATTCAATCACTATATAGTTGAGAAATACAAATAAAATATTTAAAAAAATAAAACATTTTTGGATCAACTTACTGTTTGTACTTCTCATCTGGCAACATCTTTGCCGCCATTTTCATTCGCGTTCCAGTGCCTGGCCGTTCAACAGGTAATACCGTGAATATCAACTTTAACCAGTGTTTTTTTACGTGAACAAACATGCCAAAGCGTAAAAATAAAGACAATGATGATTACATTATGCGTAAAATCAAAAAATTGGAGAAACTGTTACAAAAACGTTCCCGTAAAATCTCATCGAGTTCATCTTCAGAAAATTCCAACCAAGCGTTGTCATTACAAGAAGGTATTTTACGCAATGTCTTTTTACAATCTAATACTATTTTATTATTTTTTTATATCAGTACCTTTAGTGTCGAGTACACTTCATTTGAGAGTGTTACCTTCACGACAATATACATTGAGGTTAGTTATTAAGACTACCGCCTTTGTATCGAATAGCGAAAAGTGTTGAGATTATCCACTAATGATAATTCCTTCATGTTAATAATGTGAGTTCAGGTCTTAAGCTGGTGACCTATATTTATGAACGTAATTTGAGCTCTTTTTTTGTCTGTTTTCAGACAACCAACCAAACGAGTCTATTTATGAACCAGTCCTTACTGACACCATAGATGACGGAATAATAATATCCGAGTTATCTCGAACTGATATGCAGAACTCCAGCTCGCAAATACTTGAGACTGATATACCTTCGACTTCTGCAGAGCCAAACGAAGATGAGTCTGCCTTAGATGAAAATATACTCTAGCTTCTAGGTGAAACTATTTAGAAATTTTTGCAGCGTATTTTGATCTTAAAGTTTGCGAGTGATTTGAGCGATTGTCAAGTTCTCCTTCGTGTAGACAACACAACTGCCATTTCTTATATAAATGTAATACATATGTTTCTTGGCATAGAGACCCAGGCGCTCTTGCAGTCAACACATTTACTCTAAATTGGCACGGATTAACTTTTTATGCTTTTCCTCCAGTTTCTGTTATTTTAAAAATGGTCCGTAAAATTATCACGGATAATGCTGAAGGCATAGTAGTTGTTCCGCTCTGGCCCAGTCAACCATGGTTCCCTATATTTAAATTGTTATGTCGAGATATGATTACTCTTGGAACAAATTCAAAAACTTTGATATCTGTCCCCAACAGACAACTGCAACACAAAGTTTTTCGCTGGTAGCCGCGAAATTATCCGCGCTGCACTATCAAGAAGGTGCATCCCTCCCAGCGCATTAGAAATCATGTGTGCTTCATTATCGGACAACTCAATCAAACAATATGGTGTTGCTTTTAAAAAATGGTTCGTATATTGTAAACATCACTATATTGACGTTTATGAGGCATCAGTCCCACATGCTATTTCATTCCTAACTGATTTTTTTCATACTGGTGCTCAATACAGTACATTAAATAGCTATAGATCGGCATTATCTCTAATTGTAAGTACTAGAATAGGATCTCATGATAGAGTAACAAGATTATTTAAGAGTTTTTACCGCCTTCGTCCACCACTGCCTAAATAATGTTACCTTGAATCCATCTACTGTTTTAATCTTTTTAGATAATTGGTACCCAAATGAAGATATTACTTTGGAGATTTTAACCAAAAAGTTGTAACATTGTTAGCACTTGTTACCGCACATAGAGTGCAGACTTTAAGTAAAATTAAAGTGTCAAACATTGAAATCAACAATGAAAATATTATGATCTAAATACCAAATCTTATAAAGTCTTCATGTCCTGGTTCATGTCAAACCCTGACTAAATTTGCCATTTTTCAGAGAAAAACCTCAGATATGCCCAGCCAAAGCATTGCTGGTTTATATTAATAAAACAAATTGTATAAGAAGAAAGGATCAGTTATTCGTTAGTTTTAAAAGCCCACATAAACCAGTCTGTTCCCAATCTATCAGTCGTTGGGTAAAAGAAGTTTTAAGTAAGAGTGGCATTGACAATAATATTTTCTCTGCCCACTCGACAAGACATGCATCCACATCTTTTGCCCATAGACGTGGTGTTAGCCTTGACTTGATACGTAAAACTGCTGGTCAGATTCATCCTGCGTATTTGCTCGATATTCTCAAAAATCTTTGATGCAAGATAACAAGAATGATTTTGCAATGTCTATTCTTGATCGTAATATTGATACATAATAATCAATGGAATCAGGCGTTACTTTGCGGAAATCCATAGTACAAAAAAATGTAATATAAATAATATGTAGTGTTAATTCCGCTAACTCACTCGTTTATACAGCTTGGATGCAGTACGCACGCACCGCCCTCCCGCCCGCAGTAAGTTTGCACATGCAGGAGAAACAAGGGTGCAAACGAAAATGCACACCAACACCGCTAACCGATAACCCGACACGTGTTTTGCCCCTCCACGGGGCATCCTCAGGAGCTCTCGACCAGTCGAACAGTCGAACAGACGAGTGAGTGAGTTAGCGGAATTAACACTACATATTATTTATATTACATTTTTTGTATTGATATTTGGTGTAAATGTGTAGGTACTGGGCGTTGATTCACAAATAATAGTCTGGCTTACTTACGTAAGGTGGTATAATCTTTGTCCATAAAACAATACACGGAATACACTCACATATAGAAGGAGAATAGCGTTAAGAAACGTACACAGCACAGTTTAGGAAGCGGAAGGAAGAAAGTACAATTAACAAACAAAAGCGGAAAGCGTTTTAAGCATAAGCTATACGTTGTCGCGACAATAAAAGCGGGCAGATGAGAGGCATGCGCTTCGCGTCGTGTTAGGGTCTCGACTGGCGTACGTGCGCAGGCGCACCACAGCGGTCGGGCGGCGGGGCCCGAACAATAGGCCTACTTTGGTGATGCACGTTTCCAAAGCACGGCGCCTCGCTGTCTGGTAGATAACATTGTCGCGTGTTATAATGATTGTAAATACTGTGTAATTATTAGAATTACGAATAAATATGTTGTTATTATTGTTTAGTGTAAATAGATATTTAAGTGTAAGTGTAAATATGATTAAAATAGTTTCAAGTTAATTTAAATAAATATAACTAGACTAAGTAAATGTTGTAAGTATATACCTTTGTGTTAATACATAAGTAAATAAGTAATGTTAAGTAAATGATATTTATTTTATGTAAATGTAGTATATATATTTTAGTTTGGCAATGTGGGAGTAGCCCACATCACTCCCCCCCAGAGGCCTAGTCAAGGACGATAATAATCTGGAAAACGAACTTTTCTACCAGAGCGTGTAGTTTTTTGTAATTTTACAGGTGTATGAGAGGCCTGTGGTGGTAAGGTGGGAGCTTTGTCTACTAATGTAGGATGCGGAGAAATAAAATGATCTGTCGGATTGTCATCAGCCAGTGTGAATGCAGGTTTTAGGCGATTTATAGTGACTGTGACTTCCTTTCCTTTGCGAAGGATTTTAAAGTTTTTATCTCCCCGTGTTAAAACTTTGTATGGACCGGTATATGCTGGTTGGAATGGAGCACGCGAGGCGTCATCACGTAGGAAGACGTGCTCTGCAGTTCCTAGCTCCTTGAAAATAAATATCTTGCCCTTGCAATGTCGCGAAGCTGGAATTGGTTGTAAATTTTCGGCAAATGAGCGTAACCGTGCAGTAAAATCTGTCAAGTCAGTGGTACCGGTTACACTTGAATGGAAAAATTCGCCGGGTAGTCGCAACGGCTCGCCGTACAATAACTCCGAGGAGGAAGCTTGCAAATCCTCTTTAAAAGCGCTTCGGACACCAAGAAGGACCAATGGTAAGCTTTCGGTCCAATTAATGTCAGCATGACATGTGATAGCAGCTTTGAGCTGCCTATGAAAACGCTCAATAAGCCCATTACACGCAGGATGATATGCCGTAGTACGTTTGTGTTGGAACCCTACAAATTTTGATAGGTATTGGAACAGTGCGGATTCAAATTGCCGTCCACGATCAGTAACAATATCTATGGGGCAACCATACCGCGCTATCCAGCATGACAGTAATGCTTTGGCAACAGTCTCTGCAGTAATGTCAACAACAGGAACGACTTCGGGCCACCGAGTGAATCTGTCCACGGCTGTTAGACAGTAGCGATAGCCACCAGAGAGAGGAAGAGGTCCTATCAAGTCAATGTGCACGTGTTTAAACCGCGCACGAGGCAGATTAAAGTTACCTATTGGTGCAGAAACGTGCCGACTTACTTTGGCACGCTGGCAGTACAGACACGCCTTAGTCCAATTTCTGACGTCTTTTCTAACTCCAGGCCAAACAAAACGTTCTGCAACGAGTTGAGCAGTTGCGTTGGCTCCGGAGTGACTTAAGGAATGGAGACTATTGAAAACTTGCTTACGAAACATTGTGGTAACGAATGGCCTAGAAGTCGATGTACTGACATCACAGTACAGCGGTTTACGACTTCCAGGTAATACCACTTCTTGCAAGCGGAGTGAAGACGAAGAGTCTGTGAGATATTCAGCCAGTTCAGGGTCAATTGACTGAGAACTTGCCAGATCCGTTAAATTAATTGGTGCCTCCAGTTCCTCAACACGAGATAAGGTGTCGGCGACTACGTTGTCTTTACCGGAAATATGCCTTATATCGGTCGTAAATTGGGATATATAGTCCAAGTGTCTGTATTGTCTTGGCGAACAGTTACGTTTACGTTCGCTGAAAGCATAACAGATCGGCTTGTGGTCTGTAAAAACAATAAAGTGCCTCGCCTCAAGCATGTGACGAAAATACTTGATAGCTTCGTAGATCGCCAGGAGCTCACGATCGTACGGAGAGTACTTTATTTGAGATGGGCTTAGCCTACGCGAGAAAAAGGCTAGCGGTTGCCACACACCTTCATGCAATTGTTGTAAAACCGCTCCCATGGCTATCTCCGAAGCATCAGTGACTAATGCTAACTTGGCTTGGCAATGAGGATGAGCGAGTAGTGCAGCGTTAGAAAGGCTTTTCTTCGTCTCTTCAAAAGCCTTTAGTGCATCGCCAGTCAAGTTGATGGGAGTTGAACCCTTGACTGCTCCAGTAAGAAGCGAGTTAAGAGGGGCTTGGGTAAGAGCAGCGTTGGGTAAAAACCGCCTATAAAAATTTGCCATTCCCAAGAATCCTCTTAATTGCTTTACGGTCTTTGGTGGTGGAAAGTCACGCAAGGCTTGAACTTTGGTGTCAAGTGGTCTGGTTCCGCTCTCCGAAATGCTATAACCTAAAAATGTAACTTCGGAAGCTCCGAAGACACACTTAGACGGGCTTATCACCATACCATATCCACGGAGCCTGGTGAAAACTTGTCGCAGGTGGTGCTCATGCAAGATCTTGTTCTCCGAAAAGACTAAATAATCATCAACATAGCAGTACACGAAATCCAGCCCACGAGTCATCTCATCCACGAAACGTTGGAACGTTTGGCCAGCATTGCGAAGACCAAACGTCATGTAAGGGAATTCATACATACCAAACGGAGTAGTGATGGCTGTTTTCGGTATATCATCCGGATGCACTGGTATCTGATTGTATGCCTTCACGAGGTCCAGGGTACTGAAGATTTTGGACCCTGAAATGCTGTGCGTAAAATCGTGAAGGTGTCTGATGGGATACCTATCGGGAACTGTACGGGCATTGAGCTGTCTATAATCCCCGCAGGGCCTCCAACCGTTATCCTTTTTTGGGGCCAGGTGCAGGGGTGAAGACCAGGGACTCTCCGAAGGTCTAGCTGTACCATCCGCCAGCATAGCCTCGAATTCGTGCTTTGCTATTTTCAGCTTGTCTGGAGCAAGACGTCGTGGTGCGCTAGAAACAGGAGGGCCCGGTGTTGTGCGAATGTGATGTTGTGTGTTGTGAGGTATAATGCGTTGAGTACCAGCTGGTCGTGTTATTTCTGGAAATTCCTGAGAAAGCAAGCGATGGAAACGTGACTCACCAGTCAACACCTTGACTGAATTAATAATGCTATTATCAGGAGCAAATAAAGCAGAAGCAGTAAGGCTAGTAGTATTATCTACAAGTTTTTGATTTCTACAGTCTACTCCAAGATTATAAAATGCTAAAAAATCTACTCCTATAATAGGTTTAGTAACATTGGCAACAACAAAGCGCCAAGGATAAGCTCTACGTAAGCCTAGGTCTAAATTTAAATAATAGTAACCAAACGTGTCGATGGTCGTCCCGTTGGCTGCGGAGAGCTGGTAGTTGGTTGGTGCACGACGTTCATGTAGCAGAGTCCGGGGGAAGACACAGAGATCGCTGCCAGTGTCGATTAAAAACTGAATCTTCGTCCTTCTGTCGGTAATGAACAGGCGACCAGAGGATGGGCTATCTGCTGTCGCCATTACCGACTGCCCTTTGCGTTTCCCGATTTCCCATAATCGCAAGGCTTAATACACTTATTGGCCTTGTCTCCGTGCTTAGAGTGATACCAACAGGTGGAGTATCTTCTATATGACGACTGTGATCTGCTGGATGATCGGTCACGATGTCTGCTGTGGGAACGGGGTCTTCGTCTGTTCTGCATGGTCAAAGTCTTGATCTGCTGTCGTAGCTCGGCGATTTCTCTTGCCATTGAGTCAAGGCTGGAACCAGGGGAAGATGTAGAGGCCACTTGCGACGTACATGGGGCTATATCTCGAATCCGGTCAGCAAGGTCAGCTAAGATATCAATTTTTGCAGAGGGTTGAGCAGCCAGAACAGTCTGAATATTGCCGGGAAGGCGACTCGTCCAGATAGTGCGAAGAAAGTCTTCAGTGATTTGGTTTCCAGCGAGGCTCTGTAGGTGTCGCAGAAACTGAGAAGGTTTGCGGTCACCTAGCTCTTCATGCATGAGTAGCTGCTGCACTTTCTTCTCGTTAGATGCGCTAAGCCGTTTAATGAGCTCAGATTTAAGCTTTTCATACTTGTCGCTAGCTGGTGGATTTGTGATAATGTCCTTAACCTCCGTTGAAAATTGTCTATCTAATTGTCCGATGACATAATGAAACTTGGTAAGGTCATTATTAATGCCTGCAATCTGGAACTGTCCTTCAATTTGCGAAAACCATATCTCAGGTTCCTCCGGCCAAAAAGGTGGAATTCGCACTCCTACTTTAAAAATGTCGGATGACGTATGAGATGGTGCAGTGGAAACGCGCTCTCCGACGTCCCGTTCAACGTGGTCTCGCCTAGGTCCGCCGGTAGCCATCTTATTACTGCGTTTAATTAATGTGTAGGTACGTACTTTTCTTCACCAGCGCTTGATTGTGTCCAATATAGGGGTCACCAGTTTGGTGTAAATGTGTAGGTACTGGGCGTTGATTCACAAATAATAGTCTGGCTTACTTACGTAAGGTGGTATAATCTTTGTCCATAAAACAATACACGGAATACACTCACATATAGAAGGAGAATAGCGTTAAGAAACGTACACAGCACAGTTTAGGAAGCGGAAGGAAGAAAGTACAATTAACAAACAAAAGCGGAAAGCGTTTTAAGCATAAGCTATACGTTGTCGCGACAATAAAAGCGGGCAGATGAGAGGCATGCGCTTCGCGTCGTGTTAGGGTCTCGACTGGCGTACGTGCGCAGGCGCACCACAGCGGTCGGGCGGCGGGGCCCGAAACTCATTAGTGCGCCGAACAATAGGCCTACTTTGGTGATGCACGTTTCCAAAGCACGGCGCCTCGCTGTCTGGTAGATAACATTGTCGCGTGTTATAATGATTGTAAATACTGTGTAATTATTAGAATTACGAATAAATATGTTGTTATTATTGTTTAGTGTAAATAGATATTTAAGTGTAAGTGTAAATATGATTAAAATAGTTTCAAGTTAATTTAAATAAATATAACTAGACTAAGTAAATGTTGTAAGTATATACCTTTGTGTTAATACATAAGTAAATAAGTAATGTTAAGTAAATGATATTTATTTTATGTAAATGTAGTATATATATTTTAGTTTGGCAAAGTGGGAGTAGCCCACAGATACATAATAGGCCTATGTCCAGCAGTGGACTAATATAGGCCGATGATGATGATGATGATGATGATGATGATGAAATGAAAATGGCGGCAAAGATGTTGCCAGATGAAAAGTACAAACAGTAAGTTGATTCAAAAAAGTTTTATTTTTTTAAATGTTTCATTTGTTTTTCTCAACTATAGTGATTGAATGGCCACACGGTTCGTGTACAAGTATTCTAATCTCTTCAGACGAAGCCTTCGTATATTTATGATAGAACGTCACTTCAGGTAAGTTCGTTTAAACATCAATTCTAAGTTATTAGTTTAAATCGTACTTGTTGTCTGAAAGTTATCACTTTTTACTGTTTTCATTAAGATATGTTTTGACAACCAAGTGTTTATACGTTCAAACTTACGAACGTTAAGTGATAGATAGTTAAATAGATAGCTGTCTATCTATGTTTCCACTTAAAATATTAATTACAGTTTAGTATGCCACGGTGGAGAGTCGGAGACTCATGAATAGCCGCTTATCACAATTACTTCTCAAAACTTTATGTCGCCTCGAGGGAGTTTCGCTTCATTCCCGGCGAGAAAATATAACGACGTGGTTTATTCCAATTCAATCCAACAAGAAACGATTGAAAGAGGCGCAATTATAATTACTCAATATCCCAAGAAGTACCCATATAATATTCTAAACATAGAAGAGCCATTTAACCTAAATTCAAACAATAATGAGACCGGTTATTTAAATTATTATTCAACAAATTGTTTTTCTCCGAGCGCAAACAGGTTTTTACAAAGTTTACAATAATAATTGGAAGTCAACGATACAAGTTAGAAAATAATTTACTAAACCAAGGCATATTTTGCCTGGTCTGCTCTAGAAATCAGGAGGCTACGAGTCGTGACGCTAAAAGCACAGTTTAGCAAGCATACAGTTGCGCATCGAAGGTACTTTCGCAGAGCAAGGGAGGGGAACCCGCGGGGAAGCGAGCGCTGCGGCGAGTGTCCCACAAACAAGCGCAGTTTGTGGGAGCTACCGTGAAGGGCAGCCACGTGATCGTACTGCGTATTTTAAAAGTTTTTTGAATTTACGTTCAGTGATTCCTATTGAATATAATCGTGCATACACGTTGTTCTGTATACGGTTGTAATTCGACGTCGAAACACAACAAGATTTTAAAATTTCATAGATTTAGATGACTAAATAGTTTATTTTTCTTTTTACCTATTTTAATTATTTGCCAACTTCTCATTGATTAATAATGAATGTTTTTACAACACATAATTATTAACTAATACAATTACAAACACTAAAATTTTCTCTTGTTTTTATTTCGTATATCTACAACAGCCTCCATATATTTTATCAGGCTATTTTTGTGTTTTTTATTCTCAATTATCAATTGAATTGAATTTTTGTTAACGAGACCATCTATCTTTTACTCTAGTTCTTGTTTCGCCTTGGCGTTTATTGGGCATTCTGTTATTAGATGTAAGATGGCATCGTTAGCATCTGTATCACAGTTGCATAACGGGATCTCCTTACTAAATAGTTACTTCGTAACTCTAATTCCAACCTAGCGGGTTTTTCTAGTGTAGGTATATCTATTCTTTACGGCGCAAGCTCTTGCGCCTTTGCGCATTAAACTTTTTTAATAATTATTTATTATTCATTTTAGACATCATGTTTCATAGAGCCATTTACTGCTTAAGACCTACACAATCGACATCTAAATAGAAATAGTGTAAGTTTATTTTTTCAAAACAACCGGGTTCGATTCCCGAGCTGAGTACAGGCTTTTTTTAAATGTATGAATCCAGTTTTTCTTTTTATTAAAATCGATGTCATGGTTCCTAAGAACAGATCTTCGTATGTCTTATAGTTTCAGACTTTCCTATAATGACCGATTTAAATGAGACACCCTGTATATACAATTTGTGGGAGTGATTACGTGAAATGTGACGAAAGTTTGATGTGAGAGGAAGTCGGGGAAGCGCGCAAGCGTTCGCCATTTAGTAACTTTAAAATCAAAATTAAGATATATTTTTTTTAGAATTTACGGTTAAGCACAGTGCCTTGATCTCACCTGATGTTGGCCTTGATAAGGCCAATGGTGGAAGCGCACTTCACCCATTACTTCATATTATGAAGAAGACATATTATTGTTATTATCTCTTTATTTATTTTTTTACATATTAATTTACATTTTTAAATATTTTCTAAAAACAAAACAAATATTTAAAAATATAAAAAATAGGGGTCCGCCGGCATCGGGACCAGGGTCCAAACTACCGGTGATTAGGGCTCCAGAGACAGGAACCTCCTCACAATGCGTGCCGTATCGAGGAGAACTCCTATTCTTAGAACACCTATTCTTTTTAACGGAGACGCAGATAGCAGCACCGTCGGACGTGTCCTACCTTAACTACCCGGGTTACTCTCTTGAACACAAGTTCAGGAAGTACGCTGGCGTTTGTGTGTACGTACGCGATGATGTTTGCTGTAAGCGTCTCCTTGGCTTTGAAAAACCTGGGTTTTCCGCAATCTGGATTTTGATCGATACCGGAGTGGATAAATTTATCTACGTCGGTGTTTACCGTTCGCACAACAGTGACCAGGAGACGACTAGGCTCATGGAGTATCTAACTGAGACAGCAGATTTAGCCAATCAAAGGTACCCTGCAGCGGAGCTCATTTTTCTTGGGGATTTTAATGCTCACCATAGTGAATGGCTGTACCCGTTTAAGAAAACTGACCATGCTGGACGTGAAACACGCAAGTTTGCATTATCGCTGGATCTTACCCAGATGGTGAATGTTGCAACGCGGGTACCCGATGTTGTTGGCCATACGCCGAACTGTCTAGATCTTTTGCTGACAACGAACCCTACCAATCACTCAGTATCGGTCTCAGCCCCGCTGGGAACGTCTGATCATTGTGTGGTAAAATCCGTGTCAGTCTGCTCGCTTCCTGACAACAGCCCCAGGGGCACGAGGCGTGTTTGGCGATACGAGTCAGCTGATTGGGACGAAATGCGACATTTCTTTGCATCATACCCTTGGCGCCAAGTGTGTTTTTCTTCAAGCGACCCCTCTAGTTCCGCAAATGCGATCGGGGAAGTGATTCGTCAGGGAATGGAATACTTTATTCCGTTTTCCGACATCTCCCAAGGTCACAATGCCCAACCTTGGTTTAATGCGGACTGTGCTCGCGCAGAAGCGCGTAAAGAATCCGCTTACCAAGCCTGGGTGCTTGCTCGTGACCGCAAAGTACGGGCTCGGAGGGTTCGCTTGAAGAAGAAGGCCTTCAATTCTGCAGCTAAGTTTTGCAAACGAATGATTCGTAAGGCGCGATACGACCATGTAAGCCGCATAGGAGCCAGATTAGCATCCTACCCAGCTGGTAGCAAGCAGTTCTGGTCCCTGTCCAAGTCGGTCGAGTCAAATTTCTGCCGCCCCAATTTGCCTCCCATGCTGCGACCTGATGGATCGTTGGCCCACTCTGCAACGGAGAAAGCAAATTTATTTGCATCTCTGTTCGCTGGTAATTCACGTCTCGCATCAAACCACGCAAATCTACCTACGGTACCTCATTGTTGTGCTTCCATGCCAAGTATCACCATTCACATCAGAGAGGTACGAAAATCTTTGCAAAATCTTGACGTGAATAAGGCCAGCGGCCCGGACGGAATTCCAGCAAGAGTGCTTAAACTCTGTGCGCCCGAATTAGCTCCTGTTTTGACGCGTCTGTACCGCCTCTCTCTTAAAATTAAAACGGTCCCTAAGTCCTGGAAGTTTGCGAATGTGCAACCTGTGCCCAAGAAGGGCGATCGTGCCGACCCTGCCAACTACAGACCAATCGCCATCACCTCCATACTTTGTAAAGTTATGGAAAGGGTACTAAATAACAAGCTGCTGTCGTACCTAGAATCCCATGACCTCCTTAGCGACTGTCAATATGGCTTTCGTAGAGGCCGTTCCACGGGGGACCTTCTAGTTTACGTCACACATTGCTGGGTGAGGCAATCGAGAAGCAGGGTGAAGCGCTTGCCGTTTCGCTTGACATCTCGAAAGCCTTTGACCGGGTCTGGCACGCTAGCTTGCTTAATAAACTTCCAGCGTATGGCATCTCTGCTGACTTTTGTGTCTGGATATTAGACTTCCTGAGTGAGCGGTCAATTAGAGTGGTTATTGATGGCTGCTCTTCTGACCTCATGGCTATCGATGCCGGGGTTCCTCAGGGATCCGTCCTTTCTGCGACCCTCTTTTTGCTGCACATTAATGATCTGCTCATGCCCGGAATTATTGGGTATGCAGATGACAGCACGGTCTCAGAAAGATATTTGTCCAGAGCTAGAGTCAGCATGAAAGAACTGTGTTCCTTGAGAGAGGCCATGGTGGAGCGGACAAACTTGACTCTAAGTCGTGTCTCCCAATGGGGTGACAGTAATTTAGTTAGTTTTAACGCCACCAAAACGCAGGCATGTCTGTTCACTGCTAAAAGGAGTCCTTTTAACCTGACTCCTACTTTCCGAGGTATGACTGTACCGATTACCGACAACCTTAATCTCCTAGGCATGAAGTTGACTTCCAGTTTGAACTTCGGTGACACCATCGAAATTAAGGCTCAAACAGCGGCAAAAAAACTGGGTGTCCTAAATAAGGTTAAGCGATATTTCAAGCCGGGACAGCTTCTAACTTTATATAAAGCGCAAGTCCGATCGTGCATGGAGTATTGCTGCCATCTTTGGGACGGTTCAGCAAAATACCAGCTCGCCGCGCTTGATTCGGTGGAACGCAGAGCCAGGAAAATTATAGGTGACGATAACCTTGTTAAAACTAAGCTTCACAGTCTCGCTCACCGCCGCACAGTTGCCTGCTTGTCGGTCTTTTACAGGCTATACTTCGGAGAGTGTGCTATTGAGCTGCATGAGCTCATTCCACCTTCCCCATTTTACCATCGAGAATCCAGACGTACGGCTGGCTACCACCCTTACCTGGTTGATATTCCACTTCTGCGCACTAAGCGTTTTGCTTCTACATTTTGCGTACAGCCAAAGAGTGGAATTCCCTACCGGCGTCTGTGTTCCCGAGTGCATATAACCCTAAAGTTTTTAAAGCCCGAGTGAATAGGCTATTTCTGGGCAAGCTTGTTCCATCGTCGGCCTCTTCTTAGCCCTAGGGATTAGAATGAGGCCAAGAGCAAGCCCATCTCTAAATAATAAAAAAAAAAAAAGAACTGCCTTCTGAATCAGGCCCTTGATCCTTTTCTATATTATTATTATACTCTTTATTTATTTTCTTTCTTAAAACTAGATTTTTACAATATTTTAATATAAAAACAATAAAACATTATAAAAACCTAATCCTAGAGTACCGCCAGCAGCGAGGCAGGGCCTAAGCTACCGGTGGTCAGGGCTGCAAAGTGAGGAACCTCCTGACAATACGTGCCGTGTCAAGGAGTACTGCCTTTTGCATCTGACCCTTGACCTAACCTTTCAGCGAGAGCCTCTCTAGGTGTTGATCGAGGCTCTTAGCTAAAAAACCGTTTGCCTAAACGACTATCGGTACAATAATGGTTGAATCCACATCCCACATGGCGGTAACCTCGTGAGCCAAGTCAAGGTACTTATTGAGCTTGTCCTTCTCGGCTTTCACGAGGTTCTCATCATGAGGTATGGTGATATCAACCAGTATTGCCCGGCGCTGGGATCGGTTGACCACCACGATATCAGGCTTATTGGCGACAATTGTCCTGTCCGTGATGATAGAGCGATCCCATTAGAGCGTTGCATGACCATTTTCGAGTACTGGCGCAGGTGCCTTTGACTATATACATGTCATATAATAGAATATAATATAATAGAATATAATAGAATATAACTTATAGTACGGCACCTCCGATTCAATAAGGCTATATCCAAGAGCAAGTTGCTGGTGAATTCTTATTATTATGTGTGACTTAAGTGTGTGACATATTGTGTCATTTATCAAATGTCTTCTAATGAGTATTTACATGGTATTTACTGCATTATCTTTATGATTAGTAAAAAATATACGTAATTGTGAACTCTATATTCTATTTTATATTGTAATATTGATTTCATCCATTTCGTATGTAATAGACTTTCAAACTATAATAAAGTTTACTGATGATAATAAAGGTACCAGTTGGTAGTCGATTCCACGCAGCAGCAGCAGACGACATGCTGTCGCGACACTACTGTTTTCTATGTATTTCTATGAAATTCCCTCCCTAGCTAGCGACACGAAGCTAGCGACGCGTTGTCGAGCGGCAGACGACACTGTCGGTCGACCGCAGATCAGTAGTGCCGCTGACGCCGGAGCAACGACACGTCAAGCGAATTTTTTATTTAAACGACAATACTCTCTGAATTCTTTCATATCGCTTTTTAAATGTTTATTGATCAGTATTGAATAAGTTTTCTCACTTGCTCTGCATTTCGGCATAGGACGTGTGGCTTTTCGTCTTTTTCTGTATTATAAAAACAAGTCATCATCGTCTTCTTCCTCTTCTAATAAAAGATATCATCATCATTATCAGCTCATATTATGTCCCCACTGTTGGGACACAAGCCTTCCCTATGGATGGATAGAGAGAACAGGCCATAAAACCAGTAATTTTATAAAAAAAATAATTATAAAAAAAAATCCTGCTCGTGGAAATTTTTTCAACATTTGTGTTTTTGTAATTTGTTCGCAACAAAATTGGCGTTAAAAATTATATAAACATTTAAAAAATAATTATAGTTATACATAGCGCTTGCGACAATTAAGACCGCAAATTAAGCAGATACTAACCAAATTTTTTTTATAAAATTACTGGTATTAGTTATCAAAATATGCAGCAACTAAATTACGAATATTGATGTTACCAATATATTTGAGTGATTTCAAAACATATAGATTAAGTAATTTCATTGTAATTTTAGCATTAATGATTTTTTGGATGTGTTTTCGTAAAGAATTACGATCGAGTCAAAATTGCACAATCGTGTTTTTAAGCAAGGGTTTTAAAGACAAAGGCATGAAGTTATCTAATATATATAAAACCTATGTCGTAAGAATCATTATTAGCTAAGCTAAAAACTTATCTATAAATATGTACAGTTTTACCAAGGTAAAACAGTAGAGTAGTAGTACAAGTACTCAAGGCTTTTATTTCCAAAATTGAAACTAACCTTACAGGCAACATTAAAGCTTTTTGGAGGTATACTAAAACTAAACGCATAACTAACGATATCCCAAGATCAATAACTTATGAATCGCGTACAGCAACTTCCGGAATAGATGTTGTGAATCTTTTTTCCGAATATTTTTTCTCTGTATACAGTTCAATTGATTCTACTTCCAATGATTATGTTCCATCGTTTCCTCGCTCAAACTACAGCTTGTGCTCATTATCGATCTCTTCGCATGATGTTCTTAAGTTACTTTCTAAACTGGATATAAAGAAGGGATCAGGACCTGATGATGTTCCCCCAGTTTTTGTTCGAATGTGTGCCTCTGCGCTAGTTACGCCATTAACGATTATTTTTAATAAATCCCTAATTAGAGGAGTTGAGTTTTCCCTAATTTATGGAAGATTGCCAGAATAATGCCTATTCACAAGACCGGTGATAAAAACAATGTGTCCAATTACAGACCTATTAGTATTTTGAACTGTTTTGCTAAGCTCTTTGAAAGCTTAATTTATGACCATCTTTACAGCCATTTTAAACATATGATCAGTAGGTGTCAGCACGGGTTTGTAAGTGGTAAATCTACAGACTCTAATCTCTTGACATACACGAGTTATCTATGCAGAACATTCAATAAAAAATTACAGGTAGATTCAGTTTACACTGACTTCGCAAAGGCATTTGACCGTGTTAATCATACTATACTTCTTGCAAAACTGCAGCATATTGGTATTCACGGAAACCTTCTTCGTTGGCTCCATTCTTATCTATTAAATCGTACTCAGCTAGTTGCTCTATATGGTTACGAATCGACCCCATTTATACCACCGTCTGGTGTGCCGCAGGGTTCGAACCTGGGTCCTCTGTTATTTATAATTTTTATAAATGACCTCCTTGATATGATGACTTGTGAATGTCTTGCCTATGCTGATGATATAAAGCTTTTTATCGAAGTGTCTTGTATCGAGAACTGCGCGCTTCTTCAGCATAATTTGGATGTACTCAGTGAGTGGTGTAAAACTAATTGTATGTCCTTGAATATCAGTAAATGTCATTACATCACATTCACAAGAAAGAAAACGTGTATCACTTTTCCATATTCTATCGACGGGACGGCCTTAACCCAGGTAACATTGGTAAAGGATTTGGGAGTATGGTATGATCCCACATTAACTTTTAAATTTCAATATGAGACTGTCGTTCGTAAGGCTAAACGAATGCTTGGTTTTATCATGCGTACAACCAAACCTTTTAGAGAACAGAAATCTTTAATAATTCTTTTTAATTCTTTAGTTCGTACCCAATTAGAATACTGTTCATCTGTGTGGTCACCAATTTATAAAATAGATACCAACAGAATTGAGTCTGTACAAATGCAGTTCTTGAGACAAATGTGTTGTAAGTTCGGCTTGAGGCGTAAGCTTCCAGATTATCTCGATCGACTTCAGCATTTTAAATTTTATAGTTTAGAGAATAGACGTAAAATCCGAGATCTCTGTTTATTACATAAAATCGCAAATGGTTCTTTGAGTGATGAGTTGCTCCAATATTTGTATATAAGCACCCCTAAACGTATGTTTCGCAACCCTCGTTTGTTCAACGTCCCACTGTCCAACAATAATGTTTCTCAAAACAACCCACTTTATCGTATGTGCGAAGCCTATAACAGTGTGTGCACTGAGCTCGATATTTTTCATCAGAGTGCTAATTGCTTTAGGAATAACTTGTTTAAAATTACTATTAACCTCTCTACCGCGGAGCGCAGAATGCGGAAGTTCCGCGGAAGTATTGCGTAATTTGCAAAATCGCGAATACCTAAAGTCGATATCCACTAAAATAATGAATAAGTTGCAATTAGATCATATTTTATCATTTTGTAATTACTGAAATAGTTTATTAGTTGTAAATGATCAAACTATTTACTTTAGATTTTTTATAAACAAACTTCTTCATACAAAAGTAGGCTCTATCTAGACGACATAGAGTCCATAGAATTCGATCGCTCAATTGTCAAAATTTGACATATTTGACATTGACTTTTTTAAAAATTTTACGCACAGAGCATATAATTGTTGCGGGTTTTAGTGTAGCAAATTTACTCTAGTTTGTCTATAGCCAAACTTCTTCATACAAAAGTAGGCTGTAACAAATCCATAATTGAGATTATAGTCGCGTGGTCGGGTGCGGTGACATGACACCGCGCGGGATTTGACGGACTATAATGGCCGCGGTGTCATGACACCGCGGCAAGGTAGAGGGGTATCGTATGTGCGAAGCCTATAACAGTGTGTGCACTGAGCTCGATATTTTTCATCAGAGTGCTAATTGCTTTAGGAATAACTTGTTTAAAATTACTATTAACTAAAACACTGTATTTAATGCTGTATGTTGATAACGGACTTTATTTTTTATTTTAATGCCGTGTACAATATTTAGGTTAACAAATTGAGAAAGAACTCAAAATGTAAATGTATGACCAATTGAATGTTACAGTTTGTTATCTGTTTTTGTACAATAAATAAATAAATTAGTAATTCTAAGGTGAAAGTAGGTGAGCGATTTTTTCCCAGTTTATTGTAAAAAGAATATATATTTTTAATAAAAGCCTATATTTCAAAATCTTTATTTACTACCTCATACACTACTTTACACCCATTCATAAACATATCACAGCCCAACACTCAGAACAATAAGAGGCCCAACACTACACAAAACAAAACACACACGCGTAATTATGTGTCAAGCGCGCGTGTGTCAAACAACTGAGTGAAAAATTCAATTACCTATTATTATTCGGGGACTTCTTGGCGGGAAAGGGAAGAGTGATGTCTGCGGTTTTGCTTTATTTTCTAAAATTTGTGTTATGTCGAATATTAATGTAAAATAATGGTGGATTATTAACCGTTAAGTGTTCGTAAGTGCGCATGAGTGTTGGCAAATGAAACAAAACAGTGCAACTTCACATTTAAAATTCTCTCAAGAAGTCTGCCCGAGGACTTAGTAAAGCCCCACATCTTTACTGAGGTAGGTACTCGAGGGCTTGTAGGGTATATCATTTCTCACTTCTCATTTCATTATCATTCATCATCATCTATACAAGAAGGAAATAATGTTTATTTTTATATTACTTGTAAGAAAAAATACTTTGACACTGGCTAAATGAACTAATCGCACGAAGCCATCAACTAAAGGAAAAAAAAATATTATAACTCAATTTGAAACGCAAGTGACATTATTTTCCATCCTTGTTCTACTAACTACGTTCTGTGAAAATTTGAACGGGATTGTTATAGTATTCACGCTACAATCGACCGATAAAGACGTTCAGAAAAAAAGTGACCAGTGACACAAGGGTATTTTGAAAGTGACCTGTGACATGTCGCTCGTTGGAGGGGAAGCACTGGGTCGGGCCAAACTAGATGATCCCACGAACAAACTCACTAACCTAGTCCATATTGTTAATACCTAGTTACCTACTGGTTCAAGGGGCAATGATGCTAACACCCTCAATTAGAATACTTAAACCATAGATGTTTTATAGACTCTAACTGTCGCACTCATAGAAGTCAATTATCATTAATGATTGATTACTAAGGAAGAGAAATCTAGTTAACAGATAGACACCGGGTACCGTTGCGGTGACATGTGACAGACATTCGTAGTTAAACTTTCAGTAGCACGAGCGTCTCGTCTACGTGCGCAACGTTAACAAACAATAATTGCATTGGCACACAAATCTGTTTTAGTAATATGCG
The DNA here is from genome assembly GCA_947562085.1 of Eudonia lacustrata. Classification (NCBI taxonomy): domain Eukaryota; kingdom Metazoa; phylum Arthropoda; class Insecta; order Lepidoptera; family Crambidae; genus Eudonia; species Eudonia lacustrata. The sequence continues at coordinate 50,608,538 of OX387339.1, read as the reverse complement.
TGTGCTTAGTTTTGTGTCAGCCGCACTCAGCTCATAGATATGATATTTAAGTAGACTGTATTTCTCAGGGTAAAGAGTTGGTCTGGATAAATGACATGTCACTTTGGATCACTTTGTATCGTTTTATAAATTGCACAAATGAATTTCACTACATTTAAATAAAACCCGCAATTACGCAGGCGAGAGAGAGAGCAGATGATAATGCGGGAGCAAGACAACGTCTATTTTTTACTTTTTATTGTCTTATATTGCTCTCAACAACTTTCAATTGTTAATTATGTACCTACAAAACAAAATAATAGAGAAAGATAACAAAAACAATAGTGTACGAAAGCACTGCTTATCTCTTTTTTATATCGGTTTACCTGTCAGATATAAAAGAAGAGACAAACGTTCTGACAAGACTATCTGGCACATCGTAGGGAGTGATGAAATAGTCCTGACTCCTGATCACCTTAACAGTTTTGATTCGTTCCTTTCTCTTGTAGAAACCCTAGAAGTGCCTCCTCTGTGAAAATAGCGCGTTATCCGTAAACTTCAAGTTCACAATATGGACACACAAATCACCGCCAACACAAACCGCTATTGGCAGACGCGAAATCGTTTTAGTGTGACGCTAATAGGATAGAAGCTATTTTTCACATCACACTATATTGAGTCGTATATCGACTTACGCGACTAACAGAGCTTGGCAACATTGTTGTGTCGAGAAATACAATCAGAAAATAGTTTTTCTTTCGATTTTTTTTCCCTTTGAATCATTGAAAGTATATGAATCGACTAACCTCCTTATTCATAAAAACTATTTAAGCATTATTTAGTTAATCATTGTTTTGCCTCTTTTTCTCAAATTCAAAATGACGTTTGTGTGACGTTGACGAAACAATATTTAACTAAATAATGCATAAATAGTTTTTATCTACACTAATGTTGTAACATTCTACTTATGTTTCCAATACTTGACTTATAATTACTACTGTTATAGCGCAGACAACAAAACACTCAATTTAAGCAATTTCACATGATGGTATAATATCCACATCGATATCGTAAAATCTCATTATAACATCAATAAAACGCGACTAATTAACCTGGCGAGCCTTATGTCAAAATCCTCATACAAGTTGTATAAAATTTTGATATTAGGCTGGCTTTTGAAAACAGATAGGTTAAACGTGAAAACTTCGTCGAAACTACTAAACTTACATACACAAAACTCTTTGGTAAGATCTTGTGCCAATTAAATTAAAAAAGAACAGCGCGCGCTCGCTCCTGATTGGCCCTGCGCGCGCAGCTGCGCTCTCATTGTTAGATTTTAATGGCGGCAAGTTCACTGTGACAATACACGTACGCGTGAATTTAATGTTTCGCAATGTGTTTTGTTTTTAAAATACAAATTAAAAGTTAAAAATGGACAGCGACGATGATATTTGTACGCCTCCGGATATTCTAGAATTGGCAACAAAAGTAACTCACAATCTTTTGCCAGAAAAATCTAGAAAATTACTTATATGAAAAAGAATATAATAACTTTTTGGCATGGAAGATCGAAAAGAAAACTACATCATTTTCTGAAAATGTCATTCTTGTGTATCTCAAAGACCTCTCCGACAAATTCAAGCCATCTTCTATGTGGGCTAAATATTCTATGCTCAAGTCCACACTGAGTATCTACAACAATATTGATATCACGAAGTATTCAAAAGTCATAGCGTTCCTGAAACGCAGTTCAGAAGGACACAAGGAAAAAAAGTCCTTGACGTTTACATCAGGTCAAATAAAGATGTTCCTGAAAGATTCACCAGATATTTTGTATCTTTTTGAAAAGGTAAGTGTATTTTAGTTCTGTTATTTAATCTACCTAGTACTTATGTACTACACACGCAAGTTATCTAGACACTCCGTTTAAGCGCTTTGTGTATAAATTAGGTAGTAGGTACCTACACTTTACTACTTCATAAATCATAGTTTTTGCCTTGGCTATGTACCTCAAGCTTATTATGTCGTTTATTGTTACAGGTTGCACTAATCTTCGGCATAATGGGGGCATGCCGAAGGCAAGAGCTATACAACATCCAGTTCGATGAAGTCTCTAACATAGACGACAGTACAATCATGGTGAAAGTTTCGAAAACAAAAACGAAAATAGATCGTTCTTTCGTTGTGACGGGCAACTGCTATGCCGTATGTAAAAAATACATGGAACTTCGACCCACCCCCTGTCGAAACCCTGCCTTTTTCTTGAGCTATAGATCGGGGAAGTGCGTCGATCAAAGAACTGGTATTAATAAATTTGGTGCTCTGGGAAAAACTATCGCAAGTTTTTTGAATCTGCCTAACCCAGCGTTGTACACGGGGCATTGCTTCCGGCGCACCTCGGCGACCCTTCTCATAGATAGCGGTGGTGATTTGACCGCACTGAAACGACACGGGGGGTGGAAGTCTTCTACTGTGGCTGAAAGCTACATTGATGAGTCTTTAATGAATAAAATTCAAGTCTCAAATACGATCTTGCTTACTTTGCTCTTGTTGTTTGACTAATTGCATTAGTGAAGATAAAGTAGTGTATGCAACTGCATATAACACGGGTATTAAAACACTCGTTACTATTATGAAACTCGCTGCGCTCGTTTCATAAACTCACACTCGTGTTTTAATACCCTTCATTATATGATAGTTGCATAAACTACTATTATGATTAGGGGGGTAAGTTGATAATATTAATCGGTCTCAAACCCAGAAGTCCAGGTTTTTATTACCTGGGTAGGGTAATAAAAATCTGGACCAAACCATACCAAATACTATAAAATGTATTTTATAGTATTTTGGTATGGTTTGGGTCAGGGCTGGTTTCAACTCAGCCTTACCAGCTCATCTTAATTAAGCCTATCGCCATTAGCACAACTTTTTCGGCTCAATTTGAATCTGGATTCACCTTTGAAAAAACAGTGCCCGACTAACAAAAGCATTATAACGTGGCTTAGATTTCGAACATGTCCCGTTCGTTTGCAGACCTTTTTAATAACCATAGATAATAACCACAAATAATAAATATTAACAATATAGAATGTAGGATGTTAATCTTATTTCGGGAAAAAGTATAGGTACTACTACCTAATAAAACAAAAGCGGTTTAAATGTACAATTCATTTTATCGATTTCTAACATCAATCAAATTGATGTAGAGATTTTTAAAAAACAACAAAGCAATTAACAGTTTCGCCCGCCACTAATTAATTAACAAACAGTTGCCCAAAGTGGGGCGGATGTTTCGAATAATAAATTCAATTTTCCAACTCAAATTAACTATTGGTGAAACTTTTGTGTTTTCGATATGTGTATATAGGTTCCTAGGGTTTAATTTAATTATTTTTGTGTGTTCTTTTTGTCGAGTAAAACAAACGAAACAAATGAAGAAACTTACCGTGTTGTGAATTTTTAAAGGTTTGATTTTTCCTTTCGATGTAAGAAATTAAGCTTATCAACACTTCTTTTGTCAACTAGTAGGGCACGGGGACACGCACTAGTGCGTGATGCCGTTCGCTCTAGAATACCTACCTCCGAAGGTGATTCGTTTCACACGGCTTCAGTAACCCTTTAAGTTTCTCGCCGCCCCCAAACAAGCCCGGTGAAGCTGAAAATGCCGTCTGAGGCAATCAGCAAACTCTCCAAAAAAAATTCATTTGTCAATCGAGCTCAGTTCGTTAAACTATTCATTTGTCAAGCGAGCTCAATTCGTTAAACTATTCATTTGTCAATCGGGTTCAGTTCGTTAAACTCTTTCTGATTACGATATATTATAAACATGTCGCTTTTTTATATGTAATCATTATCACCACCAGCTCATTTGATTTCCCCACTGCTGGGACGAGCTTTCCCTAAGGATTGATAGGGAGAACGGGGCCATTAACCACCACGCGGGCCTTGGCGGATTGGTGGTTGTTCAAAGTACGTTGTTTTTATATTAGCCCTTTGTTAAGTCATTTTCTTTTTCTTGGCTCTCGCTTTTTACATTTGTCAGTAAGGTAAAGTAACATAATTATCCCAATTGTGGATTTCGTTGTGTGAATTACATACCTACAATGAAAATTATTCAAAAAATGGTGAGCAAATGGCAACTCATCCTTAAAAGAGATCTTTTCCAGCCAAGCTAATGAGGAATGTGTGTGCAATATATAAAAACGTACTTATCAATTAGGCACAATAAGTAGGTACTTTTATTGTGTTGTTATTATATGATATTGTAATTAATGGCTTCGCGTAATTTAAAGTAGTGTTATATTATTATAAACTAGATTAAGTTAAAAATGGAGTCATAACACGGATTATTACAGAAAGAACTCTGGTGAAACTCTTTATATTATTTGAAAAGACAGTGTTGCAAAAATTCCACGAGCAGGCTTCGAACCCGCACCCCATGACATGCCGGGTCTGGTGCACTACCAACTATGCTATCGTGGCTCAATCCAACTCGCCGAAATTAACTTATCAAATTACCTTATCAAACTAGATGACTTAGATACGGGTAAACTAGTTTACTTAGTTTAGGTATCACTTCGGTTATTTTACACTACTAACCTTAATTTTAAAACTTTACAATATAAACGGAACCCTTGTAATGCATTATATTATTATGTAGACAAATGTTATTTTATAACTTTTATGTATTTAGTCTTAAGTTTTACACAGCAAATAAATTTATTCTTATTCTTATTCTTATTCTTATTCTTATCTATTTTATAAGCCAAAGGATCCCTATTCAATGTCGACAACTACGTCATCAAAATTTTTCAAATATTGAAAGATCAGTTAAGAATTATTCAAGCTATATTTATGATTATTTACATATAATTGTACGCTAATATTGTTACGAACAAATTACAATTCGATTCAGGTTCGAATCCCGCTCATGGAATTTTTTCAACACTTTTTTTTGAAATTGTAATTTGTTCGCAACAATATTTGCATAAAATTATATGTAAATAATCTTTATACTAGTGGGTTGCCCGCAAAACTTCGCGTTTATTCAACAGATTTTTTAGGAATTTCGAAACCTATGACAGATTTCTTTATTTTTCTGCACATCTACGTTTGGAGCTCTTTAAAATGAGACCTTAACCGATTTTTTATGTACAGCTATCGTCCCATAATCACTGGGACAAAAATCGGCTTACGCTATTAATATATTACAAGATTACTAGTGGAGCTGGCGGACTTCGTACCGTTTTGACAGTTTCCATCAAGTGATTAAATTCTATTTGGTTTCCATGACAACAAAACAAACAAATAATTTTGCATTGGTAAATTAAATTGTCGTTTTTAGTGTATTTAGTGTGATTTCCGTGGGAATATCAGGATAAAAACTATTTGTATGCCGAATTTCATCCAAATCCATCACTACGTTGCAGCGTGAAGAAGGAACAAATATACAGACATACATACACACAAACTTTCGCATTTATAATATTAGTGTGATGCTAATAATAAGATTCGTGTTCAATCTGCCAAAAAACATCTTTTGTCTGAGATGATGATGATGATGATGATGATGTTAGTTACAAAAGGTAATACTGTTTTTAATTGCAAGTTATTGCTCTCACATTACTTATAATAGAGCAAAATGAAGCCATCATTCGCCAAACCGGGTGTGGTCATAATCACGACCACTCTGTCAAGTGTAATTTCAATGTAAACAATAATTTAATTTGTAATGTAGCTTTGTGCATGTAATGAAGCAATCAATTGTAATTTTTATCCTTATTTCTTTTTTAAATCACTGTTCTGTTTAGCATGCGTGAGTACACCATTTTTTTGGAGCTGCAACATATCGTGTTTGTTTTTGTTTGAATTGTGTTGTTACCTCTGTGTGTGTACCAAGAAATAAATAAAAAAAAGTACCCGACTAAGAAGACGAAGATACATTTAGATAGTATTGTTGTGATTTGATGAACTGATCAAGCATCTTTCCAAACAAGGGACACTTTCCGAACACTTAACCGAATATTTGTTTAATTTACTTCATTTGAAGTCTGGCTCACCTACTCAATTTTATGCTTCAAGAACGTTGGGGTCTAGAAATCAATACACCTGAGTATGTCTGAAACATCGTATTCAAGTTTTACATGAGAAAATAGAGCGTTCATTTCTCCACAAAATGTTTCTTTAGATATAATGTTTTTTTTACCTTAACGGTCGTAACTTATATGTCTCCTAAAACTTATAAAATAAAGGCAATAAAATGCACACCTGTTGGAGTCAGGTCATAAATGCGATTATTGTCAAAAGTGAGTTATTGATTACAAAGAATTTCTGGCATGTGTTTACATTTAGTGCAGCGTTGTCGTGAACGTGGCTCAAAAAGGTAGTTATATCTGGGTTAAAATGACCCACATAGGGCGTTTATGTTGATAAGGATTAAGCAAGCGCTAGTGCGAGAACGCCTAGTTGGCCAGTTGATCACGGCCCTTATTGGTCAATAGCGTTCTGAATTGCTTCAGAATTATCCTTTATGTTGGTATTGCTAAAATCAGAAAAGTTATTAAGATAATGCTGAGGCAATCAATTAAAATCTAAGTAGAAATGTTCATAGCTTGTGCCTTTAATGTCGTTATTGTAAAGAAAATTATGTATAAAATGATTCAGAGCGTCATACATGTAAGTGTCGCCATTAAAATATTTTTTATTTTATTTTGGCACCTAATGAAATGTATTTGTAATCCAATGATATATTGAAATATAACATTTACTTCTATGATTGCATTTCGTCATTGAATATAACAATGGCTTTTAAATCGATCTCCTCATCAAAACACAATTTCTTATTTGTATAGTTGTTAAACCGCGTGTACGCAAAAGTCAATCTATGCCTAATCTTAAAGCAAATACTATTGCACAACAGATTTAAGGTACTCATATTAATAAATCAGTTCATTCTACGCCCAATTCCAATCAGGCAAGTATGTGTTGATGTTCATAATAACCTAATAATAAGTAATGATACTTCTTAAAGTCCAGTTCATTACACAAATAAGAAAGGAGATACCTACTACAAAATAAAAAATTAAGCCAATACTTCACGACCATTCCCAATGCGTCTGTTTCCATAAAGTTGGTGGGAGTAAAAAATCCACCTCCCCGCCCCGAGCTAAGAAACTCCGGCATTAACTCTTAGTTAGAATGTTGCAAAACTGAAAAACGCAGCACTATTTGTCACGCCGACTTTGCGTCACGGACAATAACTTCACGCTGAGAAATCCCGCACCACCTCTTTGTCACATTTTACAAAGAAAAAGTATTCCCCTTTATTTCATTTTGCCGTTCGCCTTTAGCAGGAATTGCAAAAAGGCACGGATTCTTAAATATAGATCCGGCGACACTACGTCGTAATGCAAACATCCCGAGCGCTCGCCCGACTCGGCGACTTGGACATTTGTTGCCAATTGAACTTTCTATGGTAATGGAACAAGTAACGAAACTCTTTTGTAAGACAGACTTGAATATTTTCTAACACACTTATTATTCCCACTGAGTTATACCATACCTACTAGGAACAAGTAATTTTGATACTTAGTAGGCAGCTGATGCGCAAAGGTGCAGATAACCTGTTATCTATTATGGATATATTGATGGGGGATTCGTAATAAAAGACTTCCGTCAGTTATACCATTCAAAACACAATGATATAATCGAACATGAAATAATCGACCACTGAATATATGGGATGAGTAACCGCAGTCGCTCATTCCGCATAGATCGTCTCTCACATTTCATTTGACCCAAATTGGAAGATTTACGATCCAGTCGTCAAATTGAATACACGCTGTCTGCCAAATGTCAATTATTATTAAGGAAATTTACGACATTACGAATAAGAAAACATGAATCTAAGAAAGGCCTAAAATCTTTTATTTATTTCCGTCAATCAATAAATTCACTTTCGTTTTTCATTCAATACATTCTGAGGGGAGAAAAGAGAAAAGTAATCTCGCGGATTGGGCTCGAACACGCGAAAAAGATATTGGAAGCCATCCGCGAAATAGGCACGTTTTTATTCTGTCAGAGATTATCCTCCATATATTAAGAAACAAACTTTGGTCTCCAGTGTTATTCTTCATTGAATAACAAATTACTTACAGCTTTTGCACAACTTTGCATACTCCTTCAAACTTCGAATATCTATTATATTTTGATATATTACTTTACGAACCACCTTCATCTCTATCTATCTATCGAATGTCAAATTATCAACAACATTAACAGTAAATTTCCAGCTTAATACGAGTTCTGCGATCATATAAATCATTCGGAATATTGTCATTCAAAGTCGTCAGAGAGAACCCAGATAATATATCCTATATAACCTAAAACCATTTCGTCATTATACAAAAACTGTCCCAAAACCGCAAAACGCAAACATAAACCATTTAGGTCCAAGTATGGACAACAACAAAGAAATTTCTTCAATAAATGTTCAACCCTATGCTGTATACATAAAGTTCAAAGTCTATTGAAAAAATTTGACAGTATGTGGTAGTCTGATGTGTATATAAATGTTTGTTTTTACATAAGTGTTTATTACATACATGCTTTATAGTTACTACCTATTTAAAAACCATTCACGAACTTACGAGTATTCGAAAAATGTAAAAATAAACCTATGCCTCTTGCGGAATAATTGAATAAGCCTCACCAAGTGTGAGAGAGGAGTATAAAATCATTCATAGTCAATTTTAGCTTAATATTTTCATTCACTTCACCTATTTGTATTCATAGGGAAATTTCTCTGAATAGATAAACGGATAAGAAGGGTTTTCCGCATTACGGCGAGGTCTGACGAATGGGCGACGAGCGAGGCGTACCAAACTTACCTATCCGTGAATTTGCCACAATACTCTTCATTTTACCTTGTTTGATAAAAATCTTATAACGTTTATATGTAGATTCGCGACTTCGTTCCGTGTAAGTGGCAGTCATAGGCAAATCACATTCATAGATATCAGAATTTTATTCGTAATCTTAATCATCATAATGTTTAATTAAATATAAAAAGGTACAATTAAGAACTCTAGATCATCTCATTCTCTCATTGAACATGTTTTTGTTTTTTCATCAGCGTCTGTAAGGATATTGTTAAATGGCACTCGTTTACAACCAGCAACAAGGGCAGATTTCTCATTGTTGTACTATTAAAGTAAAATGGCCTGAGTTCAGCAGTGGGAGATATATATGCTGATTATAAAAGCGTCTTTAAGATAGTGTAAGGCGTATTAAGAAAGTAAATAGATAGCAAGATCTTTTAAAAACCTCCATATATCAATTTGGTAGTAACATTGACTTTTATGAATACAGAATATTTATATTCATAATTCTTCGTACTCGTATAATATGGTTTTAAATATCCAGAATATAGCAAAAAAGTTATAATCAACCTTTTCACTATAATGTGAAAAGTTTTATTCGAATAGTTACCCTCGTAGACTTAGCCCACGCTTGACTATGGCAACAACGAATTTCCAGAATTATTAGGATATATATCATAGCATAAACGTTTACCGTTGCCCATTGGTAGACATGTCACAGTCATATTGTATTAAATATTTTATTAGGCCAAAAATGCAATCAATATTATATAATGAATTAAAATTATAAATACAATTAAATAGAAAAGAATAGAATGGAATATAATGAATAATTTAAAATTATGTGTTACAAATATGCAAAGCGATAACAATAATAACATACATATTAATGATTTATATGTCGCACAAAAAGCCTTCTTCTGAGCAGTCAGCATAATGTCTAGGCTCCTAGAATGTTCCTTGATGCAGGTCTTTCGTAGACAGACATAGGTGCAATTGTTCTAAATACTTACTTAATACAGGGAACGGCAACAAAATAGTTATAAATACTTATTTATAAATACTAGTAGTGTTCATTCTACTAACTTATTCGTTTATAAATCAAGCTTGCACACAGTATACAAGCAGCGCCCTTCCGCTTACACATAAATGCAGAAGGAGCAATAAATATGTACCTACGACAAACCGATATCCGACACGTGTCTCACCCTCCACGGGGCGTCCTCAGGATCTGTTGACCGGTCAAGAGCTGCGCGGCGACCTATACTTTTCCGTCAGTTGCTTAGGTTCGTCAGATACTAACTGGGGTTTGACAGGGAACAGTGACCGCACCTTTTTTCTTTAATCGTTTAATATAAAGGTCAGCAACTAGTTTTGACTTTAGCAACGATTGAATACAGACCACCTTGCTTTCCAGTTGTTGTCTATGCCTACTACTAAATAAATTTGTCAGTTTGGCAGGTCAACCTACCCAAAACTGTTAAATTTCTACAATCAATTATGAACTTTATCGTTTGGTAATAAGGATCATTAATTGATTGGAGGATTCATTGGAGAAAATTGACAGGTTTGGGTAGGTTGATCTGCCGCCGTGTGTACATGCAATTTTTCTGACAAACTTTTTCACTCCGACTCACTGACACCAATTCTACGATTTTTGGAATTTTTGTCTGTCTGTATGTCCTCTTATAACTCAAGAACGGCTTGACCGATCTTGATGAAAATTTGTATGTAGTAAGAACATGAGATTGTGCAAATTATAAGCTATAAAAAAATTATTCACAAATTTTCGCACACTAGACGCATACGCATACTAGACTAGCTGTTATACAGCTAGTCTAGTATGATTTCAAAGAAATTCTATATTGTTTTATGGTGACGACAACTGGTGTCGAAAATTGGATTACTGTTTCGAACTCTGGTGGTGGCACTACGGTAATGTGAGTTATCTTCACTAACCAATCGAGTTATAACTACAATTGGTATGTGGTCGAAGCATCGCCATACGTATACGGGCGAGCTTGTAAATCTAACTTCGATTCTATGTAACCTACATTGAATAGTGAAAAAAAACTCTTAGGTACGTAGCGTTTTAAATTACCTACGTAACGGGGGCTTGCTAAAGGAACTGGAGCCAAATCTTTCCCCACAGTTTAAACATTTTAATAGTGATAAATCATTACGTAAAATCTTATTGCACATGGGAAAAAGAGCTTTTTAAAACCAAACCCTATCCGTACTGAATCCTTTTGTTATATGTCCTCCAATGGGCAACGGTGAATGCATTCAGTCAGACTATGATAATTTAGTAAAAGGATAAGTAGAAACTGTAACGTTGAAACATAACAATCGTTCGTATATTACTATATAACTATCTTACATTGAAAACACCACAGGAACTATGTAGCAAGCGCAAAGAAACATAGTACAAAAAGCAAGAAATTTAAAATATTTCATCAAATAATTTAAAAAATTACGTTCTCCATTTCCGCAGCAAAGATTTGCTCCGTTCAACTACAAAGTTGAGGTCACGAAAGTTAAATCAAGTATCAAGATTGTTTTTGTAAACTTAATTTTCCGCTTCCTCATAGGTACAGACAGATTACGGGCGAACTTTTAACTTTTCTTGAATTTATTTAGACGCGCTGTGTGAACTTTCCCGCGGCGCGCTTGCGGTCGACCGGACGCTTGTGCTAGATAAAACTGGAGCCACGTTCCTCGGGCCTCGGTTTTTTGCCGGACGTTGCCTGCTGAAAGAACGCGTAAGATAATAAATAAATAACTTTTAAAGACACAATAACAGAGCCAGTAATTTTAAATGATTGTAAAGGTTGATTGTTTAACCGCAAACCCTCGATTGAATTAAGTCATGCAATACCTATTAAGTATTCAATAGTGTACTCAATATTGGCCTCTTGAATCAATTATTTCACATAATACGGATCTAAATATTAAAAATTGTACTCAATATTTTCATTGCAAAACCTTAATGTGTACTTTAAGATGGTAACGAAGTATAAACGCCAAATGATGGAAACTGTCCCGCTCACAATTTAAGAAAAGGAGAGAGAAAGCGTACATTAATAAAAGTGAGGACTTAAATATGATAGCTTTTGATTATGGCCCAATCTCCTCAAGTGCTCTTGTTTATGTGGGAAGGCCTGGGCTTAGCAGTGGAAAGTTTACAGGATGCTGATTTGCAATTAAACTTAATTGAGACCAATTTGAGAGTATCTTATATCAGTGTTTACACCGATTTAATGCTATCTAGAAATCAACGAGGTACAATTTGCCAAAGAATTTTTTGCTAACTTTGTTTTTTGGGTAAATTTTTCGGAGCGGTTATTATCCGTTCGTTAAACTGTAAGAACAGTTAAGCTTTCCACCTTCCTACTTAGTTATTTACAAACCGAGTTGCCAACAAAAAAGTTCAAACCTATTGTATGAGTTCCGAACCAGAAACAGCTTATGAATTTAACCGGAACTCCTGGCCGCATACTTATATTTGCGAAATCAAGACCTTTCCTTATTTCAATGATACCTTAAAAAAATAAAAATATTTCCTAAAGTTTGGTTTTTATGGAAATTTATCACTTTATACATAAAAGACTAAACACAATACACGATATTTTACAAAAAACTGAAACATTACACTAAATTGAACACACAAAACACAATCCGTATAAAGTTTTTACATTTGAATATTACATTATTTATAATTTAGTGTACTGAAAGGTACATTTGTTACCTAATCAATCTTGCTATGCCACGCAGTGCGAATTCCGTACTTTCAAAGGCTTTTGTATAGTGGCTTGACGACCTGTATCAGACAGACTCCGTGTTCGATTTCTAATAGGGTAGGGAGTACGTATCATAGTAGGTACCTACTGTCGTTTTGGTTTGTGGGAAATTGTATCCAGAAATTTTATTACACTCTTACCTTAGAATATATATATAACGACTCTTACATACATTTTGTGACAAAGACAGAACGACAAACTGCCACTTAGATAAAAAAGCTATGAAACAGGCAAAATATTTATAATGTAAAAATGCTTTTTGAAATAGTCGAGGAAAAGTAGATTAGCGATGTAAAGTTGGTGTCCGAAGAGAAAGTTGAGATCGCGCCGAGGCGACACTTTGCGTTCACAGTCTAACTGCCGCGCTCAGAGACGTCAATTAACATTAATTTTAGGTAAGTACCTAGTAAAAATAAAGAATGAAAAAAGTTTATTAAAATTAAATGAAATATATTTATTAGGAACATTGACGGATAAGACAGACAGGTGTGGCAGTAAAGGGCAACGCAGATTGGGCGGCATGGCAAAAGATTTAAATTTTTAACAATGGACTTTCAAACATATCGAAATATAAATAAGACATAAATTCCCATGCTTTAAAATGATCCCGCGGCATCGAAGCCACGGGCTCCAGCGGCGGAATGCCACGGGCTCCCGCGGCGGGATACCGCGGCATGCCGTGGCGTACTGCGGTAGGCAAAGGCATGCTGAAGGATGCCGGCGCACGCCCGCCGTGACGTGTCGAAGGTAGTGTTGTAAAGAGCTCGAGTCTTTTAGTCTTAATTCGATAGGCTCGGCTCAATTTTGCAAGACTCAGTGAAGTAACTAAACTCGGAGTTTTGAGTCGAGCCGAGCTTCAGTCCTTTCACGAAGACTCGAGCTCCAAACTTAGACACAACAACACTATCAAAGCAACACGCCCGGTCTGCGTTTGCTGAGGTTAAGCAACTTTCACAAAGGCCGGTCATCGGATGGGTGACCAAAAATTTTTCATCTCGAGCTCCTCCGTGCTTCGGAAGGCACGTAAAACCGTTGGTCCCGGCTGCATTAGTATTTATTAACAACCACCAATCCGCACTGGGCCCGCGTGGTGGTTTAGGGCCCGTTCTCCCTATCCATCTGTTGTGTATTAGTCTATGGATTGTGCTACCTACTTGTGTGTCTTGTTGTAATAATAAGAATATCTAAGTGAGGGTACTTTAATACTGATTCACACTGTGAATTGCTCCTGAGCACAATACACGCATTGTCATTATATCTTGTTTTATTTAAACATAATAGTGGCGACGAGTTTAACAATGGACCGAAAATCAGTGAAATTTCATGAGTTCAATGTGAAAAGTGATAACTGGGATAGTTATATTGACCGCCTAAATTATTGTTTCGAAGCTAACGGCGTCATTGACGATGCCACAAAAAGAGCAAACTTTTACACTCTTTGCGGTACGGAGGTGTTTGAAACACTTTTAGCATTAATTACACCTAGAAAATCAAATGAAGTGACGTTCAGTGAAATAGTGTTAGTTCTTACTAAACATTTCAGTCCGAAACCAAATGAAATTTCAGTGTCATTCAAATTCTACAAACGTGATCAAGGACCAGACGAATCCGTGTCCGATTACATCGCACAGTTACGAAAAATAAGTGCCGGTTGTAATTTTATAAACTTAGAACGTATGTTGCGTGATAGGTTAGTGTGTGGCATGAGAGATAACAAGCTACAGTACGAACTATTGAAAAAAGACAATTTGAGTTATGGAGACGTGGTGGACGCCATGTTGTCATTAGAGAGCGCGGGGAGGGACGTTCGCATGATGCAGAGCGTCGTCGCCCCGAGCACTTACTATGCACCTGCAGCGAGCACGAGCGCGATGACGTCGCCGCCTAACGTAGAACCAATGGAAGTGAACGCTATCAAATCAAGAACTACGAGTAACATTAGACTTTGCTACCGTTGTGGCGAACGACACGGTGGCGATTGCCGTTTCATCAACGCGGTATGCCGCTATTGCCGGAAACGGGGACATATTGAGAAAATATGTTCTGCAAAGAAAAAAGATAACACCAAAAATCTTAATTACGCCAGTGAAGAGCCAGATTCGATGCTGAACGGTATATATAATGTAGATAGTTCACGGACACGAGTGCCGGCGTTCGAGTTGAAGGTGATGCTGGATGGTATTGCAGTGCCTATGGAGGTGGACTCAGGCGCCGCCTTCTCTCTCATCAATCAACACACGTGGTCGCGCTTTTGGCCTAGAGCGCCTCTGCGCCCGCTACACAACAGACTCTGCCCTTGGAATGACTCACAGGTGGTAGTGCTCGGACAAGCTACCGTGCAGGTACAATTTAAAGACATTAGTTGTGATCTTAACATTGTAATAGCTAAAGGCTCCGGACCGAATTTAATAGGCCGGAATTGGTTTAATGCACTTAATATTTCACTCAATGTTAATTCAATTTCTGAAGTCGATATGTCAGGGACTAATGATGTACTAGCCAAGCACAGTGAGGTGTTCAGGGATGGACTTGGTACATATCGGGGGGACCCTGTATCTATTCATTTGAAAGAAAATGCTATACCAAAATTTTTAAAAGCTCGACCCGTACCTTACGCTATTAAACATAGGGTTGAAATAGAAATAGATCGTTTGGTGAGTGAGGGAGTACTACGCCCCTCCTCGTTTTCAGAATGGGCTACTCCGGTAGTCCCGATTGTTAAAAAGAATGGCGACATTCGCTTGTGCGGAGATTACCGCAGCACGGTGAATCAGGCCACAGAGTCTGATACGTACCCTATGCCAACTGCGAGTGAAGTTTTCGCTTCAATATCTGGGGGGAGGTTCTATACCACATTAGATTTAGATCGTGCATTCACACAATTGAGGGTTACCGACGACACGGCACGACTTTTAACCCTAAATACATGCAAAGGCCTTTATACCGTACATAGATTAGCGTTTGGCGTTAAGGCGTGTCCAGGTATATTCCAGCGTCTAATGACGGCGCTGCTGGCGGGTATATCTGGAGTAGCAGTACTAATTGATGACGTCATAATTAGTGGCCGCTCTATGCCGGAGATGACACAGCGCCTTGATTCAGTATTAAGTCGTATTAAAAAAGCAGGTTTGCGTCTCAATCGCGATAAATGCAAATTAGCAAGAGAGCAAGTTGAATTTTTAGGCTTTGTAATTGACGCTAAAGGTATACACTCGGCACCAAGTAAAGTTGAGTCCATTTTGAAAGTCCCAGAGCCTAAAAACATACAACAGTTGCAAGCTTTTCTAGGCGTTTATAATTTTTATGAAAGGTTAATACCTCATAAAGCCACAGTACTCGAGCCTCTCCATAGATTGCTCGATAGGTCAAAGGAGTGGCAGTGGACGGTTAATGAACAAAACAGTTTCGATACTGTTAAACAGTTGATATCTTGTAAGCTGACGTTGGTACATTTTGACTTGAACAAACCGCTAGTACTCACTTGCGACAGATCGGATTACGGAGTAGGAGCAGTGTTGTCACATATCATGGAAAACGGAGAGGAATGTCCTGTGGCGATGGGCTCCAGAACATTATACACACACGAGCGTCGATATTCCCAAATAGATAAAGAAGCGACGGCCATTATGTTCGGATTAATCAAATTTCACAATTATTTAATGGGAAATTCTTTCACTGTTGTAACCGATCATAAGCGGTTACTAGGAATTTTTGACCCGAAAAAACCTATACCTGATGTCTTGTCTCCTCGTCTTACAAGAATAGCATTAGCACTAAACTCTCACAGTTATAATATTATATATAAACCTGGTAGTCAGATAGGTCATGCAGATGGCTTAAGTCGGTTGCCATTGTCGGTTCCAGAACAGCCAGAGACACCAATGTACGACATTTTACTTATGGCTGATTCACCTCACGAGTTTCCTATTAATGTTGAAAACATTATATCAGCTACCAAGCATGATAAAGTATTATCACGAATCTTT
Organism: Eudonia lacustrata; assembly: GCA_947562085.1. Lineage (NCBI taxonomy): Eukaryota > Metazoa > Arthropoda > Insecta > Lepidoptera > Crambidae > Eudonia > Eudonia lacustrata. Next base: position 50,591,894 of record OX387339.1, on the reverse strand, counting down.
CATTATATTCTGAGGGGATGGCCAGACAGGGTAACAGATGAGCAGCTTCGCCCATACTGGTTGCACCGTGCTGAGCTGTCGGTGCATGAGGACTGCATTTTACTTGGATGTCGCGTAGTGGTGCCACCATCGTTGCGAGAGACAATTCTAAACACTTTACATAAGACACACAGCGGCATCGTCCAAACAAAGGCACTTGCCAGAAGCTATGTTTGGTGGCCGCAGTTAAACAATGATATCTAGGCATTAATACAGAGCTGCAACAAGTGTTAAGAGAATAGACACAACCCACCTAAAGCTACTTACGAGTGGATCACTCCCACTAAACCATGGTCACGAATTAATGTTGACTTTGCTGGCCCTTTTCAAGGGAAGACATTTCTGATAGTAGTTGATGCACACTCTAGATGGCCAGAAGTCTTTATTGTAAATAATATGACCTCGAGTACTGTTATTCGCCATCTCCGAATGTTATTTTCTACACATGGCTTGTGTGAAGTTATTGTTTCTGACAACGGAACGCCATTTGTTTCAAATGAAATGAAACAATTTTTAGAAGCTAACAAAATTAGCCATATTGCTACTGCACCATATCACCCGTCAACTAACGGTTTGGCTGAAAGAATGGTGCAGACAGTAAAAGATAAGCTACGCAAAATGAATAACATGTCTTGGGACATTAAAATTCCGAATATGCTTCTGGGACTTCGCACGAGCCCTTGCAGTGCAACCAACAAAAGTCCAGCTGAACTTTTGATGCACAGAAGGTTACGAACTTTGCTTGACACCATTCACCCTGACAATTATAAATATCAGAACAAAGAGCAACAAATAATAAGAAACAGTGAAAAACGTCACAGACATGCTAACATAGGTCAGAATATTATGTATAGAAATTTCAGTAACGGACCACGATGGTTGCCCGGTACTGTAGTCAATAGAGAAGGTCCATCCAGTTACAGTGTGGCTACTGGAGATGGAACAGTTGTTAGCAGACACATTGACCAGTAGATTCACCAACGTCAATCTAAAGCAGGGGAGGTAAATGAAGAGGTTGCCAATGATATAGAGCAATTTGAGGAGGTAGGTGGTGTTTCACAAGAATCGGAAAATCAGGAAATCCTTGAGATACCGAGTCCAGACCAATGGGCAGAAATGTTAGGGATCCCCATTGATTCTGAGCCAGGATTTTCTGGCGGCAAATTGAAAAATAAAATGATAAGGCATGGTAGATCACCATACTCACGTACTGATACCCCGATCCGATCCGAACCCTTCGGAGACTCTGGAAGGGCACGGGGACGCGCACTTTTAAGTGTGCGATGCCGTACCCCTCTAGAAATCCTCCAAAGGTGATTCGTTTCAACACGGCTTGAGGTACCCTTTACGTACCTCGCCGCCCCTAAAACAAGCCCGGTGAAGCTGAAAATGCCCCTCGGCAACCAACAGTCTCTCTCCAAAAAAAAAAAACGTACTGATTATTGTAATTACATGAACTAGTTTATTTGTATAGAAATAATGTCATTGTTGTTACTGAATTACTTAGGTATATGTAAATGTTAATATAAATTAAACATGTGGTTACTTGTTTTGAAAATTATGATAAGTTAAGGATTAATATATTATGTTCTAGGTGAAAAGTATTATTATGTTATAAGTTAAGTTTAGATTATTATTAAACATACTTGGGGGAAAGGTATGTTGTGTATTAGTCTATGGATTGTGCTACCTACTTGTGTGTCTTGTTGTAATAATAAGAATATCTAAGTGAGGGTACTTTAATACTGATTCACACTGTGAATTGCTCCTGAGCACAATACACGCATTGTCATTATATCTTGTTTTATTTAAACATAATACCATCCATAGGGAAGGCTCGTGCCCCAGCAGTGGGGACTTTATGAGCTGATGATGAAGAGTAATATTAGTAAGTAAGTAAGATTGTCAATTGCATTTTATTGGTCATTAAAAATATTATAATTTCAATTTAGAGTACGGTATTTTATTATGAAGTGTATCAAGATAGTTTAGTTAAAAAGTTTCAAGAACTAGTTTTGAAAAAGAGTTAGACTTAGGAGTTGGACTTAGGTTTTTTTGAGAGAAAACTAACTCGGATTAGTAAATCCGCGTTAGTTTCCGCAATCCAAATCCGCATCTGCAACTCCTAGTTTATGAATGTCCCTAAGTCCAACTTAAAATCCCTAAGTTCAGTATGAAAAGCCCTAAGTCCAAGGTTTTCATGACCTAAGTCCATGAAACTTTTTACGATTTTCTTAAACAAAATAAAAATTATTATATTTAATTTAACCCTTACGAAAGAGGACCTTATGGGAAACATTTTGGTGTCACATGTATATTTTTATTCCATAAAGTAACATTTTAAAAGCAAAATAAAAAACTATCATCGCAATTTCTCAAAAGTGTAAATACGGACTTAGGGGCATCTTGAAATGGGCCATCCTTATACTTTAAAATGATGCATGAGGTGCGGATGGATGAATGAGTAGGTATAGTGAGTGGAATGTTTTGGTTTCGATACCTCTGAGTCGGACTCGTAGTCCTCGATGTACCTCTAACTACTCGAATGCTTGACTTCCAGGATATTGTCCTAGAAGGCAAGTTGAATGTATTCTCAGGTCAAGAATAACTATATGATTAATTTAGAATAATTATATAGTTTAAACTCTTGAACCTAAGCGTATACGGTGCTATCATCCGTAAACGGCACGATTGTGTAACTGTATGATCACTGGGTGTGTAACGAATTGAATAGGGTCCTGTATGGTATGGTATAGTGTGAAGAAATATTTCTAACTAAATAATGGAAATAATGGATGGATTGTTTAAATCTACTATTAACGGAAACGTATTTTGTGACTAAAAACGCACGTAAATTAAGCACACGCAAATAAATAAACACAACACAATTATTTTTACTAAATTAAACAAACAAACAAAAATGAAATTAAGTGGAGTAATCAAATATGCGGAGGAGGTTAAAGTTCTCTGCTGAGCGTACGTCGTCGTCGTACGGTGATGTCTACTATCAGCCTCTTCTGACCTCTTGAAACTGTTTATCCAAGTTATTTATTTGTTTCCAACTGTCCTGGATTTAGCCTGTTCGGGCGCCATGTGGCCTAAAGACCATTAAAACTCAGGAGATCCACAGGTAAATATTTAATCAGGTAACATTTTAAAACTAAGCAGAAAAGGAGAAAAACAATAAATCAGTACCTATTCAAAAAGTCTAAGCCAAAACGTTACTTACAAATATTTCTTATAGGATTCAAATTACCTAAAAAAAAAAAAAAAAAAAACACAATGTTGAAAAAATTTCCACGAGCAGGGTTTCAACCTGCACCCTTCTGACATACCGGGTCAGGTGCTCTTCCAATTGAGCTATTGTGGTTCTAACCAGCCCGCCGAAATTATTCAACACTATTTACTTTGAAAGCCAAAGGCGCCCATTCAATGTTAACAACTACCGTCATTAACATCCGATCATAATATTTTTACAAATACTAAAGATCAGTTAAGAAGTAGGCAAGCTATTTATAAATGTTTATATAATTTTTAACGCAAATTTTGTTGCGAACAAATTACAAAAACACAATGTTGAAAAAATTTCCACAAGCAGGGTTTGAACCTGCACCCTTCTGACATACAGGGTCAGGTGCTCTTCCAATTGAGCTATCGTGGTTCTAACCAGCCCGCCGAAATTATTCAACACTATTTACTTTGAAAGCCAAAGGCGCCCATTCAATGTTAACAACTACCGTCATTAACATCCGATCATAATATTTTTACAAATACTAAAGATCAGTTAAGAAGTAGGCAAGCTATTTATAAATGTTTATATAATTTTTAACGCAAATTTTGTTGCGAACAAATTACAAAAACACAATGTTGAAAAAATTTCCACGAGCAGGGTTTGAACCTGCACCCTTCTGACATACCGGGTCAGGTGCTCTTCCAATTGAGCTATCGTGGTTCTAACCAGCCCGCCGAAATTATTCAACACTATTTACTTTGAAAGCCAAAGGCGCCCATTCAATGTTAACAACTACCGTCATTAACATCCGATCATAATATTTTTACAAACACTAAAGATCAGTTAAGAAGTAGGCAAGCTATTTATAAATGTTTATATAATTTTTAACGCAAATTTTGTTGCGAACAAATTACCAAAAACACAATGTTGAAAAAATTTCCACGAGCAGGGTTTGAACCTGCACCCTTCTGACATACCGGGTCAGGTGCTCTTCCAATTGAGCTATCGTGGTTCTAACCAGCCCGCCGAAATTATTCAACACTATTTACTTTGAAAGCCAAAGGCGCCCATTCAATGTTAACAACTACCGTCATTAACATCCGATCATAATATTTTTACAAACACTAAAGATCAGTTAAGAAGTAGGCAAGCTATTTATAAATGTTTATATAATTTTTAACGCAAATTTTGTTGCGAACAAATTACCAAAAACACAATGTTGAAAAAATTTCCACGAGCAGGGTTTTTTCAAATTACCTGTTTATAGATACAGGTTTTCACAAATCACATTTTAAACAATAATAACTGCACAATCGATGATAGTATAAAATAATGTCTAATCATTCATCTAAGGTTATATACTGACGAATTTTGAAAGACTGATCATATCAAAAATACATTAAAATTCCATGACAATGACATGACATTCAAAGTATTCTTTTTCAAAACCGTGCACAAAAATTTGACAAATAGTTTGAGGCTATAAAATGCATAACATAAAATATAACGTAGATTAAATTGCAACGATAACGTTACAAGACAATGAGACGTTAGATCTTCGAAGCGTTTCACTGCTGCACTGGAAGATGTCTTCAAGCTTCTTGACTGAAAAGGACTCTGCATCAACGTCAACGGCGTATTCATCACTCAGCTTCGATTTGCTGATGAAATAGTGGTCATGGCTGAGACCTGGGAAGACCTAAACAAGTGGGTCTTAAAATGAACATAGAGAAGACGAAATTGTGTCGAACTTACCTGTCGTACCCACTCCTTTGAACATTCAAGACTCTGCCCTTGAAGTTGTGGACGATTATGTTTACCCGGGACATACGGTCCAGTTAGGTAGGTTCAACTTCATTAAATAGGTCAATCATCCAATTAGGCTGGGCAGCGTTCGGTGAACTACGAAATTTATTTTCGCCCGATAGACCGCAGTGTCTTAAGACGAAAGTCTTAGACGTTGTGTGTCGCAAGTGGTGACACCCAGGACTGATTCGAGGTCGCTCACTATGGGCCTCATAGGAAGTTTCAAGATCACCCAAGAGCAATGGAGAGGGCTATGCTTGGGGTTTCTCTTCATGATCGAATCAGAATTTAGGAAATTCGTAGTAGAACAAAGGTTACCGACATAGCCCAAAGAGTTGCTAAGCTCAAGTGGCAGTGGAAAATGCAGTGTCTGCTGGCCACCAACAAGGTGGACGGACGATCTAGCGAAGGTCGCGGGTAGGTGCTGGATACACCAACTATGTCATGCAGTGATAATACATACAACAATACAACAATACATTCCGTAAAAATTAGTTAAGTGAAACTGCCACAAAAAAAATTTAGAGTTCTGAAAAAAAAATTATAAAAACTGGACGAAATAACTAGCGATACATCAGTGTACAACTACATCGATTTACTCATGTCATCCGATGATACTACGAGCTATCCCATGGAGTTCCTTAACTCTTTGAAGCTCTTCGGGGAGCCACTCATAAGCTGAAACTAAAATGGGTTTATCCGTTTATTGGACGAGCTAAGGTTAGTTATGCCGTTGCATATGCGTACTCGGTAATGAGTCACAATCTTAACTGAAGGAACCCAAAGGAACCAATGTGCTTTTACCACCACGCACCTCAGTTATACCAATTAATGACTAAAGTAGGTAAGTAAGTAAATAGTTTATAACTGTCCTACAGCTGGGCAAAAACCTCCATCATAGAACTCAACTCATCGCTACAATTAATGGACACTACGCTTGCCAAACCGCGGGTTGGTGATCACAAACCCGGGCTATGCATCGAAAAATCCGAAATACATTTTGCCCGACCTGGGAATTGAACCCACCTTCGGGTATCGGGTCGAGCGCTCTGCCACTCGGCCACCGAGGCGTTAATATATATAAATAATAACTAACATACTATTTATTTTTAAAAGTCTACAGTTTCCCTAAAAAGTTGCATTTTTAATTAAAGGTTTCTACGTAGCTTATTGCTTACGTGTTTCTAAAGAAATCCTTTAACATAGTATATAGGAGTATATTGCAGTAAATAGAAGACTAAAAAGATATATACACGCAGACGAAGTCGCGGGAAGCCGCTAGTTAGAAATAATAAGCATGTGATATTTGCAGTGCTATTGCAGGCTTCTTGTGTAAATTGATGTTTAGTTTTAAGATCTGTAAGACTTTAGACCTACCTACATCAAGAATAGCAAATAAAAAAAAATATTTGAAAATTTGAATTTAATCTGTGCGTAGGTATACGATAGTTGCGTTTAGTATAAACTGCGATACCTACTATGCTGTTCCGACTTGTTCCTATATTGTAAAATAATTCGAAAAATAAAAATTAAAAAGCACCGAAAATTCTCAAACTTAATAATCAAATTGTAATACCAAGGAAAATTTATGATATTTCATAATGTATTTCATGTCACTTTTAATTTCGAGATCATCGGTGATATTCAAAAATGGGCCCCCAGTGGTCTAATCACTAGAAATTAAAAATATATACATACTTACTTATTTACTATTCGCAAGTGAGTTTTGGCCTGATACAAGAATTTATAAAATTATATGTATTAACCACAGCAGGCTGTTGCAGTGTCATAAATTGGAAGTTACGTTGCGTTGTTATGTTGCTTGCTCAATTTGTGACTAGGTACTCTTTTGGGGATACATTCGTTAGCATAACGACAATGTATGTTCGAGATTTAAGAGGAAGGATGTGGGGTCTTTTATTTAGACGACATTATTTCTCATTTTCTCATTGAGTGTTCCTTAGACTCTAGTGTGCAGCAGTATAGATTATTTCATACATAGTAGGTGAAGGGTTTTCTCTCGTTTTTTTATACCAATGTTTTCACGTAGGAGTCGTTCCCTGCCAACCACTGATTTTTTTAAATTTGATTAGAATAGAGTACTTTATTGTACACAAAATATTTTTAAAAAACTTATAGAAGTCTAAGAGAGGGCGTCCTTATCACTAAAAGTGATATATATAACCTAGGTCTATAGAAAGAGCAAAATTAAATTATTTACATTCCTTCTTTTTTTTTGTAGTAAAGGTAATATGTACGTTAGGAGAAGGGAAAATACCAAACATTACACAAACCTACTACGGAACTAATAAAAATAAAATAAAAACTTACTTTGAAAAACGTGAATAAATCTTTTTCATAAATTGTCACTTTATATATTTAGACAAACACTGACGGTGTCTCTATTGCGTACACAGGCCGTATTCCAGTGGCTAACCGACTGCGAACCAAAGCGAGTTTGTCGAAAAACAAATACTGGATTCCACGCTACAGCTATACTTTGTGACTATCTAGGGTAGTGGCACGCAACAATGTTCGACAAAACTATATACTAATATTATAAAGAGGAAAGCTTTGTATGTATGTATGTATGTATGTATGTATGTATGTATGTATGTATGTATGTATGTATGTATGTATGTATGTATGTATGTATGTATGTATGTATGTATGTATGTATGTATGTATGCATGTATGCATGCATGTATGTATGTATGCATGTATGTATGTATGTATGTATGTATGTATGTATGTTTGCAACGAGTAAACTCAAAAACTATTAGACCGATATAAAAAATTCTTTCACCATTAGAATGCTACATTGGCGCTGAGTAACCTAGGTTATATTTAAAAAAAAAACAAAATGTCCACTTGTGCGAAGCAGGGACGGGCCGCTAGTCATAAAAAAAGGGCCAGCAACAGGTTTTTTAGTTTAGCAAAAATGTATATAGATGCTTTCCAGTTGTCATGTAAAATTTAAATGAAATTCTACATTGTTTGTTTGGCGACGTAAATTGGTGTCGATACTGTGTCGATTACTGGTGGCATATAAAGTTGTTAAGCCAATAATTTGTCAATTAATTGTCGCTGCAAAGAGCATGAAGTTGGATTTCGAAGATTCGTTCGATTTTCGATTATTTTTTTCGATTCGATCAGATAGCTTTCGAATTCACATAGGTCAACCATACCATCAAGAGATAAGAATCTCTTGATGGTCTTCATGCGCTTTGCAGCATATTAATTAGTGTTCTTACACTAACTAAGCACTTGATGTCCTAGACTAATCATACTCAAACTAATATTATAAAGTATTTTTGTATGTTTGCAACGAATAAACTCAAAAACTACTGGACCGATTTTTAAAATTATTACACCATTAGATTGCTACATCAGCGCTGAGTAACATAGGCTATATTAAAAAAAGAAATGTCCACCCGTGCGAAACCGGGACGGGCCGCTAGTAAGAAAATAAATACGGCATATACCTGCTTGCTTACTAAAGTGTAAATTTAATTTTCGTATAGAAACCAAATATTGAAGTCCGTAAAAAGCCTCACGTCTGTAATATTAATTAGATATTAATTCATTATGGAGAGAGTGGGTAGATACTAATTTATAATAAACAAAATATACAATAGCTCATTTCAAGTAATTTCAATCTAAATGTGTAATAAAATTAGGTTGCCCGTCTGACGATTAATATATAAATATCAAATTATCTACCTTCTTGTTCGTTGTATAGTTGTTTGGAGTTATATTGCTTTTTTTGTATATTTTATTTTATTACCTACTTATTTGTTAAAACGTCTGTATTTAAATAACATTTTGATAGAAGAAAAATTTAGTTCATATATTGTTATTACCGATTAAGCTATTACCCATCAAGTAGCAATGACTTGAATTCAACGATGGAGGCCTTTGACCAGCAGAGCAGTGGGAAAGTTATAGGCTGTTTACTTACTTCAGAGCACACGCCAGGAAGCAGTGACGGTCGCGGTCGTCGGACACGACGAAGGAGGCCATCATCATCATCATCATCAATATTGTTACTAGATCTGCAAACTAAGTCCGCGGTATGGTTTCGTTTTGTAACGTTATAAGGTTTAACAAACATATTAAATTAAACGTAACGTAAACTATGTCGAAAACTGGGCTTAAAGTGTCGAACACTAGGCTTAAAGTGTCTAACACTGCAACTACCCTATATAAATTTAGATTTAGGTTTTGACTTCGACTGTTAACACTATGGCAACACTGGGTCAGCAACTTGTCGTGCGTGCAACGACCGCTTTACGAATTTCACACCGTAAGCCAACACAATTTATTTTAATAAAGCTTCATTTGCCGAATAATTTATGCAATTGCCGGAGTGAAAAAGGTAAATAACATGTTTGCAACTGTTTTTTTGACAAGCATTTGGTACGATTCGTTCAATTTCCGCAACGGATGTTTGCACCAAACTTACCTACCCACTCAAAAAAATATTATTGAGCACAAATTGTTTTTCAACCGAATCGGCAGTTTTGTACCGGAGTCGTATCTATAGCTTAAGTACAAGTAATATATTTTAAAGTGTCTATTGGCTAAAATACTTAGTTTCTTACTTACAACTTTAAAAACTGTTATTTCAAATGATTCGCCAATTTATACACGTATACACGGTATACACCCCATATACATCTTCAGGTATTCATTTAAAAGTGTCTGTGGTCTAAAAGATTGTCTATAATTAAAGGCCGAAACGCTAACTCAATTTTAAATGAAGCACAGTTACTTCCACCAGTCAAACTTCGGCCACAAGCAACTTACTGATAGGCTGACATTAACGGCTAACTCCAGCCCGAGTTGCTGCTAAATCAACAATTACTTTGAGTATAGTTACTTCAACAGTCGTAGCAGTTTAAAGACTATAGCAGCTAGGAATAGCTAACTTCGTTAAATCCCTTGACCCCCGTCTAACTTCTACTTGTTAGAGATGGTGTAACTTATTGAACTTGAGAAACCTGAAACGAGTGTGCTACGATATTTCAAATGTATTATTACTGAAGAGCAGAGTTTGAGTAGATGATGTGTTTGTTGATTTTCCCTACGGTACTAACTCTGTTACCCAAGGGACCCCTGCTCGACTTGATTTTACCAACTAGACTGAGAGAAATACATGTTTATGTATTTTTTTTTTTTTTAAGTTTTAAAATAATTGCTACCTGCGGGATTCGAACCCGATGACATACGGGTCAGATGCACTACCAACTATGCTGTCGTAGCGCTGTCCAATCTACCGAAATTTATCAATATTATCACTCTTACTTTGTAAACCAATTCAGTCGACAAATACGTCATTATCATCCGATCTAAATATTTTTACAAATATTAAAGTGCAGTTAAGAATTAGGCAAGCTATATTTATAATTATAGTTCTACAATTTTACGAACTTGCGTTGTTACATTTTTGGTCACGATTGTTCCGATGACCGACTTTTTCGAAAGTTGCTTAACCTTAGCAATCGCAGACTGGGCGCGGTAACCACTGCGCTATCGAGCTCCTCGCGCCATCGAGCTTCTTTATTTATTATATAACTACAATAATGCCTACAAACCGGATGTGTACACCAAATAAAAATGTTTATGCTGTGTACCAAAATGATGTTCAACTTAACTAGATATTCTGGTAACAATTACTAGAATTTTCTAGAAAACTCAACAAAATTGATAGCTTTCCCCTATGTTACGAAATAATGTAGTTAAATTATCAACATTCTGGTTCACTAGACTAGAATTTTCTCTCCGTGTTGTTGATGGTGATGCTTGCGTAAAAACAATAATTTTAAATTTTGTTTAAACAATGTTGCTTCTGAGATTAATATAAATAACCAGAGTTGGCTTAAATAGAAATAAAGCATCTAAAGCAATGCTCGGTACGCCAAGTGGGAGTGTTTCAACAAAAGAGGATATTATTTCTCATAAAACTATATGCACTCCTTTGAGCTGAAACTTTTGTTTAACGCAAAATAGCTTTTTGGCAAAGGTATTAAGGACGAGCCGGTAGCAAAGTCCGTGGAATAGAACGGAGATTGAGCTTTCGTAGTCGCGGTGAACGACCGGCGAACTTCGACAAAGAGTAATGATGCAGTTACTAGCCAAAGTGGCAGCTTTGTTCCTTCCTGTTTGTGTTCTTAACAAAAAGTTGTTTTTTTGGCGGTAATGTAGCGTTCTAAGTACAAGATGTGGGGAGCACGACGGACGGCGGCGGCGCAACGACTTAAGCGTGAACTTGCGAGTTAAGCAACTTTTACAATGTTACGGAACGCCAGAGGGCGATCTTTGAACTAGTGACTAGATCTCACGCTACGAACTACTTACTTACGAGCGCTCCTTTTTCTCATATTCAAAGTCTCTCTGGTTACTTACTTTTGACGCCAAAACATAGAGTATTTCATTTCACTTTAATTTCGGATCAGATCACTGGTGGCAGTCGTTAAATGCCTGCGTAAATGGGAGTGTTTCTATTGTCCTATCTCTTATTGTTATTGTTGTTGTGGAAATATCTGAGCCCCGCAGTGGGAACGGAAGGTTTAGGCTGAGCTGCGTTTGCTACTAACACCGGCACCGCTACATTTTACCACCTACATAACGATCTGTACAGTCAAGTTCATTAATATGTATACACTTTTGACAGTTAGTAACCTTTATTTACCTTGTAATAAGAATCAACATCTGTCAAAAGTGTATACATATTATTGAACTTGACTGTACCTACGAGTATGATCAGTACATTTTTGTGAGCAAAACCCGATCTGCACCAATCTCCGCAGCGAAACCGTTATCTCGCGTTTTGTTGAATTAGTAAGAGGGTACAGACAAATGGCCTTGTAAGAAACTCGAAACGGTCTCGGACTTCGGCCCGAAAGCGATAGTGCCCACTAGTTACGATAATAAATAGAGGCTTAGCGCTGGCAAATGGCCGATTAGGGCATTCTTGACTACAACACGGGCATTCCGATAAAGTTAGCGTTTGCTTTGCAGCGAGCCTTCGGGGTTTTACTGCCGCGAATACATCACTCCAATGGCACATCGATTACGTATAGACGTCAGTGTGGGGTTGGAGCGTACGTACGTAGTTTGCAATGCGCTTTTAAAATTCGCGCGGAGTGAACACCGCGGAGATCATATTACGTAGGTGCGTGCGTACTAGGTATATCCTCATTCCATGCTTCGGAAGGTACTTAATGCCGTTGTTCCTGACTTGTATTATAAGGTAGTAATTAAAGTCGTTAAAATCCATCTACCAGCATTGTCGCCAAAGCAACAATACTTGTTCTGTGAGTTAGAGATATGCTAGCTCAGTAGTGGTGACTTGGTGAGTATTCCATGTGAAGAGCGCTTTTACATTTATGTGCTAATGTTGTCTTATCAACCAATTACATACCTAAGCAATTATCTTATTGCACCTACTTATATCTATACCTATTCTTATTAAAACAATTTATATAGTTACCTGCAATGGAACGCGACAGTTTCAAAGTGTAGAAACTGTAACTGTCATAAGTAATTTTCATTGAAATAAACTAACAAAATGAAAAATATTTCGATAGCCACGCACTTATTCATTCACTCCATAAGGAAAATAATGGAATCATCGTTAGTGATTTCGGGTGGCAATCCAGAAATTATAATTGGAATTGTAGATGCAAATCGTTTAATTATACTGTAGTAATGATAAGGACAAAACGTTTATTAACAAAATTCGCTCGACTCCATTTTCCGAGATTTTCCCCATTATACCTTTCATTAGGGACAATTGAAGAAATTAAAAGCTTATTGTTTAATTAAGTTAATTTTGCAAATCCAATTCAGTTTCATTCCGCTTAATATATTATTGTGAAATAGTAACATTAATTTCAGACGGAATACTTGAGTATAAAAATTCTAATAAACACTTATTTGAATGTAACATTTAAATAAGACAATATTTTAATAACTAATATTTTTAAGAGGTTATTTTATATTATAGTCTTGAAAAAAAACCATTGTTGACTTATTTATTGATTACAATCATGATTACTTTCAAAAACGATTAGGAACACAAAAGGCTTTGTATCTGAATAACGTAGGTAGGTAGGTACCCAGAAATCGAAGAATGTATGGTAGTGTTATAATAAAATTGTGTTGTATTGTATTGTATTGTATTGTATTATTTACAGAACAGGAAATATATAGAGCCACTGAAGTTCTTAATGTTATTTAACAAATATTAAACATGGTAAGAATCCCGTTAATAATTTGTCTACTGTTTTTTGTACAAAAATACAACTATTTAAAAAATATCGGGAAAGTGTGTACGTAGATTATGTATTTCCTAATAGTTCATAGTGTGTACATAACCGCTTTTTTAATAGGTCTTGGCCATTTCTTTCCTAATAATAAGTGATATATTTATATACGGATAAAATAAGTATAACAGAAAATGGTAGTACGCACACCAAAAACCCATACGCCACAGAACTATATTATAATCTTAATGTAGGAAATATTTTACCTTTACATGTCGGAACGCAGAATTACCTACAGTGTAACAATGCTTTTTAGAGCTCCCGGGGTCATTTAAACTCTTCTTTCAACAAATTCTCAATATAGGTAGGTCAATACCTACCTATTGTAGATACTCGACTTATCTATCTTGTCACAATGAGGGCCATTCTACACCGATGTGAAAATAAAGAAAAAAAAAACGAAAACATGTAAAAATTACGACCGAAAAAAAACTGTTTATATCTACTCCACGACAACAAAACTGAAATCTATTTATGCCAGTACAACGGTTACCAGTCGCACACAACGAAAACACCCCATAAGTTCCGAACTTATTTATCAATCGTGATGGGGGTAAGAGTTAAGGAAAAGAGGGCTTTCCTCAAAAGGAAACGTGATAATTACGCGCGCAAACTGAGGAGAAAGAAACTAATCAACTATTTACGGAGCCAATTACGAACTTGTACCACCCACGGGCTGCCTCACATTGTAAACACGGAGATACATTGGTTGGAGAGGTAAATACTATTACATTGGATTTGCTTGTTCGGTCCTACTTTGTTCCTACAAACTAGATATTATCAACGATCACTTCTTTGTAAGTTTGGCAAAAGTTTTTCGACTTATAGAAGTGAAAAAGGCATGTTTTGGTATATGTTACGAGCATATGGTAATTGTGAAAATGTGCCATATCTTGCTACCTACATAATAACTAAAAATAAAATAGGGGACTATTATCAATCGTATTAAATATGTCGAGCTAATTTTTAGATGCATACCCAGTAGGTATTTGTGAACACAATGATTACATGCCGCAAGCGTGGTTCACCACGCTACATGCATCTATTGTAGCGCAGATAACTTGCTTTCAATCAAGGCCTTTGCCCATCAGATGTACAGTAGGTACAATAAAAATAAGCATAAATAGTTAAATTAATAAGTGGATTAGAGTTATTAACGGGATTCTTACCATGTGTATTACTTGTAAGTATCCGATATTTCGGCACAGTTGCATGCGCCATGATCACGGAATTACTGAAGTTATTGCGGGTGAGTTTTTATGAGCAAACAAAACGATCTACCCTCTTCCTTAGTCGTTTTTTTGCGCTCGACGCCCGTACCACTGGTTTCTAAGTCACCATTCACTCGAAATTGCTCACGACACACTACACTCATAGTACCTATCAGAACGCGAAACGGCTTTATTGTTGTTTTTGCGGTTTTTAACGACTAACCACTGGATTCCAGACGCGACAATTTAAGCCGATCTTCACGATTGAAATTTTTGTATCTCGTAATTTCAATCGCTTCTCTAACCAATCTAGGTAGTGGTGTAATACGTAGTGGTGTAATACGTAGTAGTTCAAATAAGTGGATACCTACTTAACTAGCTTTTTACATGAATATACATACTTTTCTTTCTGCATGCACAGATTAATTAAATAACTACGTGTCTGCAAAAGGTTCAGTCCTCTTTTTCCCTAAATGTAATTTATGTTTTCTGTCAATAGAGATTAATTAAACAAATGGTTGGACAAACTACATACCTACATATTGTATTCCAGACTGTTTTGGACGGCAAGCCTTTTATTTAGCATTGGTCTAATTTACGATCTTATTTCATCGCAATACACCAGATTTAAGGTAAGATTATGTTTAGGTATAAAAAATATCTAAGGACTTGATAGATAAGCTGGAAGAGTCGTGTACAAAAAAAATCGTGGGTTCAAGCCCCACGTAAGGCAATTTGTCCTTTTAATATGATATTTGAATTGAATATATTATGCATTAATATCAACAGTTATAATCATCGACCTTTAGATAGGTAATAGATATTCAGAATACTGTTTATGAAAAAAAAACGGATCCTATAATTACACCCGTTTGCACTATACTTATAAATCGCCTAAGTCTTTACCTAACTAAGCACTACCCAGTCAAGTTAACTCGGCACCGTAACCGGAGTGTAAGCGACGTTTTCGAGCCAGGTGCCGAGTTAACTTAGGCGATTCATAAGTTTAGTGCAAACGGGTGTAAGTATCTCTAAATATCTATGTATAATTCAATGTTAGTAGCATTGTTGTGTCGGAACACACAGTCGGTTGGGTCCCAAGGTAGCTAGAGATAACATAGCAGGTGCCTCAGTAATTGAGGATTCCGGGTAAAGTGCCCTTCCACTTTCGGTATTATCATAACCTGTAAGAAACAAAAAACGTAGTTTCACGCATTTTTCTGTTTATCCAGATCACACCAACTGTGTCAATCGTGGAAATGGATTACTTCAACTGGAACGTGTCGTACCCGGCCATATCCTTGTGTCCAATAGACAATGTTGATGATGACAAAATGTACATTGCAGCGAGGTAAGTTCACCACCAGTTCATTTTTTTCCCACTGCTGGGACACGCGCCTTCCCTATGGATAAAAATTGGAAGCCCCATTGGGAGACCGATCCGAACCGAACCCCTCGGAAAGTCAAGCAGGGCACGGGGACACTCACTAGTGCGTGATGCCATCTGATGCCGTTATTTCTAGAAAACCTCTGACGATGCTACGTTTCCCATTGCACGGCTTGAGAAACCCTTTAAGTTTCCCAAAAAAGCCCGGTGAAGCTGAAAATGCCCAAAATAAATCGCAAACTCTCAAGAAAAAACACTGGGAGAGCGCGCGGGCCCAGTGCGGATTGGTGGTTGTTAATGCTGCCGGGACTAACGGATTTACGTGCCTTCCGAAGCATTGAGGAGCTCGAAGTAAGTTGTCTATGATCAACCTACCTCGGAAACTTTTGAAGTACCTTCACTGTAGCTGCAAGGGATGATGCTCGTGTTGAATGTGGGAAATATGATTCAAATCTGCATTAAGTTTGTTCCTACCTCAAAAGTGTAAGTTTTTTTTTTTTTTCAAATTAGAAAAGATTAAGCTATACTAAAATTAAGCACAAATCTTCGAAAAGTTACGGCTAATAAAACCCTTTACAATTAATATAGGCAGGGCCGGCCTTAACCATCTAGGCGCCCCGGGCGAATCATTAATTTAGCGTCCTTTTATATTAAAATAATAAAAAAAACTTATTTTGAATTGGATATCATATTTTTTAAATATTTATAAAATACAGTGAAAAAATTAAACGCCCACCAGACTCAGCCAGGAATCGAACCTGGGTCTTCCGCAATCCGGGCGGCTTCCCGGTAGCATAATGGTCAGTGCAGCCGCCCGGATTGCCGCCCGGATTGGATTCGATTCCTGGCTGGGTCGGGTGGGCGTTTAATTTTTTCACTGTATTTTATAAATATTTAATTTAGCTTCAGTGCAGCAATTAGCACCTAAAAAATAAAAAAGTATAATTATTTTTTATTAATTCGAATATAATAGAAAACAAGAAACATGTATTTATTATTATTTTACCGATTCATTCTCTAAAAATAATATACATATATTGTCATTATTTTGTGTTGTATTGTTCATTCACGAAACATTTAATGAAAAACAAAAAAAAATAAACAAATACCTACCTACTTACTTATCTAAAACCTTATTTTACTAGCTTTTCTGTCAGCAAACTCTTTGATAAGACTGGCAAAATCTAAGCTTTCCGAAATTTGATTTTCAATGGACCGACCACAAGTTTGTACGTTTTTATCAATTTTAGTTTGGAAAAACTGCGTTCGCCACATGCAACAGTCAAGGGTATTGTTAATAGAATACGTAGCGATATCCAGGTCATCATCATCATCAGCCTACACACGTCCACTGCTGGCCGTAGGCTTGGAGAGCCAAGTGCACGCCACTGAGCACGATCCGCGGCTACTCTCATCCAACTCTTGGTAGCCACCTTGCGAAGATCATC
Source organism: Eudonia lacustrata (assembly GCA_947562085.1). Lineage (NCBI taxonomy): Eukaryota > Metazoa > Arthropoda > Insecta > Lepidoptera > Crambidae > Eudonia > Eudonia lacustrata. The sequence goes on along the minus strand of OX387339.1, from coordinate 50,574,441 downwards.
GTTCCACCTAGTCTGTTGCCGATACGCGGTCTCCACTCAAGAACTCGATTACCCCGTCGGTTATCGGTTCTGCGGCTAATATGGCCGGCCCACTGCCACTTCAGCTTGCTAATCCTGTGGGCTACGTCGATGACTTTGGTTCTCTGTCGGGTCACCTCGTTCCGGATCCGGTCCCTCAGAGAAACTCCAAGCATAGCCCTTTCCATAGCTCGCTGAGCGACTTTAAATTTGTGGACCAGGCCTACCGTGAGTTTCCACGTTTCGGCTCCGTATGTCATGACGGGTAGGAATTAGGATGCACTGATTGAAGACTTTCGTCTTTAGACTCTGTGGAATAGGCAACGTAAAGACCCGACGTAATTCCCCATATGCTGCCTAGCCTAGCTGTATCCTTCTGTTGGCCTCTTTCTCCAAGTTGTTTCTACCCAACTGCAGAGTTTGCCCGAGGTAGACATACTCCTTAACAACTTCGAGAGTACTGCCTTGAACTGCAATCGGTCCCGGAATGGCATGTTCGTTAAATATAATCTTGGCTTTGTCCAAGTTCATCCGGAGACCGATGCATAGAGAAGAATCAGCTAGGCCGTTCAGTATGTATTGTAAATCCTGCAACGTTTCGGCCACGATGACGATGTCGTCCGCAAATCGCAAGTGTGAGATGCATTCACCGTTGATGTTAATCCCACGTCACATGTTAATCCAGTCCAGCGTCTTAAACTTATCTTCCAAAGCATTTGTGAACAATTTAGGGGATATAACATCGCCTTGTCTCACTCTGTTTGTTTGCTGGTTCTGTACTCGGATGGCCATGGAGGCGGCATTGTAAAGAAACCTCAACACTTGGATATATCGCCAGTCGACTTGGCATCGTTGCAGAGATTCTAGAACAGCCCAGGTTTCGATAGGATCAAATGCCTTCTCATAGGCCACAAATGCTAAGCACAGGGGCCGACTACACTCCTCGGTCTTCTGTATAATCTGCCTCACTGTGAAGATGTGGTCTATGGTGCCATATTCTCCTCGAAACCCGGCCTGCTCCGGAGGTTGAAATTCGTCAAGTCTTCGCGCCAGACGGTTTGTGATGACTCTTGAAAACAGCTTGTAGACATGGCTTAGGAGCGAAATGGGTCGGTAGTTTTTCAATAGGGTCTTGTCTCTTTTTTGAAAAACAGTACGACGACACTCCTACTCCACGCCTCCGGAGTTCTCCCATCGTAGAGAACGGAGTTAAAGATGTTTTGCAGCTCCTTTACACTGGTTTACCGCCTGCTTTAAGGAGCTCAGACGTAACACCGTCTTCGCCAGGGTCTTTTCCGTTTTTAAGCTGTTTAAGAGCCATCTTAATTTCGATCAGGCTGACTTCAGGCAAGTCTTCGGTAAATTGGCGGGTCAATGTGGCTCTGTGGTGTCCTCATTTTCGGGATCAGGTTGAGATGAATGCGAAGCGTATAGCTGGCTGTAAAAGTTTTCAATTTCCGAAAGAACCTCTGGTTTCGAAGCAGCGACTACTCCACTGGTTGTCGTTCGTCAAGTGACTTCTCCCAAGAGACCGGACAAACACTTTCAACCCCCGATTTTGCTCAATCGCTCGTTCAATCAAGCGTGTATTGGAGCGTCAGAGGTCGTAGCGTACCAGTTTGCCAATCTTCTGGTCGATAGCCCGTTGTTCGGACGTTTCTTCATGAGTCTAAGGGTTTCTTCCGAAAAGTTTGACTTTTTGCCTTTATGATATCCCGGTGTTGGGATATAACTCTTGAAGATTGTGCTTTTTGATAATGTTTAATGTTTCGATAGGATAGGTGTTACCTGACTGTCTTCGAGATAGTGTTGCAGACCTAATCGCATAACAAATCTCCATCAATATCTAATTTAAAGTTGACCGTTAACTTTTCTTGCAATACAGAACAATGTTATATATGAATTTAGCTTTTCTTTAGATAGATATCAAATTAAGTGATGAAGTTAGGGCCACGCGCTAGCGCACGCGGCGCCCTCTGGACGCCGGCGCTGAATATAGGGTAAATTTCAACGCTATTGATTGTCCAATCGGTTTTAAGACTGATGCCCATTAAATGCGATTTACCTATCCGTAATCACACTAATAAGTGCAAACATTATGATGACAAATTAAATCTTTTTTATTTTCAGTGAAAGGTTTGGATTATCTGGTGAAAATATAGAGGCACATCTAAGAGCAATTTGTTCACTTTCTATGGACACAATGGATACAATAGATTTTGATTCATTGAACGTATCGTCGGTAAGAGTGTACTCAACGAGAAACTGTATTATGCACTTTGAATAAAATTAATTTGCAATGCATGCCTATGTACTTAAGTTTACATTTACTAGTGATTATGATGCGATCGAAAGAGACAACTTTTACAAAATACTGTCGATTTTACTTTAATTGTTTAAAAATTATACAATTTTAACAAAGAAATGTTATTTTTGTATAAGTTTTAATAAAATACACGACTTCTGCTTCGATCGCGCAAGTTAAAAAATACTTATGAGAAAAAAAAACAATCAATATTATTAATTGGCAATGGTACCACAAAGGTCATGAAGCCTTTTCAGGCTTTCCGGAACCAGCATATCCGTCAATCATAGGTCGGAGGAAAACTAGTAATTTTGTACGTAGGTACATAGATAGACATAGAGCAGTAGGTAGATTATGCACCTGACAGGTTTCCAGTCCATTCGATATGACGTTCTTAAGAAATAAGAATCGTCACCGTTTTTCTATTGTTATTCATCGTCGTATGATGAGTGAATCATTGCTTCTTGGCGGGAAATTCAACAGTTTTGTTTTATTTTCTAAGTTTTTGGTTTTTTATACCTATATCTTACGGGTAAACACAGTGCCTTGATCTCACCTGATGTTAAGTGATGGTGATGGCGGAAGCGCACTTCACCCGGGATCTTCAATTACTTGGGCACTGGCTATCTTATCTCTAGCTGCCGGAACACGACAATGCTATAAACATTGATGCTATGGCGACATATTTAGATAAGATGGTGGTAGCTAGCCAGGCGAACAAACAAGTCCTACTACTAACCAAACCGAGTACACAAAGATGTACCTACCCCCGCTGAGAATCGAACCCTGGACCTCTAGATCTGCAACTGATCGTCTTAACCACTAGACCACAGAGGCGGTTAAAGTTTGATATAAATTAAATAATGGTAGATTAAGTTCGAAATTATAATAGGAACGCCTCGTTGGCCGAATGGCATAGCTCTGACCATATAAACTGAAGAGTTGTTGGGTTTAATTCCAAAGTTGAGCAAAGAATGTTTCTTATTTTTCTATGCTTAGCCTGGGTTTGTGATCATTACCAACTAGCACTTAACAAACGTAGTAGTTTTGCCAATTTTTAATCAATTGTAGCGATGACTTGATTTCAGTACTACTTAAGTATACCTAGCATTTGCCCAGCAGTGGACAGTATGTAGGCTAATTATTGACTTACGAAAAATTAAAGCATTCCACGAAAGCCACAAAAGATTGTGTTTTTATACAGTGTCAATAAGGTTAGCACAAAGTTGGTTTAAGCGTTTTCTGTCTGGAAGTTTTAATGTAAAAATGCAAAATCTCTGTGGTCGCCTGGTCGCCCCATTACAAATAAATTGGATGCCATCTGTGGAAAGTAGAGCAAGATCCTCACATTAGTTGTTACGACATTGCCAAAGGAACTGGGAATTGATCACAATACGGTTTCAACTCGAAAAAGTTTGTTATTAGGGTGATTCGCGAACTTAGCGAAAGAAACCTTATGAACCGTTTTTTCGTTTGTGATTCTCTAAGAATGCGTTACGAAACCGATTTAAAAAGATTGAAAACGTTTGACCAGACGAGGATCACATAAGATAGGGGTCCATTTTTCTTTGTACTTACTTTTATGCGAATAAAGAATCTCAATCTGAGTATCTAGTGCAAGTTGTATATTTGCTATTTTATTTGAACACGTTAACGAAAACTAAAATTTGTAGTGTAAGAAAGAAAGTAAGAAAAACGTTTATTTGTATAGACATGAGACAACAATAGAGATAGGATAGATATTTCTATTTTAACAAAGTTTTATACATACTAATGGGGATTAACGTAAACCACTTAGTAGGTATAGATAAGTATTATTGGCATACATATAAGAGACGTTTCGACCACAACTTAATTAGTAGGTATAGGTAATTTTCAAACCTATAGTTATACCCGAGACGTTTCGACCGAGTTGCACCGGCCGTGGTCACGAGCTGACTGATTAATCCCCATTAACAAACTTTGTTTAAAATGGAACGCGAAAGTTTAAAAAAAATATTTTACTATTAGTTTTGGAATTTAATTTTTGACTTCTTGGCGGGAAAATGAAGAGTCATGTCTGCAGTTTTGTTTTATTTTCAAAAATTTGTGTTGTCGAATATTAATGTGAAATAATGGTGGATTATTAACCGTTAAGTGTTCGAAAGTGTGCATGAGTGTTGGCAAATGAAACAAAACAGTGCAACTTCACTTTTCAAATTCTCTCAAGAAGTCTACGTGAGGACTTAGTAAAGCCCCACATCTTTACTGAGATACTCGAGGGGTTGGGGGGTATATCATTTCTCACTTCTCATTTTTATTATCATTCATCATCATCCTTTATAGTTTAATTTTGAGAAACGTATAAATTAAGTTTTCGACTGAAGGACTAGTAATAGAAGCTCATGAATAAATTTTAAAAAAAAGTTCCATGATGGAAGAAGTATCTTAATACTTACTTAATACTTAATACACTGGCTCTACGCCGCCGGACCGGCAGATTTGCTGCCATTTTAGCGCTTTCGGCGCTAGATCTAGTGCTTCTTTGATATGTTCAGCGGGCACTTGAAAATTTAAGCGCCTAGCCTAGCGGATAATTTAGCGCTTTATTAACTTTTAATATGGCAGCACTATTTATTTGTTCTATGATGGGTCTTCTTGGTGGGAAAGTGAAGAGACGTCTGCAGTTTTGTTTCTAAAGTTTTTGTTATGTCGAATATTAATGTGAAATAATGGTGAATTATTAACCGTTAAGTGTTCGTAAGTGCGCATGAGTGTTGGCAAATGAAATAAAACAGTGCAACTTCAGTTTTCAAATTCTCTCAAGAAGTACGCCCGAGGACTTAGTAAAGGCCCACATCTTTACTGAGATACTCGAGGGGTTGGGGGGTATATCATTTCACACTTCTCATTTCTTTTATCATTCATCATTATCATACAGGAAGGAAATATTGTTCATTTATGTTTATTATTTATATTTTATTACTTGTAAGAGAAATTACTTTGACACTGGCTAAATGTGCTAATCCGAAGCCATCAACAAAAAGAAAAAAAAATGACTGATGGGAAAGTGAAGAGTCATGTCTGCGGTTTTGTTTTATTTTCTAAAATTTGTGTTGTGTCGAATATTAATGTGAAATAATTGTGGATTATTAACCGTTAAGTGTTCGTAAGTGCGCAAGAGTGTTGGCAAATGAAACAAAATAGTGCAACTTCACTTTTCAAATTCTCTCAAGAAGTACGCCCGAGGACTTAGTAAAGGGTATATCATTTCTCACTTCTCATTTCTATTATCATTTATCATCATCTATACAAGAAGGAAACATTGTTTATTTTTATATTACTTGTAAGAAAAATTACTTTAACACTGGCTAAATGCGCTAATCGCACGAAGTCATCAAATAAATTTAATTTATAATTTTTGGCTTTTTCAGAGTCTACATCCTGAAGATCAAGCCGTGTTGGCAGCTTTACTATTCAGGAAATTTGACAACAATACCCTAACCACAAGTACCAACTGGCCTATCTCCATAGAAACTGCTATGACTGAAGTTGGACTGTGCCACGTCATCAACTCAAACGTGGCGAACTTCGACAATCCTACGTAAGCAGATAAAAATATATGATTGGTGTAACGTATTTTGTGCTTCCGTCGTGTCTCCAAATGTACGTACTAGCACAGAATAAGTAATACTCAGAACAATAACTAAAGCTATAGAAGGAAGGTTAAAATAAAAAACGTGCAACTATGCGTTCTATCTTATGGCTAGAAAAGGAGATTGGAGTGCGAAAAATGGTTGACACTTAGTTTTTATTTTTTGTATTGTTATGTCATTCGGTCATCAGAAAAATAAAATCTCGAGTCCTTTTGCCCGGCCAAAATCAGAAGTGCAATGATTTAAAAGCTGACAGTTCGTTTCACAAATCTGGTGACACCTTCGAAATAACGCAAGAAAAGGGATCGATCTCTTTCCAATACATCACCTGGGTTCATTAGTTAAAATAGTGCGAACTGATGAATTTGTGTTGCTATTTTAATCCGGTTTCTATAGCTTTAGTTATTATTCTGAGAAGTAATAGGTACTGGCACCGTATACTTTCAATAAACGCGAGACCGAAAAGGTCCCAGAACATCACCTACATCGCTGATTAAAAATAAAAATAAAGCATAAAAAGTTTTTATTTGGAACAACACAATCACAGACAGTTATTCCAAAGAAGGCAAGGCTGTATGTACCTAAAGCTGATTTTACTTGAGAACAATAACTAATTACGATTCTGAGGGTTTTGCAGTCACGCTGATAGTCACGCTGATCGTCGGCGCTGACTTTAGAGCATTAAACCACTGACAGATCAATATGTGTGCAATTAAAGGAATCGTTACTGAGTCACGTGATGGCTCAGCGCTGACATGCGGTTGAAGTTCATACATTTCGGCTGTCAGCGCCGACGGTCAGCCATTACGGTCAGCGTGCGGTCAGCGCGACTCTAAAACCAGCCTAAGTGACCTCAAATTCATGTGTATAGTTCTCGAATAGAGTACATTCTAGTGTAGAATCTACACAATACACATTTTAATCGAACCGCTACTGTTCAATTTGTCGCTTGAAACGGAATTATATTAAGTTTCCTCTTTGGCGCGACAAATGCCGTGCCGAGTTGAGGTTATCTTAGCGTACGATCATGGGAAGTGGCCTTTCGCGCACATTGTTAAAGTTTACCGTGACTGTGCCACATTCAGACACATTTGAGTTATATGATATTATTTGATACTATCAAGTTGAAATTTTATTTTACGAGCGAAGGTAAATGTCGACTAACTTCAACCATTATTAATACTGGAGTTTGTATTTTAGTTATTATCTAAAAAAATATGTACCTAGGTACCTATTTTTTTTTTGTCAAACTGATAGGTACACAGTTACACACAGCTCAGGTACACAGCAAACAAGCTTTTTTCCCAGAAGAGATGCCAAAGAACACCTTGCGTCAGTCCCTCTATAACGTATCTTTATTCTTGGTACTTACCTACTGCTGGCGTGGGGAGCTCGTCGCGTGGTGCAAAGCCAGGTGTCTTCGACTTGTAAACGTGGTAGTAATTACTATATGAAGAATGATTACTAATTACAAGTTATGCTAACTTTAGCCACGCTAACGTTATATTTTAGAACAGTTTTACATTTTATATTACCTACTTTAGGCTAGAAAAATAGCCAATATACAATTTTATGTCAAATAAAAGCCTTTGTTCGCTAATTAAAAAAGGTTTTATATTGCTGCTTTAAAGCCTCTATACATCAGAATCGCTATATAAAACTGCGCCTGATTCGGCCATGTAGAAGATGTAAAAACGTTTACAATGCTCTTATACGGCAATTAAAGCTATTTAAAAACGTTTCCCTGGCTTTTACTCGACCAGTTGGTGCTACCTGGGTACTGTTGTTAAAAACACCAATTCTATAAAAACATTTTCGTATTTCAGAAAATGGGGCATTGCAACTTATGAAAAGAAAAACGTCGATCTCTCTGTTAATGAAAAAGATTTCTTTGTTCAAATTGTGAATTATGCAGATATGTATAAGGTTGGTACTTTAAGATTTTTTATGTTAATTAATGTTTAAAATCTCTTTATTTTAATTATTGTCATAATACTAGTTAAATACTACCTAGTTTCTTTAATTTACAGGTTTTCATTCATAGCCCGGATGAGATAATTTTAAGTACGACAGCAACTTACACTTCTAAAAAAAATACTTTCACTCAGTTTGGTGTACAAGTTTGGAGTACTAGAATATCGAACGTGCTGAGGTCAACTCCGATAAGCATACGAAAGTGCAGGTTATAAAATATACAGGGTGTTTGGAAGGTCGGTGCAAAGCCTTAAGGGGATGTTAGTATGGACCATCTAGAACATTTTGAGCCACACTTGTCTTAGACCAAGTCTGTTATTATTATTATTTTTTGTTGACCTGCGATTTTAGTGTCAAAAATCCAAAACTTGCTAATTAATTGCTAACAACATTCAGTTTAAGTTAAAATGTCTATTTTTTACAATTTATTTTATTAGTGTAGTGTGTCTCTAATCGTATCGAAGCATTTTTGAAGCACCATTGTTACCAAAAAATAAAGTTACAGGCCATTCAAAAGTGATAGAAAGTTTGGAAAAATAAATTTTCGACTTTAAATGTCAATTTAAAAAATAAAGAAAATAGCTGCAGATGCTACAAAAAAATCTACCGGGGTTAAGTCAGGTGATCTTGTGGGCCAAGGAATTGGCTTGTCTCTGCCGATCCAGCTCTCTGGAAAACAATTATTGAGGTGTTCTCGTACAGTTAAGGTCCAATGCGTTTCATAAAGGAAGATTGGTCAACCCGGACCCGAACCCGGAACCCGGACTATGAAGCGGAAATACCAATACTGGATACTGACAAGAGAATCATGTTCCAACAAGATGGATGCCCAGCGCATTGGACTTTAACTGTACGAGAATACCTCAATAATTGTTTTTCGGAGAGCTGGATCGGCAGAGACGGGCCAATTCCTTGGCCCGCAAGATCGCCTGACTTAACCCCGGTAGATTTTTTTGTATGGGGACGGGCAATGGAACTTGTCTAAACGACAGAAATTTCTACGAAGGAGGACTTATTGGAGAGAATCCTTCTGCGTTTGAACGGATGAAACAAGAAATGATGCTAAAAATCAGCATGACTGAAGTCAGAAAACGTACTCGAGCATGTATTCGTAATGGTGGACGACATTTTGAACATAAAAATTAAAGTTAGATCACCAAAAATTATGTTTTTTTTAATCTTCTTAAAAATCGATATTATCACTCTTAACTGGTTTAAGCATCATAATTTCAAGAAATGGTAAGATATCTGCGTAAGTGATATCTCAAAAGAAAGGGCATTAACCTAGCATGTTTTTAAATGTGTTTGAACATCTGCAGCTATTTTCTTTATTTTTAAATTTTATTTTTTTAAGCTTTCTATCACTTTTGAGTGGCCTGTAACTTTATTTTTTGGTAACAATGGTGCTTCAAAAATGCTTCGATACGATTAGAGACACATTACACTAATAAAATAAATTGTAAAAAATAGACATTTTAACTTAAACTGAATGTTGTTAGCAATTAATTAGCAAGTTTTGGATTTTTGGCACTAAATCTAAAAACAAATCGCAGGTCAACAAAAAATAATAATAATAACAGACTTGGTCTAAGACAAGTGTAGCTCAAAATGTTCTAGATGGTCCATACTAACATCCCCTTAAGGCCTTGCACCGACCTTCCAAACACCCTGTATACTTACTTATTACGAGAACGATTTCTGTATAAGACACAATGGTCCTGGGATCAATGAGATACCTACCAGGTCAAGCAGTATATTTTATGTTACGATTTAAGCTTCTTCATTGCTTAGATAAACATTGTCCACCAGTTAAAAATATTATATTAGGTAAAAAATGTACTTCTCTCTTGCAATGCAAAAGGAAAGTAATGATCAATCAAACACGACATTCATATTAGGTTTAACCTAGGGTTGCCACCTTTTTTAAGGACGAATTAAGATTTTTTTATTTTGTTAGAACAAAACTAAAGTACCAGCATAAAAAAGAGTATTTATTTATTTGTCCTTAAAAACGTATTTTTTGTTGCTTTTTGCCGATTATTCCCAGTAGTCCCCTCTAGCACTGTCCCCTGGGGTGACAACTGAGAATTTCCCTCCCAGTTGTCACCCGGATGACAAATTTTCCCAACCGTTCACTTCCTATTCGTACTATTCGTCACCCGTGACTCCGAGGGGGTGACAATTGCTACGATTCCTTCCCAGTTGTCCACTCCCCGAAATTTCATAATACCTACAACTAAAATATAGAAACTTAGAAATTATCTATCACAATATTTACCTATATATTTATTTTACCTATCAATTTCTAGCAATACTAGCTGCCCTACTCCTGTAGGTCACGTGATAGGTTAGAAATTTTTTAATTTTTTTTAATTTAGACGAATTCAAGACAATCGCTTCGCAATTGTCTTAAATTTCTAACCTATCACGTGACCTACAGGAGTAGGGCAGCTAGTATCCTCAATAAGTAAACAGAGGTACAGTGCGAACACTGTTATATTGTTATATGTCGTAGAAAAGAGAGAAGATCCTTACTCTAAACTGGTCGGAGTGGACAACTGGGAAGGAATCGTAGCAATTGTCACCCCCTCGGAGTCACAATTGAGAAAAAAATACCAGTTGTCGTTTACGTAGAATATTTTAGCGTAGGTACTTTATTGGTGTCGTAGATTATAAAGTATACGCCTACATGAAAAAAACAAAAAAAAACCGACTTCAAAAATCAGGAAACTAAAAAAGTTAAAACAGCTCTAAAAAGTAAGAAATAATACATATTGAAATCATATTATTAATTGCCTAGATACGCATCTATATCTATATATCTATAGATACGCATCTAGGTAATTAATAATATGATTTCAATATGTATTATTTCTTGCTTTTTAGAGCTGTTTTTTTTTTTTGTGAAACAAAATTGTCCCCCATCCGACCACTAATTACCCGACTTCAATATTATATTATATTGAAGTCGGGTGGTTGGTGGTCGGCTGGGGGACAATTTTGTTTCATTTAAACTTTTATAGTTGTTCCATTATCTCCACTTTTTTTTGTAAAGCCCTACCCGAGTTCAATTGACCTTCTTTAAAACTGATATGCGTATCTAGGTAATTAATAATATTTCAATATGTATTATTACTAACAAGGATACTTCTCGGATAAGGAAACGACGGCCTAGTAGGTAGTGGTATTCCTATGTAAAACTTCAATCATAATTAGGTATTATTTTTGTACGAACTGAACATTTTGGCATATTGAACCGTATGTTGTAAGCCCAAAAAAAAGGTAACTGCTGTAAATCGTTGAGGAATTTCCTCGACTGTCTCCATCATCAGACCTGTAATGGCGCTTATAACCCATAAGGGTGCAAAGTTCTCATCAATAGAAATGAATTAAGTCCAAACACAAGGTAGCTACTGTAAAACGTTGAGGAGTTCCCTTAACTGTCCTTCGTCTTCATCATCAGACCCCTAACTACAGTCACAATCCATCTAGGTGTAGAGTTCCCATCAATACAAATTAATGAAGCCCAAACACCAGGTAATTGCTGTAAATCGTTGGGGAGTTCCCTCGACTGTCTTTCGGCCCCATCATCAGATCGACTCCAAACCTTCATAAAATAGTAGTGCTTTAAAGTACTTATGTAAAAAATTTACAAACGCACTAGTCGCCACTACGATTTTCGAAGGTTCCCCTCGATTTCTCTGGGATGCCAACATCAGATCCTGGTTTCCTTATCATGGTACCCTTGGGATATCTACTTTCCAACAAAAAAAGAATTATAAAATCGGTTCATAAACGACGAAGTTATCCGCGAACAGACATAAAAAAAATATATATGCACGGTCGAATTGCGAAACCTCCTCCTTTTTTGAAGTCTGTTAAAAAAAGAGGACAAAACTCTATTTTAGAGTACGGTTGGCAACCCTAGTTTAACCGCCTCTGTGGCTTAACCACTATAGTGGTTAAGCCCACCGGTCTCAGACCTAGAGGTCCCGGGTTCGATTCACAGCGAGGGGTACATGTTTGTGTACCTGCTCGGTTTGGTTGGTGACAAAGCTTATTTGTCCGCCTGCTTAGCTATCGACATAACATCAATTTTAGTAGCATTGTTGTGTTCCGGCAGCTAGAGATAAGATAGATAGATTATTAACTCTGCAGGTTTAACGATGAGCCAATAAGTGAAAGGTATCCCGTTTACTCCTACAACCATTGCCTACTGGAATGCAGGATCAAAATGATACTGAATATATGTGATTGCATTCCTCACTTTTATAAACCTTTGGGTAAGTAGGTATTTATTTTTAACTGTACCATTAACTAATAATTAGCCCATGACTGTACCATTGTATTTTCAAAATTACTTCAGGTATATACCGATAGTGACTGTCTACTAATCCACTCATCATCATCATCATCATCATCACCATCATCATCATCATCATCATCACCACCACCACCATCATCACCACCACCACCACCACCATCATCACCATCATCATCATCATCATCATCATCATCATCATCATCATCATCATCATCATCATCATCATCATCATCATCATCATCATCATCATCATCATCAGCTCATTTTTGTCCCCATTCCACGAGCACGAGCCTTCGCTTAAGAACACACAGGGAGAACTGGAAACGATTACCACCATTCGGGCCCAGTGCGGATTGGTGGATGTTAAAGACTGTTAATGCAACTGGGACCTACGGCTTTACGTGCTTCCCGAAACACGGAGGGGCTGAAAATAATAATTTGTTGGCCACCCATTCGATTACCGGCCTTTGCGAAAGTTGCTTGACATCAGCAACAGCAGCCACAGAATGAGCGCGACTACCATTGTGCCGTCGAGCTCCTCTAATCTAAACTAATCCACTAATTTAGTGTAATAATTATAGTTCTTAGGTACCTACCTTAGATTATTTATGTAAATAATAAAAGGTACATAAACGGTAGGTAAAGGTCTTACCTAACACATAACTTTCAGAGAATGAACGTATTTGCAATTTGACAGAACTGCAATGCTTTATAGAATTCAAGGAAGCATTCATAAAATTGTCAATATCCAATAGCATCACAAATAACTTCACGTACCCCGCCGGTATTCCACAATCGCCACGTGACTGCGAGTGTCTCAACAGCTGCGAATCAGATGTGTATAGAAAAGACCACGAAACTTTTTCGCCGGAAGCTGAGACCAATAGAATGCGCATCAGCATATCTGCATACCCGAAAGTGAGGGTAGTCAAAGATGCAATAATCAATACGTTTGATATAATACGTAAGTTACAGACGTAAATAATTTCACTTCCTTTGTGCTCTACAAAGGCTCTACAGTAAAAAAAAAGAAAGCTGTTTATTTATGTTTATGTGTACCTAATTTTCTATTTTCTTTTGCAGTACGAAGTGGAGGTGTCATTAACTTATGTACCGGCGCATCAATTATCTCTTTGATGGAATTAGTTATGCTTGCTTTTAAATTATTACTTCATCTCTTATGGTTATTGATAAAATCCAGCTTTAAAAGAATAGAACTTGTATGAAGAATTAAGGAAACGATCATAAAAAACAGCAATAATATAGTCATTTCTTTATTTCATTGTAATAAATTGAACAAAATTCATTAAAAAAATATATTATAGAATCTCTGCTGTTTTCTTCGACACATCGTCCGTTGCCCCAACCTGCACAAAAAACAGACAGTGTTATCAAAATGTATTCATAAACTTATAATAATACTACTTAACGGCAACAAATTACTTTTTCAAATTACGTGCATATAGCCACCCTCGCCTCGCCGTACTGGCTCGGGTGGCTATATGCACGTCTCGGGTAAAATGGTTCGTTTTATGCTCTTGTTGTACAATCTACTATTGTTAATAAATAAATGTAAACTTGTCGCTTCTAGGTTCAAGGTCTCCACAGCCATGGCTTAGATATTGACGTAAAGTTTACCGTTATACAATAGTTCATTAAAATAAAACTATTTATAATTTTAATTTAATAAAGTTATATAGATTTTGTTTATATGAGGTAAACTAACTAAGTTTTTACCTTTTTTTAGTTGTGACTGATGTATGTAAGCAGGTAGTCTTCTTTATAGAAAGCATAATCCACTAAAAATAAAACATATGTTATTATGTACTGTTTATCTAATAATTACCTGATTTTAAAAAAGTTTAGGAATGATGTTACAATCACCTCTTTCTATAACTGTTTTCATCAACTGTTTCGTCAGACCCAGTTTGCTTTATAGGATCATCATAACGTTATATTGCGATTTATTCTTCATTAGGTAACCTGGAATCCATAAGTAAATATTAAAGCACACATTTAGATGTCTCAAAAAAACTCAAGAATAAAAAATAGTAACAAAAAAGTTCACGGTATTGACATAATGTGATCTTGACCAAATAAAGTAGTCCATTGTGACCCTGCGATATCATATTGTCGTTTTACTTCATTATCTCCACAAAACAAGAGCTCCCATCACTGACCAAGCCGGCCCGGTAAAATGCCATGACCTCGAATCAATCCAACAGATTTTTTCGACTCGACGTAATTGGACGTAAAGCAACAGCCACAGACGTCAGTACTCGTCGACACACGGTGAAGATTTGTCGCGAGACGTTGGAAACAGAGAAGCAACTAAAGTGACTAAACAAGATGTAGGAAGTTATGGCGAATTAGAAAATGTTATAATAAGTATCGATGCCCCATGCATACCCTCCAAAACAATTACAAATCCTTCCGATAACAATTCAACTTACCGTGGATATTTTAAATCAACTTCATGCGCGAGAGTCGGACCCATCTCTGAAGATGAAATTTCGATCTTCAATAGACACCTCCATTGTAGACGAGGAAGACTTCGTGGCGCTGTTTTTTACATAGTTTAAGGAATATGGTACAAGTTATTCGAGAAGCAACCAACCGCAACGACTCGAAGCGGTGTCGTTACTTCTAATAGACGCTTCGAAGTTAAATTACGTTCCATTAAAATTTCTAACCAACTCCGAACGTAGCATCTTCAGTACCCGTTATCTAGCGATACGCTCTCTGTGGTAACGTAACAGTAACTCACAGAAGTTCTATCGCTGACGATGACATCTCGACTTCATATCCGTAGTACGTTAATTCGAATGAAACTTAACCGCAGAAAATAATGGAACAAAACGTCTGTATTTGAAATTCAGCTACAACAAAGTGGACCTGTATACTTTCCTTTTTGATGACAGAAAGGGAACTGAAAAATCATTGAATAATTAAAACAGGTTTCAATTTAAGTCGCAACATTAGATTGTCAGTTTAGCAGTGTAATGCCAAGTATAACGATACAAAAACATATTACCTACTTCAAATGGCTGAATCCGGTATAGTGATGCTATCAATCGTCTACATAGATACCAAACAACCAATTGGTGCAAAGAAAATTGCCAACGCAGCCAATGTACATTTTCTAACGCGCTTATGAGTAGTCCTTGGTAAGGGGTTAAAGTATTTGAAATTAATGTCATGTCATTCCAGACTTAGCGTTAATAATATTTTTTTCTATAAAATCTGTTAGATAACAGTTATTAATTATTAAAAAGAACTATTTTTATAAACTAATTAATATGATATTACAATTTTCTTAAAATCATTGTTACCTAATATTAACGTTTTTAAATCGGGAAGTGGTAAATCTGAGAAATGCTTAGAAAACCGTATTGCCACATAATATTAACTGTGGAAGTATTAACCACTCAAGCCGCCATCAAACCTGTGTACGTGCGCACGCGCACATCACGCTGCTTGAAGGATTGACTTAAATGAACAAAACAACCGCCACTCCGACATTGGATGACGCTAATGATAAATATTGTAAGACAAACAGTCATCATCCACAGAACTGTCACAAAAATACATAAATAAAAAAACCGTAGTCCGACCCTACATTTAACTTTTTAAACTATATCACGACTTCTAAGGATTGTCGTGACGAGTGAAGAGAAACGGAAATCCTTCCATTTAATACAGAACACATCCACAATCGTCTTTAATGAATTTTATTAAGCTTAATCATTGGGTGTACAGCAAACATTGAGACACTTACACTAAATAATCCTAAAAATACAAACATTTGTCGCTAGATCAATTTCGACCGGGAGCCAAGTAGAACGTTACATCGAAACCAATTCAAAACGAGGATGAGAACTTCGATATGCAGGCAGCCGAGTTAACCCATAGCCCATAACAGACCGACTTGAATACGACACACTCCTGAAAACACAAAACATAACAGATTTTATTTAAGAGCGCGGGTCGCCAAACCTATTGCCATTTCAAAGTGTGCAGTCCACACATTTTTAATTAATAACAATGAACTGCAGATTCGGGACATTTTACCACTACGAGTTTTAGTTAATTAATTGGTGTCTATCAAATATGTGTAAATGATTCCTAAAAATTAAGAAGTTTCATAAAATCATTATAATGCAATGAAGAATAAAACTGTCAGTTTCACAAAATGTTAACAGAAAAAATATTTTGTGCATTTTCGTCGTTTTTGCTAAATCAGTACCAATAACTTACAAGGATGCGTGGTTTTTTAATATATTAAGGAACCGCTTAATATAAATTCCCGAGAAATTTATTATAATAAAAGAAGAAATTTCTTCAAATACACATAAATGATGTTTTTATTATCTCAATAGCAAAATTTCGTACAAATAAAAAACTACCCTTTGTTCGAATAAGCCAAAACGCCAAGAATTTTCAAAGACCGCGTCTATACAATTTTTAAGACCACGTGCAAAACAGCCGTCTATAAATGTAAAGAAGACAGCATATGCGCTTACCTCCAGGTACTTTGTAGGTCGATCTAGAAGAAACGCACGTCGATAGTTCTGCCGTCGATGCGGGTCCTATCAAACATTTCTGTGCAATTGAATTAAGGTAATAAATATCATTCAATTATAAAATTGTTAAAATAAAAATAATATAAGTTTCGAAAATCGCTTTTGCCTTGCGCTTAGCTTTGCAATGCACAATATACTCGGAACCCCAAAACTACTGAGATACTAGCTTAAGCAGATAGAAGTAATACAACAATGCATAGAACAGTGTTATGGCGAAATATTTTTTTGAGTTAATTATAGTTTTTTAAATGACAATGGAAGACAAGAGAGACGAGAGAGATAGACAATGGTGGTTTTACTTTTCGAAGACCACAAAATATTCGCTCTAAAACTTAAGTTGCATAGCAGCTACTAACATAAAAAGTCTTAGCAACTAGCTTAGTGTCTTAAGTCTATGGTAAACTTACTACTTATTTATTTTATTTATTTATTTATTTATTTATTTATGGACATCCAACAAAGCATACACCAAGACATACATAATTTTTAATACCCTAAAACTATTACACAGGCGCTGCTTTAATTAAAGGCTGCCACAGCATGCTTAATTTCAAACTAGTAAACAAAGTAACTTAAAACTAGAGATAACAGAGCAGAATCACTCCGCTTATCTTATTGTAAGTGTTATCTAATATATTTTATTAACTTATTTAGGAACTACTTAAATTAAAAAGTCCTGAAATTCGTGTGACGTAATTTATGGATGGCCCCAAAGCACTTTTCTAAAGTTTAATTGAATAAAAAATATTTGCTTTGACTTTGGACTTAATAAAACCTATTTTCTTTCAATTCTAAGTAATAATATAAACTTTTTAAAGGATACTGATAGCTCTCTCGGCGTCCCATTCTTTATGGAAGCGTACTACAGCCGTGTCGGGAGCCGTCATTTCAGCAAACTTCACATCGCCGCACTCGCTAAACTTTTCACGAATCAACTGCCAAGTGACCGTTGGTGGCAGCTAAAAGACAAATAAGAACAATAAACATTTCATATTTCATAACCACCAGACCAGATGTGATAGTTTTTTGTTTAAATAAACAAATATAAAGCAAATGCTTACATTTGTGATGATGACCATGTCGGAAGTCTTGTCCCTTTGCTGTACTGAGTCGCGCCCATAACCCTGGTTTGACACTCCACCCATCTGTCTAGATGAAGCTAAAACAATAAAGTACCTAATTGAACTTACAATCTCATTTTAATGACACTATTATAACATAACCAACTTAGGAAACCAGCCGCTTGCTTCATGAGTTTCTTATAATGTTTAATTTAACACTACTATGACAACTTGTCATAGTAGTAGTAACTAACTTAGGAAATCAGCAACTTGAGCTTAAAACTAACTTTATAAGTTTTAATCTTGTATTGTAATTTTAAAGTGTTTATTTTAAGCAGCAAATAAAGAAAAACAGAAAGATTTTAATTGAATAAAAGAAATTCCTACCCGACAATGGTCCACTGTTCATGCCCGAGTTGCCCAAGACACTGTTTGACAGGGCAGAGTTGTTCAGAACACTGGATCCCATGTCACTATTGCTGAGGCCCAAGGTGGAGTTGACATTGGCCTGTGCCGAGAGCACCGTCGCTAGATCGTTTGCAGTAAGTCCTTGCTGCAGCAATTGGTTCTGAAGGGCGCCCAGTCCAGTCAAGCCGAGAGCCTGTTAAACGTATTTTGTCTTGTAATGTAATGCAGTTAAAATTTAAGACTTTCAATAACAATTACTTTTATAAAGGCATGTGCTTGACTTAAGTGTTTTTTATGTTTTGATTGTTGGCAAAAAATACTTTTGACTTTGCCTTTCATTTTAAAATATGAGTACAAATTACACAGCTGCATTTAAAGATTACAGTGCGTTAAGACTAATTTAAAATGCCTATAGGAGCGACAAGATATGACAACCTATTAACAAAATGCTTTAGATAGTGAAAACTTATAAAATATTTTACCTGAAGTCCCAAATTGCCTCCCAAAGCATTGCTTGTGTTCAAAGTGTTTGCAGACAATCCTGACCCAAGGCCGTTCAGAGCCACACTGGCTGCAGTGGGCACCGCACCCAATACTCCACTACCTAACGATGCTCCAGTATTTACCAGACTCAAGTTACTAGCTGTATTTGTTTGCTGCAAGTTTCTTGCTACATCTCTTAACGGTTCTCCGTTTGACCCCAAACCTAAACCGATGCCCTTCAAACCTTCTGGTAACCTAAATTCTGTTTTATCAGAGACACCTCGGTCCATACGAACAGTCATCCTGCGGTCGTACAGCATTTGTTTGTCAAACATAGATATAGCCTGAAAATAAGTTATAATTAAAATCAAAAAGTGATCAAAGAATTAAATAGGTGTGTATATTCTGCTTCTTTTTTATTACCTGCACTGCCTCTACAGGATGATCATATTCTATAACTGCAAAACCCCTGCTATTTCCATCTTTATCAACAGCCAAATCAATATTTCTCACTTTACCAGCCATTTTAAAAATCTCCTTTATTTTAGAACGGTCAGCTTTATAATCCAACTAAAACAGGAAATAAAGTTTATAAGCTAAATAAAATAAATATGCAAGTAAAATTTCTTTGTGATTATTTTCAATATTAATGATTTACACATTCACTGCCCAATACCCAATGCACAATGGAGTTGCAATAGAAACTCAGTGAATGTGTTAATTGATTGAATCAATAGATAGTTAGCAATAAGTTTGACACCAAGACTTATATTGTAAAGTCACAGAGATTTAAACTTTATGAATGACAAATTGTTTTGTGACAAAACACTTACATTAGCGACGAAAACTTTTTTTACAAGTGGCGGTTGAACATTAATGGATTCTAAGAACTGAAGACTTAGTCCATATGTATTGAAATTTTCTGGTTCTCTCGGTTTGTTCATACCCCATCTGTAAATTTATATATACACAGTAAGTACTATGTAATTAAAGTGGAAGGAGGGCATGGACTGTCAAATTAAAACTTGTCATATACATACCCATCTTTATCATCCTGCCTGTGGAGATTCCTGCCGTTACCACCACCACCGCCCGCGCCGCCTCCACCAACACCACCACCAGACCTCATGGAGTTCAATCTATTCCGCTCATTACCTGTCAAACGGACTGTATTGTAACTAGTTGTGAATGTAGACAGTAATTAAACACAAGCAGATTTGTAAAAGATGTTTCATCTCAAGTATGTGTGGTCAAGAAAGTAACTAAGTGAAACTAATACCAAAAGATGCCTGGAGACATTGATAACATTGGACCATACTATGAAATGGTCTATTACACTTTAATTACCATACTGGACACTATTGACTGACAAACTATTCTATAATCTAAGTATAAAGCATAAAGGTCAGTGTCGAAACATGTTAAGTACCTGTACCTGTTTCTTCCTTCAGAACCAGTTTCCGACCATTTAGTTCATATCTATGCATAACAAACAATGCTTTTTTCATGGCTTCAGTGTTGGTAAACTCAACCACTCCACATCCCCTAGGTTTTCCATTTTCATCATTGAATAGTTCAACATAGGCAACATCTCCAACCTGAAGGGAAGCAAAATTACAATGATTAATCTGGGGTTGCTTTAGTAATCGGCGGCAGTCGTAGAGGGTACGGGAGGGGGGAGGGGGTTAGGGATGTGCCCCTCTTAAAGGGGGGAGACGCGGAAACCCATAGTTTTTTATCTGCCACTTCTTATCAAGTAATCAATCACTACAAAAAACCTTTGAGTTAGTTGTTTTTTTTTTCTTCTTTTTTTTCTTCTTTACGCTCCCTCTTTCCGTTTGGCCTTCGCTACGCTACGCTTCGCTCGGGGAAAAAAAAATAACCTTAACAGTTTCGCTGTCCAAAAATTAAAACAATAGATAATCAATTGTTATGTATCACATGTGATATATGGGACAGGGAACCTGTTAACCTATCCAACAGCACAGAATACCCAACAGATTACGTAACTTCAAACACGTGTAAAAAAAACCACGCATCTCCGCGGGGTGGAGGTTGGTGTCGATTGAAAGGGGTAACCAACCCCAATAAAAACCAACCCTTATCAATACCTAATTCATGCCGCCGATTAAAATTAAACTACTTAAAATTCAATTACATCAAATGGATAACGAAAAAGTTTAAAAAACTAGTTAAAAAAGAAATCGTGTGACGTGACGCACATAGCCACAGATCATACTCAAGGAACGTGAAGCTAACTAACCTTTTCTTTGAACAAATCTTTTAATTCCGTCCATCGAAATTCATACGGAATATTGGAGACAAAAAGTCGTCTTCCTTCAGGGTGGTCCCGATCATTAGAGCGGTCTCGAGGAGCATCTGAAAACCTTGAAGGCCGATCGCCACGCCTGGACCGGTCTCTTTCTTTTTCTCTTTGATTATCCATCGCTGATCCTTAAATTATTAAATATAAACTTACATCACTACAGAAATACATATATATTTGAAACTAACTACATCATTTTGAAGTTTACTAGCAAATATCTCGTAGGAGGTAATCGTCGTAATCTCGTCTCTCTCTCGTATCCTATAATGCCGGTAGCGGTAGCGTCATCACACAAATGCTTTAGTTTCATACTGCTACTCTTAAAATTTTCTTTACGACACACAATACAAATAGTACACCAATAAAAAATTTACCTGATAATTTATCAATGACTAAACGCGGCTAACAAAATGCAACGCACTTGCAACGCAAGCCAAAAACAAGCTTTCACAATTGTGCACAAAATGGAGTCTTACCGATTAACATTTTAGAGATGCCCGACATTATCAATAGTATAATATATCGATACAACCACTTCATCGATATTCTTCTTTGGGCTGGAGCTTGTCTGTATTATACGTCTGTGGTCTGGTACCGCATCGCCTCTTCGTTATTAATACAAATATATCGTTAAATCTATCATTATCGGTTCTGATGACCGCGACCCATTAGTAAACTAACTAAATACGCTAGCTTTTAAATGATTAATTATTACGGCCTGTGTAATGTAATTAATGAGTCCTAATAGATGCATCCCAATGAGGGCTCATTTGCCTTCAATGCTGCAATAGAGTTGGCCTTGAGAGGTGGTGAAGGTTAGTGGTTAGGCTTACCACACCCTTACCACTGTGACCACATCCTACATTTGGGTGAATATCAGTTACCATAGGCAATCTTTTACTCTGAGATGGCGGAGGGTAACCCCCGTATTTATAAACGAGTAAAAGGTTATACTGAAACAAAGTAATTGCTTAAGTAAAATTTTATATTCTTTAGTAAATCGATGAAGTTACAAACGTCAAAAGACTAGAATTCTTAGCCAAGCACTAGTCACCAATATCTTTACTCAAGCAATCTAGTTAGATTTCTCAAAGAATTCATAGTGGCAAGCTTGTGACAAGCTAGTTTTGAAGTTATATTCCGTGTGAAAGTTTGTGTTTTGTCTAAAATAATACAAAGATTATGATTTTGATAATAATTATAATGTTTTTATTTAACTCATTAAGAAAACTTCTATTCTAATATAAACGTTACTTATTTATAAAATGAAATTAGATTTTAGTAACATTTCTAAGAACAAAGTAATTGCTAAAATACGGGTGTAAGAGTAAGCAAGAAAGTAAGCATCTGTAATTTAAGGACATGTTCAAAATAAACTTTTATATTAAATTGACGCCTTTTATCTTTATAAATCATAAAACGATGCTTTTGTTGCGTTGTGAATGATGTGTTGTGATACGATTTGTCGATACATTGCGTAATGTGGATAGAGCATCACAAATCGTAATCCTTTTTAAATTCCTTTTAGGACAGCAAAAGAAACTAGCTTATAGCGCTTAATCTTTTACCATTTCATGTTGATAAACATACACTACACACGACACAACAGCATGGATGGACCTTAGAGCATTATGGTTTAATGCTCTAAGATCTTAGAGCATTACCAACTCTGACGATGACGATGATGATAATGGTGATGAGTATTTAGTTTTAGTATAGTAGTTTAGCATTAAGAGTGACAATAAAATTATACTATAATTCATGATTATTAATTTTTTTTAAAGTTCTTTTTATTAGGTATTTAACTTTAACGATTATTTTTGAGGTCAATCAGAGATAAAGTCACAATACTGATAGACATATTTTATTTTGAAGGTGTAAGAATTTACAGTTAGACTGATTTTTTATAATGCAACATTTTTAATTCCAATTTACATAAGCAATATTATACAAATCGCTTATAATAAGTAGTAATTATTTTAAACTATAAAAATAGAAAATACTTTACTAAGCTGTATTTATGCTTTATTTTAAAGTAAAAGATTCTTATTGTTACAAGTAAAAAACTAAAGATGACTATTTTCTTTACAAATGGTTCGTCCTAAAACGGAACGTATACATCAAAGCCCGAAAAGCGCCACCTGACGGACTTATTCCTATTTGTTTGTTCCACGGTGACATACGCACACACTCATGTTTTTTGATTGTATTGCTTCATAAATATTTTTCGCTTACGATAGCCATGCAGGAGGGAACCTGCGCCAAGTTTTCAATAAATTAAGTAGTTTTAATAATTTACAAATTATGGAGCAAAGTAAATCTAATTCGCCTAAACTATTTGTGTGCACCGCTATTGAAAACAAGGACGAAATAGAGGAGGTACTTTGTACAATTTCGCAGTTTCCCAACAAAGAATCGTTTAGTCAGCCATGTACAACATTAATTTCTAATATCGACGATAGTGGCGCTGCTCGTTGGTTGGCGCGAAAATTCAATATCATTAAGGGTTAATTCAAAAGTTTACTCATAATGTCTATTTTGTAATTTTCAGAGATATGAAAGAGTATTCAACTACGTCCAGTCTTTAGTTGCCGATTGCAGTGAAAAGGAAACACACGATGCGCTAAATATTGCTATCTGCAAAAATCATGAAGATGTCTCCCTTGGTCTGCTCATGTCTATTCTGACTGAGCCCCACAATGCCACGAAATGTTATAGGGATCTCACTCTTGTAACAAGAGATGGCTTTACATGTGTGCTCAACAACCTGTCAAACTTAATCTTAGAAAGGTATTTAAAATTCCAAGATACTACCCGAAATCAACTATTGTGGCTTATTAAGGAGATGATAAGAAATAATGTGACTGGAATAGATAGTGTATGTTGGAACCTAATGCGCTATGCGTCTGGAGGAGACATATCTCCAAAAAACATAATCTTAGTAGAATCTCTCTTGGATATTTACATTGAGAACAGAGTCTGGTTGGATAAATTTCCAGTACTTATTTGCATGGTTGTTTATACATACCTGAGGTTAATTGAAGATCATAACATACCTCAACTAATGACATTAAGACAGAAGGAAGTCAACTTTGTAATTGCACTTATACGAGAACGTTTTGTTGATGTTTTATCACTGGGTAGAGATCTGGTGCGACTACTTCAAAATGTTGCTCGTATTTCTGAATTCAATCAACTGTGGCAGGATATTTTGATAAATCCAAAATCATTGTGTCCAACTTTTACAAATGTTTTGCAACTGCTGCAGACGCGAACGTCCCGTAGGTACTTACAATCCAGATTGACTCCTGACATGGAGAGAAAACTGGTTTTCCTGACTTCACAAGTCAGGTTTGGACACCATAAAAAGTATCAAGAATGGTTTCAAAGACAGTATCTTGCTACTGCTGAGTCTCAATCTCTCAGAAGTGATATGATTCGATTTATTGTTGGTGTCATACATCCTACTAATGAACTTTTATGCTCCGACATTATTCCAAGGTGGGCTGTAATTGGTTGGCTTCTTACAACTTGTACATCCAATGTTGCTGCATCAAATGCTAAATTGGCCCTTTTCTATGATTGGCTGTTCTATGACCCAGAAAAGGATAACATCATGAACATTGAACCTGCCATTCTCGTCATGCATCATTCAATGAGGTCACATCCAGCCGTCACAGCAACATTACTTGATTTCCTGTGTAGAATCATCCCAAATTTTTATCCTCCTTATGCTGATAAAGTGAGACAAGGAATTTTCAATTCTCTTCAACAAATAATTGAGAAAAGAGTTTTACAAAATTTACACCCATTATTTGATTCTCCAAAATTAGACAGAGAATTACGCATAACTGTGAGAGAAACTTTTAAAGAGTTTTGCACCAATGGAAATGGCGAGGGTGTTTCAGGTATACGTGATGAAGGAACTGAAGAGTTACCTCGAGGGGGGCACAATGAGCCAGCATTTTCAGATGATGAAGAGGAAGCTCCTCCTCCTCATATAACAGAAGACACTGATGATGACGATATACCATTATCAGAAGTGAGAGCCAGAGAAAGACCTGAGCTAGCTGCAGCTTTGCCTTTAATTCTGCGACCTCTGGCAGAAACTCTCTTAGATGAACGTACTTCATCAGCAGCAACGGCACTACTTAATGCGTGTGAATCACCCATGCCTACACCTGTAGCACTTGCTGATTTATTCACAGCTACAGTTCAAGACATGCCACTGTTAAAAATCAATCCCAATCCCACTCCTACAGAACTTGATGCGGCATCAAATTCTCCTATATTTTCAATGTTTCCTTTCCTCGCGATTAAAGGCGACGAAGCCGAAGCTAAGAGGAAGCTAGTTTTAGAAACACTTAAGGAAATACATGCTCAGAATGCTTTTCACAGTGTAGGGTTTTATTTACTGTTCTATTTGAAGGTATGCTATGAACGCGAACGACGTGCCGAACGTGATTTGGTGAAAAAAAGACAAGTAAAATTCAAATCAAGTATATATAAAGATTACTGTAGCTTTCTTGAACTTAAAGTAGCCGAGAGTTTGGCTGACGACTTCGAGAGGTGTCAGGAATGTGATTCAAATCTATTAGTGTGGTTAATACCAGAGGTCTATAGGGAATTTAAGGATCAAGCTCAAAATCATATAAGATTGCTTCATACTATTGTTTCTACATTGGATGCAACACAATTGCAACGATTGGTGTGCCTCACACTGCAAGGTAATTTAATGATGTTTAAATCGGACGACATTACCACGATGCTTTCAACAAGCCTAAGTTGGGAAACCTTCGAACAGTACTGCCTATGGCAACTGCTGACTGCTCACGACATTTCAGTAGAAGATGTGTTGCCTATCATTCCCAAGTTATCATTCAAAGAGCATGCAGAAGCTCTCACATCGGTTTTACTGATGCTGAAGCAAGAAAGACCAACAGCTGATGTATTGAGACAATTATTTTGTAGAGGGATAGATAACGAAGATACATTCGTTTTATCGACATTAAAAAACTGGTGTTATGATTTCGAAGACAAACTTGGCGACTTAGTGTCGGTATTGCTGAGCACGCGGTACCCAGGGACCAGTCCCAACAAAAGAAAACGCCCCGGCAAACACAACATGCCGACTAACGCACCGCCGTCTGCTGAGTTGGTTAGTACAGTAACTTTACTTTTTTGTTCCTTATGGGTAGTTACTTGGCCGTCATCTCAGCTGATGTTAGCTAGTGATGATGAGGCCGAAGGTGGAAGCGCACTTCACCCAGAATCCTCACCTACTTAGTCACTGGCTATCTTATCTCTAGCTCCCGGAACATAACAATGCTACAAATATTAAAGTTATGGCGACATTTAGAAAATGGTCGTATTTCGTAGCTAGCCTGACGGACAAACAAGCCTTACTACCAACTAAACTGAGTACACAAACATGTACCTCCAGCTGGGGCAGCTGGGAATCGAACCCCGAACCCCTGGGTCTGAGACTTGACCACAGAGGCGGTTTATAAAACTAACTGCTACTTTTTGTTAAAAGTATTATTGACTCGTCTATAGTAAGACCGCTTAACTGAGTCCTCGCCTGCGGTTGGTACGCGGGGCGGGAGGTACGTAGGGCCTCTGCCACGAGTACGAGCGTTTTGCGACACGGCGAACGGATTCCTAGTTCATTGCGTTTTTTCTATCACTGCTGACTATGTCTGCCGTAGTATAACGCCCAATGAACTAAAAATTCGTTCGCCGCGTCGCAAGTCGCTCGTACTCGTGGCAGAGGCCCTACGTACCTTCCGCCCCGCGTACCTACCGCATACCCACCCAGTTAAGCGGTCTAGCTATAATTGCAAACCTCCATGTTTATTATAAAAAGGCGATTCAGTGTTGAAAGAGATCGCCTTAAGACTACCTTCTAACCTATCTAACTTATTCATTTATGAAAGCCATTTTACATTTCGGTCACACAAACTTCAAAACTCTAATTCTTACAACCCAATAAGATTTTAGATTTTTAAGAGTGAGAAATACACAGTTAATGACAGTAAATATTTTAATGTCCACAGGTTCTTGCCCACTTAGAACAAATGAGAGTGAGTTGTGTCGAAAACGATGATATGTCGATTTTTAAAATGGAATGTATGCAAAAAGCACTGCAGCAAGCACAATCTAATAGTAGTGATAGCATAAGGGTAAGAAAGCTTATTTTACTTTGTTTATTTAGTCAGCACGTCGCATCGGTCGGCGTCGTCAACACTAGCATACAATAAGGTACAATCTGCAACAAAACGTGCTGAACACTTTATTCCTTTGTCAAAGCACAGTTGCTTTTGTTGGTATAATAAAAGTGACCAGCTTTTTTTGTTGCTGACTGTACCTATTATTATTATTATTATTTATGACTGCCATCACTAACGATTGTCACAATGTCTACTTTGTTTTATATCTTATTACAGTTACATATAATTTAAGCCGTTTTCATGTACTACCAAATACCAATATATTTTTTTGAACACTTTCAAATAAAAAAACATATTCCCAACAAGATAAATTATACATGGTCATTTCTCAATTCCCTAAAATACTGTTTCAATTGTGATACATCTCAATTTTATTGTTTGTAATCCGTTTACTTGATCTTAGGACAACTATTTCCTCATCCATATAGCCTGTAATGTAATGTTCATTATTATTGATTTCAGAAACAATATATGGACTTATTTTCATTAGCACCAGAAGATGAATTACCAATATCAAGGCGAGCAAGGAAGTTAATTTCCAACTTGTTGCCAATTAATGCTAACTTGCATTCATCCAATGACGACAGTGAGGTAATAATGATAACTGATAAAGTTATTAATAATATTTCTATAGGCCAAGTTTTACCACTTGACTTATGAGTATCGACTCGGTTATCACGATTAGCACTAACAATAATACTATTCCGCCTTTATTGGTTAATAGAGGCAAACGCTATTCAGTGGTAATTGATTATTTTTTTAATAATAAACTTGGTTTAAGTTTACACCTGGTTTAACCTTTTCACCGCCCAACTATCCTGCAGGCGATGTCCCGCTGTACGCCAACGTATAAATGTATTTTAATAAAGTAGGTACAAAGAAGAACTTCTATAGAAGTGCTGGCGTGGACGCCACGAAAATCTCGAACTTCTATAGAAATTGTTGGAGGTAAAAAGGTTAAAACTGATGCAGTCTCGTTTAAAAGTAATATATCATAACAAGTTGAATATTTTTTTGTAAATGCAAAAAAAAATTACCTTTGGTCTTATAAATAATCATAATACTTTGTTCTATTTCTTCAGGAGGAAGACTTCGTGAAGCCAAAACAAGCGAAACGGCGGAAGAAGGCAATTTCGGACAGCGATTGACATATCTCATTTGAAAAGGACGGTAATTTTAAACACCAAAGTGCAACTCTACAATACAATAAATATTTGGCTTCGGCTGATAATGTACACGCACAATGTTAACTGCACGCATAATGTGCAAACAGTGAAAATGTACATACGCAAAATGTACATCATGATAAATGTACAGTACGCAAAATGTACAAACAATTAAATGTACATATGATAATTGTACAATATGCAAAATGTACTCCACGCGATAATGGCAAAATGTGCAAAGTTAGAATGATCTACACGCAAATTATACATTACGGAAAAACAATACGCAAAATGAACATAGGTGCTTTTTGTAAAGTCTGGCCAACGAAAGCTGAACTAGGCAATTTCAAGAAATCATAGCAGGGTAACAAAGGGTGGTCTTGACGAAGAATGTCACTTTCGCAAAATGTCACTGCAAAAAAATTTGGCACTTTCGCAGAATGTCACTATTACAGAACGTCACTTTCGCGGAATGTCACAGACGCAAACGTCCGAAACGTTACTTTGGCAGCATTCTGCCAAAGTAACGTTCGCAGAATGTCACACTACTTTTTTCTCTGTAAAATTTAATGTGACCTAATACTAACACTACGGAAAATTAAGGTAATAATAAAAAAACAAAGTAGTCAAATCTTTATAACAAAAATGCAATCTTGTTGCGTGTTCAATAAAAAGTAGTAAAAATATTACAATATACAGTGGTGGTCATATAATTAAGAACGATTTATAAAACAAAGTTTTTGAACAAATCATGTAATATTTTTTTGTGTTTCTCTCTGAATTTTATTATGAAATATTCACATGACCAAAACCAAAAGAATTAGGAATAAAATGTGTAAAATATAATAATGGATTTTTCACAAAAATACCTTTTTTCTGAAGAGTAACAAATTTTTTTACAAACAAAGCTGGACAAATAATTAAGAACGAACATTGAATTGTTCGAGAATTTATTTTGATGAAACATAGGTTAAGTAAAAATACTTTAAATATGTGAAATTAGTTTAATAAATATAGTTTAAACAATAATTAATATTTCGTGACATGTCCACGGCTCTTAATAACTGCTTTGCAGTCGAGTTGATACACTTTTCTTGACTTCGCACCGAAGATGTTCGATTGGATTTAGATCTAGGCTGTTAGCTGGCCAGTCTAAAATAGAAACTGATTGTGATTCGAGAAATTCCTTTATTAAGCGTGCTGTATGTTTAGGATCATTATCGTGCTGAAATATTCAAATTACCGGAAGAACCTCTTCAGCATAGGGTAACATTGTTATTTCCAGTATATTTTTGCACTGAAGTTGATCCACGTTACCTTCTACGAGCTTAATAGGTCCGATACCGTGACCAGAAAAGCACCCCCAAATCTTCACATTTCCACCGCCATGCTTTCTGCCTCACCTGCCATTCTTTGTGGATTTGGGGTCAAATGCTTTTTTAAAGAACGCCGCACGTAACGTTTGCTATCAGAACACTCTCTGTTTATTTTGATTTCATCAGAAAAAAGAACATTTTTCCACTGTCGAGCTGACCAGTTTACATACTTTCTTGCAAATGCAAGACGGGCTTGCCTATGTCACTGTTTCAACTTTCTTGCTATACGTCCGTGTAACTTTTCTTCTACCAAACGTCTCCGAATAGTGCGTGCTGAGATCGCTGAAGGGTTGTTTTCTCCAAAATATGCTTTTCTCATCTCGTTAGACCCCATAAATCTTTTATCTCCCAGTGGTTCCATATGGAGCCATAGAACAATTGAATTTTCATTGTCTGGTTTTATGGATAACGATAGGTTAAAAGGATCTTGTTTTGCCAAACGAACGATATTTCTAACTCTGTTTAGACGCGCGCGGAATATTTGAAGTCGTTTGATACATATTAAAATGCTTAACAGCATGGTAAACCATCGTTTTCGAACAATGCAGATGATCAGCTATCTTTTTGTACAACCAATTCTATTCACGAAGTTTTATTATGACTTCCCTAGTAGATTTGTCGCAACTTTTATTTTTCCCCGTTGTTATTTTACGAAAAAATATAGTTTCAATAATGTAAATAAACTAAATGGCGCCAATATTATACTAGAACTGACATAGACACAGTGTTCGATATTTAAACTTCAATAAAAAAAGAAACTTTTCAGCGTTGTTATTTGTGGCCAGCCAGTTAGTAGTCATGTTATAATCAGTGTAAAGTTTATTGGATTGGAACTTTTAGCTAATTAAAATATTCAAGCCATTATGGACGTAAAATAAGACCTAATACAAACACTACAGAATACTCGTAGATAAGGTAATTAAAAAACCCAGAAAATAATTAATCTAATCTTTATAACAATAATGCAATCTTGATTTTATAAATGAATTTATAAAAAGTAGTTAAAAATTATAAAATATTACAATAATATTATTATTATTTTCTAATTCTCGTGAACCACATGTCAATATTGCATGACTTACGAATTTGCTACAATGAACTCCAATTTCTAAATATGAATGTGACATTCTGCGAAAGTGACGTTTTGCGAATGTGACATTCTGCGAAAGCGACCAAATTTTTTGCAGTGACATTTTCGCAAGTGACGTTCTGCGTCAAACCCACAGGGTCACTCACACGGCCGCAATTTTCTCAGATAAAATCATAAAGCTGTAGATATAACGGAGAGGCCTGCTAGTTGAAACAAGCAAATTTTATATAGCTATCCCACTCTTCTCGTGAGACCTCTCTTTCTATAGGGTAACCCTTACTAACTAGAACTAGAAATATTGTCTCACTCTCACAAATTCACTAATTTAAATAAATATTATTTAGTATTTTGGCTGAGATGATGATGATTATTATTATTATACTCTTTATTTATTTTCTTTCTTAAAACTAGATTTTTACAAGATTTTAATATAAAAACAATAAAATATTATAAAAACCTGATCCTAGAGTACCGCCAGCAGCGAGGCAGGGCCACCGGTGGTCAGGACTGCAGAGTGAGGAACCTCCTGACAATACGTGCAGTGTCAAGGAGTACTGCCTTTTGCATCTGACCCTTGACCCAACCTTTCAGCGAGGGCCTCTCTAGGTGTTGATCGAGGCCCTTGCCTTGGCTAAAGGACCGTTTGCCGAAACGACTATCGGTACAATAATGGTTGAATCCACATCTCACATGACGGTAACCTCGTGAGCCAAGTCAAGGTACTTACTGAGCTTGTCCTTCTCGGCTTTCACGAGGTTCTCATCATGAGATATGGTGATATCAACCAGTATTGCCCAGCGCTGGGATCGGTCGATCACCACGATATCAGGCTTATTGGCGACAATAGTCCTGTCCGTAATGATAGAGCGATCCCAGTAGAGCGTTGCATGACCATTTTCGAGTACTGGCGCAGGTGCGTAGTGCGTATTGTTCTGTCGACCGTACCCTCCCTCATAATATATTTCCGGTAGTTATTCATCTTGATTATTATTATTATTATGAATAGAATTATAGATCTCAATATTACCAATTGTTTTTATATCACTTCGATACGTTTCGTATTTAAAAAGTTTTAACTACATAACGAGGAGAACTAAAATTTTGCCATACAAATTCTTGTTTCATCAACGTGACCAAATTTTGAATAATAATTTAAACTCGCATTAGGCACTCTGAACTCTGAAACAACTTACTTCGAAATTTATCTTCGCAGCAATGAAGCATGCCTATGTGCTTCGAAGGATTTTTTTCAGTCACATTTAAATCCTATTTTAAGTTGAAACTTATACATACAGGGTTACTGCAAACTCGACAACTTCCTTGCAGGAGGTGATAGGCGGCCTAAAATGTGACAAATGTAACCCCCCATATGTTTGGCCGAACACTAATAGTTTTCGAGATGATTTAAATTTTTGTTTTTAATTTTTTTCCAAATTTTAGCACTTAACTTCAAATTTAAAAAGGAAATCATTGATGCATGGATTGATTTTAATTTTAATTTGTAGCTGACATCCTAACACAGCTGAGGTAGCACTAAAACATATCAAAATATTAAACATTTTGAAATTACAACAAAAACTTTAAAAAAAAAATATTTTTTTTACATTTCTTTTCATAAAGTGTTGCCTAGCTCAAAAAAATACTATGTGACTAGTCGTACAAATTATGAACAAAGCTTCCTAACCTAATAACGTATCCAAAAAGGTATAAAAGCCAGAATAAAAGTGAAAA
Organism: Eudonia lacustrata; assembly: GCA_947562085.1. NCBI lineage: Eukaryota > Metazoa > Arthropoda > Insecta > Lepidoptera > Crambidae > Eudonia > Eudonia lacustrata. The sequence goes on along the minus strand of OX387339.1, from coordinate 50,541,731 downwards.
AAAAAAAACATAACAGAATGCACACAAAAAGGTTAAGTAATAATTAGTTTTTGTATTTATTGATTTTTGTAATTCTTGATGAAAATGTTTGTTTCATCAAAAATTACGGCGATAGAGTGATAAGAATGTATCTATATATGTAAAGATCATCTTTCCATCACTCTTTCGCCATGTCATCTTGAGTGCCGGTAGTTTGCCGCGGTCTATGAACAACATATCGGGCGAAAAATTTGAATATATCACTAGGATCCTAATCTTGTGGGAGTCCAAAAGTTTTCCAAGTGCGTTAGGGGATATATCGTAATTTGAATGTAACATTAAAACAAGTGGCCGTGCGGTTACAATTCTCGCCGCGCTTGTAGCACCGAACAGCTGTCGAGGTTCGGTGCGTGCCGTTACCAGTGTAGTACGACCAAACCTCAGGGTCAAGTAGTCCTTTAGCAATTAAAGCACGGGCCTTCGTTTCTGCTGTGGCGTCTCTCTGTGCATCACGCAAGTCCATGATAGGACTGCATAGATGGACTCCTTGACGGGGGTTACGCGCGTGCGTCAATACATTGGCACCAAACTCCACCACGAGAGACTGCTCCTTATAAAGTCCTTTGCTGTTTCCCGCGATGTAGTAACGGGAATAAAAATCCGCGGCATGACAAGCACGAGCAGCCGCCGCGAAAGCGTGTGGGTGTGCTTGCCGACTAGAAGTAATGAGTTGTAAATTCGGGAAGTCGTGCGCTGCAACGTGGAGAACTCATCCGACGATAGGACAAAATCCAGTTGCAACTGGTACGCGCCCGCAGCGACGGGCCGCACGCCTAAGAGTGCCTCCGAGACCGCGGCCGAATCCTGGTCAACCATTGCTCGCAGTCGCTTGGAGACCTTCATCACGTCGGGCTCACACTGTGAGGTTAATCACTGTAAGGTTTATGAGATAGAGAGAGTTCTATAAAGTAATATATCAGAAGGATATTATAAATGAAACACACGTTTACCACGTAGCTCTGTATAATTGCGACTAAATAATATTTGTGGTTGGCTAGCGGACGCAGCCGCTGGGAACATGTAAACAAAGGTGTTGAGTAACATAACATCATATTTCAAATTATAAAAACTTATCGCTAGTACTGGCGCCGTCTGTAAATAACAATAGTGCAGTGTACCTACACGGCCATACATATGGGGGGTTTTTGTCACATTTTAGGCTGCCTATCACCTCCTGAAGTTGTCGAGTTCCCAGTAACCCGTATAGGTATTTCAAAGACCAAATAAAAAGTACCGTTCCTAATCCCACCCAAAATGAAGAAACTCAAAAACTCTCACATAGTCTCACTACACTACTGACACATAACTATAAATTTGTACTTTTTTTTTCACTGTACTGAAGCTAAATTAAATATTTATAAAATTTAGAAAATAGTGAAAAAATTAAACGCCCACCCGACCCAGCCAGGAATCGAACCTGGGTCTTCCGCAATCCGGGCGGCTGCACTGACCGCTATGCTACCGGGAAGGCTGACGTAAGCGCTGAATTTTGTCACTGCTCTATCCAACGGTAACTGCAACCGATGGCTATGCAGATTCATCTTTGCAGATGAAATACCACAAAGGGAATTGTTCATTTTCGGCTTTTCTTGAACAAGTTATTTCTTAAAATGTATTTTTACAGTAAAATATAAAAAAATATAATAAAAATATCTTTGATACTGTCGTTGCCGGAAAGTAAATATCTAAATTAATTAGTTTAAAAGTATTTTTTGAAGGAAATTCACACCATTAATTCCTGTGTTGCTATAACAACAAATATGGAAAAATCTTTAATTGCTATTAAGAATTCGATAGGTAATTACCGATTATAAAAATAATTATTCTCTTTAGACTTATACGATCAAGTAATCTTACGCAAATTAATTTCATTATTCACCTTTAAATCGACTAAAACTCGCAAAACACTATGTTTTACTGCAAATTGTTTTACATGACAGTTAGAAAAAAACGATTATTCCTGTATCGATTTTACTTTCTATTTTTTATATGACAACATCAGCTTGTAAACATTGATGCGATGATGACATTTGTAAAAAAAAGTATTCGCTTTGCCTTCGTGTACTGTGAATATTACTATAATTTTATATGTCAGGCCGAGAACTTTCAATCCACTCTCGTATTATAAGTAAGATATTAAAAATTATTAAAAATTATTAAAATAATGGTTAGTCATTTATTTTGTTATCATAATTACATTGTTTCAGCAATAATTGCAGAATTTAACAGGAACATTATACTTGCTTATTTATCCACATATTACGTTTTCCTGCTATTATATTGCTATATTTACTTTCTCTTAGATACAAAGAATTAAAAACACCAATTTTTGATAACATCGGTTAATGTTCACTTTAAGCCAAAGCGCCCTAGTAAACTGAACAATTCCCTTTGATAACACAACGCTATAGTAAATTAGTACTTTCAAATTTGAGCTATTTTATCTGCAAAGATGAATCTGCATAGCCGTCGGTTGCAATTACCGTTAGATAGATCGTTCAGACGCATTGTACCAGAAACGCAAATTACCTTATACGCAGATATGGCGCAGTGTGCCGCTATTAGCACTCAAAAACATTAAAAAGCAGTGACAAAATTCAGCCTTCCCGGTAGCATAGCGGTCAGTGCAGCCGCCCAAATTGCGCCCAGGTTCCATTCCTGGCTGGGTCGGGTAGCCGTTTAATTTTTTCACTATTTTATAAATACAGATAACTATGTAAAATAAAAAAATCAATGTACAAGATGTTTGTTAATGTGTGTATAATCTCGAAACATAGCCATGCAACCAAGTATAAAGAAAACCGTGATAAGTTGTGTAACACGCAAAATAATAAATAAATAGATTGATTTGTTTTTCCATACAAAAACTTAAATTTAACTTATAACATTACTTTTGCTCATCCCTGACATGTTATGACTTCTGTTTTTGTTGGACTACGAGGTTGACGACCGAAAACAATGTATCAACTGGACCTAGGGATGTCACTTTACAATGTTACTTAGTACCAAACGACCTCAATATCTTGGCCATATGGAGCTTTTAAGGTATGTTTATAGATTTCCGGGGGTCTGTGCACGTTACCCTATTTGCCATATTCGGGATTATACAGGTATTACCAAATACCCTGTATTTCACATTAAAACTTACTACTACTTAAACTCGAGGCTAATTAACGTATGGATTGCGATTGAGCATTTTTGCTTTTGTAACATTTTGCGAATTATGCACTTTGCATTGAACAATTCGCGAAATGTGTATTTTTCTTTTTACACATTTTGCGTTATGTGTTTTTAGCGTAAGTACATTTTGCGTACTGTATATTTGTCATGATGTAGATTTTGCGTATGCACATTTTGACTGTTTGCACACTATGCGTGCAGTTAGCATTTTGCGTGTGTACATTATCAGCCGAAGCCAAATATTTGTATTGTATAATACATAATAATTGTTTGTTACCTTATGTTATTATTCAGGTGCGATTCCAAGAATGGTACCTTAGTCCGTTGTCGTATATGTTTGCCTTGGTAATGTATATGTTTGTAAATTTAATTATAAGTTGCCTCTGTCCCCCTTATAATGAAGTTACAAATTTTCCGAAGTGTAGTACTTAATGGACTAGTAGCCTTTATAATAAACAGTTGTAATTATTTGCAACGAAATTATTTAACATATTCTAGCATGCCAAGCAATTATTTATATTAACAATTTTACTTTGAATAGATTTTAAATGAGGAATAACAAAATTAAAACAGGAAAATGAAACGATATTCGATAATCATACTCGTTCAGAAAGCGAAACAAGAATTGATGATTCGTAACTTCATTAACCATTATTGTGACTGATAAAATAATCTAAAACATGTTGCAGTAATGAAAATGAAATATTTTTTACTTATTGAAACAGAATAATACTCAATATCCAATACTTGAGTAATGACAAAAACATCTGTATTACCGAAAACTGTAAATATAATAAAACCTGACAAATGTTTGTTCCAACATTAATGATGGAAATCTTACATCTAATAGCAACCTGATGCAGCGACGAAGTGGCAATCGTTTGCGAATCAAATAAATTATGTCTTAGTTTTTTTGTAATTATCATCAATTTAAGTATATCAAAAATACATATAAGTTATATGAGTTGCAATTTTATTATTAAGATAAAACTATCTATTAACACATTAATTATAAAATTGCTTGGTGGCTTGAAGTTCGCATATTTTTCACAGTCCTAAATAATTTCGACTTAACTGTACATTTCCGGCATGATCATAATTATTAGAATTAGTTACATAATATGGTTAAAGTTAGTTACCCTATTGATGTACATACTTGTTTTGCTCCTCGTACAGTGTCAGTTTTATTTTATGTATGTAAGGTATGCGACCAAGAGTTTTATTCAAAAGATATATTGTATTGATGCAATTTTCGAAATACATTTTACACTAGGATCAATAAAGTATTTGCTCTTAATTTTGTTAAACTTTTATTTACCCAATTTATAAATGTAGATAATTGTACATGTGTTATACCTAATCACAATAAAACAAGAATACATTTCTCATTTTTATTTTATGTAAAAAGTCTTTTACTATTGACAGTGCACACTTTTGGATTTAACAATATATGGAAATGTTGGCATAGGAAACCGAGGGCTTGCTAGAAAACTTTTCACTATGTATCAGAAGCATATCTATTAGTTTTGAATTTCATATTTATATAATGAGACTACATTTACCGATGGGCTATCTGACACACAGTATGAAGTTTAGACTTGAGCCCACACGTGAAAAGTAAACGCCTGCTCATCAACCTATCCAAATCTGTAAAAAAAAATTCAATACATTTTCAACCATACTGTTAAGATATAAAGTTCAAAGTCTATTGAGAAAATTTGACAGTTTGTGGTAATCTGATGTACAAGCGTTGTACCACCATTGACAGGCGCTTCAAACCAGACACGCCTTAAAACTAACCTGGCTTCTGGAAACATCGCTTTCTGTTAACCTTTTCACTGCCAACAACTTCTGTGTAATGTTCCCTGGCCGGACCACCATTAAGTACTCGGATGCCTTATTGAGGATTAGAGGCTACCTTTAGTCTACTTTTCAATCATCATCTCATCTCAGCCAAAAGACGTCCACTGCTGGACAAAGGCCTCCCCCAAATAATCATGGGGGGTATTTGCCGTAATCGCCACGCTTGGCAGGCGGGTTGGCGATCGCAGTAGGTTGAGGGTAACCTCAGAGAGATGCTGCTGCCCATCCTCTGGAATGGTCCCTTAGTCGGCTTTTACGACACCCACGGGAAGAGATGGGGTGGTGCAATTCTTTATCCCCGGCACCACACAGGGATCAATACCTACTTCAATATTTTAAGTACCTCAAAAAAAACCACATATTTAGTACCTAATTTCTACCTTACATAAGGCACGTTAAGTACAACAAATCTCAATAGGTTTAGAATTTATAAGACATCAAATGTGGTCCGGCTGGAGAGCATACTCTGCAGCCGACCAACTTATTAATTGTTAATGCCAACTATGCGTAACTCTTCAAGTTTTGCTACCTATTGTCTACTTCACGTTAATTCATTTATTTTTCTCAAGTTACATTAGGTTTTTTTTATAAAACTCAAATAATATGGCGCGGCCAGGGAGGATTTCGTTTTAGTGAATACAAAGAATAATATAATTTTCTTCACAGTGATTAGTTATGACAAAAAAGTACTTTATAAAATAATGATTGCTATCTCTGAAATCTTTTTTTTAATTACTAATTGGTATCAATTTTACTCAAAGAGCGATCAAAGTCGCGGGCTAAAGTTAATTAAAAAAATACTACTGTTCATAACTAATCACTGTGAAGAAAATTATATTATTCTTTGTATTCACTAAAACGAAATCCTCCCTGGCCGCGCCATATTATTAGAGTTTTATAAAAAAAAACTAATTGTAACTTGAGAAAAATAAATGAATTAACATGAAGTAGACAATAGGTAGCAAAACTTGAAAAGAGTTACGCATAGTTGGCATTAATAATTAATAAGTTGGTCGGCTGCAGAGTATGCTCTCCAGCCGGACCACATTTGATGTCTTATATTCTAAACCTATTGAGATTTGTTGTACTTAACGTGCTTTATGTAAGGTAGCAATTAGGTACTAAATATAAGGTCAATGACTTTTATGGAAATTTGTAAGAATTGTTTGAACTCAAGGTGGCGCGGCCAGGGAGTACTGCTCTACGGCCGGACCACTTTATTTGTAAAATATTTCAAAATCTTTTGAGGTACTTAAAATATTGAAGTAGGTATTGAAAAGTAGACTAAAGGTAGCCTTTATTCCTCAATAAGGCATCTGAGTACAGACGCCTGCACGTCAACCTATTCAAAACTGTCAAATTTCTTCAATACATTTTTAACCGTATGCTTGAGGCATAAAGTTCAAAGTCTATTGAGGAAATTTGACAGTTTGTGGTAGGTTGATGTGCAGGCGTGTGTACTTAATGGTGGTCCGGCCAGGGAGCATTACACCAACTTCTATAGAAGTTCGAGATTTTCGTGCCGTCCACGCCAGCACTTTAATAGAAGTTCTTCATTGTACCTACTTTATTAAAATACATTTACGATAGATAAACTTTTGTTTCATTTGTAATTTTGTAAGATGGACACAACTGAAGCCCTATTTTATTATTTTCCCAGGCGATACCGGCTTTTTTGTGTTTTAAAATGGATAAAAACAAAAACGTCTTAAATATTTTTATGTCCTGCACGCCAACGACTTCATATCAAGTAGGCCAGTGATGTGACGCAAAAGTTACATATATTACAAGCTTCTATATTTCCTTTGTTTTATTCCATCCAAATGTTCATAAATTCTGTGATTTAAAATAAATTCCGGTCAGTAAATAACGTATTACACGATAAATTTTAAAATTAATGTACGTATCAAATCACTTCATTAAAATTAATTAAGTTTACTGAGGACTTTCGATATTGCAACACCCATCTCTACGTAATGGCAAGATGTCAGTGCTAACAGCGCCACCGACTTCATTTCAAGTTAACCAGTGACGTCAAAGCGCACAGGGGTCAAGGTCATCATGTCATAGTGCCAGGCGTTACAAACGAAACAAACTTGCGCACGTGAGTTTCTTTCCCGGTTCGGGTAATATCTAAACAGTGCAAAATTAATGAATGTTTTTCTGATGAGTTGTTGCGGATTTTAAAAGGTGTGGTACCTGATTCAGAAACGCCTCCGATGACTGACTGAATGTAATTACTACTGTGACTATACTTTGTACCTGTGCGCAATTCTAAGCGTCCATCTATTTGTTTCTTTCTTCTTATTTTAGTAGGTAAGTATATTTATTTATGACGTACATGTATAGGGAAGGTACTTACTCCATTCTCGTTCGTGCGTGTGTACAAACAAGAAAGCGGCTACTAAAACACTATTTCAATGTTTATTGTTAAACTAAACGTACTCAAACGTACACAGAGAACGTACACTCGGTAACTCAGCGGTAGTTAAAAGTCTGTAGCCAGCCACTTAACCAAAATACGCTGTATACCTATCAACATTAAAACTGAACGTGAACACATTAGGTACATGAAACGTCGATAGTTTATTTTAAGTTTAGACCAACAAACTCTAATGAAAAAAAAAAGCATAGACAAGGGTTGTTCCTTAAGAAATTTATCGTGCTACAAGCGCCAAAGACTTGATATGAAGTCAACGGACGACATTATGAAATGAATAGTGAAGTGCCTATTATAATATACATAGATTTAGTATATAGTTATAGATTGGCAATACAAAAGAGACAGATCATAGTATACGCATTTGTTAGAGCGAGATAGATAGACGAGACCATTCATGTACACGCTATCGGCCTGTAACGGCCTGGAGTCAGTTGCAAACAAAACAAATACCGCTTATTTTTGTAAAATCTGAGATTTTAAGTGTAAATTAATATATGTATGAGACGTGAATGACGTGATTAATTATGGTTACGTGTGCTGTACCTGGATATAACTCATATAAGAAAGAAAACCCACATAATTATACATTTCACACGTTGTACAATTTGAGTTGTTTAGCTGTCTAAATGCAATGTTTTAGATATCCTACAAAAGTTTTTCTACACGCAAAATTATCGTCTTTTATCACGTTAATGTTGTGATTGCATAGGAATTCATTTTAAAATAATAACAAATACGTGAATTCCTACTATTCCTAACCTCACTTTTGTAGAGATTGACACTATCGATAACTTCTTATCGATATGTACCTAACCGGCAAAGGTGTGTTTTGAATGTAGCTCTTTTCATTTTGGGTAATAATCTTACTAATACATTTCTTATAAATGTATGGAATGAAATATATACTTATATTTTCTTTTTTTTAGGAAGTATAAAAAATATAGTTAAGGGAAGTTAAAAAAAATATATTTAAAGAAATTTACACATAATTTCTACAAATAAAAAAGGGACTTTAAATCGCTGCCAAGCGGGAGAGTGCCCAGGACGCTAGCGGCGTTGCCTCTTTGGATGATCAAACTTAGGCGTTGGCCAAAATACGCGCCAGCTCGAGGGTCACCAGTGGTCTCTATAAGTCGAGCGGATAAATTTCTTGAATAAGTTTAGTAAGTTTAGTTTTTAAGTTTCAATCAAAATCAATCATCTCAGCCAAAAGACGTCCAGTTTTTAAGTTTGTTTCTTATTAATTTATAATTTTATTTTTGGAGTTCCGTAGCCAAGTGGCTCTATCCTACTAATATTATAAATGCGAATTTGTGTGTATGTTCGTATATTTGTTGCTTCTTCACGCTGCAACGGATGGATGGCTTTGAATGAAATTCGGCATACAGTTAGTTTATAACCTGGAATAACACATAGGATACTTTTTATTCAGATATTATTACGGGAACGGGAACCACGCGAGTGAAACAGCGAGCGCCCGCTAGTTGTAAATATAAAATCACCTATTAATAAACGTATTTTTTTACTAGCTGACCCGGCGGACTTCGTACCGCTTTGACAGTTTCCTTGACAACAAAACAAACAATTTATGTTTCTCATAAATTGTATGTATACGTATTACTCTATCTTTATATATGTATATTTTTGTTAGTATGTGGGAAGCCCGAGGCACATACACGAATAATGCGCTAGATGCTATGACCTACGTGCGCCATTACGGACGCGACCAGATTTATTTATTACTTTCACGTGCAACCCAAAATGGATAGAAATCACTAATCTGTTAATATCCGGTCAATCATCCAGCGATCATCATAACATAACAGCACGAGTGTTCAAGCAGAACCTGAAAGCGCTTACGAACTTCATTGTAAAATATCATGTCTTCGGAGACGTACGATGTTGGATGTACTTTGTAGAGTGGCAGAAGTGAGGACTGCCTCATGCCTCATTCTACTGTGGATGGTCGAAAAAATAAGACCAGATGAAATTGACTCAATAATTTGCCCAGAAATTCCCGAAGTAAATCTAGAATTGTATGAAATAGTGAAGAAGAACATGATTCATGAACCGTGTTGTGAACTCGACTTGCATTACGTGTACGCCGACCGATATTTTGACGCCTCATTCTTTAAATCAATAACATTATATAACACTACGATAAACTTTCAAACACACGAAACACCGGCATTACTTTTACAAAAGAAGCGGTAATGACGTATTGTCCGTTTGAAGTTGTCAAATGCTGGCTGAAGAACTGTACGTCATTCTGTCACACTCACTCACTCACTCACTATTCATAACATGATATTTTAAAAAAATCATATTTTAGTAAAAATATCTTTTTTCTTTTAATTTTCTTCTGTACAAACCTTGTCCTGACAATAACAAACTCATTAAAAAAAGAATTATCCAAATTTTGTGCAGTCGATAGATAGATTAGAATAAAATATGAAGCAAAATTGCAAAATACTACGAAAGAAAGCTTACGACATTTTTACAATAAATTAATTCTTTTTGGAGGAAGATAAAAATTCAACACGTTCTGTCTGCAGTTTTAATTAAATTCCTTAAAACTTAAAGATATTTACTTTATAAGTAGATCTGTGTCAGACACGAGACGCTGCAGACTGTGTCGATAATCAAAGTCGAGGCAGGCACGCGCAGCACTATTTGCCTCGCACACATGCGCATCACACGCACACTGAAGTATATCGTTTTTGGTCTCGCCTTAATTATTCCATCGCCAATCTATATATAATAAATCTATGATAATATATCTCTAGCAAGTATATGCATGTCTTTTTGTCTCTGGTAATGGATACTCATTTTTCTTACTAAAAATGTTCATAAAATAAAACAACCTACTATTATAATATATCAGTGGTTAATTATTTATGTAAATTTCAATACAAATTTAAATTTACACATCTATTTTTTATTATCAATATGATGTTACCGCCATCCTTGCTTTCGTACTATAGAATCTGTTATACATTTATACGTTGGCGTACAGCGGTACATCACGTGCAGGATAGTTGGGCGGTGAAACGGTAGTATGGATAGAGATATCTTAAGACATTGGTGTGGAATATTCTATAGCATACTATAGAATATTAAGTATAAGTTCAAAGTCATAACTTTGAACTTACCTTGGCCCATAAAGGATAACTGCTGTGTGCTACCGATAGATACCTCTTTTCCGTAAATGACAAAACAGAGCATGGTCAGCAACGAAAGTAGCTGAATACCTAAATTACATCTATGTTCAAGGTGTAGACACACAGAGAGCATTAACTTGTACAATAAGGCTGCCATAGGTACAGCTTTTTATATTGTCCTCGTCTTATATAATAAATAATCTTTTAATACTGCGAATGCTCGACGCTACGTAACATTGTTAGTCAAATTAGTGCGGCTCAATGTTTCTGTTACAAGTAAATGATCTAATGTATCTTTCGATTAAATAAAGGATTAAACTTTGACAAGATAGCGAGAAGTGTTTAGTTAATTTTGTTGCAAGTAGAGTCGGTAGAGTCAGCATCGTAAATCGTAAGTTGCTGACTAACTAAGAGTCAAAGTGTACAGTGTACATATCTGTGTTCGAAATACTTTTAAAATTAATAAATAACATGATAAGGGGGGGCCGACTGCAATTAGAAGCATTTTGGTGTGTGGCTCATTTTGGCACGCGGCCACCATCATTAATCCGAAATCTGAGTTTACAGATAATTAGTGGATAATTAGTGGGAATTAGTGGATATATCGCAGAATTAGTGGGGCCATGGTTCAAAAGTTATAAGGGATACAAGGTGGCCTACCTAGACTCTTTATACCTTTCAATTTTTAGTTGTTAATTCAAATTATCAATAAGCTTCATGCACGCGATTGTACATCTACTATGGGAAAATGAAAAATTGATATTTCATAGAAACTTTTCATAGAAGCTCCCACTAATTCTGAGATTTATCCACTAATTCCCACTAATTATCCAATAATTATTGGTGTAATCAGATCTTCGCTACGACCCGTGATTTCAGAGATACAAGGTGGCCGTGCCAAAATGAGCGCTCATTTTGGAAAAAAGAATTTGCTATAACTTTTGAACCATGGCCACACTAATTCTGAGATTTATCCACTAATTCCCACTAATTATCCACTAATTATCTGTAAACTCAGATTTCGGGTTGGTGATGGTGGCCGTGCCAAAATGAGCCACACCATTTTGGTCTGATATAGACTCAGTATAGGTAGGTATATAATGTGGAAGTCTGGATATTTGTAACGCACTTTAAAAGTTAGCTTGTCGACCCAGGAAATGATTTAAGTACCTTTTAAGTCAATAATTATGACAGAATAAAATTGTTGAGAAATAGGTGTACTTAATTTATAATTACAGTACTTATATAAAATTTTACGGAAATTATGTTGCGAACAAATTACAATCTATACATATAATAATCCTAAACAGGTCGAAAGTCTGTACATGGAAGATGTTTGAATAAAAGTTGGCTGGGGATACTTAGAATCGATAACAGAACACGTTCCAACAGTTTTTAGAATTTTTATCTGTGTTTGTCTGTTTATTTGACCGCGCATCACGTGAATAAGGCTGAACAGATTTGGATGAAACTTTGCACACAGACAGACCATGACCCGGACTAGGATATAGGATACTTTTTATTCCGGTAACAGGTTCCTGTGGGATAGTATAATCTTCGTGAACGAAGCCGCGGGCGACTAGTTTGAAATAAAAGTGTTGAAAAAAATTCCACGAGCGGGATTTGAACCAATCTGTAAATATTACGATAAGATGTTCATGACATACCTAGTTGTCGACATTTAATAAAACTCCTTTGGCTTACAAAGTAATAGTAGATAGTGTTGATTAATTTCGGCGGGTTGCGGTTGGACAGGGACACAATAGCATAGTTGGTAGTGCACCTGACCCGGTATGTCATGGCGTGCGGGTTCGAATCCCGCTTGTGGATTTTTTTTTCTGCGTCTGCGTGACTCATTGGGAATCCGCAGACGACGGACTTTGGTCCGCTTGTTTGTTACTTTCAGTCCCTCGTATGCGTTAATCGATGAAGTTGAAAGCGACCTTTATTGACGGACATTTCTTATCTGCGGCGAAGGTCCGTCGTCAACGCAATCCCTAGAAATCAGATCTGCTATTTTGCTTACTGTGATATGTAGTAAAAATTTTGTAAAAGTAAAAAAAAAACAAAATGTGTAACACTTTTATTTAAAACACCCATAAATTTGCTATGTACGGACAGTCATTAGCATTAACATGTAAACAATTTAATCTTTAATACAATGGAATAAGAGACAAAATTGTATAGTTACGTGTTAATGCTCGTGACTGTACGACCGCGAATACTTGTATTGAATTATTACTATGAGAAACTGCATAGAACAACCATGTAAACATAAAACATATACTTCCAAAGCTTTAAATAAGAACTTAGCTAAGTATTCATACAAGACAAATTTGTTGAATAATTTTATTATTATTAACGGAATTAAACCCTATTTTTCGTTTTATATGGAGTATCCGATGATTCGGCACAGTTTTTGTATATTTATTTATTTGTTTATTACCCAACAGCAATACCATTAAGCACTCAATACTAAACAATGGTCCTAGTTCTAATAATGTGCGTATACCTGTATTCGGCGAGCACAAATCTTTACTATCTTGTCAAAGCAATAATAACTACATAACACACTATACACGTGTAAGTATTATAGTATACAATAATACTTACACGTTTATATATACCTAGCATACGCCATGCTCCCGGATGTAGGTGGTCAATTCGTCATGGCGCATGCAACTGTGCCGAAATATGGGATACTCATAAAGAACAAAACCACAGTAAACTTGCGGATAATAACAATTATTCAAATTTAAGTAACCGTGATAGTTTAACTAATATACTATATAAACTTTATAAAATTGTTATTTAAATTAAGATCAACAATAAAGGCTTTACAATTACGATAGTTTAAAAAGTTAAAACAATTTATATTCGCTGCCCTCCAAATCGGGTCAAATACGCCGAATATATAACAATAATGATAGTATTTATATTCAAGACAAAATAGTACCAATATTTACAGTTCAAATTCTACAATGGCAGTGATTGGCATTTAGTCGGGTCTCCTTCCCGTTCCTACTATGAACAGAATATAACAATACTTACTCAAATACTGTATCTCAAGTTTGGTAGTTCAATGACGTCTCAATAGTGTGTCTGTAGTCTGATTTTGAGATTGGAACGACTTATTATCAATCATTATATGCCCGCAACTACATGTGGAGAAAACTCGAATCGTAATATTGACGAACTACGTTAATTGATTCAGCCTTTCAATAGGTATTTAGCTTCATACAGGCAATGGCAGGCAAAATGTAATTAATAAACTTCTATCAAAAATTATATAGATTGAAATGCTTAATTTAGCCTGATTGACAATTATTTTAACATTATAATATTAATTATAATATTGGGGAAAAAAACACCAGAGGTATTACACATATTCGTTAAGAACTCAAAGTAATAAACGGTTACATATAACTAGCAATATAACTTATCATTAGAACAACAAAATTTCATAAAAGCTATAACTTTTCACTTGGGTGAAATAATATTATGTACTATTCCGAATAATGTTAGCCCTAACATTATCCGGAATAGTACTGAATAATAATAAACTGATCCGCTTTATCTATGTGCCTTACTAATAAACAGAGTATAAGTTTGGAGTAGATATTCCGTGTTTTGTTTTCTTCATGTAACCTTAATTTCAAATAAGAGTAAAAGAAACAAAATACGGAATAACTATTCGGAGCTTACACTTACTCTATTTATTAGTACGGTTGTTACAATAAAACCGCATTAAACACTTTGATAGCATTAACCATTCCCGCGTTGTGCTGCAACGTTGCCAGATATATTAAGCGTCACGTGTTGCTCCTCAATAAGTAGGCACTTATTGAGGCTTATTGAGTGAGGTTATCACTAGGCAGTGATAACCTCCCTTTTTCCCCAAAAGGACGGTTATTTAGGTATTCAGCGTTTACGTATGTCCTACCTTCTTATTAATTAAGCGCTTTTTACTAGAATTTTGTGGAGCTTTCATAGTTCCATCCTGGTAACCCTAGAATTGTGTGGAAGGGGAAGTTCGAGGCAGTGCGCCGGCCATTTTGGTTACAGTGCAGTACGATGATTTTGAGTGTATAAATTGATAAATGGAGTGCGCCCTTCGGGTCAGCTCTTAATTCTGTCTGGTATTAATTTTAAAGGCGTCAATAATAAACTGGGTACAGTTTTATGATCCAATCGTGAATCCGTGTCTGACTTCTCTAGCTTAGCCCGGCTTATTCACCAATTTTAAGGGCATCTGGGATGCACGAGTAAATACTGCAAAATACCACCTTAAAATAATCGTTTCTCTAATTTTCGAAAAGCTAGCCATCAGGGGAAGTCCGGGCATAGCGAACAGTGGCGTTCGCTCGCTTCGCCTCAGTTGCGGACAAGCGGGATTGCGGAGGTCACGTCGCATTTCGGAATAAACATCGATAAATTGAAAAGTGCAAATCTGTTACGATAATTCAAGGTAAGTAATCCCATCTATTCTTAATGTTATTGTTAGCTTTGACAAGGGTTTCATTTAGTTCTTATAGTATAATATCTTAGAGAATAAATACTGAGGGTTTTGTGAAGCTAACGTCGCAGACTTTGGTTTTAGGTTAGGTTTTGTCCAAATGATGCCTACAGGGCAAAGTGAATACTGTATCCGCTTTGTCCATTAGCTATCCGTTTTGCCCAAGTAGGTAGGCTTTTTAATAACATTTTAGAAGAAAGTTATTTTTTTGTACCTAATATTATTATATGTAATTTAATTTAGTTTTAAATGGTTTACAAATACAAGCAAAAACGGATCAAGCAAAATGGAGCGAAGACACTATGATGCATTGAGTCATTGAGCTCAATCGGGTATTGGACTTCATATCTAAATGAGGCTTCAATAACTTTGTTGGGTTCAATGCCAAGAAAACACAGGTATGCGCGTTCACGGCAAAAAAAAGTCGCCATTCCTACCCCTTCCCTCTCTTCAAGGCACATCACTTGGTTTGCAGAGCAGTATTAACATGCTCGGTATGGAGATTCGTGCGATCTGAACCAGAGGGACTATATTGAAGCCGTAATAAAAACAGCGTCACGTAAACTCGGTGTCCTGAACAGGGTGCGGCGATTCTTCACGCCGGATCAGTTGTACCTTTTGTACAAGACACAGGTGCGATCTTGCGTTGCGAGGTATAGCGTCACTCAGCGTCTTCTACCGCTTATACTAAGGCGAGTGATCAGAGCTCTTTGACCTCATCCCACCTTCTCCCTTCCTCCATAGGAGTTCGCGTGCTACTCTCCGCAGTCACCGCTGTACTGTCTCGAACATTCCATCGCGCATAAAGAAATTTGGTGACTCGTTTCTTTGTCGCACTTCCAAAAGATGGAATAGTCTACCAGCACACGTTTTCCCTCCTTCCTATGACATGGGGTCCTTCAAACGAGACGCGAAGAGGCATCTTGTGGGCCGGCAGAGTGAGGGTGACTGATGCTGCATTGTTTTCACGCTGCACCAGTTCTCCTTGCGTCTGGACTCCGTTTCCACTTAACATCAGGTGAATAAAAAAATAAAATAAAAAACTGAGACAAAAACGAGATAAGAGAGCCAGATTGGCTAGCAGGCGTTATGAGTAGAAATCCACATCTTTGCCTTAGAGTTCCAGAAGCTACATCAGTTGCCGGAGTAAAAGGCTTCAATCGTCCACAACTTAAAAGATTCTACGAGCTTCTCTCTGAGCAAGTTGAAAAGTAGTATATAGATGGTTCCAGGATGTACAACGTTGAGGAGACCGGGATATAAACGTCAACTAATAAACCACCTAGGGTTCTTTCAGCAAAGGGCAAGAAACAAGTAGGAGTCATATCCAGCGTGGAACGTGGACAAACTACGACAATTGTGTGCTGCTGCAATGCTGCCAGTTCCTTTATACCCCCTTTCATGATATTTGCTCGTAAAAGGATGCAAGACCGTCTGTTAGATGTTTCTCCCCCAGAAACTCGGGGATCTTGCTCTCCTTCGGGGTGGATAAACGGATTTTTTTTTTGCAATGGCTCCGATTTTTTACAGACCACGTACGGCCAACTGCAGAAAGAAAAGTGCTTTTACTCCTGGACAATCATGAAAGCCATAAATATTATCCAGCTTTAGAGTACGCAAGTCAAAACAATGTGATTATTTTGTCGCTACCACCACACACATCAAATAAGTTACAACCACTGGATGTTTCTGTGTATGGTCCGCTAAAAATATTCTTCGTACAAGAAATCAACTGATTCCAGTAGGCGCATCCAGGAAGAATAATTAACCAGTTCGACGTGGCAAGATTATTCACTCCTGCATATTTGAAATGTGCTACTGCCAATAATGTCATTAAAGACTTTCAAACACCTGGTTTATGGCCAATCAATAAAGATGACCTCGGAGAAGAAGACTATGCGACAGCTTCAACAACTTTAAATGATCATAATATCGGTAATCAAGAAGCGCATTCTCAAAATCCAACTCAAAGACAAGAAGATGCTGAAACGGTTGAGATACAAACCCCTTCTACAGTACTACAACAATTTATTAAAAAAATTAAAAAGACAGTATAAACGGAAAGAAATTCAAAATGCAGGCCATGACAAAAATAAATTATGGAAAGTCATCAAAAACATTACCTACACAACTAAAGCCGAACCGACTGCCCATCAACTTATTGCAAATTCTGCAACGGCGGCACATTCTCTTAACTGTGTAAACGATTTCTTTGTCAATATTGGAAGAAACCTAGCTGAAAAAGCGAAACTCAGTAACATGCGGCCATTTTCCTCTATCCAGCACCATCCCAACTCGCCAGTATTAAACTCTTTCGCCTTATTTGACACTGACAAAGCTGAAGTTGAACAAATAATCATGACCTTGAGAAATGACTGTGCTACTGGAATTGACAAAATCCCTTGCGCTTTCATAAAAAAATATAAAAATAAACTTATTCCCCCACTTACATATCTTTTTAATCAATGCTTGTTGAAAGGAATCTTCCCTCAAGTGTTAAAGAAGACCCTTATTCGTCCCATTTATAAAAATGGAAACAAGAATTGTATCAATAATTATCGCCCCATTGCTATACAACCTTCAATTTCTAAGATCTTAGAAAGACTTATTTATAATAGACTAGTAAAATACTTAGAGAAGAACAGACTCTTAGCTGCTACTCAATACGGCTTTAGATCTAACAGATCGACTGACGATGCAGTTCATCAGCTCACTGACTACATTGTAAGGCAACTGGACTCACAAAACAAATGTTTAGCCATATTCCTTGATCTCGCAAAAGCCTTTGATACGATTTCGATAACCATACTCCTTGAAAAATTAAATGATCTAGGTATAAGAGGTATTCCGCATAATCTTATCAAAGACTATCTTTCGAATCGTACGCAACGTGTTATGGTGGACGACGCTGTGAGTGTGGACCTGGCTGTCGAAAATGGTGTTCCACAAGGAAGCATAATAGGACCTTTGTTATTTCTCGTTTATATTAATGACTTATGCCTACTTCCCCTTCCCTGAAACGGAAAGATAATATCCTACGCCGACGACACAGCTCTTCTTTTCAGTGCAGACACTTGGAATGACGCGTTCAAACTAGCTCAATCTGGGTTCGACTCGGTTACTCAGTGGCTTAGGCATAACTTACTGACACTCAACATAGACAAAACAAAATACATGACCTTTTCCTATAATTCGCTATCCCAACCTATTCCAAACTCACATTCAATAACAGCCCATCTGTGCTCAAATTCGAAGGAAACCTGTGCGTGCCCCAAACTCAACAGCACTGATAATATGAAATACCTAGGGGTCATAACTGATAAGCATCTAAAATTTAAAACCCATGTTGAAGCTCTTACATCTAGAGTTAGAGAGTTAATTTGTTTTTAAAAATCTAAGGCTCATTGCAAGCAGCCATCTTCTTAAAACAATATATCTTACTTTATGTCAGTCATTATTTGTATACTGTATAACATCATGGGGTGGTACACACAAAACCACAATGATTAATTTAGAAAAAGCACAGAGAGCTGTTCTGAAAGTCAGCACATTCCGACCAAAACGCTTCCCAACAACAGAACTAATTGCTAAATGCGAAGTCCTCTCTGTACGTCAGCTTTTCATTTTACTTACAATTACTAAAAAGCACTCCTTAATGCCCTATTACCCCGCACACCAAACCAGCAAAAGACGGGCAGATATTGTCTGTCCTACTGAAATATTCAAAAGATCACACTCTCAAAGATTTTTTTGTCATCTGGGAAGTTATCTTTACAACAAAATAAATATGTATCTATGTATTTATTCTATGAATAAAGTAATGTGTAAAAAAACAATACAACAGTGGCTAACGGGGAAATCATACGATGACACTGAAAATCTACTTTTAGTCATTACATAATTTTAAGACCTTGTTAGAAATAATGCCAAATAAGCAGGGCAACAAATGTTATTATAATTATTGCCTTATTTACTATTACTATGTGTTTCGTTGTTTTTGTGTAAAAGTTTTATTGTTAAGTAAGCGCTAACCTGACTGTTTTGGATAGGTACCTAAGACACAGGCAATCTTTTTGCTTAGCTTAGGTATTACATAATTTATTTTATTGTATACCCTAACATTAATTACATAGTTTAAATTTTTGTATCTAGGCTAAGTTTTATACAGCAATAAATTATCTTATCTTATCTTATCTTCTACAGTGGCTGCGTCTAAAAAGCCAGGTCTTCAAGAAGCATTTTTAGAAAAGCCTGATGACTCTTTAGCACCAAAAATTCAAAGTGAATTAAAAGACACTTGCACATAAAGTTTAAAAGAAGTAGAAACACCTGTTGATCAAAAACAGCCTTTAACTCACTGCGAAACAGTGAGTTCAGGAGGGTTGGCCGGATTAGAAGATTCAGTTCCCGTATTTTCAGAGCACAAAGAGTTGAATACTCAAGAAACATCTAGGAAAGATGGAGAAGATCCTGGTGAGCAGTTCGACCTGGCAGTTCAAGATATTGGAATAACAATAATGAAATCCAACAGCTCTTTGCCTACAGAGACGGTGTCTTTGTCTAGAATAATTCATTCTGCAACGCCTTCAGTTGCAAATCGAAGTGAAGAAGACCCACTAAAAACAATAAATTCTGGATCACCTTCGATTGCAGAGCCAAACGAAGGTCCTGTTCAGAAACTTCCAGTTTACATCACCTTCAACTGTAGATCCAAATGAGGAGCTCTTGCTTAAAAGCAAGGTAAATGAACATAATGAAAGCGATGCTACATAAACTCTTGGGCCTTCTTCGTCTACACTACTAGAACTAAGTTCTTTAGGACTGAAATAGAATGTAGACGAACTATTCAGTCACTCTATTTCAGTCCTAAACAAATTAGTTCTTTAGGACTGAAATAGAGTGTAGACGAAGAAGGCCCAAGAGAGAGTAGACGAACTATTTAGTCACTAGTCAGGAGGCTAAGCCCCACTATCAGAGCAAATACCTACGGATTTAGACTTTTTGCATTCCGCAAATCAGCTGTTGTCCTGAGACAGATAGTAAGTGAGGACGTATCACATCATTACTGCGAGTTTACGCATTTAGCAGACTATGGTCTTTACAACCACGCCTGGTTATTCCATTCTCAATTATTGATCCCAATGGTCCTCTTCCATCTCAATATATGTCATGGAAAATACCCGTGGACGTGCCAAAATGGCAAAAAGTGGCTTTTGGATACCAGACCTAAAGAAAAGAAGGTAGCAGCACTACTTCTAGGCTGCAATGGTCGAATTCTCAAAATGTTTCTTCATCCAAGGCGAAACTAGTGGATGTTGCCAGATATCTAATTTGTCCCCATCAGATGAAGACATTTTCCTATAAAACTATCATCATCATCATAAAATTATATTGGTGCATAAATTAATCCTAGCAACGTTTTGATCAAACAGAAAATGACGAGAACGTTATTTGTCATCAACTTGTGATAAAAATTCTAATACTTATTTTCTAAAAAACTCCCCCACAATAAAATCCAAGTACATGGAAGCTAGAAGACCTTATAAATTGGATCACAACATGAGACATCGACTACGCTAGTCTAAATAGTCACTCACCACATGGCCGCTCTACTGCTTCTCGCGTCTGAATGCAGTCATTCAGGATCCAGGTTCCAGTGATCCTAACCATGCCATTTATTAAACCAGGCCAGGACACAAATAATCAGAACTCGATTACGTTCCTGAACTAAATTCGGCCCGAAAACTGGTAGCTGTATGTATAGACATAGACAAGCAAGCAATAGACAAACCAGGATGAAAACTCTTGTCAAAAACCCTGTCAATAAACGAGAGACGAAACGCGGCTTCATCACTTTCAAATAGATTTATCACAACCAGAGGAAAAGTAAAAAATGCCTTATGCTCTGTGATAGCAGGTCAGATTTGGTTACATCTGGGGGGATCTCTCGCTGCCCAGCGTGATGAAAGCCTTGGTGGACAATAACATGTCACGGAGGGCCATGACTTCGTTCAGTAAAGTGACTGCACTTCGCTGAAGGAGGAAACGGAGATTTGCGAGTAAGATTTCCAGGCGGACCCAATTCGTCGCAGGCTAATCGGTAGAAGGAGGCGGCAATTGGCCCGCGTCCTTTCACAGCATTGAGGCTGTTTTAATGAAGACGTTTTACATCACAAAAAAAAAAGTATATCTTTGCATAGCTGATCTCTGATTTAAAGCTCCAACACCCTTTGGGCATCATCGGAAGACCAGCATCGTAGCATTGCAAGTGAGAAGATGCCTTTTCAGTATCATATACCATGTATCATATACTCGTATTATAAATGTGTTATTTGTATGAATGTGTTATTTTGTGATGCTGAATAAATGTTTTTCTATTCTATTCTATTTTTTGTTTTGGTTAAACACAATATTCAGTCATTCACAGTATAAGTACGCTATAAGTCAGCGTCTGCAGATAACATACAGATCCCACAGAGGGTCAAGCCTGAAGGTTCGAACACATAAATATCCCCGATTTAACCCCAAAAGCAAAAGGACGGTTATTTAGATTTCAGCCGATTGCTTGACCTACCATTTAAAATTTTTGTCTAGTAAGCATTCGATCTTCAATTCAATCAGCAAGTACGGAAGTAACCAAAATGGAGGTGCGGGCGGTTTAGCCTCGTAAAAATGTCTGCACTAGCGCTTCAAAGAGAGAAAAGCGGAACAGTGTAGGACCTAAATTGGATCAAAATATAGCTGATAGAGGTCCCTGACCAGATCAACTTTTAAAAAATTATAAAATTTTAATATTTTTCTTAAAATTACCCCAGCCCAACGTAACTTCATAGAAGTATCATAAAGTACAGAAAAACTTTTGTTATTGAAGCTAAAGTTTTCCCTGCTTGTACCTTTGGCGTGCTTGCGCTTTACTATATTTAGTTTTTTTCTCAGGTATTGTACTTTCTTGCTCCTTTGAATTGACTCCTGAAAAAATATAAATACTTACATGTTAATCTAAAAAACTATATAAATATTATTAAAATTAATTACATGTTACATAAAACTGTTCCACATTCATCACCCTAGCTATAATATCCATTTTATTTAAAATCTTTTTTATATGTAATTATAACAACAATGTATGTTTATAGTATCATTATTGTTGTTCGACAGTTAGAGAAAACATAGGGATTGCCACATTCACTTTATTGTCACTATCAGGCAAAAAGATGTTTAAAAATCTAAATAAAGGGAATTTTGCGAAACAAGAAAGAAATAATAAAATGAATTATTAAATTTATATTTCAAGATTATACTGTTCTGATTCTAGTCTCAAGCTCGTCTCAAGCAGACAGTTAATAATACCGGGAAACCGTCACTTTATCGCAATCAATTAGATCGAATTTCATTTCCCATAACACTATTCACCGATGTTTTTATTCATTAATGAACAATTCCGCGAATCTCATTACATCGCATATTTATTTTCTCGAATAGTTTTTATCACTAAACTCACTTCATCGTATTTTTTTTTCGTTTTTTTTTATTTTATCGATATATTGTTAGATCGATGTTTCGTTTCTTATAGTTTTGTTTCCACGTAAGTTTCAGTTCGCAAAATAGTCGGTTACATCAAATTTCACTTCACTTAAGTCATTGTACATCGAAAATACAAAATACTAACAAAGTTCAGATATTTAAACGGGATTTAATGTAAAACTATTTAGTAAAGGCATTTCTTTCATTTAGGCATACCTTTTAAACCCGACGTTTTTCATTTTCCTTGTCCTTTACTTTACGGGATACAATACTTATCATCATCAATGTGAGTAATTAATTTTAAATTATTAATATTGTTTAAAAAAATCAACACGTTGTGGTTTCTGTAATATTGCGCTACTAAAGTCAAATCATTGACAGAAACGAATCGCTGCAAAACCGACTTCACGTAATCTTGTCTGCCCTACGCTAGAGTGAAATATAAAAGCGCGTAGGCGCGGAGGGGCGAGGCGGCTCGCGAGCTGAGAAGCAGGCGGATGCAACGAAGCGGCGGTGAGCGTTACATCCATCTGCGACGTTAAGCCCGCGTGGCACCGCCGGAGCCCCGCAGCGCCGGAGCCGTGACAGAAACAATGCCTGCTGCATGCTGCATGTTTGCTTGCATGCTGTATGCTTGCTTGCATGCTGCATGCCTGCTGCATGCTGCATGTTTCCTTGCATGCTGTATGCTTGCTTGCATGCTGCATGATTGTTTGCATGCAGCATTAGGTAAGGGAAAAATATTAATATAGAACTGACCGCAACACAATTTATCGTCAACAGGCAAATGCATCGTTCGATGAAACGTTACTGCGATAAAAAGTTGTTAAGTGAAAAAGTATTATGGGTTCCGATACATATTGTAATATGCTTTTACGAATAGTTTTATCGATAACTTAATACTTTTATGAAATGTAAGTTCGATATACCGTTTTTCTGGTAATCAAAACAACTTTAAAAGATTTTTTTAAGAAACGTTTTTCGATGATATAAAACAGCAATGATTAACTATTTGATGAATTGAAAAAAATATATATTAAAATCGTAGAATAGCTTTCATTAAATGAAATTCGATTTAAAAAAAAATCTGTATTCTAATAGACACCCAATAATACCTCAACCCAAATTTAATAGCTGTTGTTTGTCACTTTGTATTTGTCACAGCAATGCAAGAATCAAGTCATCATGACTCTCAAATAAATAACTGTTAACTGTGTAACTGCATTCTTGTGTTCCTGCAACTAGAGAGAAGAAGAGGCCAGTTCCTCACTAGTTGAGGATCCCGGGTGAAGTGCGCTTCCACTAATTGGTCTTATCATCACTTAACATCAGGTGAGATCGAGGCACTATGCTTACTTACTCGTAAATATATAAAAAAAACTATAAATTATTTACTATAAGGTAACTCAATAGGTGTTTACCTAAATCATCTGGTGGTTGTAGAGATTTTCCTGCACTTAAATTCTCCATCAAAGTGGCTGCTTTACCAACAGCCCAACCAACACCAGAAAGGGCTATTGAAAATGCAACCATGCTGAATGGATGCTGAAATGTAAAAAAACTAAATTGAAAAAAGCAGCTACAAGATACTACTTTGAACTTCACTTTGCGCTATATAACATACAATTTTAATGATTAGGAAAATGACCTGGCTATCTTAACACTAGCTATAAATGTTGGAATATTGGAATTTTTATCTATGGTTGTTGCTGGCTGACATTCCGTTT